>JAJHSJ010000006.1:17429203-18029203 GCA_021015155.1 Magnolia officinalis
GACATCTACTGAGTCTCTGATTGCTGAGTTCAGCTATTGCGTGCAAGCTGCAGTAAATGCCAGCGCACTTTTGGAGTGCACTTGACTCCTGGACGCGGATTTCCTGCGCAAGGATGCTAGGTGTGGCTATAGAGATTTTTTTTTTTGAGAAATCCATCCCGTCCATCCGTTTTTCGAGATCATTTTAGGATATTCCACTAAAAATGAGGTGGATACAAAACTCAAGTGGGCCATACGAGAGAAAACAGTGGAGATTCAGTGAGTACCGTTGAAAATTTTTGTATCAGGACAACTTTTTTGTGTTTTCACTTCATCCCAGTGGGAATGACCTTATAAACGGTTTGGATGGCATATAAACATTAAGGTGGAGCCTAGGAAGGTTTCCACGGGTATGCATTTCTTTCCCAAAATTTCCTCTCGTGTGACCGACTTTAGTTTTGGATCCACCTCATTTTTTATCATATGCATTAAAATGAGCTAGAAAAACGGATGGACGAAGTGATTTATCATAAACATCACGGTGGGCCCCACCATCATCTTTGCACAGGAACTTGCGTTCCTCGGCTCACAGCGATGCATGTGCCTTAAATCTACACTGTCCAAAATGAGATGACTCAAATCTTAGGTGGACCACACTACTGAAATAGTCGTGATTGAATCCTCACCATTAAAAACTTGATGGATTCCACCGGAATGTTTATTTTCCATCCGACCTGTTAATAAGGTTACAAACACCGAGATGAAGAGGCCACACAAATATCATTTTGATCCAAAGCTTTTATGGCCCACGAGAAGTTTTTAATGGCCAATCACCACTGTTTACTGTACTATGGTACATCTGGCGTTTGGAACTACTTCATTTTTTGGATCGTGCTCTAGAATGAGCTTTCAATACGGATTGACGGCATGGATGTTGTCACATATATCACAGTGGGCCCCACAATCAGAAGTCCCACCCACTTCATTGGATCTGGGTCTCACCTAATCCACTCCGGGATACGGGACTCGTATGTAGAATTGGAGCCGTTCATCAGGCGGTCCTCACTTTCTAGATTACATTAATAGAAAAAGGGGCTGACCTGATCATTTGGTGGGCCACGTATTGTACGAATTAGGACAATGGGTCAATTTTTCTAACTCATTCATTTGTTTAAAAGAGGTGTGGCCCACCTGATGATTATGTTAGCCTATTTTTGATTTTCTAATGAAGCCGGCTTGCTTTATTCTTGTTTTTAATCGGCAGCATACAGATAAATACTACAGGACAAATATCAGCAACTGCTCACATTCAGTGAGGAAAGGTTTTTTTAATATGGTTAAGATAATCAGCTCCGTTTAATCAATGGCTAAGATAATTAAATCAAGATCAGGCTAATCAAAGACGGGACCCGCAGGATCACCAATTAAGGTGGTCTCGAGCTTCCAGATAGAGTACACGTACGTGGCACATGTATACCGGCAAGGCTTCGGTGGATCCCTGACTGTGGGGCCCATCTTGATGTGTGTTCATTACATCCAAGCCGCCCATCTGTTTGGACAGCTCATTTTAGGGCATGCTCCAAAAAATGAAGCAGATCCAAATCTTAGATGGACCACCCAACAGAAATAATGGTGATTGAATACTTATCATTAAAAGCTCTTCTTGGGGTCACCAGAATCTTTAGTTACCATCCAACCTGTTGATAAGATCGGATCACACAAAACTTTTGTGGCTCATAAGAAGTTTTTAATAGTCAATCATGTGGTGTTGTCCACCTGAAATTTGGATCTAATTCATTTTTGGGATGATGACCTAAAATTCGCTTTCAAAACAGATGGACAGCGTGGATTTAAATACGTAAATCAATGTGGGCCCCAGAGACAGGGATCCATCCAAGCATCCAATGTTCTGAACCAGGCATCTTGCGGGTTCGCCTTTAATTAGCCATGACCCAATACTTCCTTGATTCAACCATAACCATTTATTAGATGGACCTTTCTTTGATTCGATTATAACCACACGTTAGATGGACCTTTTCCTTAGTGAATGGGAACCGTCCAGATAGGATCATCCAACCATTGTGATTTTCGGGCCAAGTCCCGTCCACTATTAAACATGGTTCTAAAACTCGATGGGTCAGCATGAATTCAACCGAGTCAAGACTCAACTCAGCTACAATACGGACCGAATTGCCCTGAAAGCCTATATGGTAAAAGACCAGGAGTTCGACTCAGCTGAGTCGGTGACTCGGCCACTTGTCTAACAACCAAGATCAAGCTACAATCATATCTCTTTCACTGATTATAATATTTAAAGTATACGTAACTATTTAAAACATTTATTACTAAATTTTTTTATTTTAATTTAGTTATTAAATATCGGGTGGACGACCCAGTCCAAAGCTAGGTGGGCCCACCGTGTTGTTTGTGATGATGATCTTGATATCGGTATAGTACATCAGTGCCACATATTGGGGTATGGTTCGTGGTGATGATCCATCCGGTCTTGGGTCCTCGTAATTTACCAGCCTACACGTGGAAGTATGGTTGGAAGATCGGGACCATATATCTGGTTACTGTAGTTTTTCTATAATGGTCCATCCATGATGAAACCCACCAGATGGACGATCTAGATTCACTGACTGCATCTGAACCGCGATCACGACTTGGCTGCGACCCGCGAACTAGTGTTGTTGGTGGGACCCATATCATAGGGCCCACATTGATGTATTAATTGTATATCCACACCGTCCATATGTTTTTTCATCTTATTTTACCTGACCGTCCCAAAAATGAAGCAGATTGAAAGTTTCATATGGACCACACCACAGGAAAAAGCAATTATTGACCATTAAAAACCTTTTGTGGTCCACTGAAATTTTCATCTTTTTCATTTTTGAGACCACTCTCTAAAATAATCTAGAAAAATAGATGGACGGCGTGGATATACAATGCATGCACATCGAAGTAGACCTACTATTGGGTCGCACCCACATTTCTTGTTCCGGGTCCCAGCCAAGTCGCAATCCGCAACCTTTTGTCAGAAATGTCTTCACATTACCATGTTGACTTAGCCGTCGGAGAAGAAATTTTTTTTCCTTTCATTTAAGGGTTATTTAGAGATAAGTACTTGTGTTTTGGTCAATATTCAAAAATCGGCTTGCTTTTAAATTATTTAAAGTAATAAGCATACCTTTGAAAAAAGATGGTGAGAGAACCGTTTATTTAGCTTTAATTAACGACGGATAGAAAGACACCATTAAGTCATGTAAAATATAATTTTACCGTTACAGGTACTTGTTTTTATGAATTTACCTTTGTGGTTTAGGAATGGTATGAGAAAGAGTTTATAAGGCATAAGGCCTATGTTATGTATCCAATTGATTGAAACCAACTATCCGTTTTGTATGTTCATTTTAGACCATGAACAAAAAAAAATGAGATAGATATAAATTGCAAGTGGGCTCTACAAGGTATCAACGGTAGGTAATCTTAGAACCGTAAAATAGATTTACCTAGTGTAGTTCACATGAGTATTGGATCTACCTCAATTTCAGTGTCATATCCTAAAATGATAGGGAAAATTGGATGGACAGTATGGATTTTTTACAAACACTATGGTGGGCTTCACCTAGCTTACCTTACTGCACGTAGGGCCCACCGTGATGTTTGGGAGAAATCCACTATGTCCATCCGTTTTGGCAGATCGTGTTAAAACATGAGGCCAAAAATCAGGCAATTCTGAAACTTAAGTGGGCCACATGAATGAAAATAGTGGAAAAAGGGATGCCCAATGTTCAAAACTTCCTCGGCTTGATCGTGATGTTTCTATGCAATCTAAACCGTTCATAAAGTGACCCAACTATTCATAAGGTCATTACCATTGAGATGAATTGAAAGAACTAAAATATAATTAGCCTGATCCAAAGATTTTGCTGCTCTACAAATGTTTCAATGGTGACATACAATCTCCACTATTTTCTGTTGTGGGGCCCACTTGAGCTTTGGATCTGCCTCATTTTTTGGGCTCATGCCATACAATGATTTGGCAAAACATATGAACAGGGTAGATTTATCACAAACACTATATTGGGCCCCACCTAGCTTGGGATCCTTGAACAACTCCCACGCCACACAACGTTACATATTTTCAATAACGTGTATTTTAGTCTTTTATAAAATATGATTTTAGAACTGTATGCAGTCGGCATATAACACCGTATCATTAAATTAATAATGGAGCAAAAGAATAGGTGGATCACTTTAAATATTTTAAAATTAGGCAATTTTTGCAAATATACCTAAAGATAGATGGGTTTTATAAATGACCATTTATTTAAGTAGAATAAATACAATATTTATACAGTTCCAAATTAAAGGCTGGGGTCCTAATTTCCTGTGATAGTATACCACCATTTTAGAAATGTTTGAAGTCGTCCACCTACAAATGGTAATCTTACATAAAGCTGGACATTGCTGACTTGATTTTGGATGGAACAAAACCCAAAAATACACTGACCAGATGCTAAAAACTACCTGATTTCTTGGTTGAGTTTGGATCACTCCGTCTTTTACTTTTAATCATTCATTTGTTAGAAACCAATTGGACAGTTAGGATTTTGTGACCACTGTGATTTGCAAGCTATCCTCCTTCCAAAATGTGCCTCCCAATTGTGTGTGGATATTATAATGGTTAGAAGATGGATTCTCATCAAAGAAATCCTTTGATTTAAGAACCAAGGGTTAAGATAGGAATTCAATGTTAAACAACTACTCTCTCTAAAATCTCAAGCTATCGGAATATGGCCGCGCGGAACATATTGTGACCATGTGGGATTATATATATTATATATATATATATATATATATATATATATATATATATATATATATCTATATATATATATATATATAAGCTTTATTCATCATTCATTCATAATTCATGGTGCCTAAGAAAATAGACAGACTGTGCTCTTTTTATATTTATTATTATATATATATATATTATTTTATTTTTTCTATTTGGGCACATCAAAGATGTGGATTTCATAGTAGATTTCTCAGACTTACACACGTGTGCTATGTTCCACATGTAGAGACGAGTAGGATTATAGTCATACTGGTATATCTCGTACTAACAGAGTCTCATTATAATAAGAAGATCTCTAGTACAACTGATTTGAAACATTACGGTTCATCAATTAAATAACTTCTA
The DNA here is from genome assembly GCA_021015155.1 of Magnolia officinalis. Taxonomy (NCBI): domain Eukaryota; kingdom Viridiplantae; phylum Streptophyta; class Magnoliopsida; order Magnoliales; family Magnoliaceae; genus Magnolia; species Magnolia officinalis. The sequence continues at coordinate 17,434,398 of JAJHSJ010000006.1, forward strand.
ACCTTTAATATATATGAAAAATCTAACTCATTTACTAAGTTTATATATATATATATATAATATATATATATATATATATATTTCGGTGGCATATTTGCTACTTTCAGAATTTGAACACTTGATTTTCTGCTCAGATACCATATTATACAACTAATTTCTCTATAAGCTCGAGCCATCAGAGGATGGCTAATCAATATATATTAAGGGAGCTTTAACACTCTAACATTCAATACTAATTAAAATTCCCACATTCAACCATTTATTGTATACTTTCCCTTGGTGTTTAGCAATCTTAATCATGTAATAACTTCCCCTTCTTGTTGCAGATTCGGAAATTAGAGCTCTTGATAACAATTCTAGTATTCATCATGGCTGGGTGTTTTTTTGGGGAAATGGCTTATGTAAAGCCCCCTGCATCAGAGGTGTTGAAGGGGATGTTCGAACCAAAGCTCAGTGGCAGTGGGGCGACCGGAGCTGCTATTGCTCTTCTGGGTGCCCTCGTCATGCCGTAAGGAACACTAATCTATCAGTAATTATTTATTTTAGTAATATAACACAAAATCATATACATGGGATTTAATATTAATTATTTAATCTTTGCTTATTGGCAGTCATAATCTTTTCTTGCATTCTGCTCTCGTCCTCTCAAGAAAGATACCTCAATCAGTTCAAGGAATCAATGTAAGCAATGGGGAGATTTGAATTGAAATAAAAAATGAATTTTGAATATAGTTTAAAGAAAATTGAGATTGAAAGCTGTGTTTTTGTTTTGTGTATTCCTATTCTAGAGGGCATGCAGGTACTTCCTTATAGAGAGTGCTTTTGCTCTCTTCATAGCATTTCTTATCAATGTGGCCATTGTCTCTGTTTCTGGCGCCGTATGTTCTGCGGAAAATCTCTCTCAAGATAACTCTGATAACTGTAATAACCTCACTCTGAATTCAGCATCCTTCTTACTCAAGGTAAGGCAACACATACATCATGTCGCAATTTCTCAAATTCATAATATGACAAAAAGAATCAAAGTAGGATAGTGTCATCTTAGATCACAATAACAACAAATTACAACCGAACTCGTTGCATTTCTATTCATTTCAAGTCGAACTTGTAATGATAGCAATTACAATTTGGAGAGGCTAGCTTCTTGTTATAGATGGACTATATCTACATTACTTTGATTATTTACTCTTTATCGAATTGAATTATTACACTTGTATTCAATTCACATCCAAAAGCATGCTTTGGAAATTAAATAATAAAGGTTTCATCTTCAATACAGAATGTGTTAGGCAAATCAAGCTCCACGATATATGCGATTGCGCTACTTGCTTCGGGGCAAAGTTCAACAATTACTGGAACTTATGCGGGCCAATATATCATGCAAGTAAGGAAAATCAATATTGATTTTGGTATTATTTGATTGTCATTTTACTAGTCTTCGCTCTAATTTTTTCCAAATAAGCAGGGCTTCTTGGATCTCAAGATGAAAAAATGGACAAGGAACCTTATGACCCGGTGCATTGCGATTACTCCTAGCTTGGTTGTTTCCATCATCAGTGGCTCGTCTGGCGCCGCCAAACTCATCATCATAGCCTCGGTATCATGTTACAGCCCATGTGTTTAAGGATGACTAACCAAATAAATATCAATTTGGTTGGACAATCATATTCATCCAAGAGGCTTCAATGAAAAGATAAAAAACTGAAATGAACAAAGTTCGATGTTCATGGGGAACAATTGGGTGGTTGTGATTGTCTCATCAGCGTATTTTTTCTGCATCCAACCATCGACAATATGCCACATTTGGTGGAAGTCTTAAGTTGTTTGTCTACTTATTATATATTTATTATCATTCATTTGTGTTATTTTATGCATGTGGCAGATGATACTATCTTTTGAGCTACCATTTGCACTTATCCCTCTTCTCAAGTTCAGCAGCAGCAAAACAAAGATGGGACCCCACAGGAACTCAATCTATGTATGTTTTACTTACTACTCTTCTCTCTAATGACGATGATATCAAATTATATTTAACCGGCCATTTTGAATTAGAATATTCTTTTTTTCAAGTAGGCCCTCTTTAGCGGTCCTAAAAAAATCTTAACATTAGAGAACTATGGCTATAATCTATGTGAAATCCTTGTTGAGTGAAAATCAAGCAGTCCAATTGTTTGATTTGGGTATTATTTTTCATGAAAATGTTAGAAGTTCAACGGTTAAATTGTAAGAGTTGTCGTTTATACCTGGTAGCCATAGAAATCTACATTTGGCATGCTTTTTTAAGAAGATATCAATCTCCATATTTTTTAGGAAAAGCCTCTTTTTTTCCCCCCTTGAACAGAGGACAAGTAGATTTTCAAGGAACTCGATTTCTTTTCCAAGGTGTTCCACTTTTTAAAACATCCCAAGTGTGAAAAGAGACTGCCCATGCACCCCTGACTGTTCATTTGTAAGATCTCACCATTAATCAGCCACATGAAAGAATCCCACCCATTAAAAAATAAAATAAATCCAACCATCGATGCAACGGTCCAAAAATGCACACCTGATTAGTGAGATTTTCGCCATGCCTGTTTCTTGGACATCTGCTTGAGGAGCCTTGCTAGCATAAGCTCTTAGCTTCTTCTTCTTTTTTTTTGTCAAGAAACTACAAGTTTGGTGGGCCTCAAATTAGCATGACCCTTTGTTTTATTGACAACTGGTGTCCAAGAGCAATGCATTTTGTATGGTTGCATTGGGAGGATTGACTTTCTTTAAAAGATTAAAAGAGAGAGAGAGAGAGTTCTGCAATGGATCCGATGGCATCAGAATATCTACTAAAGCGTTGACATTTTGCATTAATCATGCCTGGATCCATTCATGATCCGACTACATGGTCAGCTAATCCCGACCATCCTTCTAGTGGGCCTAACCATGGACGGCGACTGTACAAATCTCACATCATTGGAAAATCCCAACACTTCAAAATTTCTCATCCAATACAGACCTCTGACCAATTTCTATTCTAACTATATATCCATGTGATTTTCCTCATTCACTTTCTACAATATAATCCAGCAGGTGGACAGTCCAGATCATTTGATCATGCAACCACAAGGACCCCATGTTGTTCAGCCAAGCAGTGGAAATGAGTGTCCCTTGGGACATATGTCTAACTCACTCAATGGTTGCTGAAGTGGGACAGCTGCGGTTTTGGTGGCCCACCTGTTGTTGTGTGTCCAGACCCTTACATGTTCTAACTTGATCATTTTCAACTGCAGATCATCGTGATTTCATGGCTACTTGGAGCAGGCATCATCGGTATCAACATATACTATCTCAGCACGGGTTTTGTAGGTTGGCTCATCCATAACGATCTGCCTAAGGTGGCCAATGTTTTCGTCGGCATCATCGTCTTCCCTCTCATGGCCATCTACATCTTATTTGTCATCTACTTAACCTTTAGAAAGGATAGAGCAGTTACGTTCATAGATACAGCCAAGATAAGTGATTCAGATCAGACCCAAATGGAAAAAGGTGTCAACGATGCTAGCAATATTGATCATGGAATGGATGATGTACCTTATAGAGAGGACCTGGCCGACATCCCACTTCCACAATAAAAATGCAACCACTCTTCCACGTGGGGCCCAGAAGGATCAAGGGAAGATATGGGCTTGTTTTAAGAGGATTCTGAGGACGAAATTGCCATCGTTTGCAATGTTTGTACTGACTAGTTATGGGTCAATGTAAAATAACAGTCCCTTGTTTGTGATCAAGGCAAGGCATATATAGATTTTTCTTTTTTTCTTTTTAGAACCATGGGCTATAGTTACATGCATACATGTCAAATGATCACACATACATGTCGACTTGGACATTTATCGAACCATCAGATCATCAGCTGTATATTGATCTTCATGGTCTGGCCCACTTCTTTCATGTCTTGTATGTCCTGCAAAAGTTGAATGTAGTGGGAAGGCGGGGTTGTTTGTGGAAAGTTCAGATGCAGCGGGGTTGTTTGTGGAAAGTTCAGATGCACCACCCTTATGTAATCTTCTTCTTCTTCTTCTTCTTCTTCTTCTTCTCTCTCTCTCTCTCTCTCTCTCTCTCTCTCTCTCTCTCTCTCTCTATATATATATATATATATATATATATATTGGCTCCTAAAAGTATATGGTGGGTGCACCCTACTTATTAGGGGAGCATGAAGCCTGAATTTTAGCCCAAGATTTTGGGGTGGAAAGGGGCCAGTTTGGGCTAGGCCTAGCTTGGCCCGGCCTGCATTATAAAGCCCAAGGCTTGAGCTGGAATGGGCCTACCACAGTGGACCCAAATATTTTATTGGCCTGGGCTTGATTTGAGTAACCTGGCCTAATTCATTCATTTATCATGTGGTGCGAATGTTTTTAATTCATCCATTTATCATGTGGTCCACACATGCACAAGGAAATATACATTTAGAATAAATGGAACCAATAGTCTGCATGCCAGATGACCATACTGTCTAACAACAACTGTCCTTATTGGATGGATGTTAAGGCTGAATGGTTCAATTCAAATGACACTGAAGATAAATGGTCTGATTGGATTTATATCAAAGATTATCGTTCTGATTTGGCCAAATTGAAGATCAATGAACTAACTAGGCTAAATCAAATCATTATAACCAGTCCCAAAATTAGGTCTGCACAGCCATAAGGTGGGCTGCAATTGCATTATAACCATCCGAATTTTCCTTACATTTGGAGAGAGTTTTAGGCTATGGCAAATAAATGTTAGGGTCCATAGGGTCCACCAGATGAATGACCCAGATCTAGCACACATCTCATTGAAACGTTTTGAATTAGCTAAGTGGTGGGCTATGAAATTTTGCACTCTCCCTGATTAAGGGATGGAAGTCAGGAGTTGATAAAGATATAGACTTCATAGGGTTGATATTGCAAGAAACAATGTTTTTTTTTTGAAAGATAACTGATTGTATTAAAAGGAAAAGAGAACTACAAGCAAGAAACAATGTTCAAGTGACACCTTTTTTATAACCCTGCTTTGCAACCCTAAACCCATTTTTAAAATGTTTATGAAGTGAGGGCAGTACCACGGATGGCCAACATAACCACTGAAACAGTATCTTGAAACCCACACCTCAATATTCTCAGCAGGGGGCTGGAATCCTCAGAGAATAATCCATATATTAAGTTTAAAAAGCAGTGTTTGGAAGCACTGCTAACTGCAAGAACTATAGTTCAATGACGAGAATGAACAAATGGCAGTTACCTTGCTCGGAATCTGATTTCCATCACGTTGGACCTGAATGGCATGCAATTGTAATTTGAGCTCAAACCAGATCACACGGACCAGAAGAAACTGGTTACAGTTGTCCAATCCATGTTTTAAAACAATTCGGCCATTTCCTTTCTGCTAAACAGTATGCGGAGAACTGGAGCCTTTTTTTAATCTGTAATTACAAATCCTCCATTTCTATTCCTGAGTTGTTATTTGAAGCCGCAAAGATAAGATGATGATAAGAGATGAAACCAAAGAAATTTAAGAGAAGGTAGTTCAATTACTTCAAAAACATCCATCATTCTAGAGCCTTCTATTGAGATAAATAAAAATCATGTCCAAAAGAAATTAATTTACCCATTACAGTGAGGTTCATAAGCTCAACTTTTTATTCAAAAGGCCTTCAAAATTCAAGCACAGGCCCGAATCTCAGGAGACCCAACTACTTCAGGCCAGCCGCATCAACTGAAAATGACTGTCATCATCATTAGTGAGGGCCCAGCTGATTTATGAATCAATCATGAAATTGAAAAAATTCAGCCCACACCTGAGCCTTCTGCAATGAAACCAAAGACAGGTAATTAGGTTGAGCAGGCCTCAAAGCCTGGCCCATTGCTAGCCCTGTATGAAGCTCCAGAAGCAGGATGAACCTCTTATCCGAAGCTGAAAATTTGCATTGAGCTTGAGCTTCTGAGTTTCCAGAAGGGTTAAAACAGAAACCACAGCACAAATGCATGTTCTTGGGAGTAGTTTTTTTCTTCTTTTCTTTTCTTTTCTTTCTTCTTTTCTTTCTTTTTTTTTTTTTTTTCCAAAAGGTATTTAGAGTAGATCAAAGAAGCTATTTCAAAACAACCATTTGACTAAAGCAGCAGCTGTTCATTTTAAGTGACAGGATGAGTGTGATTTCATCAAATCCAAAGCAATCCGCAAACTGCCAGATTATTGAGAGGCTGTGAAGCTTGTCCTGCTGTCTCATCAGGCTTCAATTTTTAGCCAAAAAAAAAAAAAAAGAAACAAAAATTTTGCAGCTAGGGTGGGAAGGTCAGTGACTCAAATCACTCCCTACAACAAGAAACTGAACAAATGCAAAAGCCAAAAGCAGCTTTCCTGATGGCCGTCAACCGGGCTCAGACATAGTAGCCCGTGAATGTAAACCCTCTTCCCACAATCTCACCGGCGCAGAACCAGGCATAGCATTCAAGCCCGAACAGGGCTGCTATGCCGGCATCCTCAACCTTCAGCTCCTGCCTATTCTTCCAGATATGCTTTACGTAATCCAGTTCTTTCCAGAATGACTCGCATCGACCAGGAATGCTGTAAAAATCAATCAATCAGCTCCGCATACATACATTTACATGTCTAATTGTTCAACTTCAACCCTGGAAATCTATTTCAGAATGGAATTCCCACAGAAGCCATGAAAGAAGCATGCAGTTTCTATTTGGAACTTGGGCTCATTGGAGGGGTGGAATATTGGTTTCGGTGCTGTGAGGTGCAACAATCTTTTTTTAGTTTTTGTTTTGAAAGATGACAAGGTGAAACAATCTTGAGATTGATTTATCAAAGATCCAACCAATATTATACAAAATAAATGCACCAGGCTTAATTCCTAAGGATGCTTTTGGTTGCACTAAATATCATGGAATTTCGTGACACTCTGCACCAATTGGACTGATTAATCAAAAAATTCTTGATATTGTTGCAATCATACACAGCGTACACAAGTTTCTAAGTGTTCGAAATATCAGTATCACAATATGTATCGCATTCTTGGGATACAAATACGTATTGGTTATCGCATAGTATATATCATTTGTATCGGGCTTGCACTTTTTTGGGAAATATGGGGAAACATTGGGGAAACAGTTGGACTTTTTAATGGAACTTCGGGGATTGTTAAAAGAGACCTTAATACACTCTTTTAAATCATAACATCTCAAAAAAGAAGTGCACATGGTAGGTTTCCTTTGTGTAGGGTCCTAAGCTATGTGTTATCTAATTAAACTAATGCAACTATATTCAAATTGAATGCATAACATTTAGAATGTATGTGTTGATCATTTCATCAAAGACTCCTAAATACTTCGAAATTAGTCTCAATTGACAGCTGGTTGAAGAGAAATTTCAAAAAATAAAAATTCTTAATTCTTAATTAAAAAATAAATTTTATTTTCCGAAAATTAACAATGACTTAACAAATCAGTAGATCAGCCCTCATACATGCTTGATTTCATGTTTGGAGTTCAACATTGCAAGCAATTTGGGAAGTTTCGAATTTTCCCCAATTTCCCCGAATCCGACCGCCTATACTCAAATTTCAAAATCAGAGTATATGTGATGATCATTTCATCAAATACTTCAAAATTAGTCTTTGAAGGAAAATTTTGAAAAAAATGTGGAGAACACAAAGAACCAATGGATATTAAAATCAAAGCTTCGAATCCATGATTTTTCATGTAAAACATGAAGAACCAATGGATTTGTAACCATTTGACACTGATTTAACATAATTTCAACAAAAAAGGGGATCGAAAATTGAAAATGCTCACCGGATTGAACATGTGAGATATATCGACACTACCTGTGCGTTTCATATCGCACAGGTGGGGTACAAGATATATCGTGAGATATATCAGGCTGACATCGTCTATATTTAAAACATTGGTTTCAAATAGCGTTTATAGCGTAGCAGTAGCATACACTTATGTAGCATAGCATAAATCCCATGTAGCATACACCACAGCTATGTAGCGTGTAGCATACGTTACAATGTATTTTTTAAAAGTTTTTTTTTTTTTTTTTAAGTGTAAAACTCACATCATTAAAAAAACCTTAAAATGCAAAGTAAAAAACCAAACCTTTTTATGTTTACTTTCACTTAAAATGGTGGTGATCCTTTGTTAAAGTTGTTGTGAAACTCACACACCAAAAAACCTTTAAAACTAAAAGAAAAAGGGTTTTGAAAGAGGGTTTTCAAAAACCCCTCTTTGTATACATGACAAATATGACATTTGTAATGTACATAATACTCTTAACCTGTGGGATTTATATTTCTTTTCATACTTGTGAGTTGTGACTTGTGGTTTCAATTAGACATTATTAATTAAAGTGCTTTGCTTAGAAAGTTGTTGATGCAATAATTATTTGATTTGTTTTATAACTTTATATATGTAGATTAGCTTTTGATAAATGCTAATTAATAACTTGTTTGAACATGCTTATACTAGAAATTTTGAAAAAATGAATCATTTGTTAGCCATTTTTATATTCTTTTGCTTCTTTTTACTATTTATTATATTTTCTTATTTTTAAAGTAAAAAATAGAAGTATTGTGTAGATTAAGCTACACATTATGCTATTTACGCTACATGCTACGGAGGGCTGAATGCTACGCAACATGCTATCGCTATTTAAAACATTGAGAATTATCCATTTAGACGGGCTGCGTTTTCAATCAAACAGAAAATCAACCTCAACTACTTGGATTATCAACATGTGAAGTCGAGAAACAACCAGGCAAATGAATTAGAGAAATTCAGCACACAAGTGTATTTTATTAAGATTGACATGACAGGAGGTAACTAAGATATCCAAAAAAACAACTTTATTTTATTTTCTTCTTCCAAGGATGTAATATCCAATCAAGTCAATCATATATTATTCTAGCTTCCAACCATCTACCTCCCTCTATATTATTCTAGGGGCATAATATCCAATTAAGTGAATCCTACTATACTACCTTCCAACTCTCTCCCTCCTCCTCTGTTGTATTCTATGGGCATAATATCCAATTAAGTCAATCCTATATTCGGGTTTCCACCTATAATAACAAGTTTCCTTTATTTTCTTTCTTGGCCACCTCCTTCCTCATTCCTCTAGCTACCACCTATATTAACAATCCCTACCCCTCCCTCATTATTCTGGCCAATCCCTCCCTCACTATTATGGCTTCCACCAATATATTAACAACTTTCTTTCAGGGGGCGTTTGGCTACAAGGAATTTTAAAAGGGTGTTGTGAATCTGTTTTCACCTATATTAACAATCCCTCCCTCACTATTATGGCTTCCACCAATATATTAACAACTTTCTTTCAGGGGGCGTTTGGATCCCTGGAATTTTAAAAGGGGGTTGTGAATCTGTTTTGGGGAAATATATTGCATGCAAAAGAGATTCTATCTGTGGTGTTTGGGTAATGGGAAAGCTATTCTCGGATATCCAGTTTTTGTGTTTGGATACCCAGAACAAGTTGTAAGGAGAAAAGGCCTTTTCTATCCTTTTCAAAAATATAACTGTTGACGGCTAGGTAATATAATGTGAAAATTGAAATGAGGCAAGTAGTTGAAAGCAGGATAAAAGCAACATAAAAGCAGGTAAGTATCACATGTGGAAAAGAAAAAAAAAATGGCATGTAACACACTATCAATTAAAGAGGGTGTCTCATGGATGCATTTTCTTTTATTCTTCTTCTTCTTTTTCTGATCGGCTGCACACATTATAGAACAATGACCTTAGCACAACAGTGATCCAGGTCGCATTGTTGCAGGAGTAAAACTGTATTAGAAGGGGGTTTAGTGGTAGACACAGTTCGTTTCAACATTAAGGTCATGGATTCAAGCCCATGTTACCTTTCAAAAAGAAGAAGAAGTAGTAGAAGAGGCAGAAAAGCATGTGGAGTCCCCATGAAACAGTTGCCTTCTGCCTCTTCTACTATTTCTTGGCTCCACATCCTCACCTGAATTAACTGGATAATTCAGAATGCACTCCTTGGCTCCTCTACTCTATAGAGACAGAAACAGTTGCCTCTAACATCATATAGTTCAGGACCTTTTCATGGTAGCCTTCTTCTTCTTTTTCTTTCCTTGGGGTTTTTTTCACCTTGGAACCCTCAAAAATGGGGATTTCCCAAAGAAGACTGACTTTCTTTCTTTTCCCCCCTAATAACAAGATGATCTGTTGACCATATGATTGAGTGTGTCATCGTATTTCTTGAAAATTTAATTTACCTATTGGTACCAATAGGTATATTGATTGTATTAACCAAACAATACCGATATGATTACAAATTTTCAAACCTATCCTTGGAAAAAGGTGATATGTTTTTTCCTCCAAACATCTCCTACTAAAACCATTCCCATCATAATCATCATCATCATGGTAGTCATCATCATCACAGCATCATGATCAACAAGTTCAACAAACACAAGAGATAGCTGAATCAACTCGACTCAACCACTTCGATAAGAACTTCCGGAGTTTGAGTAAAGTCATAATGTTTTAAACCTTAGTTTTATTGACACGATGATCCGGAATGTTGGTTGAATCAATTAACTACGTTCCACGGTTTAATTATTTAATTACAGCAATACAAAAGAACCCTCAGTGATAACATCGGAACTGCTTAACGGTTTTGAAGTTGTCATTATTAGTATGTCAAAAAAATTAAAGCGAGAGATTACCATGAAGTTCGTATAAAGTTTTCAAAGCCTATTACTTTCACTCCAATTCAAGTGTACCATATGGCATACCATGGTTAGCAAGTCAAAAGCTACATGGACAAATTAACTCTCTCCAAAAAAAGAGTAGTCATTTTTCACAGTACAAATTAGTCCTGACGAAAGATTTATTAACAAGTTGCAATGAGCAATCAAGGAAGATGTGGGTTGAAATACCCGGATTATGGTTTCTAAGACCATTCAAGTGGGTCCACATTCTCATACAAGTGTACGAAATCTACAAGTAGACCCCAAATGTACTACACATGCTTTAGGCCTTAAAATGTGGTCATTTTCAGTCATTTTGGGGCTTTAGGGGTCTTTTAACAAAATAAAGCAGCATTACCTTTATGGGGGTTATATTTAAAAAGGGAGGTTGTGTGCCTTCTTGTGAGTGTTTGTGCAAGATGTGTTTAGAGGTCTCAAAGTAGGACCTCACGCAAGATGTGGAAGTAAAGACCCGTCCTTAGTTATCCAAAAAGAAAAAGAAAAAGAAAAGTAAAGAAAAAAGGAAAGCAAGGAAAAAGAAAACAAAACAAAGCAAGGGTGAACAGGCAGAAAGATGATTCACGTGTTAACATAGATCCAAGTCATTCAACAGTGGACCCCAGCATGTATCTTCCATGACTCTGGACCCATAATAAAGATGATCTAATGTTAGCTACTCTTATATAAGAACCAATTGTATCCGTTCATGTTAGATGAAGGGCACATTTCATATAGGATCTAGGGTCATTCATAGATGGAACCAATCTTAAGATGCTCTAGCCCATAAATCAAGCAAGCCCACTCATTAGGTGGCCACCGATCTGACAAAAAGCATTGAAAACATGTGCCCATATGTTTAGAATACCTTGAGTGATGAGTCGTCCACTGGATCACTAGAAAAATATTCTATGCGTCCTAAGCATGGTTTGCCGTAAAGGCCGTTACGTAAGGGTAACCGTGGCAACCGTTACACGTTATGGGGTCGTAACGGCCATAACAACCGTTATGGGAAAAAAAATGACCCGTAATTGCTGTTAATGGCACGTTACATCCCCTATAAAGGCCATAATAGCCCGTAATGGTCTATTACGGGATATATATAGGTTTTTCATACTTTTTAATCAACATTACGGGACAGATACAGGTTTTTCGGGAGTTTTTTCAATAAATAAAAAATTAAAAAAGAGAGACCGTAACGGCTGTTACGGAGCCGTAACAGCCGTTATGCCTGGTATCGTAAAGGTAACGGTGGTGGCCGTTACGGCCACCGTTACCGTTATGGAACACCTTGATCCTAAGCGGTTACTAACATGTATGTTTACTAAAACTAAGATGGAAAAATGGAAAAGGGAGGGAAAACGAAGCAAAGAAGAGGGCTGCCACATAGGTAGCAAATGTCTAAAGGGCCTCTAGCTTTCTTTTACTTTAGACGTGAATATCCCTCTCCCTTTTACAAGAAATTTTTCCATTGTTAGAAGTAAAGGGTGAAGTAAATCACTATTCAAAAGGAAAAAAAAAAAAAAAAAGGGTTACGTCTCCACTTTGACTCAAGGTTGAATAAAATTGTCTACGCAAAATCACACTATATCTCCTCAATTCTTAAACATTTACGGAAAGGAATCAAGGCTTTACCCAAATATTACCCCTCTATGATCCAACATAGGTTATAGGTCAATGCTATCAGTTTTCCCATCCATACAGAGAATAATTTATTGGAACCATTCTTGCTAACAGTAAAGGAAGTGCCGATTCATCTCATTAATGTTCGTATTACTTTCCCACCTTCTCTTTCCTCATCCCCTCTATCTTTGCCTACAAAACCACTTTCTTCTTGCCATATTCCACTTCACTCTTTGCCATTCTTAGTCATCAATGTTACCTTCAAAGCTCAACCTCCCTGGACAATGATGCACCGCCACACCAACTGCAACAAGTATCTCTGGCGTAACCGTGCCAATGCTAGGTCAGAACTCAGAACTCTTTCCCCAAGAAACTTACAAGGAAGCAATGGATTATCTAGGTCAAGTCAACGCAGGTTCTAGCTCAATGTTTTGAATTTCTTCCCCATGAAACTCTGATACATCATAAATCTATGAATTAGAAGTTCATCTGCTACACTCACCATCCAAGTCATTAAGATGCTTTTTGGGATCCAAGACGAAGCTTAGAAACTGGAAACTCAACTCTCATTCAATGAGAGTTTCAAAACCAAGCTGACTAGAGATCTACTACATACTCAATGAGAACAAACATTTTTTTCCATAACGAGAACAACCGTATTTTTCCAGGTATTGGATAAACAAATAAATAAATCCTCAAACCTTAAATCGCTCAATCAGAAAACCAGTGCTTATTTGGGATAGTTTTTCCTTTGATGTATTTTCTTCTTTTAATAGTCTTGTCATCCCTTAAAAAGCATCTACTTTCATCAAAGTTAATTTCAGAGAATCTATCATTCATTTGACCAGAAATGTCTTCATCTATGTCTTCCACTCTTCTTCCATCATATATATTCTCAACTACATCCAGCTCATCTACTATTTTATGTTGTCTTAATTCTATAACTGCAGATGGTGAATAGGACATTTGAATATTTTTTATTTCATAATTTACACTAAAGAAAAAGAAAGAGAAAAGATAAAATAATAGCCTACAAGTAGTTTATCTAATCCAAAATAAAAGAAAACTAGAGGTCTTTGGGACATGGGTTGCTAATGTGGGAGCCCTCTCCTCTGCCTTTTCCATTTTTTTCTCCATTTTCTGAATTTTTTTTTTTTTTTTTCAATTTCAAAAAGAAATGTTAGTAACTTCTTGGGATGCATAAATATAATTCCAATGATATCTAATAGTGTACTACTCAAGAAAAGGTATTCTAGATGTATGCATAAACATGCCAAAGTGATACACAAGTCAAATCGATGACCACTTGATGAGTGGGCTTGCTTGATTTTTTGGCCCAGGCATCACGATAATGGGTTCCACTTATGAATGACCCCAAATCCTATAGAAAATGCTCCCTTCACCTAAAATGAAGGGATATTGTTGGTATTCCTCTTTCACAAGGACAGCTAACATCAAATCATTGTGATTTTGGGATATAATACATACATGGTGTGCGGTGCCTATTGAACAACTTGGATCTTGCACAAACTTCTGCATTGACATGTGTTGAGTATCTTTTTGCATGTATGCCCACGCATCGCGCAGGTCCCTACTAGTGCTTGAACATGGCCCAGCAACCTGCCTAACCAAATGGACATGTTGCAAGAGCTTTAATCTGAGACCTATCTTAGTCACTGGTATGAAATAAAGTAAAGATATTGTGTATGAACTTATAATCCATTCACCAGTTTGTAGACCACTTACTTAGCTGGTCAAAGTCTGAGGGTTTTTGGGAGTTGGGGGAGCTTGTAGCCACACAGTGACAAAAGTAACTTTTCTTTTCTTTGGTTTTTATGCATTGTATTCAAACAGGTCTAGAATCTATGTAATGAAGGGGTCACATGTATCAGGCATTTGCTTCTCATGCAGTATTTTTATTTTTGGAATCAAGAAACTTGAAAGAGTACACCACTTCAAATATCAGGATAAAGATATAAACAGATGAAATAATCAACCATGACCCAAGCCAATAGGCAATAGCAGGTGTCATGGCCTACCATATAAATATAGCCTAGATCAACAAAATCAAGGTAGCAGCTCATTTTAAATAGGGGGACAAGTATGGAATTGCCAATGGATCTAAGGGGCCGTTTGGCGCATGGTATTAGATGGGATTAGGTGGGATGGAATTGCATTTGGTCTCTGTGCCAATTCCACTCAATGTTTGGGAAGACTGGAAAAGTTTGGAATTAGATTAGATCGAATTGCATTAGGTCTTGTGCTAATTCCACTCAATGTTAGCAAGTTGTGTAGCTCCCACCATGATGTGTGGGCTATATCCACACCGTCCACCCATTTTTCGAGATCGTTTTAGAGCATGGGCCAAAAAAACAGGTAGATCTAAAGCTCAAGACCCCATCATAAAAAGCAGCGGGGATTAAATACCTACTGTTGAAAACTTCTCTGGGGCCACATAAGTTTTGGATCTGCCTCATTTTTAGGCCCATGCCATAAAATGAGGTTACAAAACAGATGAACAGTTTGGATATAACACGTTGGTATTCTCAATAGTTTCTAATGATGATGGGTATATCCATTCAATGTACCACCGTATTACAAATATAGCATGGAATTAAGCTTATCCCATGGTAACAAGGGACAATCCCTGCCATTTGTAATAATTATGTTTTTTGAATCCCATCCCACCTAATCCTTCCCAATACCATGCGCCAAACACCCCCTAAATTTCCTTTTTGGGAAGATACCCAGGGCTCAACTTTGCCTTTCTTTTTTATTTTTTTTAGAACCTTTACAGTGCGACAATGAAGAAGGAAATTACAGTTGACTATTAATTTTCTAGGGAAGGAAGACATTTGATTTAGAAATTCCATTTCAGAAGGACATCTCCAAGATGATGTAATCAACTCACGTGGTTTTCCTCACCCTACTGGAAAGATGTCTTTGTTCCGTTAAAAGGTAGGGACAAAAAAATGGAAGTGAAAAATCCACTCAGATTGTCTACTGTCCCCTCTTCCCATGCAGTTATTTATGGGGTGACCAATGATAATGCCCTACTAGTTTGAATTGAAAATCAAGATGCCCTCCAAGAGTAGCAGGTTTCTTTTGGGCGGAAGGAGTCCATAACCCTTACTTTACGCCACCTCAAAAAAAAAGTTCCCTATGACCAAACAGGCTCTAAGCTAGTTGAAAATATGAGAACTTCACTGAAATTAACAGAAGCTTCAACTTGCTTGTCGATAGTGGAATGAAGTGCCACACTTGCAATCATACAGTTGCTTATCATACAGGAAATGCCAAAGGTGATGTACCTTATTAAACCAATTACAATCAAGTGAGTAAGAACGGATCTCAAATCAAGATCGCTGATCGAAGACTAACCTGGCAAGACGAGTGTAAAATAGTTGTTTAGACAGCAGGTTACATTTCTCGACAGTTGGAGGTTCCTGGATGTACTGCTTGTTCTGCTCCAGCAACTGCTTATAGTAAGCAGTTCCATGCTTGGCCACAAACTGTGAAGCTTGAGCAGCCTTGGATTGCAGTTGATGCAACTTCGATGCCATCAGCTCTCTGAATTATGGTGTGCAGCACAAAGAAAAAAAAAAAAAAAAAATTCATTAAAATATTGCATCTTAGCACTGTCAGTAGAAAATAAATAAATAAATTTCACTGACCATGGAATTAATGAGGTTCAAAGCAACCAAAAAAAGCATTTCACAAATCATGAATTTAAAAAGATTCGATCAATCAAAACATTGAGACAACATGAATAATTGTTTTTTTCTCTATCCAATGGAAACAATACACCAACGACGAAACCCCAAACACTTAAACCATCAGCATGTGGACTTAAGAGAAATCAGCATACCATTGCAGAAACAAAGAAGAACTCCAAAACAAATCATTACTAAAACAACCTAAGCTAAAAGCATTTCTCAGCGACACTGATGCCATGGGATATTGCCCACTGAATGCATTCCAACCCTCCCCCCCCCCCCCCCCCCCCCCCCCCCCCCCCCAAAAAAAAAAAAAAAAGAAGAAGAAGAAGAAGTCAAATTGACAACAAAATCTTTGCATTCCCTGACAAAACCCCATTCACATTTCATGAATTCTACAAGTATCAGAATCAATATGAACCCCAAAAACAACATAAAATATCATAATTTCTCAGCTAACGCAATAACATCTCTCTAAATCCCAATCCATCGCACATACCCAAAACGCTTCAGGATCATCAAAATCTCAATTCATAAACATCTTCACAGTCCAGTTTAAGATATAAAAGTTACAAACATATCAGATTTCACAGGTTTTACTACTTCAAAAGCAATCCGACCACCAAAAAAAAAAAAGAACACAAAAACAACATTATTCTTTTCGAAAGGTGAAAAACAATATCATTTCTCAGCTATTCATAAGCAAACCCTATCAGCACAGACACCATCAAATGAAAGATTACAAATCGAACACTGCGATGAAAAACCCAAAATTTGATCATCCAAAATCAAGATTCTTACACGGATTGAAACGCAAGAAACGAAAGATCCAACAAAACCAAATCTCAATAGAAGGATGAGAAAACTCGACTTCGATACTGAATCCAAACCCTAACCTTAAAATAGAGAGAGAGATATCAATACCTTCTTCTTTTTCCCCCTTTTGTATTCGTTGATGCCGCGGAAGAATAACAGATGCGATTTACAGAGAGAAGCAGAGCGAGCTGGAGCTGTTGAGTTCGCTCCTTTTATCTTCGCTATTTCGCACTCGCAAGGGTAATTTCGTCAACTGCTGGAATTTTTAGGGTTCTTTCGGTGTTTTGAGACGCGGGTTTCTACAGCCCAAGGCTCCATAGGGCCGGCACCAGGACGGACGCGGATTGCATGCTGCGGCACACATCACTAACCTTTTTGTGTGTGGACGTAGCAAAGTTTTGTGGCCCCCTCACCATGTTGCGTGTGTTATATCCAAACCATCCATCCATTTTGGAGATCAATTTAAGTTAAGATAAAAAAAAAAGATAGGAAGATCCAAATCTCAAGTGGACCACACTACACAAAGCAGCGGGGACAATGATATCCACCGTTGAAACCTTCCTTATTTGTCATCCAACCTGTTCATACGGTCACCGGGATATTGACTAAGGAAAAACTCAAATATCAGCTTCATCCAGAACTTCTATGCCCCTGAAAAGTTTCCCACGGTAGTCGTTCAATTTCCTATCCAATCTTTAGATTTGAACATGGTTTAATTTTGAGAACGGATTGGCTGCTCCCCTACCACTTGCCAATGGCTAGTGGTCGGTTCTCTGTGGGCCCCACTATGATGTATGTGTTTCATCCATGTCATTCATCTATTTTTCTATATCATTTTACGGCATGAGCACAAAAATAAGATATATCTCAATCTCAAGTGGACCACATTACAGGAAACAGTGTTGATTGAACGTCAACCATTAAAACTTTTTGGAGGTCATAAATGTTTTGGATCAACCTGATCTTTGTTTTTACCCTTCATCTAGATCTGTATGACCTAATCAACAGATTAGATGTCAAATAAACAATACAGTGGGCCTTAGGAGTATTTTAATGGTAGATATCCAATTACTATTGTTTTCTTATGGTGTGGTCCACTTGAGATTTATATCGCTCTCATTTTTGGCACCAAATCCTAAAATGATATGTAAAAATAGATGAACAGCATGGATAAAAGACATACTTCATAGTGGGCCCGCAGAGCACCGATCACTAGCCACCGGGCTAGTGGCAGCCCAATGGCAGGGAGAGTAGTGAATCCGTTTCCTTCAATTTTGGGCTCGTGCCCTAAAATGATACTTGGATATGCTTTAATTTTAGCCTAGTGACATAAAATGAGCTGGAAAAATGGATCAACGGCCTGGATAAGGCAGGCCCCACCGAGTTTTCTCAATATCATTTAGTAGGTTATTTATACTATCTCTGTTGTTATCAAACCTACTCAATCAACCAGTTTTGGTGAGCTAATGTTTATGATGAGAAGTCGAGAACCATGAAATGCGGCACATCCAAAATTAAAGTAAATTGAGGGCTTGAGCCCCCACTACAGAAGTTTTGAATGTAGCTGAGACGTGTGTTTTCCTTTCCTCCTCCCCATCGTGAATCACCTTAAAAGGGGGTTGGATGACGTGTACAGATCACCATGAGTGCTGGTAAGGATTCAACGGTGGTTCTCTATCCCTACTATTCATGTGGTTTTGACCATTTGAGTCTTTGATATGCTTTTTTTTAAGTTATCAATCCATTGTGGTGGCTTTAGAACATCATTGTCAAATATCTTATCAGTTCTAAAATTTATTATGCTTTTTTTTTTTTTTCATCTTTCTATGTTAATTTATGCTTATATATTAGAGTTTTATTAAATACAATATATTTACTTTTAATGGTTTTTTTTTTTCAACATTCGAAATTTGATAATCAAAATTATTAAGGTTATCTAATGAATGTACACCTTCTGAACTTAGGATCAATTTGGTCATATTTCTCATAATCAATATGGAGATGAGAAATAAATCTTAATGCCTACTTTAAAATTGAACAAATTTATCTCTTTTTCAATTAATGCATTTAAAGCTTTTATTTCTTGAACATATCAAATACTTCATATTTATATGCTTCAAGAAATAAATTCATAATTTTCTAATGGCATCATCAATAAAGGTAACAAAACAAATAAAGTCATCGAGAAATGATATTTTAGTCAGTCCCTATACATCCATGCGAACCAATTTCAACCACTCCAAATTTGGAGTCCTTTTGACTTTTAAGAAGATAACCTCCCTCTATTTACCATAAATACAATCTTTGCAAAAGTCTATATCAATAGATTTCGGCCTTATTAGCATCCATTTCATAAGTAAAACTGTAACGCCCTGAAAATCGGGGGTCGAGCAGGAGTCAAACTCTCAAGTTCCAACGCATCACTTATACAACATAGATAATGATGATTAAATGTTGTCTGTATTAGTACATTAAACATAAATGAAATTACACTAAGTCAGCATATCATACTCGGGACAATTAAATTACACAAGCGGAAGACTATGATAAGTATATAGAGCATGTAAGTGGTAAGTCCCCAGAGTATCAACATGTCACCAGGTTAAATAAATTACATGTATAGTTTCCAAAATTACAAAATAATAAAGTGTAATGTCTGCTAATTCATATCCCTGTAGCCCCGGTAACACAACTCCAGGTCTACATAGCCTGTCAGACAGTTGCAAATAGGAGAACTCCTCCTCGTCATCACCTGTAACTACAACAGAATCTGATTGGTGTTTTAAAACACCGTCCCATAGTGGGAGTGAGTGATCAACTCAGTGGTACTATAAGGTAAAGGTTAACATGTTATCAATGCAGTCAAGCAGTAATGATAAAGCAGTACAACAAACATTCTTAAGTACTCTGATTAATGTAAGGATAATATGTATTAATGATGCATGCCCTCGCCTACACTCCCTCTGCGACATCATCTCACGATCGCGGCATGCACCCCTTCCTCTGTGCTCAACTCCGACGCCAAAGGCACATGCAAATGCGATGCATGTGCATGATTAGCCAAATTTTTAATTAAACTCATTCATACAGCAGGTTTGGGAAGCTAATGTACTTCCCTTTATATCATTGACACAAACGATAATCCATCTAAGGTTGTCAATCCTAGTTAATCACATACAATAGGTAAGTTATAGGGTAACGTCACCCCTGATTTAAAAGCAGTGGACAGACGAGTTCAGGTCACTACGAAGAGGCTCGTCACCTCAGCGTAGTCCTTAGTTTATACTCGAGGTTACTCCACCGACGCCCTACCAACTGGCAGTCTATTTTCGAAGGCTCGTCACCAACCCGACTGGGGACCACAGCCAGGCTGCGCCGGGGTAGGCCTCGTTTATACTCGAGGTCACTACGGGAAGGCTCGTCACCTTAGCGTAGGCCGACAGTTCGAATACAGTGTCTCATACCACCGTATTCGGCTCACGAGTTTAGGTTGCTCACTGGTCACTACAGGGAGACTTGTCACCCCAGCGTAGGCCGACAGCTCGACCACGGTGTCCCATACCACCATACCCAGCTCATGAGTCTTAGCGGATCTTGATATCATGGTTGAAACGGGTTTGCATTGGTAAGGGGTACCTTAAATTCAAGCAATAACATCCATACATGGTAAACACACAATAGGCCAATTGGTTTATTAAACAAGTTCGACTGGTACGAGCGTACGCTGAATTATTCGACATGGTACCACTGTCAACAATCATCGTACGACTCGAATTCACTGAACTTATCCAATGTGGCGAGACTAGCTCGGTCATTCAACCTGGAACCGTTACCGATTGCCTGGACTACGCTGTAGTCCCAATTATACTCAAACGCAGCATGTGAATACACGTGACAATCATACAGTATTTAACAGTCGATTCAAACATAATTCTTATTTGAGCATTTCAACAAACATATTGAGCATGTTATCATACATATGCATTTCACCCATAATTCACGTAGTAGTAATATAAATTACATGAAGGGAACTATACATATAGATAAGTTAGTTGAGAATCCTACCTCAACACCCTTATTAAATGACATTCATCAAACAATTTCTTGTTTAGGCATTTTATCAAACACATAGAACATATCATTATACATATGAGTTTTATACATAAATCACGTAGTAGTAAGATAGGTTACATAAAGGTAACTGTAACTATGGATAAGGTAATTGAGAATCCTATCTCAACACCCTCATTAAATACATTACAACAACCATTTCTCATTCAGGCATTTTATCAAACACTTAGACTACACATATCACATACACATAATAAATATGTTAAAACACATATTATAGCAAATCCTTCCACATAGGAGTCGCCACACGTACAAAAATCCTATATTCCCAAACATCCATCATAACAAGCACAAATCATAATTCCATATCCATTTAAACATTTCAACAAACACGTGGAAAGCATTTTGTATACAACTCAGTTTACACATATATGATAATCGAAAATGTCGTAATTAAAATCATATGGCAGCAATCAAGTCAGACATAAATCATTAGCTGACATTGAAAGCCTTGAAAACCATAACCTAAACATTTATAGTCTGCACATTTTGTCGGTAAACTCGAATCGAACTCAGTTCGAACACTACGCCTTTGTCAACGGCACAACGGCTACCTGAATCACGAAATAAGTAGTTATTTTGTCGATTCTTCTATTTGGATTCCTAAAACGGATTAGAGTTAGGATTTCTTACCCAAAAATGGATTCGGATTCGACAATATAGCGATACAGGAGAGATGATTCGGCCCGTGGAGTGGTGGGAACAAATCCTAGCAACCATCTCTCACTCTCTCTCTCTCACTTCTCCTCACTTTCTCCTTCTCTTTTCTCTCTTCTCTCTCCTAGGGTTTAGGAAAATCGTATGGAATGAGAGAGAGGTGGGTTTAGGGCCTTATATAAGCCTAGAACTGATGTCAATGGCCCCAGAGCCATGGTATACTTAGGTTATAGCCAAAAGTCGTATGTTTCGAGCCAACGGAGCTTATCTAGAGGTCCATTTTCTGCATACGGTCCCGAGAAAATTCTCTGATATTGGATCTAGGTTAGGTTAAGTTTTCGGTCCGGTCGAATTTACGGATCGACCGCGGAGGACCAGTTTCAGTTTAACGGTCATCGTCACTCGATCAGGGCCACAAGTACACTGACCTGATTAGGAAAATTTTCCTGATCCAAGGGTGTATTTGGATCAGATTCTAACGGTCTGAAACCTTAAATTTGGCCTACAAGCGAACAACCCAATTCACTTAAATCTGAGTTCATTTTATAAAGATATTCGCGTTTCTCACACACTTCGCTTAGGGCTCTAGTTGTGCGTTTCTGGATACTATTAGGACTTGATTTCTGAGATGGTCATCAAGCCCAGCAAGGCGATCATAACCGTATAGTTTCGCGGGAATCGGACTTTCGATGCGCGGTCCAGGTCCGATACAGAGTTTCAATGTGCTCCCGAGAGCAACTGGGTTTAGAGATTGATCCTAAATTTTTAGGTAACGTAGAGTTAGCGATTCTACAGGTTTTGGGTCTTACAGATCATATAGAAATCGATTCAAGCTAATTTATCGATTAATTCAGTTTAGTACTTTAATAAATTTTCGTCTAATTTCTAAAAGCTTCGGTCCTTAGTGATTTCTGCCTGAGGTGGTACTCGGGTCTTTGTACTAATTTTTCTGGGATGTTACAAAAACTTTCATCACCTTTTCGTTTAAATGTTTAAGTTTGTGATGACATGTACACGTGTCCACTCCTATTAATGCAACTGTAATGGAACTATTAAAGGCAGAAATTAAGTAAAAAGTGCATTCTTTTTTAACCCGAGTAATTACCATAGCTATCTTTGTGATCTTCCATGAATCATTAATGAAATTTTACTAAGTGTCCAGAATATGCAAGCTGGCCAACTGTGATCAATTTTCTTTTCAAATTTGGAAGATGCCTAATATCTTTTAGCTTCAGCAGTATCACATTTGACTAATTTATTTGAATGTCCCCCTTTTCAATAATACATCGGGCTTTATCATCTTTCAAATAGACAATCTCAAGATTACCCTACACATATTTATGAAGAACATCCCCACTTGAAGTAGCTGAAAAGAGACACCATAATCTATTACACAAGAATCATTATGAGTATTGAAAGACGGAATTAAGACATTTAAAATATTTTCTTCAAAGATATTTATAGAATTGTTACCTCCCTGATTATTATTATTATTATTAAGTTTTACAATATTGCTTAATGTGCCCCATTTTACCATGATTCCAACAACTATCACCCTTTACTTGTGGATGCTTGCATGATCAATTCTTCGTCAATCTCGATTGACTATCATTTTTGTTTCCTTTGTTTGGTCTTCTTTCAATTTCTTCAACATTCACAGCACTGTTCAATGTTTTATCCAAATATCCCAATGCTTTCCTTTGAGATTCCTCACTTAGAACGAAGCTTACAACATCATTATACTTTAACTTTGCTAATCTAGTAGAATTACTCGTCTATAAACAAATTATTCCAGCTTTATGGTAATCTTGACAAGATTAGAAGAGCACTAATTTCATCATCAAAATTGAGGCCCACGGAGTCTAACTAGCTCATGATTGTTTTGAACTTGTTGAGGTGCCTAGCTACATTTCCATTACTAGACATCTTCATATTAAACAACCTCTTCATCAATTGGAAGCAGAGGATTTTTTGTAATCACTCGTTAGACTTATCATCATATTCGATGTGGTCTTCTCCTTTAAATGTTTAACGTAACAAATTTTGCTAGAAAATGTTCAATCGTTCTAAAAACTTTTCTGTCAAGCACCTCTAACTCGCTATCAAACATTTTGTTTAGTTTCTCCAATTTTCTTCTAAGAAGAAAATAGAGATTCTTCTAATAGAAGTAATCCTCTATTTGTATCTTCTATAAGCCAAAGCTTGAACCATTGAAGTTTTCAATCATCGCCTTTCTTTCTTCCAATTATAATGCATTTATTTTAAAAAAATATTTTTAATTTTTTAAAATAAAAAATGAGTGTGAATGATGTTAAGATCAATATACACTCATAAATATGTAAATACAAGGTATAAATACCAATTGGTCAATGTAATTTTTTCAAAAAATATTTTTATTTATTTATTTATTGATATTTTAAAATAAAAATTCATAAATTTCAAAAAAAGATCCATCAATATGTAAATCGAACTCCCAAGTAATCTCATATTTCTTTAAAATTTTTAATTTTCTCCAAGTTCAAAGAACCAAAAGTCAAAATCCATGTTAAATATGCCAAACATGCAAAATCATTGATTACTAACTTTATTTCATATATTGCAAGCAATCTAAACAAGAGAACATTTTGAATTAGCAAAAACTCATCGGTTGTGTTTCTAATACCACACGCCTTCCAAACTCAATTCACACACCCAAATCCCCTATTCTCTCTAAAAAATGAAAATGATTGGTCAAAATCTTCTTGGTAACGTAATCCTAACAAACAATTTTAGAGAAAATTGATATATATATATATATATATATATTTATTTATTTTATAGATTTTTTTTCTAAATTTTCAAATTTTTTAGAAGGGGCCAATGGATAGTGAATGAAGATAGTACGTAGTATCGCAGGCTACGGGATCCACCACAAGGGACTTCTATCCAAACCAGTCCCATACCTAAATTTGGATAGTCAGACACAATGTGGTAAACTCCTGACCTCAGGTTAGTCGCGCGCCCCAACTGAAATCATTGCCATAACGAAGGTACACAACAAATAGTTGCGCACCACCAGCCCGAGTGGATAGTGAATGAATGAATGAATGAGCATGCAACTCCTGCTCAATAAGTCCACATATCAGTACAGTTCATCTCTGGGATCATCACCGGGGTCTATTACACTCCAAACCAGATTGCCGCCCCATCGCGCGCAACAAGGTGAGGGAAGAGACCTCACTATCCGCCTGCCAATATCGGGCCCGGCTCGTCGATAGCGGACCCATTCCTCGAGCTGGTCAGACTCAGCCTAGCATTGCCCCCTCCTCTCGGGCAGGTAAGGCCGCACCCCCTTCCAACCGACCGCGACACAGTGGGAGACGCGGCCTAACGGTATACGGCCCTCATGCGCTCATGCATCCACTCGGTCTAGACGTTGGAGTAACCTCTGGAACCAAGAGGGTTTAGGGACTTTCACCCAGGGATATCTATAGCACCCCATGTAGAACAGATTTCCGGTGTCCCATCTGGCCATCCACGAAATACCTGTGGAGGCTACGACCCTGATGTAACTAGGGCGTACAGTGGTCATGTCACACAAATGCAAGATGCATGAGTCATACAGTCCAATCATGCATCAATCCATGCGCTCATACCGTCGCTCATGTGGGGTAACTCCGCTTATCAGGGATCCCCATGAACAACCTGCCTTTGGCATATGCAATGGTCAATCACATCTCATAACAAACATGCAGATGATGCGTATGGGTATGTATCATGATGCTATGCTGTCACACACTCATAATCGGTATCAATAACCGGCATCAACAATCGGCCTCGACAATGTGGACATCCAACCAACATTGCCCCCAAGGAATGGCCACATAGAGCCAAATCATATGATGGGCCCACGGCCTCACACAAAGGCCTAATATACAACACGATGGGCCTTACTCAAATGCCACATATACACAACAGGTGGACCCTGCTCATGGGCCTAATACATATCACAATGGGCCTTACCCATAGGCCATGAATACATCATAATGAGCATTACCCCTAGGCCATGAATACATCACAATGGGCCTTGCCCATGGGCCTCAAATATATGACATGTGGGCCCTACACATGGGTCTTGAATACATCAAATGGGCCATGCATCATGGTCCTAATACGTGTCACAATGGGCCTCAACTACGGGTCGCATATACATCACATAGGTCACGACAATCGGTCCGGCAATTGGAATCGGCCTCGACAATCGGAATCGACACTCGGAATCGGCCTCGATACTCGGCCTCGACAATTGGAATCAGCCTATGCAATCGGCCTTGACAAATCAGAATCGGCCTCGATAATCAGAATCGGCAAGTCGGTCACGTCAATCGGAATCGGTGATCGGTCACGACAATCGGAATCGATTGATAATCAGAATCGGTAAATCAGTCACCGATCGGAGTCGGTAATCGGTCACGACAATCAGAATCGATCGAAAATCAGAGTCGGTAAATCGGTCACGATAATCAGGATCGGTCGATAATCAGAATCGGCAAATCGGTCACGTCAACCGGGGTCGGCAATCGGTCACGATAATCAGAATCGATCGATCAATCGGTCAAGGCAAACGGGGTCGACAATCGGTCATGGCAATCAGAATCGATCGATCAATAATCAGAGTCGGTAAATCGGTCACGATAATCAGAACCAATGATCGGTATCGACAATCGATACCGATAACCAGCACATAAACAGGGCGGGGTCGATAGATGAACAACCGATCAACCATAATATAAAGATCGGCCCTCGGCCGTGGGTATATCAAATCCGGTAACACGGAGCCATCCGTTCATAGTGAATGGGGCCCACTTATTTGGGTTAACCCACTAAGAGAATGATGAGAATGGGCCTAACGAGGCCTAAGGGAAGGTCACAATGTGGACATTAAACCATCATTGCCCAACAATGTGACCATCTAACCAATATTGCTCCCAAGGAGTGGCCTATACAAGGAATTCATACACAACTTAACAGGCCATACATACATCGCACTGGGCCTCAACCATGGGCCTGGAATACATCACAATGGGCCACGACATATGGGCTGAAAATACATCTCAATGGGCCACGACATATGGGCCGAAAATACATCTCAATGGGCCACGACATATGGGCCGAAAATACATCTCAATGGGCCACAACCCATGTGCCATCATAATGGGTTGCAACCCATGGGCCTCAAATATAATAAGTGAGCCACATCAATGGGCCTCAAATATAACAAGTGAGCCACATCAATGGGCCTCATATGCACAATAGGTGGGCCCTGCACATGGGCCTCAACTACATCAAGTGGGTTGCATACATTCCCAAAAAAAAAATGAATCGTATCGAAAGATCATCTGGACCATACAACAACGAGTAGCATAGCAGTGGAGATGACAATTTCCACAGTTAAAATCCTATAGGGCCACCGTAACATTTATTTCCCACCCAAGCTGCTCATATGGTCACAAGGACCTGAATTAAGTGGAATATCTCATTAACCCAAAGCTCCTATGTATCCAAAAGGGTTTCAAGGGTATCCTTTCAATTCCCCCACTGTTTCTTGTAGGATGGTCCACTTGATAGCCGGTTAGGATATAATACATACATCCTATGGTGGGCCCCACACCTGGATAGTGTGGTCCACGGAGTTGCTGACATCCTGCAAGCTGATGGTGTGAGATGCACCAGCCCATCACTTCATCAAGTGAGTCCCACATGGATGGGTCCACATCCTAGCAAGTGGATGGACGGTGGGGATGGAACCCACATGCCAGGGTGGTCCCACACAGTTGGACGACGTGGATGAAACAGTACATCATGGTAGTGTCCACCGTCCAGCCATCTGGACGGTGGATGTAAAACAGATGGACGGCATTGATAAACACAGGCATCATGTGGAGTCCACACGTGCGTGGGTCCCACAGCTGCTATGCAGCATGAATAAAACACATACATCACAGCTGCCCACCGTCCCTGCCTATGGACGGTGGGATACAAACCATACATCACTGTGGAGTCCACACTGTTAGACGGTGTGGATAAGACCATACATCACATGTGGTCCACACGTGTGGACCCCACTCCCCGGGAGACCTCTGGCCGTCCAGCGACGGTGGGTCCCACCAGATAAATGGGCAGCATGGGTTTACTCCCACGTTCAGTAGCTGACAGTGGGTGGGTCCCACGTAGCAGTGGCCCACTCCTTTAATGTTATAATATATAAAACATTATATAATATAATATTATATATTATATATATACATGTACGGTGGCAGAAGGCTGTCCATTCCCACCGTCCAGATCCATCTGGACGGTGAAGATGTCAAGATAAAGGTGGGTCCCACGTAGGGGCACCATCATATATATATATATATATATATATATATTATATATATATATATATATATATATATATATATATATATAAAATAATATTAATAATAATATTTCTTATATTATATTATACATTTTCTTTCTTCTTTTATATTTTATTTTATTTTATTATTATTATTATTTTTTAAACATGATGACCGCATCTCACGTCCAGAGCCTAAACGGCCTGGATACAGAGGACTAAATCGGGGGATCCCCACCGTCCAAACCATTGGACGTTGTGGATATGTAGCACGTGTGGGCCCCACACGGATGAATGGTTTGGGTATACATCATACCTTATGATCAGGGCCCACCAAAACCTGCTGGCGTCACTCTTTTGAACAGTATGGATGGTGTGTATGCAACACATATACCAAGAGGTCCTACCATCCAGCCTATCTGGATGGTAAGGATGCAATGAATACATGATGGGTGGGTCCACGTGGTGTGGCCCACCAGAGTTTTGGATCAAACTGAGGTTGTATCCAGCAGCGCCTGCTGCTGGACGGTACGCATTCCTCACATAAATATGGTGGGGTCCACATTAGTATGATCCGCCCGTTTAGATCAAAGCTGATATTTATTTTCCTTATGTCTAGCTCTACACGAAAATGGGGAGCAAGTTGGACTGCCGTTTGGTCCATTTGGGTGGATGGCATGGATAAAATACATCAAGATGGGTCCCACATACGTGGGCCCTTAAATCACAAATCAAATAATAAAAAGCACCCACCTGTGATCGCCTATTCCTTCTTCCGCCTATGCACTCTAGAGCTCCAAGAGGACATTTTCAACGGTTGAGATGATGATCTAAGGATTGGATTTGGTGGTAGGAAGGTGGGCCATAACTAGTTTCTCCATGGAAGCCATGGACGATTCTTGCTTGGAGGATGAAAGAGAGAGAATGAATAAGAGGGAATGAGGGAGAGAGGGAGAAAGAGAGAGAAATGATGTGAGTGATGGAGTGATGGGAAGAGGGATGGTGAGGTGATGGGAATGTTGACTTTTTGGGTTGCTTTTTGTACTTGGGCATGGGGAGAGTAATGGGTTGAGTGATGGGTGTACTTTTGACAAGTAAAGTGATTGATGTGATGGATTTGATAGATTCTCTTGGGATTTGCAACGCGCGGTGTTTTCCTCGAACTAAACGCTGGCTCACATCTCCTGGCCTAGGTATCGGGTCGGCGCGCGAGTCGCGGCATCGGAACTGCGGCGACGGCGCGGTCGCACTGGTATATGTCTCGGGTCGAGTCGACTCAGATATGCAGGACTCGGCTTGAGATCGTGCGCAAACGCCGGTAACAGATCGCGGGTCGCCGGAATTCGACCGGGAACCGCGGAAGCCTATGGAATGGTACGGTCTAAGAGACGGGGCTTACAGCAGGTCTCACACAATAGATAATTTATTTGGAAGACATGAAGGTGGACCCAATATAATGAGTCGTCCACATCGAAAGTTGGCCCCACATGTGGATGGTGGATATAAAAGACGGACCTCATGTGTATAAGTGAAAATTGGAAGAAATTTAAATGAATAATATTTTAAAATAGTGGATATAAGGAGAAAAAAAATTGAGAAATAAGATTCATAGAAGAGATTAAAAAATTACTTACATAATGTTGGAAGCCAAAAAAACATTTATACTTATTTACTGATAAGTATGTTGTTTAATTATGGAACATATTTATCTGTTGAATTAATTAGAAACTAAAATAAGGTACTCGAGGCACAAGTAGTTTAAAGTAAAATGACTTATGATCAAAATAGTACTAAGTTGCAAATAACTTGCACCCTAAAAGTGACTTTAATGTGTAAGCAGTTTACATGTTGCCTATTTGGATGTAATTTGTTAGTGTAGACATCCTCCTTGTGTGGGATTAGTAATTGCACTAAGATATGAATTATGCTTAACTTGTAATTTTTTCAAACCAAGCCCAAATTCAATCCCTTCAAAGTCAAAGCTAAGCCCTAAACCAAGCTTAAAACATTGGAAAAACTCTCATAGGAACCTGTTCAACCCAAACCAAAAACCAAGCCTAGAACCCACTCGACTTGCTACTCAGCCTTCTCAATATATCACAGCAGATCAAATGATCTCGGGCAAAGGTGATTTATAGTTTATTAGAAATCTTGCTAAATTATCTTTCCAACAAGCTTAAGATCACTCAAATCCAATAAATATCAAGAGAAATACAACCAATTTATTAAAATGGTGCAACTAAAATTTGCAAGCAACACGGGTCACACATTTAAGTGACTTTGGCCCCATTTTTTCATGACTTAAATGGAATTCAAATGAGGTGATTTCAGTCCATTGGAAAGCTCGTTGAATTAACTTTCCAATAAGTACAAGAACATTGAAAAGAAAGTTATAACGAGGGGGATATGAGCATTCCTGCAAAATGTATGTAACAACATGTGGGAGGCAACACTTCATGTGCCACCCACCCTCTACATCCAACTCACACAAGGAAAGGCCCAACCAATGCCACGTGGTAGAAACAACTTGTTTTTGAGGGAGGTTGGTTGAGGGAGAGAGAAGCTTCCAAGGGAGTTGCAACTAGGGGAGAGCTCACCAAAAAGTTAACTATCTTTGAAAATGTCCTTGGGTATTTTCTTAATTACATCTTCTACCACCCTATGGTTCATATATGGGGTACCATGTGGCACTAAAACTCTCTCAACCGATTAATAACCACCATTTGTCATTTTTGCCCTCTAAATCACCTTAAACCATGCTATTGCCATTCCCTCATATGTAAATACCCCTTCCCTCTTTCATTTCCAACATACATTAAAGAAGGAAGGAAGGTGATGGCTCTCATCCAACTAAGCCACTCTTTAAGCCTAGCCCATCTAGCCAAAGTTGTTTATACAATCAAACCCATCCAACTTAACTAATCCTTCCCAACTAACCTAACCTATCTAGCCGAAGTCTAACCCATCCTACCTAGCCAATGTAACCCATCTAGCACATATAAAGCCTAGCTCATATCTAAGCCAATTTGACTCATTTAAAGCCATCACCTAACTAATACAAGTTATCTCAACAATTTAGATTTTACGGAGTAAGGTCGGGATTGAAGATATTCGACCATCTCTTATATGAAGAGTATCAGGTCTCTTCTTCTCTTTCCTACATCTCCATTAGCCGGTCATCTTGCGTCATCATTTATTGCTTTTTATTTCTCTTATAGTTGTTCACAACATCTCTTCCTTCTCCAATCAATCTCCCTTCTTTTCTAGATGTTTTCTAAGTGTATGCATTGTGACTTGTAGGGTTTTCAAATCCTATTACATTAGAAACCCAAGATCATCTAAACCCTTTTTCTATATCTTTTAATATCTCTTGGATAAATGGGTGCTAGTAGATTACTTACATCGATCTCTTGATCCCAACCCTGAGTTGGACACTTATCATTCATTTATCCATTTTGTTCTCATCTCTCTGATGTAAACGGGTGTTGACAGATTGCCTATGTCAATCTCGCACTCCCCATCTTAAGTTGGATACTCTTCATTCACTTATTCATTCATTTTTCCTTTCTTTCTCATCTCTCTTAAATAAATGGATGATGACAAATCACATGCATAGATATCTCACTCCCAATCTTGAGTGGGCACTCATCATTAACTTTATTTCCAGACATACATAAAGAGCTAGACTAATTATTCCCTTGAAATTAATTAAATCCCCCAAAATAGAAATCACACTCTCATGCAGTGGCGGAGGAGGTGCCTTACACCTTCATTCTCCACCGCCAAGGTTCCCTACTTAATTCCAAGTCGTAGATCATGAAACATTATAAAGCAGAGAATTTCTATATCATTTGGTTTCTACGATTTTCTAGGCCCTAACCAATTGTCGAATTCTAAGTTAGTTTGCTCTGCCAACTCAGAGTTGTATATTTTATATCCCTAGTCAATCTAAAAAAATGCATGAGACAAAAAAGCTTGCAAAAATAAAGAAGCCATCGTGAGTGATCCCAACGCTAGTGTTCATATAAGATTTTTTATTTTTTATTTTATTTTTTATTTTTTTATTTTTTTGAGACTATAAATTATTTACATGTGCGCAAATGTGCAATCACACAAATCAAAGCTTGTAATGTAAATCACTCTAAAATTTTCAAGTCACCTAAAAAATAACATGACATAAGATATGCCATTAGGAAATGAAAATGAAGCTTGAATGATTATTTCGGTGTTGGATTGGTGGACATTTATTGGTTAGTTAAAAGTGAATAAAATCCAACGGTTCAATTTCCACAAACAAGTATTTCCGAAACAGAGGTTACGATTATTTGATTTGTCATGAGTGCCCTGGACAATCTTGCCGGTTTCATTTGTGTTAATGTCTGCCCGAGCATGAGGATCGCACAACCAACAGTTATTCGCGTCGCAGGCACACTTCATCTGCCCGAGACCGCATGGTCCAACGCTCCATAGGATCCACCGCCACATCTGCACGAAATCCATCTGTTCATAAGTTTCGCCGGCTCATTTTATAATGGGAGACCAAAACTGAGGTAAATCAAAGAGCCAGGTCGGACACACCATACCAAAAAGCGGGGAGAAAAACACTCACCGTTGAAACCATACTGGGGCCACAACCTTTTATATTTCTAATCCAAACCGTTAGCAAGGTGATTCTCACGAGGATGACAGGGAAACACGAATATCAGCCTGCTCCAAAACTTCTGTGGGCCCGGTAGGGTTTCAACGGTGGGCGTTCAATCCTTACTATTCTATGTGAGAAGCTGTTTGCGTAGTAACTTACTACGCTTAGGGTACTGAGTAAACTCTGTGGGGTCCACCATGATTTATGTATTTTATCCACTTCATCCATCAATTTTACTGGATAATTTTGGGCTTGAGATAAAAAATGAAGCATATTCAATGTTCAAATGGACCAGACCACAGGAAACAATTGAATTCAACGTTTACCATTGTAAATTTCTTGGGGGCTATAAAAGTTTTGGGTGAAGATTATATTTGTGTTTTCCCATCATCCATTTCTATATGATCTTATGAACAGGTTGGATGTCAAATAAACATTACCCGGTGAAAGTCATTATCTACACTATTTCCGGTGGTATGATCCACCCGGTGGTATGATCCACTTTATCTTCGGATATACTTCCATTTTGGTAGTAACCCCTTGAATTAGATGAAAAAAGTGGATAGACAGCATGGATAAACCACTAATGAGTTTACTCAGTAGGATAACAGCGCAGAAATCCGATTTCCACCTCGTTAGCTCGAAATCGAACTGGAAGGCTCGTAACGTACCGAGTAAACTTGAATGTATGTGGTCTATCCACACCATTCATCTATTTTTTCATCTAATTTAAGGGGTTGAGCCCAACATGGAAGTATATCCAAAGATCAAGTGGTTGATAAACAGTGGGATAATGATTTCCACTGTTGAAACCTTGCTAGGACCCACACTGATGTTTATTTGTCATCCAACCTGTTCAAAAGATCATACATACATAGATGAAGGGAAAACACAAATATAACCTTGATCCGAAACTTCCATGCCCCATGAATTTTTCAACGGTAGGTGTTCGATTCAACTGCTTCTTATGGTGTGGTCCATTTGAAAATTTTATATGCTTCATTTTTCGCTCAAGCACTAAAATTATCTAGTAAAATGTATGGACCTAATGGATAAAATGCATAAATCATGGTGTATTTCACAGAGTTTACTCGGTACCCTGAGCATAGCCATACAATCCAAAACTAAGTTAGCCACACGGTAGGAAAAAGTGAGCATTCAGTGACTGCCCTTGAAACATTTTTATGGCCACAAAAGTTAAGTATCGGGACATTTTTTTCATGTTTTCACTCCATCCCAGCGGGAATGACCTCATAAACGGTTTGGATGACATATAAACATCAAGGTGGATCATAGGAAGGTTTCAACCGCAGGAAATTCTTTTCCCAGTTTTCCCTCTCGTATGGCCCACTTGAGTTTTGGATCCACCTCATCTTCTATGACATTCCTAAAATGACCTCACAAAACGGATGGACAGGTGGATTTCTAACAGACAATGCGGTGGGCCCCACCTGGCATCCCAGCACAGGAACTTGCTTTGGCAGGAAATCCGCGTATGCTGGAGTCGCAAAATTGAAAAAGTCAGTAAATGTCATGTGTACTTGCCAATAGGAGTGCACACGGGTCGGTTCGGTCCGGTTCTGAAGTGAAATCGGAACCGAACCGTTCCTAATGGTTCTAAGATATTTGGAACCGGAATGGAACCATTAGCACCCTAGAACTTAACCGAAACCGGACCGTTAAAACTGGTTCGGCTCCGGAACGGTTCCACGGTTCTAGGCTTTTTATAATCTAACTCAATTGCATGTTTTATTTTATAATCTAGCTCATGTCCATTCGTGTTGTAATCTATTTGATGAATGGTTTAGATATTGTATAAGGTGTGCAAAAATATATTTATGAAAACAATTAAATGGTGCATTGTAAACCATAAATCATGAGTCAAATATAGAAACAATCAAAGGGTTCTTCATTCGGTTCTAAGTTCGGTTTCAGGTTCGGTTTCATGGTTCGGTTCCGCAGTTCGGATCCATATTTCGGTTCTACGGATCGGTTCACGGTTCGATTCGATTCTACATAACTTCAAATCGAGAACCGAACCAATGTAATCGATTCTTTGATTTTTGGAACTGGAACCGAAACCGGTGCACTCTAGAATAGGACCAAACTGGACCATTTGGTCGGTTTCAATCCGGTTCCACAGTTCTACCGGTTCGATGTGCACCTCTAAATATCACGTTATAAAAGTACAACTGCATTAAACATTCTGTTAATGTGACGACTAATTGTT
Source organism: Magnolia officinalis (assembly GCA_021015155.1). Lineage (NCBI taxonomy): Eukaryota > Viridiplantae > Streptophyta > Magnoliopsida > Magnoliales > Magnoliaceae > Magnolia > Magnolia officinalis. Next base: position 17,469,336 of record JAJHSJ010000006.1, read on the forward strand.
TACCCATAATGGTTAAAATGATGTTGCATAACACGGTTCTTAATATTATAGCTAATTATATGAAGAAAAATTACTAACTCTTCTTCTAGTGATACGTTAAATGTGCCTAGCAAGTTACTGACGCAGGGATGAACGTGATGAGGATAAATACTCCAAATCCACGGAGCTTCTCTGGACTCCTCACAGAGACTTCTCGAATCCACGAGGAAAGAAAGCAGAAAACAGAAATAATTTCTAATAAATTCGAAACTGATTAATTGTTCCATAAAAATGAGTTCACAACCCTTTAAATAGGGGTACCAAGCAATGGGAAAGAAATCAGATTCAAACTACAACTACAACTCCAAGAATTCGCGACTTACTATAAATAGTAAACTTACTATTTATAGACGGTCGTGATGTCTACTAGTGTGCAAGGTTTTCGGCCAAAAATAGTAAGTGTCCTATTTGGCTTCACCAAACCGTTCTCCTAATTATTCTAAGCTCTTTTCATGTTGGGCGCAACTCCTAAAGCCCAACGGATGAAGAGTTATAATCAAACTAAAACTTACTATTTATAGTAAAATTGAAATTAAAACAGGGGAACGACCGTCAATCCAAGGGTTTTTCACAATTCTAGGTGACGCAACCCAGCGTAACAGGGTTGGTTGGCTAAAGTAGCTCGTTCTACCCCAAAATCATATATTTTATGTCAGATAACTCATTCCGGATTGCGAGATACGCCTGATTTAAGGTCCAATGGTCTAGATCACTTCTGTCGTCGACCGGGCCTTTTCTGATCCATCTTGGCCATGTAACTGTTCGCGACCCGCTCTATATCAGTCTCCTCTACTTCAAAAGAACTCGTCCTCGAGTTCTCGTCATGCTCTGGTTCATGATAATCGGTCAGGTCCGCGACATTGAAAGTCCGTGAGATCGCCATGTCATCTGGAAGATCAACAACATAGGCGTTGTCATTGATCTTTCGAATGATTGGTACTGGTCCAATCTTTTTATTCTTCAACTTGTTGTACGTTACGGTCGGAAATCTTTCTTTGCGCAGATGGACCATTACTTAGTTGCCCACCTCGAACACTTTTCGTCGTCAATACTTGTCCGCTTGCTCCTTATACTTCTCGTTCAAGGCATGTAACTTAGTTTGTACCTCCGCATGAATGCTCATGATCTTGTCTGCCATATGTTCTGCTGCAATGCTCATGCTTGGGAGCTTGGGCAGAGGGACCAAGTCTAGTGTGTGGCGAGGTACTCGTCCGTAAATAACCTGGAACGAGGATTTTCCTGTCGAGCGGTTCACCATGTTGTTGAATGCAAACTCCGCTTGAGACAAAGTCAAATCCCACTGCTTCGGTTTTTCTCCTGAAATACATCGAAGGAGGTTTCCCAACGTGCGATTGACAACCTCAGTTTGACCGTCAGTTTGTGGGTGGTAGGCGCTGCTGAACTGAAGTCGTGTATCGAATCGAGTCCACAAAGTCCGCCAAAAGTGGCTTATGAACTTCGTGTCACGGTCAGAAGTAATAGTCTTGGGAACCCCGTGTAGCCGCACAATTTCTCTGAAGAATAGATTTGCCACGTGTGTTACATCGAGAGTCTTCTTGCATGGAATAAAGTGCACCGTATTGGAGAAACGATCTACTACCACGAACACCGAATCCATGCCGCGTTGTGTTCATGGCAGACCAAGCACGAAGTCCATTGATAAATCTTCCAAGGACCGTCAGACACAGGTAACGGGGTGTAGAGGCCCGTATTCTGAGATTGCCCCTTGGAGGTCTGACAAACATGATAACGTTGTATGGTTTTTCCCACATCACGTACTAATTGCGGCCAGTAATACCACTCTTCCACAAGAGCTCGCGTCTTGTCTCGCCCAAGGTGTCCACCGAGGCCACCTCCATGTAGCTCCTGAATAATCTGCTCCCTTAGGGAACTTTGGGGGATGCACAATCGATTCCCTTTGAAGAGAAAATCGTCTTGTATATGAAGGTCGCTGAGGTGACCTTCTTGGTACTTCATCCAAGAATCTTTGAAGTCTTCATCCTCGGCATATAGCTCCTTGAGACAGCCGAAGCCGACCACCTCGTTGCTCATTGTAACAAGTAATGATGCACGACGGCTAAGTGCATCAGCCACCTTGTTCTGCTTCCCTGACTTGTGCTTCAGAACGAACGTGAATTCCTGTAAAAACGCAACCCATCTAGCATGCACATGATTCACGTTAGTCTGACTATTAATAAACTTTAGTGTTTGATGGTTAGTGTACAGAACAAACTCTCTTTGAATCAGATAATGTCGCCAATGTTGCAGCGCCTGAACAACTGCATATAACTCAAGCTCATAAGTCGACCACTTCTTTCGGGCTTCGCTGAGCTTCTCGCGGTAGAAGGCTATCGGCCTTCCTTCCTGTGACAATACTCCTCCAATTCCGATGTATGAAGCGTCACACTCAATCTCAAACAATTTGTCGAAATTAGGAAGCACTAAGACCTGTATTGTAAATAAACAATGCTTGATCTCATGAAAGCTCTTGTCAGCTTTATCAGTCCACTGGAACGGTCCCTTTTTCATGCAATTTGTTATGGGCGCGACTATGGTGCTAAAATCTTGCACAAATCGACGATAGAAAGTCGTCAACCCATGAAAACTCCTCACCTCATGAATGTTTGTCGGGATCGGTCATTTCCTAATAGCTCACACCTTTTCATCGTCCACACGAATGCCTGTGGACGTTACAATAAATCCTAGAAACAATAGGCTGTCAGTTAAAAAACTACACTTCTTCAAGTTGAGGTACAACTTGTTAATTTGTAGGACCTGTAACACCTGCCTGAGATGTTTCCTGTGCTCCGCCTCATCCTGGCTATATATCAATATGTCATTAAAATATACTACCACAAATCGGCCAGTGAATGGTTTTAGAACTTGATTCATCAAACACATAAAAGTACTTGGTGCGTTTGATAGGCCGAAGGGCATGACCAGCCATTCATACGACCCTTCCTTGGTCTTTAATGTCGTTTTTCACTCATCACCGGGTCGGATACGAATCTGATGGTACCCGCTCCTTAGATCAAGTTTAGAGAACACCTTGGCCCCTTCTAACATATCGAGCATGTCGTCCAACCGTGGTATTGGGAATCGATATTTGATGATGATTTTGTTGATTGCCGGCTGTCGACACACATGCGCCAGCTTGCATTTTTTTTTGGCGTTAATATGCTGGTACAACACATGGGCTCTTGCTCTCTCTCAAGAGACCCTTACGGATCAATTCCTCCACTTGCCCCTGAAGTATTTCACACTCCTTCGGACTTATCCGATAATGAAGGCGGTTGGGCAGGTTAGCCCCAGGGACGAGGTCTATGTGATGTTGGATGTCCCTCATGGGGGGCAATCCATTAGGTAAATCCTCAGGCCAAACTTCTTTGAATTCGTTTAACAACAACCTCAAGCTTGGAGGGATGTTTGAGGGTTCCTCTTCCTCGCCCTTCACCACTACGGCGTATACTTCGCCGGTTTCCTTGGATTTCTCCATGAAATCCCGAATGGTCAAGAGGGAACTCCCCTCCACTTTAGAAGCCTCAGGGTGGTTCTCTGGTGCCATAGGGGCAAGGATTATTTTTCGACTATCCTTGACGACTATGTAGACATTATCTCGTCCCCGATGGGTCGCATCACGGTCCGACTGCCAGGGTCGACCGAGTAGCATATGATAAGCTTCCATGTCGACCACGTCACAAAGTATTTGATCCTTGTAATTTTTGTCAATTGAAAACGAGATAGTGCATTGTTCAGTTACCTTGGTCTCATTCACCTTTTTTATCCAGCCAATTGAGTACGGGGAAAGATGTTTCGTCGTTGGTAGCCGCAACTTGTTCACCATCACTCTTGAGACGATGTTCTCGCTACTACCGTTATCTATGATCACATCACAGACCTTTCCGTTGACAGTGCACCAAGTACGAAATATATTGTGTCACTGTGGATGTAATTCCCTTCGTGGGGGCATACAGTAATCACCTCACAACTAGAAATTCGCCACGATCCTCGCCCGTCACTTCATCTCCACCTGCTATTTCTTCAGTGGTTTGTTCATGTTCATCAAAGCCATGGTCTTCTTCTGCGGCCTCATCTTCAGTGCCCCATTCATTTATAGTCAAGTGTGCTGCGGGACGTTGAGGGCAAGTGTTTGATAAGTGGCCTGGCTGGCCACATCGGTAACAATTGTTCAACCTTGGCCGAGCATAAGGATTTGGAACCCTACTCGGGCCCGCTGTTGTGGGTGTTGTACGTTGAGGTATGGATGAGCCGCTTCCCGTATCACGGTTTGCGGTTGTAGGAAGTTGAGGACGTTCTCCTACTAGATCTTTTCCTCGTGCCAGCGCTGGATCCTGCGTGGGACCCGTCATGGGGGGTCGAGTTGAAGGATATGGACGAGCAGGAGCTCTTGCAAGTTGTGTTTCTGCCCTACACGCCAATTGAACTGCTTCATCCACGGTCCCGACTGGGTACATCTGAACTCGGTTATGAATTGTCGGCCGCAACCCACCTATAAATCGTGCCACTTTCTGTGACTCAGATTCTGACAGATCGTTTCGTGTAGCCAACCGCTGAAATCTCTTGTGTAATCTGTGACGATTCGATTTCCTTGTCGGCAATTTTGATATTACTGGAATAGTATCTGCTCATAATCACTGGGGAGAAATCGTGATCGAAGAAAACGTCTCATCCGTGGCCATGATGAGATAGGCGCCTTGTTTTGACGGGCTCGTGAGAGTTGTAATTGTTCCCACCATGCAGGAGCACCAAATTTTAATTTAAGCGCTACCAATTTTACCCTTTTATGATCTGACACGTCCATATAATCAAAATATCTCTCTACTTCGGCGAGCCAATCGAGGAAATCTTCTATACGTAATAAACCATTAAAACTAGGAAGTTCAGCCTTACCTCGATAGTCTCTTTCAGTACGATCTAGATGATCGCCTCCATGGATTGGTTGTCGGGCAAAACCCTCATTAAGGTCTTCGTCGCTAGAACTTGAATCATCTGGTGTAGCCCTACGTTTTGTTACTGGTAGTGCTCTACGAAAATCGGGGTTGCGTCGTACAGCAACCATGGGTGGTGGAGCCACCATGGGTGGTGGAGCACCGCCTAGGGCTCAGGACGGAAGTAGCGCATCCGCAAGACGGTCGAGTATTACTTGCAGCCCTTGCATGATCAACTGAAGCTCCCGGTGGAAAGCTTCCATTCTTTCCGAAAGATAACGAATCCCTGGATCACCGTCCACAGGATTTTGATTCATACCTTTGTTGTTTGCCATCGGCCCGAGGGGAATTCTCGCTTTGATACCAATTGACGCAGGGATGAACGTGATGAGGATAAATACTCCAAATCCACGGAGCTTCTCTGGACTCCTCACAGAGACTTCTCGAATCCATGAAGAAAGAAAGCAGAAAACAGAAATAATTTCTAATAAATTCGAAACTGATTAATTATTCCATAAAAACGAGTTCACAACCCCTTTAAATAGGGGTACCAAGCAATGGGAAAGAAATCAGAATCAAACTACAGCTACAACTCCTAGAATTCGCGACTTACTATAAATAGTAAACTTACTATTTATAGACGGTCGTGATGTCTACTAGTGCGCAAGGTTTTCGGCCAAAAATAGTAAGTGTCCTATTTGGCTTCACCAAACCGTTCTCCTAATTATTCTAAGCTCTTTTCATGTTGGGCGCAACTCCTAAAGCCCAACGGATGAAGAGTTATAATCAAACTAAAACTTTATTTATAGTAAAATTGAAATTAAAACATGGAAACGACCGTCAATCCAGGGGTTTTTCGCAATTCCGGGCATCGCAACCCGGCGTAGCAGGGTTGGTTGGCTAAAGTAGCTCGTTCTACCCCAAAATCATATATTTTACGTCAGATAACTTATTTCGGATTGCGAGATACGCCTGATTTAAGGTCCAATGGTCTGAATCACTTCTGTCGTCGACCAGGCCTTTTCTGATCCATCTTGGCCATGTAACTGTTCGCGACCCGCTCTACATCAGTTACCCTTTTCTTGTATCATATCATGAAGGCTAAAGAAAGCATCGTTGTGCATACGAATATAGTTGAAGCACGTTGGCCCCGGGTTCATTAATAATCGCATTCGCAGCTTGTACGCCTGTCCAATTTCGTTGATGTTGTTCTGATTCTTTTAACATATTATTTTTATCAAGTCAAATAATCATTAATGTACAAGCCATAGTCATTGTAGACATCATATGAAAATCTATCTCAGAATCTGAATCCATTTGACAAATAGATTTAAAAATCAAGAAATTATTAAGTCAAGAAATACATGCCACTAAGCAAAAATGGGCCATATATAACAAAATCAAAATCCATCTAATCATCATCACAATTTGGTCATTTACAAATACAACCATGGCATGTTAAAATATGCTGCAGTTTGTAGCAATCTCATTTGTGGATTCAAATGAACCCCAAAAGACAAACAAACAAAAGCAAATGATTAAAGGTCGATAGTCAACTAGTGAAAAAGTGAGAAAATATAATGTCAGTATCTTCCGATGGGTTTGGTTTTTAAACCTTGGGCCGCCCATGGTACAACCCACCAGATATTTAGTCCTGATTGACAATGTGCACAGTGGGATGTAGGTTGGAAATTTCCATATAATAAGCGCAATGTATAGTGGCAAATTATGTTATCTTAAACCAGAGGATATGCATAGCATTCTCTGGTTGTCTGTTTGAAGAAAATGTGGGTCCCACATTTCAACAATCATACAGTTGATGCGATGACCTGACTATCATGGATCATATAAATCTTATCACATCATTCCCTTTCTATACAAGTGGGGCCCATATTTTAGTGATCCAGAATGTGGGTCTGTTGGGCCCACTGTAATTTGGTCTGTAAAAATAATTTAGAATCCAAATACATACCACTAAGCATGATTGTGATGATGATTTTTAAAAACTACATCATATTTTAACATGCCATTTCTTCCTCCGTGAAAGAGCTTAGCAACACAAACAAGGTGGGCCTAAAATCTCCGATGGAGAAACGGTTGGGCAGAGTGGATATATAACACATCATCAAGGTGGGCCCACGGCAGGGGTAACACCCACTACCGTGTTACCAGTACTAAGTAAATTCAGTTGGGCCCACTGTAAATGTAATATCCAATCCGTCCATCCATTTTTGCATCTAAATGTAGACGTTGACCCAAAAATTTAAGCATATCCAAAGCTTAAGTGGACCATATCACAGGAAACAGTGGAAATACTGATTTCGACCGTTGAAACCTTTCTAGTGCCCATAGTGATCTTTATTTGTCATCCAATATGTTCATAGGATCACAAACACCTGGATGAAGGGAATAAAAAAATCGACTTGATCCATAACTTCTGTGGCCCCCAGAAGTTTTCAAGGTATACACTCAATTCACACTATTACCTGTGGTGTGGTCCACTTGATCTTTGGATATTGCTAATTTTTAGGATCAGGACTTAAAATTAAGTATTAAAATGGATGGAGAGTATGGATCATGGTGGATCCCACAGAGTTTACACATTACTCAGCAAGCAATCCCTTCCTGCAGAATACTCAGCCGCCCACCAGTTTTGAAAATAGAACTTACCATATGTGATTTGAGTCCAAAATCTGAACGGTCGACGTGATGCAGAACCCCATGAAAACCCTATGACTCAACTTTTACTTTGATCTAAAACATTAGTAGGCCATGACAAGAGAAAACATTTTCCTACCTTGATTTGCTTCTCTCTCTTCCATGGCCCACCAGAGTTTTAAATCAGCGTGAAAATTGGTTGGGTTTGTTTCATGGGATGATGCATCACATGGACCGTTCGGATTAGAGGCCCATGATACGTGTGAAAAAATGCTCACGTGCGCAGGTGCGTATAAGAGAGCGTGCCTTGGGGCCTGTAACGTCGAACCACTCCCGTGTTCAAAAAACAGGGTCGATGAAACCCTACCGTTTTAGAGGAGAAGAGACGGAAGGCGGTAATTGCAGATAGAGAGATTGCAGAGAGGGAGGGGGAGAGAGATTGCAGAGAGGGAGAGAGAGCTTGGGATGGAGAGACGAAACATTCGATCCCATTTTTATCAATGGTGGTTGTTGGTGTGGTAAATGGCGGTTGTTGGTGCGGTAATAATGAAGCTCTGATGCGGTAATAGTGTTGTAGGATGTGGATTGGCTGAACTGCTGCAAGGCTTGCTGGAGTTCCTTCAATGGCTGGTGCTTCTTCTTTATTGGCTGGAGCTTCATGGCTATAATGGTGGTTGGTTGGTTGGTGCGTTTCTCGCTCTTCCCCTCTATTTAAAAATCCGACCGTTGAGCTTGTAAGTGACTTACAGGGAAGCGACTTCTCACCCTCATCCCCCTGCAGTTTTTTGGTAGATTTGCCTGTAAGTGACTTACAGATGATTTTTCTCCCCCAAACACCAACTGTAAGTGACTTCCCTGTAAGATAGTGAAGATAGAGAGTAAAAGAAGAAAGATATGCCCTAGCATTATATCGATGGGGTTGATGGTTTCTCAAATCGAAGATATTATGTTTGAGATCTTCATTCGCTTGCCGATAAAATCTATCTTCAGATTCATGTGCGTTTCTAAGCACTGGCATTCTCTCCTCTCACATCCTTCCTTCCGTCGCAAACACTCCTCCCACCAATCCCCTCCCGATTCCTCCATCTCCGCCATCTTCTTTGGGAATCATTCGTTTTGTAGCTACTGCCCACCCGAATTTGCTCCTATCGACAAACCTAATTCCGGAGTCCCCGACCCATCTCTTTCTTTCTTAGGAAGAGGCTTCTCGGTATCTCATTCCTGCAACGGTCTTCTTCTATGTGAACAACTACCTTATTATAGAAGAGGTGACAAATACATCACATACTGCGTTTGCAACCCCACCACTAAGGAATATGTTCTTCTGCCACAACCTATACAACAACCTATACAACAACCTATTATCCCATCAGCAGCATTAGCATTGCATTCGACCCATCCAAGTCTGCCCACTACAAAGTAGTATGCATATCAGTATTCATATCAAGTACAGAAACCTCTGATTGCCGTGTAAATATCTATTCTTCCGAGACGGGTTTGTGGAGACTCTCAGAACTATGTCCTAGGATCTATACAATAAATGGGAACGGAGTGTTTTGGAATGGCTTGTTGCATTGGACAACACGTGGTGATCAATCAACTCTCTCTTTCCATGTTGAAAAGGAATTGTTTCAGACAACCAAACTGCCCCCAAAACCGACACCAATATATGTTGCTCGGGTATGTAAATATTTTGGAGAGTCAAATGGACATTTATACTTGATAGAGACCTATGATCTGATGGATCCTGAATTTCATATCTTGGAGATGGAACCTGACTACTCACAATGGTCCGTTAGGTATAGTGTTAATTTAGATCCAATATTGAAGGCATATCCGTTGGTGTATCCTGGTTCATTTACTGGATTGCATTTGCTTGTTGGAGAAAGAGGAGAGCTACTGTTGTGGGTGACCATACCTTGGAAGATCATCTGGTATCGGATTACAGATGGGACCTTTGGTAAGCACTGTGATTTGGCAACTCCGAGAGCTGACTATTTACATGGCTATGCGTGGCGTGAAGTTCATCCATTCTCAAATACTCTCTCATCCGTTCGACCGCCACCTTCTTAATTTTAGCAATTATGATGTATTTGTCTTGGGGTTTTTATTTTATTTTATTTTATTTTAAAGGTCACTCTACCGGGGATGGAACCTTGGATCACCCACACACACTACACTGTCTCTACCAGTTCATCTAACAGGAGGAAGATGAGACAAGCCCAATAGATTGTTAAGGAAATGCACAGTTTCAATTTTATGATAGATAAACTACCCCTTGTTTCTAATTTTTGCATATTCTTTGTTTCTACTTTTTGCATGATTTTCTCCCATGGATGGCAACCGATTCTCTCACCCTCTCCCACATACCCCTCTCACAGAGAAAAATAATACAGAAGAATAGAGAAGGCGGAGAAAACAGAGGGAGAGAGAAAAGGTAGGGCCATCTGTCGCATAGTTAAAGCGACTGAATTATGAAATTTTGGTTCAATCTAGGGAAATTGACTGAATTGTGATTACATATCCTAGTATTTGTAACGAGGAACAAGCCTTATATCATCTTTACATTCATTAGAATTCCAATTTGAATGGAAAGTAAGTCGCTCAATATGGGTGCTAAGACAAATTTATCAGTTCTAATTTATTGGACAAGTTATTGCTATCTGAACTAACAAGACTCTCAAATGCTCCTTTGAGGATTGTTTGGACGCCTGTAAATTTTTTTACTTGTAAAGGGTCTACAAGTAACTCACGTGTAGATGGTGTTTGGACAGGTTAAATCTGTAAGTGGGTTACAAGTTGTAAGTCACAGCTTTTAAGTGCATTTGAAATCCTGAGAAAAAAGTGGTTTCACTTGCGTATAAGCAACCGGGTCCCTCCTTCATGGCTCAGTGGTAGACTCACAAGAGTTTCAACACTAGGTCATGGTTTCAAGCACCCATTGTGGGGGTGTGAGTGTGTAAAAAGAAAAATGCAACTTACACCCGAAACTCACTTTCACAGGTAACTTGTTTACAACTTTAAAAGTTATAGGCATCCATCCTAATGACCCCTTATTCTATACCAAGATGTTCCATATGAATGGATCACAAGTATTGAAAAAAAAGAAGCACAACAAGCATTAAAAACAGAGAATTGCTATAGGGGGAATGGATTCTGTGAGTAAAAAGAACAAGTTGAATGTTTACTAGGCCTATTACAGCTATCAAGACCATGGTTTGGCTGGCGCCACAGTGGAGGTACAATGTCAACAATCTGTATCGTTTTGTGACTTATGAATGAATAAATGAGGGCTTCTTTTTGTATTTTGATTGGACATGATGCATATAATGACTCTAAATTTGTATAAGAAGAATGCAATATTTATCTTTCCTTTGCTAAGCTTCTTTGTGGAATTGTATGGTTTAGGTTAGTGCATGATTCTATGCAGGGTTTATCAAATCCAGACATGCACTGACTATCACATTTAGATGACAATCTATTGTGTCCAGATTGTGGGCCCCACTATGGACGAGGCATATTGTAAAACATACAGACCTGAATGTCAATATGAGAGGTATGTGATATCCTAAAAAATCACTATAACTGGAATGTCAAAAAACAAGAGGAAAGTGAAAAGGCACGAACAAGGTCACCAATTATATCACTGGTTCATTTCAAGGCTATTATTGTTCAAAGAGATGCATTCTTTTAGCCCCCATAAGAGAAAGACGCCATTCTGCCGTTCACAGTTGCATTGTCTTCAATAAACGTTGAGTTCTCAATAGGGTACTACATAGCAGATGCACCTTGTCATCACCATAATGTTGCACTTGGGCATTGATCAAAACAGTCCATGACACATTGACAGGCCATTGTTTGAATTGTCTGTAGAACAAAAACAAACCATATACAACCATGGTCTTGCCAGCATCTTAGAACCATAAACATTCTCAAATAGCTCATACTCCATCTTTTCATACAATCTTCTAAAAAAAAAAAAAGAAGAGAAAATTAAATTAGTGTCAACTATAAAAATTTTCCTTTTAATCAAACAAGAATACATACTACAGTTAAAGAAGACTAAATATCTAACTTAGGCACCTAAACAGATCTTCTGTTTGTAGAGTACTTGTTGGCTCCACAATCAATTGAATGGCCCATTGATAATGACTTGAAAATTGCAAACCAAAACAACAATCAATGATTTCACAATCATAGCTTACACTACAGCCCAACTCTAAACATGCATTAGTAGCTTATCCATGAGATGTGTGCATTATTATTCAAACATGGGTTTTTAGCTTAGAGCCTGTTTGGAAAGTAGGAAAAGAAAGGGGAAAAATGAAAAGAAACTATTTTCCTTTGTCAGGACATCTTCTTATGTTTTATTTTCAAACATTACTGTGGATTCCACAAAGTAATCGTTAGCCTTTTTTCATCGTTGAAATGCTCTAGCAGAATATTCAAGGTGATAGTTGTCTAATGACTTGGAGGATTCCACTTGCAAAACAAATATACCCCTAAAAAATGGAATCGATTTCTCAATAGTACTAATGGAAATAATCATCATAATTTCCATTTTTTTATTTCTTTTCCCACTTATTAAGTCGGTCCTCAAGGAAATTATTAAACCTCTACCAGAACTTCAAAGAGTGAGTGCAGACTTCAGGGTTGTAGCATGTGCTAACATTCACAAGAGGTGTTCCAGCTTGAGCATACCTATAGGTTAAGAGTCATATGGAAAGTATAACTACCCAGCTTCAAGGTAACTCGTACGAACATACCATAGTAAGAAATTAGAAAAGTCTGCATCATTTGTATCTTAGCATGGCAGCAAAGAAAACTCTTGCAGGTTAATGCTTGCCCATCATGAATTTTGGAATAGAGATCCATGTTTTAAAACAAAATAAGTCATTCACTGATTTTAGAAGAACAAATAAGATGGCTTATATAAAATGCAAGCAATGACAAGCATATCATGGAACTTCAGATGCCATGAAACTGAATGGAGAACAAACATAGAATGTAAAATATGTAGAAAGAGAGAGGAGAGGGAGAGGAGAGAAGAATCAAATGCGACCCATGTTCAGTAGCACAGATCAAAGGTATGCTATGTACCACCGTGGGTGGACTAGGACAAAAAATCTCCCCTAAGAAAACGATCATAACCTTTCGATTTGTTGTCTACAAATAGACGGTTAAGAACAGAAATACAGAAATGGTTCACATCCTTGAAAGAGAAAAAGGCGGCAAGATTAGTGGCTAGGATCTTCCAATCAAGAAGAATTTTGGGGCATTGTCCATCCACAGTGAGATGCAACAGAAGGATGGTCTGGATTATTGCGGCATAAACCTATAGAGTGCAAAGCCTCTGACCATTACCAAATAAAGGTCCACTTTGATTAATTTCCATCCACCCATTTTCCATTTTGGGTATTGAACTAGTACAAAACATCCGAAATAAACTCATGTAATCAATAACACGACAGATTTCTATTTCTTGATTTTTTTATTTTTATTTTTAGATTGTACATTTACTGAAAATCAATGGATCATGAGAGAATTCTCTCATATTGTTGCTGTCGCAGAATGGTTTCGGAAGTCGATTGATGATGTTGAGTGTGTAATTGCGGCTAATTACAATGGAGGCCATGGCAATGAAAGCAACGAGCTTTAGCAGCTCATCTTTTGAAGGGAAGGAGGGGCATTTTCTGGGGATGGAAGACATGCCTAGGAATCAGACTTTGATCCATGTGGTTCAATGCTTTCCATACCCATGCACATACATCGATCTAAGTGGTCCAAATCATGAGCTTGACTGTCTATCTGGCCACAGTTTGATGCACGGTTGAATTGAATTGCAATAATTGATTCAATTAAATGGAAATGAGCTTGATTTCTTAGTCCTTGGTCTTGGCTGGCCTGGACTCAGGCCCTTAGCTTGTAGACAGGACCTGGACATCGCATCTTTGACCCAGCCTGGCTGGGCCTAGATGCAGCCATATACAAGTGAGATGTGTCCATCCGTCTTAGTTCGTGAATTTACATTGGATTGGGAAATTAATACATGCCCCCATGCTGCATCTATATGAATCACCATCGGCATTCTATGGAATGGAGTGAAACAGAATATACACTAATGCACTCTAAAAGTGCATTTTCATTTTGTAAAAATCCAAAATCAAGTTCCAGAGCGACTTTTCCTGGGTCCCAAAATTAGGAAGGTTTACTCAGGAGGACCATACTTGCATAGGGGGAATGTGGAGAGCTGTTTTTTTTTTTTTTTTTTAAAAACCGTCTAATCCATGATGACCACCTGATGAACAGCCTGGATATCACACGTGTCGGGTAGGATGCTTTTATGTGTTGCTACAGAGCTATAAGAAGTTTCACTCTTATGTCAACCTCAATCATCACTAATTTAGGGGTCAATTGATGGCCAAACAAAATACAATTCAGTCGAAGAAATGAAACCTGAGAACTTATCATTCAATTGTGTTTAACAACCTAAACCTAACAACTTTCCTCCACACTCAAACAAAGGTTCCAACCAAGATACCATGAAAATCATAGAGAGAAACCAAGATTAGGGGTCAGTTCATTGCAACACAAGATTAGTTTCATTAGTTTCTGAAGATTTAACTAAATAAAGAGACATTGTAGTGTGTGTGAATGATCCAGGGTTCACTTCTTGGTATTGTTACCTTTCGGAGTAATAGTAATAATAATAATAAAGAGGAAAGATCAAAATGGTAACCAAAATTTTAGGTCATCCCTCAATTTCATTTCGCTTCCATTCCTGTCCATAAGGATATGAACTGCGGTTTTGATATGAATTACAGTTTTGATTGCATCACTTCACATAGATTCTGACAATGTCGAATTACTAATCATGCTTCGCACCATATCCATAAAAGTGAGATTACACCTTTTAGTCACACAATTCTAATATGGAGTACCAAGCATGGTGTACTGAGTGACAATGCCACAATCTTGTAGGTATTTAGCAAATGACCCTAAATTGCGACATGATTTGTCATATCTACTATAGTATTAACCACTACGGTCAGACCTGACAACTTTAATCTTTTTATCGAGTTGATTTTCAACTTTGGCCTTATACATTTTAACGGCATATATGACATCTGATTTTTCACTGATAAGGTAGAGGTACCCGAAACGAGAGTAGTCATCTATAAAGGTAATAAAGTATTTGTATCCACTTCAGGATACTGTAGGGAATGATTTACAAATGTCCGTATGTATCACCTCTGAGAGTCTTACACTCCTTGTTGCACCCTTCTTTCCGATTCTAGTATGTTTTCCTTTTATACAATCAATGCACACTTTATTCAACTAGTTATGTAAAATCTATTAGATAGCACATCTAAATACAACACAACTTACAATATTTTACAGGTGATGGCAACCACCTGATTTAGTTTTTTATTCTTGCACCGAGAAACACTAAAAAAAAAGTCATGAATAGCCAAACCCTTCTCTCAGATTTTGTCATTTTGTTCTAATTATTTGCATTGGCTAAGTGCGATGTCCACATCTTAGTTTGAAAACAGATTCCATGATGAATTCCAGGCTGTGTTTGGATTTGTAACTTAATTGAAATGAATTGCAAATATTTAACTTAACGCAGAGGGAAAAAAACATATTGTGGTAGCGTTTCCTAGTATTCATAAGTGGGCCTCAAATTTGAAATTCCATCTTGAAAGCAATGTAATTGTGATGAAGCAACAGTCCCATGGCAGATCGAACGAATTGCCCAATAATATGAATACTGAGGAAAATAATTACAAATGGGTCATTCCTAACACTAACTATTGCAATTCAAATCAATAGTGCATCCAAACATACCATTAAGAATTCCTCTGAGCTCACTTGCCTTTTTGAGCTGGTTTGATAGGATTTTGCCATTCCACCCAAGGCAGAATGTGGTTTCCCAACTTTCCAAGCAAAAGTAAATTTTAAAGTTTCAAGATGGCACCATTTAAATCCATCATAATTTCACCTAACACCTTATTCAAAACAGAGCCTAGGTTTGCTAAATCAGTTGGACAGTCACGAAACACGCCACTGCAGTAGCGACAGCTTGTGGCGAAGTGTAGCACATGCTTGAGATCTGAGATGCTCACCCAGAAGTCTAGATATCCGGTTCAAAATATTCGGCTGGTTCATTCATCTTCTAGGACAGACATGCATTTTGAATGTGGGCAGTCGGTCATGTTACTTTTATTTTCTTTTGTATATATGCAACCCATCTAATGAGAAGAGTGGCCTGAATTTTGGTCCAGGGAATCAACATTAAGGGGTCTGAATGATGAACATTTTGGACCTCAAATGTGGGAAAATCCTGGAATCAAATGAAAGGTTGTCAGGAGTTGGGAGGGGATGAATCCTCCTTTTATCAAATAACTTCCATCCTGTGATGCGTGTGCAACATCCAACCTTTCTAATAGGTTTTCCCTATCATGAGGATCGCCTTCAGCAAAAAATACATTCACTTTTCAAGTGGACAACCGTTATAATTTGCTATTTATTAATGGATGGAAACTGTTTCCTATGTTGTGGTCTGCCCAATGAGCAGATGGGGCTGATTTTGAAAGAAGAGATTCTCATAGTTGGGCCAACCTATTTGAGGGGTTGGATTTCACATGCTCTTAACTGGTTGGAAGTTATCAGCTCGATGGACTATAACTTGTGGTCCTGCTCATTGAAGAATTCAGAGAAAAGCCTCATGCTTGAGTTTATTCTTATCCATCCTAGCCTTTTGTGAGAGAACCTAATAGTGTTGAATAAACGAGAAAGGCTTCATCTATTTTTGACCACATCAAGCTCATTTGAAATTAATTGGGATTAGGCTTAGATGATGATAATGATCAAGCACATCCCCAATAGGAAATCTAACATTCTTTTTGGTATGAGATTGTAGTGATAATCCATTTAAAATCATCGTCCTTGAGCGAAATTTAATAGACTTTGCAAACTCAATGATTGTAGAATTTTCAGTGATTACAGTTGCAGTGTCCCACACAATTACAATCCTACCTGAACCACCCAGCTACAATTCTTTCCCGAACTTCATTAACTATACCTCATCTACCTTCTCGAGGTTTGATTCTAGCTAGGCTAAGGACAATTTCAAAATATCTCTCTCACCATTTGTTTTACTATGCGCCTCCTATCTCTCAATCTAGAGCCGTTGGGGTGTTATAGGATATGGTGAATTCAGAGGAAACATGACAAAGTTCCCTGTTGAGGAGCAGAAAGAATACGACTGATTATAAAGTTAAAAAAAGAAAAAGAAAAGAAAATGCACTTATTACTGGGAAATGGAGTGGGATGTCCAGTGACATACTAATATCTGACATAAGTCCTTTTCAAGGCCATCCATCAGGGGCTAGTTCACTCATTTTTACTTTGTGGGTTTTATGGACCATTCTCTTAGGTTTACTAGATTCTCTTCCAGGAGGGAAGAGGTTTTCATTGCCATGCTGATCAATCTCATGTAACTAGAAACCATGTAAACTAAATAGTTGACGTAGTCATTCCATGTTCCTTTACACTAGGTAACACAAGAGAGTGTTAACTGCTTACTGTCGTTGAATCAATGCCTATATTTACTTCTCACAATCTCGTATCCTCATTTATCCATGTGATGCAAATCTCAAGAAGAAAACCAGGTCTAGGAGACAATGCAGGCGTGTGCATCAAGGCACTACGTATTTGGGATCCCAAGGGATCCAAATCAGCCCATGTGAGGCTCATCACACAGCTCAGGAATAGCCATGATCCAGGCCCAGTTCCTGTCATGTGGATGTGTATCATCCAAAAGAAACTACTAGCAGCAGCAAAGAAGAACTTGTGTGCAGCATTTGAAGACTAAAAGAAAAGGCCTACTCCTTTTTGTTTTTCGGTGGAAATAACGAAATGCATTAACACTACCTGCAAGTGAGTTAAAGCCTTGCAGGAAAGTCACAACTACTGAAACTTACGGGCACTGAAATGACTCTTAAAGAAGGGAGGTAACAGAGTTCCTGAAATACAGAAAAGGGCAAGATGCTCCAGCATCTGCTAACAGGAAAATAGGGTGATTAGCAGCTACTTCCCCTGAGTAAACATAAGTGTTTAGCCTAGAGGAGAGGGCACTAATCTCCTTAAATATTAACCACAGCCCTTGGAATGACACCCTCCCCATTAGCCCAGTTTATCTGCTTCGAATCTGATTTTTAGGTGCCAAAAAAGCGAGATGGAACAATTGTAAGCGCCTCTCTCAACGCCAACACAGAAGTGTGACTTGTGCAAACAGTCTGGATGGGGCCTGAAAAAGCCGCCACTGATCTGGCTTAGAGGACCCAGGAGAAGCCCCCCAATCCTGGCCAGGCCCCTCTCTCTACACCATCTGCTGTGGACTTGGAACTCCCAATCAATTATCTATAGCAGTGGGCACATGCATCCTTCTACTTGGGCCGAACATCTTCTCACTTAACTGCCTAGTAGATCCACAGATACAACTATCAACTTTTTATGGTTCATGGCCCACAAGATAAGGTCATCTTTAACCCTTTGTCAAGTGGCTTGTGCTGGCAGTTCTTCACCCTCAAAAAAGATATGCGCGCCTATCTCTTCCCACAGAATGCAGTGGGAAGTAGGAACCACAGAAATCTTCCTTTACAAACGGACCGCTACCCCAGCTTTTCACAACATCTTGAATCTTCTTGTTTGCTATCCACCCAACACCAAAAGCTCAAAGACAAAGCCCAAACTGTTATGGGAGAATAGACAATGAAGCATTTAAGTGGTTCGCAGCCTCCCCTTCGCGCTTGCACAACATGCATTTCTTAGGAATTTGAAGGCCTCTTCTCTTAAGCAGGTGGACAGTTGGACTTATTTCTCTTTGACTGTTGTCCGCATGAACTCTTGAAACCCGATACACAGAAATTGTATTCCCCACCAGCCAAGGGCCAAGTGGATTCCACGGGGAAAAAATCTGTATAGAAATCCGATTTGGTCCACTTCCAGATTTTGCAGTCTCCCTCACTGCCACGCTTCCTCTCCAAAAGACAGATGCTCATAAAATCAGTGTACCTGGGGATGTCTTTTCTTCATCTCTAAGGTTTCTTCTGAACCTGATGTGATGTCAACAGATAGTTGTGTCCCAGATTGGCTGACTCTATTTTGTTATTTGGTAGAGACTACATTGCAGAGAATCTCTATGTATTCCATTGATGACAATGACAAGAATATATAGAAGAGGTAGGAGATCCATAGAGATCAATTGAGTCCCAAACCGATATACATGAATGCATTCTTATAATCATCTATAATATGTACAACTGTACATACATTTCCTATACTCTATCACTCCCTCTCAAGTTGGAGTATGGCTATTAATTATGCCCATCTTGGAACATATATGAAGAAGACATGCCTTAAATCCCCCTTAAACAAAACATGTTTTGATACAACATCTTCAAGTGCTACTTGTCAGTGTATTGAGCTTTCGTTATCCGTTGAATCTGTGTTTTTTTTTTTTTTCCAAATAGTAGGCTATCCAAACTTGACAAACATCAAGCTACTAAACCACCATTCATATGCAAAATCCTCTCAAAGGCATGCACAACATTACACAACATAACAAGAAAGTGAACTCTACACAAAAATTGATAGGGGGGCTATAACCACAACAGCATGTGAACGCATATGTGCAACAATGAACAAAATGTGAGTGCGTACTACACACATAACAGTTGAAAGGGGGGTTATAACCAAAATGGCATGTGAAGGCATATGTGCAACACTACACAACATGTGAGTGAACTATTCCCACATTTGATAATAAAGGCCTAATAAGAATGAAACGATGAATAGAGAATGAAAGCTCGAGTGCTTGCAAACTTCTCCATGCCAAGTTGTGTTGAGAATTATATCAAACAACAATGGTAATAGTATGATGGTGGTAGCAGCAGTGAATTTGAGATAGCAAGCTTAATGATCCATACTTGTGTTTGCGGTGATGGTAGACAGGTTCAGTTAGAAGGCAGCACAAACACAGGTCCCGTCATAAGCAGTAGAATAATAGCGGTACCAAATAGGAAGGCGCACAAATGTGGCTGAAAGTTCATGAAATGGTATGCACTCAAGGACCACATGAGAATAAAATTTAAAAGGTATACCTCTTCTTATGTCAATAGAAGGTGCAGACACTCGAGGCTGAGCGTCAGAGTCAAACAAGTGCCGGCAACAATGGTGGACACGAATGATGATGATGCTGGCATAAAAATTAGGCAATTTTAACTTGGGAAGTTGGCAATGAAAAGGGTTCATGAAAGTTGCTACAACATGCATTAGACTCGACATATTTCAAATGTCGAAAAAAAAAACATATATCATTTGTGGGTGATGGATGTGATGTGACTGATGGGCCTTGTGATAGTATTTGTTTCACCTGCATATTTTGATTCATGAATGTTAGTTGATGCTTTTGCCAATCATATTTTTAGAGACGATCTCTAATAATGATTTTTTAACATGTTTTTCCTATATCTTTTTCTTTGTGCATATTATAAGTTATTTCATATGGAACTCATTCACTCTTGCTATTTTGTTTGCATATACCTTATAATGCTTTTCCACCCGATATTGCTGGTTGTATCCTTGAATATGTTATGTTGTTCAGTTCATAATTTCTTCAACAATGTTTTGTTGCTGACTTTCAGTACAATTTTCTTGTGGATGCTAGCAAGCTGGCCACTGCAATTCCCTTTGGGTTTTTTCCCTCCCACACACACGCACGCATGCACCACAATGGAAACTCGAACTCATGACCTCAAATGTTGAAACTCAGTCTACCACTGAGCCATGAGTATTCCCTTTGGGGTTGAAATCAGAAAATGTTATTATTTTACCTGATTTTTTGTGTGAACTGCAGTTTCATAAGTTTGTATCATGTGTTTATGTTGTTTTGTAAATGGATAAGCTTGGTACTCAGCAATGATGTACGATGGATTTGATTTGTAGGAAGAAGAGATTCACACAAGTGCACAATTCAAAGAAATGATTTTTAGGGTCATCCTTCTGACACAGTTCTCTATCTAAAAAACCTAGTTCTCATCCAATATTCAAAGCCATATGGTCTACGCAATTAACTGAACCTTGTATGTATACAAAACAGGGAATCCTAACATAGAATTAATCTTAGCCACTAAACATTGTCTGATCCTAGCCTTTGATTTCTACCTTAAAAATAAAAGGTACTGCAGCGACACTGTAGCAAACACTGCAGTGTCTATTTTTGAAGGTGATGATTTTATTAACCTGAAAGGGTAAAGAATGGCTAAGACAAAAAGAAAGCAGAGGCCGGATTGAGTTACCCTCTTTAGCTAACCTACAAGCAGCCTCATCAGCCTGATGGCTAACTTTGGAGAAATGGGCTCGGAATCGGGAAGTTGGCACAATTCATCACAATGTATCGCACAATATCGCAATGTATTGCATGTATCACAATTTATTGCGATATATCGTGATTACTTCTTTACATAAAATAAGTGGTACTGACCTTATTGTCGATACCATACACAATATCGCTGGGATATCCAGAAACCGGCAATGTTTTTTGGAAAACCCCCTAAAATTGAAAAAAAAAAAAAAAAAAAAAAAAACGTTTTTTTTTTTCCGCCAAAAATCTTCTTCTTACTCCATTCTCTGATGATTTCATCTAGTCCATTGTAGATTGTTGGAATAAAAACTTCCAAGTTTATCTGAAATCGCGATAAAGTTATCTTGGGGTAGGATTCAGGAATGTGAGTATTTTTGAGATTTGATTAATTTCTTCCATGTTTATATGTTGTAATCAGTGTCAAATGGTTACAAATCTATTATTCTTCATGTTTTTTTATGAAAAATCAAGGATTTGGAGCTTCAATTTTGAGATTTGGGGGGAAAGACCCTTGTGGCTATGGCATCGATTTTTCTAGCTCCTTCCACCTCCGCCTTTTTTTTTTTTTCCCTCTCTCTTTTCCATTTTTGGGAAAGAGAAAAGCTCGAATCTGGAAAACCTAAGGTAGATTTGAGAAGTTTGGTAGGGAATGGAAGAAAGAGAGAAGAAGAGTAGAAAATTAGAGTTTATGAGAGAAGGGTTTCTTGTGTCCTAGAGCCACCCAAGCCCTAACGAGCACTTTTATTATATTACTAGAGAACACTGTTACATACTCCAGAGGAACACAAAAAGACTGTACACTACACCCACACACTAACATTATATACATACGTTGCATTATCTTTCTATACTCCTGAAGTTAGAGCATAGTCAATCATGCCCAACTTACTAGTAATACAGAGAAGAGCATCTTGACTGAAAGACTTGGTGAGGATGTCAACTAGTTGTGCTCTAGAGTAAACGAAGGGGGTTACGATTTCCTTGGTAGCCACTTTCTCCCAAATGAATTGACAATCAATCTCGATATGCTTCATATATATGCTCATGAAACATTAGATTGCTGACAATGTGCATGGAAACCTAATTATTATAGTGCAAGGGAATGGGACTGGAAGGAGTATAGTCAAGTTATTCTAAAAGGGTTTGAAGCTAAACAAGTTCACATGTTGCATGAGCCATCGCCCTATACTCAGCTTCAGTAGAAGATTGCATGAAACACCGGATTGCTGACAATGTGAATGGCAACCAGATTATTATGGTGCAAGGGAATGAGACTGGAATGAGTATAACCAAATTCTTTTAAAAGGTTTCGAAGCTAAACAAGTTCACATGTTGCATGAGCCATCACCTTATACTCAGCTTCAGTAAAAGAGCATGCAACAATGGACTGCTTCTTACTCTTTTAGGTGACAAGGTTGCCACTAACAAACGTACGGTATCCAACTGTAGATCGTCGATCATGTAGACTTTTAGCACAATCAGCACGGAGTAGCCCGAAAGATGAAGATGACCATACTGTAGAAAAAGAAAACCTTTACCCAGGGCGGACTTGAGATACCGAAGGATACGATACACAGCCGTCAGATGTGTGGTATGAGGGGTATGCATGAATTGACTAACAACACATATGACAAAAGAAAGATTTGCTCGGGTAATAGTGAGATAAATAATTTGGCCAACCAATTGATGGTACATCTCTGGATCAAAGAGGCAAACACCATTATCAGGATTGAGTTTCATAGTAGTATCCATAGGCGTAGTGGCAGGCTTGCATCCTAACATTTTTATCTTTGAGAGAAGATCAAGAGCATATTTTCTTTGAGAGAACCACACCCGACTTTGACCGAGCGACTTCAATCCTTAAGAAATACCAAAGAGTTCCTAGGTCTTTGATCTCAAAATGAGTTTTGAGAAAAGATTTAGCATCCATCATTCCCTGCGTATCATCTCCAAACAGCACAATGTCATCCACATAGACAATTAGTACCATAACTCTTGTGGCTCGACGGAAAACGGATAGAGAATGATCGGCTTAGCTGCGAATAAATCCAAAGTCTAGAAGAGCAGGACTGAACTTGTCACACCAGCATGTGGAGATTGTTTGAGACTATAAATTGATTTCTTTAGGTGACACACAAGGGGTGAATCGTGAGAACTGTGCGGTATGCAAAAACCTAGGGGTTGGTCCATATAGACCTCCTCAACAAGATCACCATGTAAAAAGTCATTTTTCACATCTAGCTTAAATAAGGGCCATGACAAATTTACAATCATAGAGATAACCACACGAACAGAGTTAAGTTTTACCATTGAAGAGAATGTCTCAAAGTAGTCTACACCATATGTTTGAGTAAAATCCTTTGCGATACTTGGTGGTGTATACCTATCGGCATCCAACAATTTGTTTCCCCTCAGGTAAGAAAACTAACTCCTAGGTATTCTTCTCTAGTGCCAATATTTCTTCCATCATAGCCTTAGTTCAGTTAGGGCTACACATGGCTTCCTTCAAATTGCGTGGGGTACCAGAGGAGGATATAAAAGGTGCAAAAGGTTGGAAGGAAGGTAGAAGATGGTGAAAGGAAACAAATTTACTAATGGGATGCTTTGTACATGAGCGGGAAGGTTTACGACAAGTGATGGGAAATTTGACATGAGGTTGAGACTGAGAGCTTATACCTGAACCATCGACAGGAGCAGATGAAGTGGTAGGTGGGTGATCAGTAGAAGTTTTAGTTCGTCGATGATACATAAGAATAGACTTTGGGATAGACGGGGTAGATATTATATCATTATCAAGACATAAAAGTTGAAGAGGTATAGGGTTGGAATTAGACTATATAACCTTCCCCCTGATTAGCAAAAGGATGGGGCAAAGATTTCCCTTTAGCAGAAAAGTTTGGAATCTCTTCAAGGAATGTGACATTTGAGGACACATACCTTTTGCAGGTCAAAGGATCATAACACTTATACCCCTTCTGAGACGAAGAGTAACCTAAGAAAACACACTTTATGGCCTGATGACTCAATTTATCATTATTCCCATTAATAATATGAATAAAGCATGTAGACTGAAAAACTTCAGAGGGTAATGGAAACGGTTTGTCTGGTGGGTACAAGATTTCAAATGAAGACTTGTGTGATAATATTTGAGATGGAATGTGATTAATTAGAAAAATAACAGTAAGGCATGATCTTAAAATCATTTTGGAAGATTCATACCAAGTAGGAGGGAACAGGTAACTTCAAGAAGGTGACGGTTCTTTTGCTAAGTTGCACCATTTTATTTGAGGGGTGTGTGGACATGTTATATGGGACAAGATACCATGATCTTGGAACAAAGACAAAAAAGCATTCGACATATACTCACCTCCATTATCAGAATGTAAGGCTTTGATTGGGTTTTGAAATTGGTTGGCCACTTCGTTGTAAAAGAGCTTGAATATGTCAAAAACTTCATGCTTGGATTTTAAAAGATAAACCAGGTCATCCGTGTGCAATCATTAATAAATGTAATGAAATATTTATATCCAAAAAAAGAGGCAATGGGAGTAAAACCCAAACATCTGAGTGGACCAACTCGAATGGTATAGGTTACTTCTCAGACAAACTAGGAGGAAGCACAACCCGATGATGTTTGGAAAACTCATAGGTTTCACAGTTCTAAGGTTTTGATACAAATATGGAAGGAAACAAAAGTTTTAACCTAGACAATAATGGTTGCCCTAAACGACAATGCCATCGGGACACTGACTCCTTATCTAAGGACAATGCACTAGATGCTATTGCGAGTGCATCATAAAAAATAAATAAAAAAAATTCCTCTGCGTTCATGACCCCCACCAATCATCCACTTCGTCTAGAGGTCTTGAAACACACAGTGAGAAGGAAAGAAAGTTATTGAAGAATTCAAGGATTTCTTAAAAGAGCTAATAGATAATAGATTGAGTGAGAAGCTAGGAACATGCAAAACCAATGACAAGTACATAGTAAGAGCGAGCTTGATGGAACCAAATCCAGATATAAGAGTTTGGTTTCCATCAGTAACATTGACTGAGTGTGACTAGATAGAAGGAAAATATGAGCTAAACAAATGAGGCTCACTAGTTATGTGTGAGGTAACTCTAGAGTCAATGACCTAGGAAGTAGAAGGAGAGGCCGCATGGAGGGTAGTACCTGATTGGGCTATAGAGGCTCTGGAAGTGTTGGGGACCTCATGCACATGCAGTCGCATCAACACATTGTAGGCTTCACGAGACAAGATAACATATTCACCAGAGGTATACTTCTTTGCTACAGTTGGATATGAAGTCTTCTCGGAACTAGTGGAGACACTACTAGCCATTGACATACCTGCCCAAGATGGGCGACCACAAAGGTCCTAATAACGATCGACGGAGTGGTTGATACCCTCACAGTGAATGCAACAGTGATGACCATCATGTCCACGTCCTTGTCCACCACGGCTACAACTATCACATCTTCCACATCAACATCATGACCCCTGCTCCAAGTACTCAATCCAGAATCTCGTCTACGTCCTTGAGTACTTCATGTGGGAACTCTAGCATCATGGCGAAACAAAGACTGGTCTCCAACAACGTATGCAGATTGATCCGACGAAACAAAAGGGGAGGTGAATGATGTAATGATCCTTTAACACATGGCATAGATAGATGTTAGAGAGGGAAGAGGATCTATGATGATTATTTGTCTCCGAACACCATGATATTCAGGGTTGAGTCCAGGAAGAAACTGCATAATTCTGGTCTTTTCACGTTGCTTCCATACGTGCTCATGGTCTCTAGTACAGTTAGAGGGAAGGGGATGATAGAGGTCCAACTCATACCACATACCCTGAAGAGTAGAGAAGTACTCCTTCAGGGATCTTAAATCTTGTTGAAACCTTCGAATGTCCGAGATCAATGTGAACGTTCTTGATATATTTTGAGCTTTTGAATACATGTCATGAAGTGTATCCCATATCATTTTCGTTGAACTTAAAGACATGACGGAATTGCTCACAGTTGGTTCTATACTATTGAGCGGTCAAGCCATGACTTGGTAATTTTCCATTGTCTAAGACTTGAAATTTGCATCGGTAGAATTTGGAGCTTCATCCAGTGTATATGAAAGTCTATCTCGGCCCCCTAAAAACAACTTTACAGATTGAGCCCACTATAAATAGTTGTTACTGTTCAACTTTACAGTGGTGATGAACAAGGGATGGGATTCTGAGGGTCCCACACCTGATGTAGAACGTGTCACAGATACGTTCCTAGCATGGTTGGGCCAAAAGAAGATAGACCGTAAATTGACCATAACTTTTGATCCGGGTATCGTTACGGGGCGCACAAGCTATCAATCTTTACTGAAATGGGCCATCCGAGGTGACCCGACCCACAAAGTGGGTCGCGTCTGTCCGTTTCGTCAGAAAACGCGCGCTTTCAGCTCAAAAACGAATTTTTAGGAAGATTTTACTATTTTTAGTAATTCCGAATTTTAGTTTATTTTTTAGAGTTTTAGATTTTCTTTCCTTATAGAAATAAGTTTTAGTTATACTAGGACTCTTCTAGAGAAAGTTTATTTGTAATTTTTATTTTTAGAAATTAGGCTTTAGAAGAGTTGTATTAGAATTAGGATTTTTATTAGAGTTAGAATTTTGCTATTTTTGGTAATTACGAATTTTAGTTTATTTTTTTTTCTTTATTAATAGTGTAAGGAGACACATTAGAAGATGATCAATAATTAATTAAGCTATTTCGAATTTATTTAGAATTTATTTCTATTTTCTGCTCTCTTTTCTCGTGGATTCGAGAAGTCTCTGTGAGGAGTCCAGAGAAGTTCCGTGGATTTGGAATAGTTATCCTCTTGAGGAAGACGGTGCTCGACCTCACGTCCTCCCCTGCGTCAGTTTCCGTCTTCCTCAGAGGTCGTGACGTGAGGGGAGGACGTGAGGTCGAGCACCGTCTTCCTCAAGAGGTATAAACTGACGTCTTCCTCACGTCCTCCCCTGCGTCCGTCTTCCTCAAGAGGGGATAACTATTCAGAGGTATAAACTGACGCGGGTTCTGATGGCAAATGGGGTGGAGATCTGTTGGATTCAGGAACAAGGATCGATTTTTGCAGGAAATGGTAGAGATTACTGGCTGTTGTGGGTTTCCAGTGCTGACAATGAGCGGTGGCTGATTCAAGAATACTGGGTGGTTGCAAGTCGTTCTGATGATGATCTGACAAGAAAGGTCATGGGATTGACTTTCGGGTATCGCAATGGGTTTGGGACAGACGATTTTTTGTTTCAGTGATGGGCTTGGAGAAGGGGTTTCTGACGACAGTATGTTGCCGAAGCAGCAGATCCAGCGGATGTGAGATCCAAGCAGATGATGAAGAAGGGCAAGAAGGATGGGTAACTATAGAACCGAACAGCGATGCGAAACTGATGGTATAGATTTAGCGTAAACATGGACCTGATGATCAGAGATGAAGAAGATGATCGATCAACCGCTCAAATTGGAGATGGGCTCTAATACCATGTTATTTAGTAGAGACTACATTGCAGAGAATTGTTATGTATTCCACTGATGAGAACAACAAGAATATATAGGAGAGGTAGGAGACCTGTACTGAACTGTAGAGATTCTAACATATATTCATGAATCCATTCTAATAATCATCTATAGTGTGTACAGCTACATATGTATTCCTATAAACATTCTAACATCAACCTATCACTCTTTTTTTTTTTTTTTTTTATGTAATAGGGCATGCATTAACTGCTATTACAAATTATTTATTTGCTATTTAAGAGACTGTTTAAATGTTATGATGGTGGTTGGGAATAAATAAGCAAAGGATTGAAATTTATCTTGAAAAGTAAAAAAGGGTTGTTTATCAGCCACACTAGAGAGAGTAGACAAACATCTGCTTTATGTTCTTTCCCGAAGATTCAAATGTGGAGATGTTTTGGGTTTTGTTGGGTTCTTTTGAACACCTTTTGTTAATTTGAGTTGATCTTCTCTTTTTCTTTGTGTCGTGAATATATTAATCTATGGTGTTTTAAGGTTTATGATTGCTTGAAATCCTTGCAGTTGCTGCAAATTCTGTTTGAGGCTGGAATTGTTTGGGAATTTTAAGGATTTCAGTTTACTTTCTGATTTTGTTGAATATTTGCTGTGGGCAGGCCTTGTTGTGCTGGAAATTGAAATCACCTGTTGGATTTTGTGATTAAGCACTTGCAAGCAAATACCTAGATTTTGTGGTGGGAATAGCAGTATGCCTCTCCTATGCCAACACAACTAAAGTGGCAATCCAATGGTACGGTTGATCCCCAAATCGACTGCTTCACCATGCTGCCATTTAGTTTTGATGGAAATGCATAACCATGGAAGACATTCCATTATCTTAGTAGCCATCAACCTAGATTTGCACAGCTTTCCATATAGCATCTGAGATTGCACATGATGTGGGCATGGACTTATCAATGATATGAACAAGGTACTGCAAGGTTCATTCATTGGTTTATTTTGTCTGTTTTGATGTATGTTCTATCAATGTGTTATTTTTTGTGACATATCTTACGCAATGCCACTTGGAAGTTCATCTCCAAAATCTGGTCTATAATATGATCCTGGTCTTGAATTTCAATTTAATGCATGATGCATCATGGGGTGCATGTAGGGATTATGCATGATGCATTATGGGTTCACTCCATTCCTTTGAATGCGGAAGGTAATTCATATAAATGCATGATGCATCATGGGATGCATGTAGGGATTTTCCATCCAATGTAAATTCTAAATCGGATGGACACATCTCACTTGCACATGGTTGCATCTAGGCCCAACCAAGCTGGGTGAAAGATGTCCAGGTCCAGTCCGTGAGGTAAGGACTCGAGTCCAGGCCACCCAGCCTCTGGACAATCAGGCTCATTTCCATTTAGTTGATCCAAATTGGAATTCAATTCAACCATGCGTCTAAACAAGACCATTTAGACGGCCAAGCACATGGCTTGGGCCACTTGGATTGACATGTGTGTTTGGGTATGGAAAGCAATACTCTGCTAGAGTATCAAATCAATCCTCATTCAAACCAACGACAATGGAAGAAATGTCTAATAACAAGAGGAAAGAAAAGAAAGGAACCTTTCTTTTTCCAACTGAAAAACACAGAGCTGAGGGATCAGTGATAAGAACAAGAACAAATACTTACAGGGTAGCAAATCCCTTTAAATATGTATTTGTTCTTGTTCTCAT
The DNA here is from genome assembly GCA_021015155.1 of Magnolia officinalis. Taxonomy (NCBI): domain Eukaryota; kingdom Viridiplantae; phylum Streptophyta; class Magnoliopsida; order Magnoliales; family Magnoliaceae; genus Magnolia; species Magnolia officinalis. The sequence goes on from JAJHSJ010000006.1 coordinate 17,498,663, forward strand.
CAATAGGAATCTTTATAGTGCACATATTTCTTGTTCTCGTTCTCCCATTTGTTCTCCATCTCTCACTCTGAAATTCCATTCCTAGGAATGTTTTCCAACCCTAGACCAAGATTTTAAGAACTAATAAATTATATTCGAAACCAATTCAATCCATTAAAATCATGTTCAGTAATGTATTTGTACAAAAACAAACAAAACTACATGAGTACAAGGATTACAATAATTCCAGGATTGTGAAAGTGAATGTGCAGGAAAATCATGAGGAAGAAGAAGAAGAAGCTGCTGAAATTTATTCAGGTGGTACATGCATCCATGTTTTGAGAAGTCCATCTCCAGTGCTAGCCAACAGCCCTGAAGCTTGTTTGCTTGTGTCCAACCCATTCACAGGGCCATGATGGTGGCGATACAGCATAATCAATGGCTTTGCTACTTCTATACCATAATCCCATAGAATTATATTGCCATCCACCGAGCTTGCTGCTATTTCATTAGGCCAGTAAGGGGAGAACTTCACCTTGAGAAGTGGACTCGGGTCGGCCTGAACCTGATGGAGGACATGGTCAGGGTTATTGATTTGCCTGATATCCCAAGTCTTGACATTAGTCCTCCCCTGAGTGGCGGTCACGAGGCAGGCAGGGCCATGCCAATTCCAATCGCAAGAGATGACAGGCTCATGATCCACCTGGGCAATGGCAACGGGCCTATTACCTCTGCCACTCTCAAAAACACGGAGCGTATCTTCCTGAGATGTGGTGGCAAAACAGCCATGAATGTGTGGATCCCAGGAAATGGAATACACAGGTGCTGGGTGGGGATAATGTTCGGTAAAGGAATCATTCTTCCAGTAGATGAAATTTCCATCTTCGGAGGCGGTCATAAAAGAATCCTCGCTGGGGTGCCACTCTACGGAGTGTATACGACCATGGTGTCCGGCATACAATCGGATGATGGGATTGTTGGGAGGGCTCCGGGCAACATCGATCAGATGGGTAACCTTTTCCTCTCCAACAGCGACAGAAGGTTTGGGTTTTTGGTAGACCATGCACAATCATAAATACGATTTCCGTGCCCTGGAATTTGGAAGACGGCAATCGGACTTCTTTTTACCTCGAAATCATGCAGATTTATCCAACTGTTGACGGCATACCGATCGCATGCTGCCACAACAAGCCAATATTCATGAAAATGGTTGAAATGAGCAGTGCATCCAACAAAATTATCTCTGTATATCTCCATGACAACCGCCTCGGCCATTGAAGATCCTGAAATTGAGGAAACGGTGCTCTGTCTCTGGTTTTCTTTATCTCGAGGAGACCTTTCTATCTTTCTTGAATCGTTGGTCGTCTTGTAGGAGTTTTGGTTTCCTAGCAGCGGCCTTCTTTTTGAATGGGATGGTTTTAAAAATGGCGGTATTTGCCCTCAACATCTTCATGTGGAGACTACTTTTGATGTGAACCATCCATCGTGTGGGCCTCACCTTCAATGTGAGCTGTCCATCATGGGGCCACCTTTGATATGGACAATCCATTATGTGGAGGGAGGGAGAGTAGAGGAGTAGAACGTTCAATTGTTTTTTTGGTTCCGATGCCCCAATAGTAGACAAGATCACTGCCTCCACCTCCTCCAAGAGAGAGAACTGTTCCAAGAAAGAGAGAGACAAACCACATTAGCCATAGAATTATTGACTATATATATATTTTTTTAAAAAAATAAAAAACTAATCAAGATCATTTCGATAATTCTCTCCCTCAAGAATCACCAGTCATAGGAATTCATCCTAAAATTAAAATTTATTATGAGTTTTGACATAAGAATTTTGAACATAGATTATTCATATTTATAAAAGTATAACATAAATAGTTGGTCTCTGCTCGTACTATTTTTTAGTTCACTCCAACATCTTAGTTTGCTTAAAGAGAACAACTTGATTAACAATATCTAAATGCATTTATATTAATATTATAATATTAAAAAAAGTAAATCATCAAAATTTGAATTAAAAAATTGAAATAAATAGTAAATGAATTACTCGTACGTTAAAGCTATTATATCACACAAACTTCATGAATTAGGTTAGTCATGATTTTTACCGTATAATCACATACAATCAACATGATACACTAGTCAACATGTCTGATGGATGAGTCTATCATGGTCATTCAACCATTTCTAGCCAACATGTCTGATCAATGAGCCTATCATGGTTATTCAACCATTACTGCACGTTGTTATATGAGTAGGGGGACTGGATATTGTAGAGTTGCAATAACTAGATATATTCATCTTACGTTGAACAATGTGGGCTGGGCCACCGGGCTTGGGCAGACCCTAACCCTGCCAGTTGACAGCCGCGGCTGCATTCACATCTTTTATCTGAAACCGTCCATCAGGTCCAGTCTACTCTTATTATGCTACTGTTCGAAAATCATAGCAATAGAAGTCCTGAAAATGAACGGAGTAGATTAAAAAACCTGAACGCAGTGTATGGTACCACAGGCCACATTCAACTCTATTGTGTGGCCCACCTGGTGATTTGATCACTTGACTTGTGGACCAGATATACGTTATTTTAGCTACGAGGCGAGAGTAGATTAGGTGCGGCCCTGTCCGTCCCTTTTGCCAGATCATTTTTTACCATTTTAGGGCATGGAGGCTAAAATGAAGAAAATCCAAGTCCAAGGTGGACCGTACTATAGGAAACAGTGGTGATTGAACGCTCCACCGTTAAAAAATTACTGGGGCCCACTTTAATATTTCCATAATGTTTATTTGCCATCCAACCTGTTGATAAGGTCACGTTAACCTAGATGATCCAAAACTCCTGTACCCTATTAATGATCAATCACCACTGTTTTCCTGTGCCCTAAAATGATCTGAAAAACGGTTGGACGGCGTGGATATAGAATACATATATGAAGGTAGGCCCCTGGGTAAGGGCCGCAGGGAGGCCGGAGCGTACCTAATCCGCTACCTCTGGATTACAAGGAAGGGGATCTGGATTGACACTCCATTGCTCTCATAGCACTCTTTAAGTTATCGTGCTCGCATTTGAACACTTAGACCTTCTAATCGATGGATCTCGACCGTTCTTTAGTTTCAACACACATTTCATCAGCTACCATACAAACATCATGCTGATTTAACACCATTTTACCAATGGTCTTTGACATGGACAGGTGAGATAATTTACAAAAAATTAAAAAAAAAAAAAAAAATTCCAATCAACAATTTCATCCATCATATCATGGATTGGTTATTATTCTTAAAAATCACTTTTATTGGGCAATTGTAACTATCCCATCCATGACTTAAAAAATGGATGGCTGTGGAGATAAGGCCAAACAAGGATGATTTGGATCATCCGATCAGTATAATTTTTACACGATAGTCTATAAAATGCATCCTAAACTTAATGGACAGCTACGAACAATGAAATGGACTGTCCAAGTAAACCGATGCAACTAGGAGCACTATAACTTAGACCATTTCTCAGATACATGTACTACTATGTTAAAAATAAAAATAAAAATAATAAAAATTTTAAAAATTGAAGAACATGATACATAGGAAACATATTAACAAGTCCACTTCATGCACGGTGTGGGGCATGGGAGAGCATCTATCAAGATGGGTGCAAGGAGAGAAGAAAAACATATTAACAAAATTTTAAGTTTGGTAACCTAAATGTTGGGTATTTTGGTTATTTTTTAAACAAAGGTTATTTTAGCTAGTAACTGAAATTTGGTTGACTAATCTTAATGTTATTAGGAAAAACTTGATGGAAAATAGTGGAAAAAAATAAAACTAAATTAATGAGGTAGATTAATGAAAAGTTATTTGGAAAACATATTGGATTGTAAATTCTAAAATAATGAGGTATTATTTTATAAAAATTCTTTTATTTATTTATACTTGTTATTGAAAAATTATTGCCTTCAACTAGAAATATGATGGGACCAACTCCTCAAAAAACTCTCGGGTGGGAGTTCTGAGCTATCGGTGCCGGTCCCAAGCTTGGATAAAGGAAAATTACGTTTGATTGATGGCTCACATTAAGCTTTAGCACACGGTTTTTTTTATATAAATATAATAATGTCTCCCGTTGCTATAGAAAATGGGCAAGGGTTAACTAGTTCTCTGACTTCCAAGCATAGCAAGAAATTAACTAGGGTTGGTTATGGGGGCGTCAATGGGCTAAGTTAGGGCCAAGTCGAGTTCTGTCCAAGCTCATCCCTCATGACCTATAGCCCTAGCCCATGACAGGCCAAAATAGTCTAGCTCAAAAATTGTTATGGAGAGAGAGATGGGAGGGATGGGGTTTAATTCTTACCCACCTAATAATGGGGCCGGGGTGACCGGTTATCATACATGGTCCAAACTTGAGCTAATTAAAAACGGGCTTAAATTTTAAGTTAAAGCCTAGCCAACCCGGCCCATTAGTAACCCTAGTTGGTTGGGCCATCTCTTGGAAGTGACACACCTCCATGGCTCCTAATTGCAACGAAAAGTGGGCAAGGGTTTTGTAGACACTGAAAATCAGCGCCCACGTTGATTTATAAGTTGTGTTTTTTGTGGCGGGGGTGATTAGGCTGATTTGTGGATGTTGGAGTCGCCACTAGCCAATAATCTCAGAATCCTGCGGTTGGCTGGAACCTACGGAATATGTAGAGTTGGAGAAATTCGAAGACTCTCCTACTTTAAATTGACTCCTAGTCTGCGATCCGGGATTCCGGGTAAGGGACATCAGTTACAAAGAGGGAAGGTGTTAGGCACCCTCTTTGCCTGTACGAACGTACGGTTTCTACTTTGTATGGTAAAACAATTTCAAGGGATGGATGATATGGTTGAGATAGGACTAGGCACACACGTGGATTTCTGATGTGGCAAGATCCAAGATTTCGGCAGGCCACAGAGCATACGTCCAACGGCATGTCTAGAAGGCGGATGTGATGATGCTTATGCAAAGAGGTAAGAAAAATGGACTAGATCACTAGGAATTTCTGATGTGACAAGATTCGGTGTACGGTAAGTCACAGAGCATATGTTCACTAGAGATCTAGAGAAGCAGGGGGTTGAGAAGGGAATAAATGTCATGATGAATGCTTGTATGTAAAATGAATGGATCATTGGCTTGATCTTGAGTAGGCTAAGACATGGACTGCACCATGATCAATCCGGGCTAGGCTTGTGGGGTTAGGAAGGTCGGGATGAGGCTAAGGGGGAGCTTAAAAAAATCTAAACTTGGAGGCTTAGGAGCACCTCCTCACCCTCACTTCTTCCTCTCTCTCTCCCTCTCCCTTACTTGAATTTTAGGCTCTTAGTTGTGTGTGAAATGTGATGGGGAAGAGGGCTATTTATAGCCTTCTCCAATGGCATTGTTGTAATTGGTAGGTAGGTAAGGGTTTAGGAGCTAGGGTTAGGGTTAGGGTTAGGGTTGGTTGGTTGTTGGTTTACGGTTCAGATTAGAGTTTAAGCTGGGATTAGGGTTTGGTTTAGGATATGATCATGGTTCCCGAATTATCTTAGCTTTCTCAAGATTCTAGCCTGGGTGGGGTGCCTATAGGTTTTTGAGAGATTCTGGATGAGTGCTGATAAAGAAGTCAATCTAGGACAATACAATGCATCTTATCGCATAAAATGTTGGAACATATTCAGGTAAAAGTATAGAGCTAATGAATATAATGAAACCAAAGAAAATCAACATAACTAATTGCATATAAGAGACGAAGTAGAGAATTAAAAGATGCGGTTTAATTTAGAATAATTTGAACTCTTTTATGACTCACTTGCTAATTAAGCGTAACATGCCTCAATGGCTTCCAATTGCAATAAAAATTGTGTTAGGATTTGTGGAGCATGATCATCAAATCAAAGGTATATTGTTCATCCAGCCATAATTTTCATGGGTTGAGCTCTGCGTTGGGCTTGCTGGGGGTCATTGGAGCAGCACCCCCTTGCTGGGAGTCCGGGGGAATTTCATAATTTCATGTAGAGTTTTATGTAAACCCCATTTCATATTTTTTCATGAGAGAGAGAGAAAGAGAGTCATTATATTGAGAGCTACTTTTTCTTTTTCTTTTTTGCCTTTGAGCATAGTAAATCAATATGAATCGGTCGATGTACCGAAAGGGGACAATGTAAATTTATATTATGGTTTGTATATTTTTTCTCATCATTTAATCAATATTGCTCTATGTGTGGTTGAGAATGGATCTTTTCTTCAAACAAAATGGGCAAGGGTTCTTGCACAATAGAAAAGCCAAGCCAAGACAATATCATTTGCCTTGAACCGTAGAAATGCATGTAGGTAAGAGTATGGAGTTAGTGGACATAATGAAATGAAAGAAAGTCAATAATGGAGAATTCAAGCTGGCAGTTCAATTTAGAATGGTTTTGAACTCTTTTTTGACTCATATGCTAATTGGGTGGGACACACCTCAACGTCTCCCAATTGCAATGAAAAGTGGGCAAGGATCCCTTTCCATTTTGGACGAGTGCTGATAAAGAAGCCAATATAAGACAATACAATTCACATGGAGTTAGTAGATATAATGAAATGTAAGAGGATCAACATAACTTGCATGTAAGAGACTAAGTGGAGAATTATAACAGGTAGTTTAATTTAGAACAGTTTTAAACACTTTAGTGACTCACCTGGATGAAGGGAAGATGCATGAATCAGACTGATCAGAAATTCAGGCAGGCCATAGTGTGACTTTGGAAATTTTAAGGGCAGTTTGATATTCTTCCCATTAAGCCCATATGATTTTCTTATCATTCTAATCTTTTTTATGTACAATGAGCATAAGGTTTACCACCTGACGACGAATCAAATTTCAATATATATATGGAATGGTGGCCCCACCAAAATTCAGTGTTTTAGATGATACCGGTCCAATGAGAAATAGGTAACAATGGGAAATTCAACAAACAAATCCCAACTAATTGAAGGTTGAATCATTCAATCAACTTGACTTGTGGGCCACAAATAGGGAAAAAGGGCAAACACCCACTACAAAAGTATTCCAATTAGGAACTACTTTAGGCAAGTATATTCCATCTAGCACATTTATAAAGGACTCCCCATGAGGATGAAGAAACACCCCTTATGACTAGGCCCATCCAAAGCTGAGGTGAACCCAATGTTGTCAAATGGCATAAGCGAAAAGATTTTTATTTCCTTCAATTCTTATATATAACCATAATCGTCAATATCACAACCCTTCCAAATAATTTTTTTAAATAATTTTTTTTTTTTAAAATAAAGAATATATATATAAAGACAATAAATATAAGGAATTGTGTTTGAAAGTTTTATTAGAATCTTAAGCTATGATAATTTTTTTTAAAGTATTTTAGCCTCTTTTTTTTTTTTTATTGGTTAGTTTGTCAGTACACACACTCCATGTTAGCCACCCCCACTAGGGATCGATACCAAGACCTCAAGTGTTGAAACGAGGTATCTCCAGTCAGTCTGCTAGTTGAGCTATGGATCTGGGTGTGAATCTTAAGCTATGATAAGTCAACTAACAATTACTCAAATAATTGCATACGCTAAACATAAATAATAATAATAATAAATAAATAATATAATAATAAAAAAAAACAATATATAAATTTTATTGATATCATGTTAAGAGAAAATGAGAGTAAAAGAGTAAGTAGCGGAGAGACTAGAAAGAACAAGAGATGAGACTATTAGAGTAAGAGAGAGAGAGAGTAATAAAATTGTGAAAATACAAGGGTTGTGAGTGCCTATCTATAAGTAAAAAAAAAAATTTTAAGAAAATGAAGCAAAAAAAAGCTCTAACAGTCAGAAATCCAACGGTTGGGAGATTATACCATCGCATAATGTTTATGTAATTACATAGCTATAGAACTATGACTTATGCGGTCGGATATTTCTCCGTGTGACCGCATAAACCCCAACAACACAATAACCACATACGCTACCATGACATGTAGTCTCAAAATGCATAACTCATGGCATAAGCAATTATGTGATTGAATATCACAACATCAAATGAAAGACACCACATAATTTCAAAGGTTTTAGCTGGGCATGAATTTACATTTTTATCTTGGGTGTGGCCTACTTGAGTTTTGATCTCGCTAACTTATGAGCTTGTGGTATAATAGAAAACAGCAAACTGATGCTCGGTTCAAATGCAACTGACACGTCAGAATGGACCCCACACAAACTTTTTCTCACAATTAAGTTATCATACTCTTGAATCTTGATTACATGTGATCTGGCATTGAGTGCATGACGTGAGCAATTACGTGCTGTGCTCGGTGTATTGAGTTGGACTCCGCTTCAAGACCAATTTACCTACCAGTGTTCAATGTGTTGAGTTGGAATCCGCTCAGAGACCAATTTTCTTATCATTGCTTGATTTGATATAATCAATATATTATGCTAGTAGGTTAGTCTCGTAAGTGACCCTTATGCCCTCAGCTACTCACTTTTGCATGTAGGAAAATGAGATCAAGCATCACTACTTGAATGTATAGTACGAACCGTCATAATTAATGTGGTTGAGCATGTACTGCTAGGATTTGTGATTTGAACTTGATAAGAGAAGTGTGTATATGCTAACAAAGTGATTTTAGATCAAGGATTGTCTCCATTCGGTATGGTCATACAGGTCTAGGGGATGCTTGGAGAGCTTTGGAGGTTGTGTGCTAGCGAAATGGTTGCTTAGCATACAAACACCTGTATGTAGAGACATTGGTATCATGATTGCTCCCACCTTCCTGATTATTGCTCTATGTATAGGATGTCGGTCAATATTGCTAGAGTGGAAGAGGCTAGTCATATTACCTACCACGGGATTGTGTGGGAGAAATTTGAAATGGATGAGAGAGAATGGTAACCCCCCCCCCCCCCCCCCCCCCCCCCCCCCCCTTCTCTCTCTCTCTCCTCTCTCTCTCTCTCTCTACCTCTCACCTCCATTTTTCAGTTTTGAAGAAAAGCCGTGCAACCTGGTTTTAAGGAAAAACTATACAACCCTATTTTGAGGAAAAACAACGCAGTCTATTTTCGGAAAAAGACATGCAATCTTTTTTGGGTGGAAATCATGTAATCCTATTTTGAAAAAAAAAAAAAAAAAAAAAAAAACGTGCAACTCAGTTTTGAAAAAAAGCTACATAACCCTGTTTTGGATCGCACAATCTTGTTTCTTGATAAAGTTGTACAACTCGGTTTTGGAAAAAGCCACAATTACCTTCTTTCGTGACCGTACTTATATTTGAGGTGAGAGAACATGGGATGAGGTAAGTTATGTATGTTATCTAGGGCATATCCACTCGCAAATTGAACGGGACCATGTTGTCGGCATAATACTTCCACCGTCGGATAGGGGATGTAAATTGACTTGTCTTCACGCATGTGGTTGATTTGAGCGGGCCACCAAATATCGAGTTTTAGCTCCCCAAACTGGTTACATTACTTGGCCCATAATAATAATAAAATTAAATAATAAATGCCAAACTGTATGCTTGTACATCCAACAGGGCTTGGGCCTGGTCCGTGGCCAAGCTCTACCATTGATTTTCCTTTTAAATCCATCTATACTATGGTGGCCTATATATGTTAGTGCACTGATTTGTGTATCTTGTTTGTTAATCGCGTGAGTCATTTTGTCATGTAGTTGGTTGATACTTTGAAAGTTAAAGACCGAAGACACAATAGTACAAGGGCATCAAAGAGCGAAGAACAGGTAAATGATGTCCCTTGGTGACCCTAACCCTTGAACCTATAGATGATCTTGGCTTAATAGGTAAACTTTATTGATCATTCCTTAGCTTTAGGAACCTAATTAAAACATGATAAATAAAGTTGGAAGATGTGAGAAGCTGCTATAAAAACATACGTCCAAAACATCAGATTTCAAGTGGTGCTCAATCCCATCGAGCAAACCTCGGGGGTCTTCAATGGCATCGAAAATTCTCTTGATGTCATCGAAGGGAAGTCAAATATGTCTAGCAAGAAATTCATATTTTATCGATAACATTAAAACTTCGATGCATCGAAGACCACTTGATGGCGTCGAATAGAGATTGGTTAGAGATAAAAATTGATGAAGAGGATATTAAAAAGGTTGTATGGACCTTGGCAAAGCAAAGTACCAAGGTTGGATGGATTCTCTTTTGCATTCTTCCACTATCAAAGGGGATGTGACGAAGGGGGATATAATGGAAGTGATGGTGAAAGTTCATGATCATGCAAGACTAAATTCAAGGATAAATGGGACATGTTTTTTATTACTTATCCCAGAGGGAGAGACTAAGATCAAGCGCTTCTCAACTGATTAGCGGAGAGTGGATTATCTATAGAATTAAACCTTCCATCTACTCTCCCGACGTTCGTTAAAGCTTCCCCCTCTACTCTCTCAGTTTACTACATCTCTTTTAAAATGTTGAAGGTTGTCATAAACAAATTTAAATGATTTCAAGGTTAACTTCTTTTGGGAAGGTAAGGATAAAAGGTGAAAGTATCATTTAATCAATTGGAAGGAGGTATATATAGCCATGAAGAGAAAAGATGTGTAAGTTTGAAAATGTAACCCAAATGTCTCTTTCTCCTCAAAATAGAAACCCCATTTCACCATCCCACCTGCCAAAATAGGCTTTAAAATGCTGACATGAGTATGGAAATTCAGCTCATCATATCAATGTTAGCAAAAATGGTTTCTTTTAGCAGATTTCTGTCTGTTCTTTTAGATGCACACACCTTCTGAAGGGGCTTTTGAGGCATAAACCCCACTTTTAGCCCAATTGAGATTTTTAATGCGCATTTGGATGCACTTTGGAAACCCCCTTTCTCTCTCTCTCTCTCTCTCTCCTCTCTCTCTCTCCTCTCTCTCTCTCTCTCTCTCTCTCCTCTCTCTCTCTCTCTCTCTTCTCTCTCTCTCTCTCTTCTCTTTCTTCTTCTTCTTCTTCTTCTTTTTTTTTTTTTTTTTTTTTTTTTTTGGTGATAATATTATAACTAACAGGCCGAAGCCAAAAATTACAAATGTACAAGGAACATGGGATTATAACTCCCCCCAAAACTCAGGGAAGATAAAGCCCATTCAATTACAAGGGATTTTGCCCTATTAAGAACCTCAGAAAACTGTCGTCCGCCATTGTTGAAACAGCTTTTGTTCCTTTCCCACCATATGGACCATTTTTTTTTTCCTCCTCTCCAATGTTTCCCTTTCTACATCTTCAATGTTATATGTTTGTTCTCATTTAGTTCCATGGCATTTGAAATTACATGAAATGGATATAAAGTTGTCATTACTTGCTAAGCCATCTTATTTGTTCTTCTAAAATAAGTGAGTGGCTTCTTTTGCTTTAGGACATGGAACTCTATTCCAAAATACATAATGGGCAAGCAGTAATCTGCTGAATTTTATTTTCTGCCATGCTAATATAGATACAAATGATGCAGACTTTCTAATTTCTTACTATGGTACGTTCCTACGAGTTACCTTGAAGCTCGGTAATAATATTTTCAGTATGATTCTTAACCTGTAGGTACTATAAACCTGGAACACCTCCTGTGAATGTTAGCACATGCTAAAACCCTGAAGTCCGCACTTGCACTTTGAAGTTCAGGTGAATATTTAGATGATTTCAATAAGGACCCATTCAATAAGTGGGAAAAGAAGAAGAAAAAAAAAAAAAAAAAAAGGAAATTGTAATGATTATTTCCATCGTTGCTATTGAGAAATTGATTTTGTTTTTAGGGGTATGTTTGTTTCACAAGTGGAGATCTTTGATGCATTAGACAATGGTCAGCTTGAATATTCTACTTGTAGCATTGCTACGGTGGAAAAGGCTAACAATTACTTCATGTAATCCATTTGTTTAGTTTGAAACAAACATACGAAGATGTCTTGTCAAAGGAAAACAGTTTCTCTTTTCTTTTCTTTTCTTTTCCTGCTTTTCAAACAAGCTCTTCTAAAAACACATCTTTGACTAACAATGCACACATCTCATGGATAAGCTACTGGTGCATTTTTAGAGTTGGGCTCAAGTGTAAGCTATGGCCACGAAATAATTGATTGTTGTTTTCAGTTTGCTATCGAGGTTGCATTCAATTGATTGTGGACCCAACAAGGACTCTCATACAAACAGAAGATCTTTTGGTGCTTGAAGTTGGATATTTAGTCTTTTGTAACTGTAGAACTGTTCTTCTTTAATTAAAGGTAAATTTTTCATATTTTTTACAGTAATTTTTTTTTCAGGGGTGAATTGTGAACCGTTTGAGAATATTGATAAGATTGTATGGTTCAAGGATGCTAGTGAGTCCATGGTTGTATATGGTTTGTTTTCATGGTGTGAACCATACAAATAAGGCCCACCAATGCATCATGGACTGTCTTGATCAATGCCCATGTGCCCATTGTGATGATGACAAGGTACATCTGCTATGTAGTCCCCTACTGAGAACTCAGTGTTGACTGGAAACTTGAGACAGCGCAACTACCAACATGGAACAAAATCCTCTTATATAGGCGTTAAAAGACTCTATCAAAACCTATCTGTGCACATGCATGCAAAGCCTGCTCTTTGAAGTATGAACAATGGCCTTGGAATGAGCCAGTAATATAATTGGTAACCATGCCGTGCCTTTTCAAATTCATCTTGTTTTGACATTCTAATTAGTATATTTTTTTAGGATATCACATCCCTCTAATGTTGACATTCAAGTTCATGAATTCAAGATATGCCTGGGTAAGGCCCACGATTTGGACATAATGGATTGTCATCTAAATGTGTCATTCCATGCGTGTCTGGATTTGGTGAACCCTGCATAGAATCATGCAGCTAAACCATACATTTTCATCAAAGAAGCTTACCAAAAGAAAGTAACATATCACATTATTCTTATACAAATTTAGAGCCATTATACAAATCCTGTCCAAACAAAATACAGAAAAGAGATCCAGTGGGAATGTTGAGCATGTTGTGGATGGAGCACTGCTCAAAATTTATATTATCACAGTTTCTGTTTGAATTTGATCAAGCGGGAACTACAGTTTGGTGATCTGAACCATTTATGAAGGGCCTCATGATGGTTGCCCTGCAGCCGAAATATGAAAGACCCTAGCCATTGGACATTCGGCATTTTGCCTCCACTGCGGGCCAACCAAACAATGGTCTGCAGAAATAGGCCTAGTAAACATTTAATAAAGTCAACAACAGAAGGATAGAAAATATTTATTCCCCATCAAATTTTCAAATGTGGCCCACTTGATGACCTGGCGGGCCCCACTGTTTCTATGCCTCTGACCATAAATCAAGCGGGGACTGAGCATTGAGCATGCCTGCCATGCACATCAAATGTTGTCCATTGGTCAATGTTTACCCGTCTATTTTTTAGACTTGGGCAACCTATTCTTAGGAAGAAATATTAAGTCTCCACAAAAACCTCCCCAAATACAATAGACTAGACACAACATTAGAACCATTCAATTAACACAAATATCAAAATTATATCAGCAAATCCAAATCATAAAACTACCTGAAATCAAAGAAAAAAAGCTCCACCTTGTCGAAGAAGAAAGAAGCTCAAGAATATTGGAATAGTATTGGGGCCAGGAAGTGATGTAGAGAGAGAGAGAGAGAGAGAGATTGATGGAATGGTTTGGCATTGTTAGAGAGAGAGAGGAAAGGGAGAGGGAAGATTCGAATTTGCGGGAGAGACAAAGGCCCTTTTCAACTCATTTTTTCCTCACAGAATACGTTTTCCTGTTGCAATTCTGTTTTTAATGCTTGTGATCCATTTATTTTTATATGTGTGATCCATTCAAATGGAACATTCATACATAGACTAAGGGGGGTCATTTAGATGCATGTAACAAGTTACACCTAAAAGTGAGTTTCAGGTATAAGTTGCTTATAGATAAGTGAAGTCACTTTTTTTTTTTCAGGATTTCGAATGCACTTAAAAGCTGTGACTTACTTGTAACCCACTTATAGCTGAAAGTCCTGTCCAAACACCATCTGCAAGCGAGTTACCTGTAGACCCTTTACAACAAATAAAACTTACAGGCATCGAAATGATCCCCAAAGGTGCATTTGAGAGCCTTTTTAGTTCAGATAGCAATAATTTGTCTAATAAATTAGAAATGATAAATTTGTCTCGGCACTCATATTAAGGGACTTACTTCCCTTTCAAATTGGAATTCTAAAGGATGTTGCAGTGATATCAAGCTTGCTCCTCGTTACGAATACAAGGATATGTAATCACAATTTGGCCAGTTTCCCTAGATTGAACCAAATGTTCATAAATCAGTTCAAACTCTAATGATATCACTCTAACCGTGCGACAAATGTCCTCACCTTTTCTCTCTTCTTCTTCTCACCCTTTTTCTTTTCTTTGCCTTCTCTATTTTCCTCTGTCATTTTCTATATGAGAGGGTAATGTGGGAGAGTAGGGAGAGAGAAATGGGTTGCCATCCGTGGGAATAACATGCAAAAAAACAGAAACAAAGAATATGCAAAATTTAAAAACAATGGGTAGATAAACTGTCATAAAATGGAAACTATATATTTTCTTAACAATCTATTGGTCTTTTTCTCATCTTCCCCTGGTTAGAAAAGCTGGTAGAGATGATGTAGTGCATGTGGGTGATCCAGAGTTCAATCCCTGGTAGTGTTACCTTTAAAATAAAATAAAATAAAAAATAAAAACCCAATAAATCATAAGGACGGCAATTGCAAATATTAAGAAGATGTCAGTCGAATGGATGAGAGAGTATTTGAGTATGAATGAACTTCAAGCCACGAATAGCCACCAAAAGAACAACCACCATACATCCGAGTCGCCAAATCACAGTACTTCCCAAAGGTCCCATCTGTAATCCGATACCAAATGATCTTTCCAGGAATGCACATCCACAACACTAGTTCTCCTCCTTCTCGAACAAGAAAACGTAATCCAGTAAATGAAATTCTAAGACAGGGGTCCTTCAAATCTTTTTCTGAGTAGAAGAGTACAGAAGGCACCAACATCTCAGGATATGCCTTCAACACTGAATCGAAATTAACACTATACTTCACGGACCACTGCGAGTAGTCAGATTTCATCTCCAAGATATGGAATTCAGTCACCAGCACATTATAAGTCTCTATCAGGTATAAATGTCCGTTTGACTCTCCTAAATATTTCATATCCGAGGAATCCCTCTTGGTGTCGGTTTAGGGGGCAGTTTGGTTGTCTGAAAGGATTCCTTTTCAACATGAAAAGAGAGAGTTGATTGATAACAACCTGTTGTCCAATGCAGTGCGCCATTCCAAAACACTCCCTTCCTACACATACTATGGATCCTAGGACCTTGTTCTGAGAGTCTCCACAAACCTGTCTTGGAAGAATAGATATTTACACAGCGATGAGAGCTTTCTGTACCTGATATGCATACTACTTTGTAGTGGGCGGACTTGGATGGGTCGAATGCGATGCTAATGCTGTTGATGGGAAAATACGGTTGTTGTATAGGTTGTGGAAGAAGAACATATTCCTTAGTGGTGGGGTTGCAAACGCAGTATGTGATGTATTTGTAACCTCTTCTATAATTAGGTAGACGTTCACATAGAAGAAGACCGTTGCAGGAATGAGATACCAAGAAGTCTCTTCCTAAGAAAGAAAGAGATGGGTCGGGGACTCCGGAATTAGGTTTGTCGACAGGAGCAAATTCGGGTGGGTAGTAGTGCCATGACAAAATATTAATCTCAAAGAATATGGCGGAGATGGAGGAATCAGGAGGATGTTGGAGGGAGGAGTGTTTGCGATGGAAAGAGGGATCTGAGATGAGAGAAAGCCAATACTTAGAAACGCACTTGAATCTGAAAAGACATTTTACCGGCAAGCGATAGAGGATATCTAACATAACATCTTCGGTTTGAGAAACCATCTCCATTGATGTAATGTTAGGGCATGTCTTTCTTCTTTTACTCTCCATCTTCACCGTCTTAGACATTCAGAGAAGTAAGGGCCTGTTTGGGAGCGTGGATTTGGAACCCCCTGGATTGGCAATCCTCCCGGTGTGTTTGGCACCCTTAGTGTGAATCAACTTTAATTCAAAAATACCAATGCAATCTTTTTTGGGCGGAAATCACGCAATCCTATTTTACTACTTAAAAAAAAAAAAGAAAAAAAAAAAAAAAAAGAAGCAGTGCAACCTTGTTTTGAGGAAAAACTGTGCAACTTAGTTTTGGAGAAAAGTTGTGCAACCCTGTTTTGGAGAAAAGGCGCACAATCTTGTTTTTTGAAAAAGTCGTACAACCGTGTTTTAGAAAAAGCCACAGTTACCTTCTTTCGTGAGGTAAGTTATGTATGTTATGTAAGCCATATTCACTTCCAAGTTGAACAAGACCGTGTTGTTGGCATACTACTTCACTTGTCTCCGCGCATGTGGTTGATTTGGGCAGGCCACTAAATATCATGTTTTAGCTCTACAAATTGATTGCATTGCTTGGCCCCATAATAGTAATAAAATTAAATAATAAATGTCACACTGTACGCTTGTACATCCAACAGGGCTTGGGCCTGGTCTATGGCCAAGCTCTACCATGGTTTTTCCCTTTAAATTGTCTATACTATGGTGGCTTATATATGTGCATCGATTTGTGTATCTCTTTGTCAATCACGTGAGTCGTTGCGTCATGTAATTGGCTAAGCCTTTCGAAACTAAAGATCAAAGACACAATAGTACAAGAGCATCAAGGAGCGAAGAACGGGTAAATGAGGTGTCTTAGTGACCCTAACCCTTGAATCTCTAAATGATCTTGATTTAATAGGTAAATCTTATTGATCATCCTCTTAGCCTTAGAAACCTAATTAAAACATGATAAACAAGGTTAGAAGAAGTATGAAGCTGATGTAAAACTATATGCCCAAAACAGCAAAATTCAAATGGTGCTCGATCCCATCGAGCAGATCTCGAGAGGTCTTCGATGGCATCAAAGGGAAGTCAAATATGTCTAGAAAAAAAACTCACATTTTATCTAATTTTCTCGATGACATCGAACAAAGATTGGTTAGAGATAGAAATTAATGAATAGGATACTAAAAAGGATGTATGGACCTTGGCAAAGAAAAGCGCGAGGTTGGATGGATTCTCTTTTGCATTCTTCCACCATCAAAGCGGATGTGATGAAGGGGGATATAATGGAAGTGATGGTGGAAGTTCATGATCATGCAAGACTAAATTCAGGGATAAATGAGACATGTTTTTTATTGCTTATCCCAGAGGGAGAGACTGAGATCTTCACAGCCGATTAGCGGAGAGAGGATTATCTATAGAATTAAAGCTTCCATCAACTCTCCCCACGTTCATTAAAGCTTCCCCCTCTACTCTCTCAGTTTACTACGTCTCTTTTAAAATGTTGGAGGTTGTCATAAACAAATTTAAAGGAGTTCAAGGTTAACTTCTTTTGGGACAGTGATGATAAAAGGTGAAAGTATCGTTTAATCAATCGGAAGGAGCTATATATGGTCGTGAAGGGAGAAGATGTGAAGTTTGAAAATGTAACCCGAATGGCTCGTTCTCCTCAAAATCACTCTTTCCAATGGCCTCTAATTTGCAGGATCCATAATGTTTGGCATTAGCTTTTACGGGGAGGTCACGTGGCGTCGCTTGAGTACGCCCATCAATGTTGGGCCGTACAACATCATTTCGACTACCACATGCTGACACGTGATGCGACCCCATGCTCTACTCGACCCTAATATCGAGTACTAAGCCATGTGTCGCACCCTCATTAGTCTATCACCAAAGCAGTGGCCTGACACCCCACATGACCTCGAACCGCGAAACGACATGCCATGTTCAGTTACTGACACAACTCGAGAACCATGCTGGCCGCCATACCTGGCATTTATGATGACACGATCTGACCTAAACTATACATAACCCGACCTAGCTACATTGGACTTACTTTTCGAGCCTCTATAGCTCGGCCCGAAAAGTAAGTGGGGCTTGTTGTTGGGTAAAAAAATAGTTAAGTTGTTAGGTCGACTTATGGAATGGACCAACTCTACTCACCAGCACGGATCCTTTGAATTTCGAACCTTAAGGGGCGTCTACTTCCAAAAACAGGCCGACCTTCTAGGAGGTCAATGCAACCATAAGGACACTCAAAGAGGATGTAACTATAAGTTCATTCAAATGGCCAATTGCCGACCTAACTTATAGGTCGGCTATAACTCGACTATAGGTCGGTCATAACTCGGTCACAGCTCGGCTATAGGTCAGTCGTAGCTCGATCATAGCTCAGCCATAGCTCGGCTATAGTTCGAGATAAACTCTAAAACAAGGCAAATGCCGATTAATCGGAAAGCTCGATATGGCTTATATGATCCTCTCACGGATCAATAGTCCAGGAATCTCTCCAATGGCCCAAAGATCTCTCCCAAGATCTTCGGAGGATCAAAACAGATCCCGAGAACCTTGGACGACAATAATCTCGAGAGGATCCCGGACGAATCTCTGAATGGATTCGTCTCGGAGGATCAAATCAGATCCCAAGAACCTTGGACGACAATAATCTCGAGAGGATCCCGGACGAATCTCTGAATGGATTCGTCATCAACGTATCAGAAACGACTCCTCCTTACAGTTGTCTTCCTTCTCCTATAAATAGAGGTACCCCCAACCAACGTGAGGTACGCATTCTATATTCATATACTCGACTGACAACTCTTTTCCTAAAAGGATCCTACCCTACAAAAGACCCAAGGTCCTGACTTAGGACTTAGGCATCAACTCTTTTCCTAAAAGGATCCTACCCTACAAAAGACCCAAGGTCTACCGGAAAACTGCATCAACAACTCATATGATCGCGTAGTTTAAAATGCAATCTGGGGGTGAAAACTAGCCACCATTACCATACCCTAACAAAACCCTCATTTTGCCGGTAATAACAATCAACCATGGTTTTATACTTAGGATAGACTCTGGTCTAAAGCTGAGCCGTGGCTCGCCCGAGTTGGAGGGTTTATGAGCCTGAGTGACCCAAGTCGAAGGTGATTAGGGGCAACTTGTGGTATCGAATGGGATCAGGTAGTGCAGAATCTGAGCAGACTCATCCAAGCCGTGTGAATCTTAAAACTGTGGAATAAACGCAGAGATGACACAGTTAAACCGGTGGTATTTCCATGTGGTAGAGTCATCTCTCCCCTTTTTAGCACTACTCGTATTTGAACTCTGTATTTTTTATTTTAAAAAAATGTTTATAATTGACTAAACGTTTAAATCTTTGTACTTTTCATAAGATAGAAGGGAAAATAAAAAACCATTTTTTGGGCAAAGTGAATTAAGCACATTTTTTAAAAGGGCAATTTAAAAATAAAAATTATTGGTCGCTATCATTAATACAGTTGAGGAAATGATAAATTTTCAGAAGTAGATTAAATTATATGAGGAATAGTTGAAGAGGAAGGATTCAAGAGAGTCAAGGAATATTAACCCACCATTTGCATTTTGAAATGTTAATAATTTTGATTGAATTTTTTTGCTTTAACCATATTTAAATGACATACACACATGTGCGTGCACACGTATATAAAATATATGGTTTCTTTTTTTCACTGTGTTTTATTGAATTGGAATCGCATTAAATCTGAACTTTTCATTCTCCGTGTGTTTTGTATTCTCATTTTTTTTTACTAAATCATTGATCATACTTCTAATAATCCAAATCAAATAAAACCAGAACATATCACATATGGGTTTTTTCTAATGGAGATTTTTAGGCAAAATTCTTTGGACATTTTGCCAAATAACTCCCTAGCAATTAGACATTAGAAATTTTTACCTCAAAATTCTCAATGAACCTATATTTTACCAAATAATGCCTGATTGGAAATGACATGGAGATGCTTTTTGAGGGATGAAATTACAAAAAATGTCCTTGTATAATTTTTTTCTTAAAATATATTGAAACTCAATACTTTTGAGGCAACATGATATGTGTATAACATCCAACCCATTTAATGTATGCATCAAACCATGGTAATAATAGAACAAAGCATTAGGTGAATCGGATCATCATATGGGTTATATTGAATTGGGATACTTTAGACGGTTACATTATTTTTTATGGATTGAATAACCTTATGATCGGATCTGCAACATTTTTTGTTGGTATGATAAAAACATTGGTACGCATCTGTTGGACAACAGGTTGGATGTGAAATGCATAAAACTTGGCCCCCACAACTTACTATTTTTCACCTTGTTGCAAAGAAAAACTAAAAGAGGGCAAATACACATAGATCACTATGTGAAGATAACGTGTGGAACTTTTCTCTGGGTCTCACCATGTTTTTTGTTTGATCTTTTGTCCATCAATTTTTCTAGATAATCCTATGGCATGAGTCTAAAAACCAGGTACATTCAAAGCTCAAGTGAATCACAACACAGAAAATAGTGGGGATTGAACAAACTATTGTTGAAACTTTATTAGGGCTAACCGTGTGAAACCTATTCATAAGATCACAGGCACGTGGATGAAGTTAAAATATAATATCAGCTTGATCAAAGCCTTTCCGTGGCCCCAAAAAGTTTTCAACGTAGCATAAATTCCAACTGTCTCGAGTAGTATGGTCCACTTTAAAATTTGATCTACATTGTTTTTGAGTTTGTATCCTATAATAATTTGAAAAAATAGATGGACAATGTAAATCTAAGAAATACATCATTGTCAGGCCCACATAAATTTCACACCTCAATAAATTATATTGCTTGTTGTGTAGAGTGCAGGGAGCGGATTAGGTGAGACCCGGCATCACCTAAGATGGCAACCCTTACCTTGATGTGTGTACTCTGTATCTACTCTATCCTTCCATTATTTTCAGATCATTTTATAGCATGATACCATTAATTAAGAAGATTCAATTATTAGGTGGACCATACTCCACGAAACAGTGGTGATTGAACACCCTACCATTAAAAACTTTTAGGGCTCACCTTAGTGTTTCCGTAGTTTTTATTTGCCATTCAGTTTGTTCATAAGTTCACATAAGCCTACAAATATCAACTTGATCCAAAACTTTTGTGGCCCATTAGTAGTCAATCACCACTGTTTCCTATCGCTTGGTCCACTTGATAATTGGATGTGCTTCATTTTTTGGATGATGCCCTAAAATGATATGGAAAAATGGATGGATGGATGGGGTGTATACAGAATAGACACGATAAATTGGGCACCATGTTAAGAACCACACTGTCTTAGGTGATGTCGGGGTCTCACCTCCCTTGGTGTAGCACATTCTAGGTCGAGAGAAGAAAACCAGAAGTGTCGACATGTGGAACTTCAATGGGACACATCATAATGTTTGTATTAGATCCATACCATCCATCCATTTTCCATACCATTTTAATGAAGGAGACAAAAAATGAGGTAGATCCAAGGCTTATGTGGGCCACACTACAAAAATAATGGGAATATGACATCTACTGTTGAAAAGTTCTTGAGGCCACAAAAGGCTATGATCAAGTTGATATTTGTGTTTTTCTTTCGTACATGTCTGCGTGACTTTATGAAGAGGTTAGATGGCGAATAAAAGATTTCAACCATAGTCGTTTAATCCCAGTTGCTTTTTGCGGCGTGGTTCACTTGAGCTTTGGATGTGCCTCGTTTTGGAGCTCATGCTCTAGAATGATCTATATATAAATTGATGGATGATGTGGATCTAAAACATAAATCATTGTGTGCCCAGATATATAAATCATTGTGGGGCCCACAGAAGCTCCATAAGTTAAAAGTCATGTTATGTAGCATGAAATCTATTTGGGAGATAGAAATCCTCATATCTTGTTATCTGGAGTCTTTCGTGATGTGAACCAATTAGAAGATGACAATGAAATCTCCCATGCCTTCAACACATTTGATATTCACTCAGGGCCTGTTTGATTTTCCATGATAGATGTAAATCACGTGAACAAGTAATTATTACTTTTTCCCATGTTTGAAAATACGAGAGTAATTCCACCTCGAAAAACGAAACAAAAGTGTTGACTTAAATATGTAGACCCCACTGTAATGTATATGATATATCCACACCTGCCATCTATTTTATTAGAACATTTTAGAACATGAACCAAAAAATGAGGCAGATCCAACACTCAAATGGCCCACATTAAAGGAAATAGTGACCTTAATTCGTCCACCATTGAATGTTATCTTCTTCATTGGGCCCACATTGAGGTTTTTTCATCATCTAACCCGTTCATAGGGTCACACAGGCATGGAAAGGGGAGAACACAAATATCAGCTCGATCCAAAACTTCTAAGGGCCCCAAAAAGATTGTAATGGTAGACATTCAATTCCCGTTGTTTCCTATGGTGTGGTCCACTTGACCTTTGGATCTGCCTCCTTTTTTTGCTTATGCCATAAATTAGGTTGGCATAACAAATGAGCAGTGTGGATAAGTAACATACATCACAATGGGCCCCATATTGATGTTGTAAATTTCTCAATTAAAGTATTAAAGAAGTAAGTTGTCACATTGTGTGGTAATTTCTTAGGTAAATAATTATTACCCATTTACGTAGTAATTACACTTGAGCCGGAAAATCAAACACATCTCTCTTTCTTCTTAAAAAATTTCCCCACCTATGTTGCTTTATGAATAATGAAGTTACAAAAATGGCCGCATCTAAATTTTTTCAAATAATGAAAATAGAGACTTTTGGAGTCCATGTAGTATGTGTATAACATCCAAGCCATACAACACATGCAACCCACCTTTGTGATTGTATGAAAGGATAATTAGGATGATGAAACAATCGTATGCACTACACTCGAATTCAGATGTTTTGAGTGGGGCATATTACTTTTATAATCATAAGTTTGGATTCTCCACTTTATATGCGCCTGTGTTGGATTCATGAAAAGATAAAAGTGCTTTTTTATAGTTTCTAGGGGCTCTTTTTTAATTAGTGAGAAACACATCTTTCTTTCTTCTTAAAAAATTAACAAATCTATTTTCCAACCTCTCCCTTTGACGAAGGAAAATTTTCATAATTGAAAAAATAAATGAATTTCTCAAGAGTTAAATATCCAAGTGCCATTACCTATCTCTATTGGCCTCACATGTGTCATGTGCATGAATGTTCTACCATCCATCTTCTATTGTAACACACACATGCCATCACCCCGTATATGCCAATATTTATCTTCACTTAGGCTCAATGTACAGGGCACCTTAAACCTACCTGTTGCACGTGCCAACTTTCCATCATCCATATTTTTATGGTATCACACATGATACTATGTCACATGTGCTACTATTTATCTTTACTCGAACATGCATATACAGAACACCTCAAAAGCACTGCACTTATCAACTTCTTATAGTCCATCTTCCATCATATAACATAAGGGGTCGTTTGGCGCCATGGATTGGAGCGGATTGGATGGGGTTTCAAAATCCCCGGTTGTTTGGCAGCATAAAGCGACCGGGGGTTTCCAATCCCCTCTTTAAAGGGTTTGTAATCCATGATGAGAGCTTGGATTACACCTAAAATCACTTCAATAGTTGCAGGTGTAACATGTGTGTCGCTATACACTATCATTCGATAGGCACATGGCCTACTAATGACGATCAGCACCGTCCAAACATTATCTATGTAAATCAATATTGATTAAAAATCGTTGGTTAGTCACTTAGACATGATCTTGTGCTCATGGCCCATTTGAGACTTAGAATTTCATCATTTTCAGGCAAAGCATATATTTCAGCGGGCTTATCACATCCATTGTCTCAAAAATTGCATATGTCACTAATTAGAAATATTAAAGTTGATTCAGTAATTAAATTCAAACCGCTATAAATATACCATTGGTAGATACTTTTGGATTAAAGTTGATTCACACTCTGTGGTGCCAAACGCACAAGGAGGATTGCAAATCCAGGGGATTTCTAATCCTGGGGTTCCAACTCCACGCTCCCAAACAGGCCCTAAGTTACACTGCAACACATCTGGCACCATCCATCTTCACTTAGCCCTAACATGTATCAAGCACCTTACATGTGTTGCATGCGCCAACTTCTCATTGTTAAGCTTCTTATATGTAGCACATGTGACACTATGCCCATGCGCCATCATCTATCTTCACTTGGACCACACATATACAAAGCCCCTCACGTGTCGCATGAGCCAAATTTCCATCGTCCATCTTCTATTTTGAAGCATACGTGACATAATGCCACACACCTCACATCCATTTTTACTTGGCCCCACATGTTCAAAGTTTCTTGCATGTGCTGCATATGTTAATTTGCCGGTCCTCTGTCTACTCGTGAATGTACCGTTGTGATACAGGTATCCTTATCCATCTCTGCACCTCACATCCATCTTTACTTGGGCCGGGTCCTTGCTCTTACCCTGGTGGTAGACTCTCTGGAGTTTCAACACCGGGTCAAGGGTTCGAGTACCCACAGTGGTAAAATCCCACGGCGTGCGTGTCTGGGGTGTGTGTGCGGGTGGCGTGAGTGTGTGGGGGGTGTGTGTAAAAATAAAAATAAATAAATAAAATAAATAAATAACTCTTTACTTGGGCCCACATGTACAGAGTTTCTTGCATGTGTTGCATATGTTAATTTGCCAGTCCTTCTCTGTCCACTCGTAAATGTGCCATTATGATACATGTATCCTTATTCATCTTTCCCTGCGCCGCACACGTGCTACAATGCTATGAGTGATGGTAAGGAAACTTCACACCTGAAAAATTTTCGCTGGTGGTCCACAAATTTTACAGTAATATATATATATATATATATATATCTTTTTCTCGTATGCCATGCTCTTAGCTATGATCTGTCCACGGTACAAAATGCAGAATGATGAATGGACTTGGATGGTGCATCTAATGCATTTTTTACGGATGCGAAATATTTTAAAATCGATGATATTATCAGTCTTACCAGAGGCAGAGAAAAAAAAAATCAAACAGTCCAGGTTCATCGTCCGAATGTGAAGAAAAAATGGTGACCAAAATTATTCTAACGGTGTGATTTTTTATTTTTTTTTTTTCACGTTAACCATCAATTACCGGCCCAAGTAGATGGATTGTCCTGATTCACACGCAACCTTTTCACGTGTGCTGTGTGTGCTGTAGTGAGATTGATCAACCTTATTCCATCGTACCTGTGGGAACGACTCAACTCGCATAATTCAACTCGTTCGACCCGACCTTAACCGAATAAGTGAATCAGTCCAAACCAAGTAGGATTCACACAATCTAAATTTAAACCTAGTTGAGTTTAAGTTACCCAATAATTAGACCCAACTCGACTTAAATCGAAACTCAATCCGGTCAGACTCGACTCAATACGGATTCAAGTAAATATATAATAAAAAACCATAATTTTTAATTATATATAACCCTATACGCTGCACCCAACCTCGACCTGATCCCAAACCCTCTCTCTCCCTCCCTCATCCTCCTCCTCTTCTAAGCCCGTCAGCCACCCACCACCCCTCCTCTCTCTCTCTCTCTCTCTCTCTCTCTCTCTCTCTCTCTCTCTCTCTCCTCTCGCTCCCTCCTCTCCAGCTCTAGCCACCCACCACTCTCCCCTCCCCCCCCCCCCCCCCCCCCCCCCCCCCCCATCTCTTGATTTGAATCAGTAACTGACTCGATAATTTTGATCAGGTCAGAAGTCAAACTTGGTTTCGGATCAGTTCAGGCATGCTAGACTCAGTACCGAGTCGAGTCGAGTTCGGATTAGGCCTATTTCAAAACTGGATCGAGTCAAGTCACCCTAACTCAGTCGACTCAACCCAATGCCCAACTCTACATATAGTCACCCCCTCATACCGGCTGAGTTTCGCTAGTGGTCAGGGGTTGCCTTTGCCCTTGGCATCGAAAGTTGCTAAGGGGCGCTGTTTGGGTGGATATATGGATCCTAATTGTGAGGCCCATTGTGATGTATGTGCCTTACATTCATACCATTCATCCATTTTGAGAGCTCATTTTAGTGCATATTAAATTTTATTTTTATTTTTTTTTAAAAAAAAAAAAGACAAATCCAAATTTAAAGTAGACCATAACACATGAAACACTAGTAATTGAGTTCCCGCCATTAAAACTTAAAGGGAGTCATCACTCTTTATTTGCCATCCAATTTGGTCACAAAGACATGGATGAATATACAGTATAAATATCAGCTTGATCTAAAACTTTTGTAGCCCATGGTAAGTTTTTAACGGTCAATTACCACCGTTTCCTGCATTGTGGTCCATCTAACATTTGGATCTCGTTCATTTGTAGGATTACGGCTTAAAATGATCTTTCAAAACGGATGGACGGCATGGATGTAACTCACATAAATCCCCATTAATCCCACGGTCAGCGATCCACCCCACTCACGGCACCCTTAGGGCCTGTTTGGGCAGTGGGATTAGAAGGGATTAGGTGGGATGGAATTGCATCTGGTCCTGTGACACATCCCCTCCGTCCATCAGTTTTGAAAGACCACGCAGTATGAAAGAATGTAAAAATCAGGAAGACAATACTCATGTGGGCCATGCTACACGAAATAGCAGGGATTGAACGCACACCACTAGAAATTTTGCGGGGACCACGTAAGTTTTGCATCCGGATGAATTTTGTGCGTACAAGTCATCTTAGTAACCTATGAACGGTTTGGATGGCATATAAACATCATGGTCGGCTCCTATAAGTCTCAACAGTGACTGTTTCACGTTCCCTGCTTCATTTCTTATGGCCCGCACGATGTGTTGTATCTCAATGATTTAGTCTTTTGAAACTGATGGACGGAGAGGATTTTCGACGGGAATCTATGTAACCTCACACAGCTTCCGACTACCGGAACTTCTTGTGCCCGGAGCACAAGAAATCCGCGTCAGGCGCTAGGCGCTTTCTAACGCGGCCACTTGCACCAAAACCACGTGGGCAAGTATATAGAGGTTTGAACGAGAATCGCGCGTTTGGAGTGGCGCTGCCATCGCATTCGCAGCTTATCTTCAGGCGGCTCCATCGCTTAACACGCAATCGCCCAAATGTCAGCCCATTGCGCTCATCTCGTGGGTCCCACGTGCACATTGACGGTCACTTCGGTCTGTGTTTTAAACCATTTATATTTATAGTTTTATTTATTTTTTATTTAATTTTAATATTAACTTTTTTTCGGTTGGCTTGTTAGTACACCATTTGTCAGTTCACACTGCACTGCTAGCCACCGCTCTAGGAGTCGATACCAAGACCTTTGGACCAGTTGCACAGAAGAAATTTCAACCATTCATTTATTTTGTGCATGTGGTCCACCTTAAGAATGTCCCGACGTAGCTTTTGGATCAGGGCATTTAGACGGGACCACCTGACGGTGACATACATGTGGTACGTGTGAGCAATGAGTCTTTGGCACGTGCAGATGTGCAGGTACAATTCAACGGTCGTGGCTTCAGTGGATCTCGGATTCACCGGGAAACGGATTACGTACTGAGTTACTAGTATACTCTTATCGTACTGAGGGCCCATTTGGACGGGTGGATTGGAAGGGATTGAATGGTATTGGAAGGGATTTGAAGTTAAATCCTGGGATTGGCTCGGCGTGCCAAACAAACTGGGTGATCTTATTCGAGATATAGCAATCCCATGGATCTTAAGACAATACCATCATTACCTTTAAATCCCATCCAATCCACCGTAATCCGTTCAAATTTATCTGGGATGTGTTTGGTTCGAGGGATTGGAAGGGATGGGAAGGTTTAAACCCGGGATTGGCCCGGCGTGCCCGACAGACTTGATATAGCAGTCCGGGGATGTAGCAATCCCATAGATCTTAAGACAATCCACTGACAACTCCATCATTACCTTGAAATCCCTGTCATCCACCCTAATACCATTCAATCCCTTCCAATCCACTCATCCAAACAGGCCTGAGTAAACTCTGTTCAGCCCACCATGAATGTATGTGATTTACCCACACCGTCCATCCCTGTTTCCAGCTCATTTAAGGGGTTGATGCTAAAATTAAAATATATCCAAAGCTCAGGTGTACCATACCACAGGAAACAACAATGGGAATAATGATTTCCACTATCGAAACTTTTCTAGTCCCACAGTGATGTTTATTGGTAATCAACCTGTATATAATATCACAAAAACATGGATGTAGGGAAAGCGCAAGTATAATCTTGATCCAAAACTTTTGTAGCCATCAAAGAAATTTTGAACAGTAGATGTTCAATTTACATTGTTTCCATAGTGTGGTTCATTTAAACTTTGGATATGCTTCACTTTTTGCCGGAAGTCCTAAAACTACACGAAAGAATTTTAGGATAAAATGAATAGAAAGAATGATAAAATATATAAATTACGGGCAAACCCTATAGAGTTTACTCAGCAGGCCTAGTTATTCCCCACGCTATCTACTATCTACTTTCGATTAATCACCCGGGTGGGTGTGATCTTACCGTGGTGCTCACGGTGATGTATGTGCCTTGTATCCACGGTCCACATTTTGCAAACTCGTTTCAGGGTATGATCTAAAAAATGAAGTTGATTTAAATCTCAGGTGTACTATAATAAAGGAGCCTGTGGTAATCAGTCATTAAAAGCTTTTCACGTGTGTGACAAAAGTTTTGAATAAAGCTGATATTCACGTGGCTCTTCATTCAAGTTTCCATGTCCTTATCAATAGGTTAGATGAAAAATAAACATTTTAATGGACCGTATAAAGTTTTTAATGATGGAGATTTAATTAGGCTTGTTTCCTATGTTTTTCCACCTAAGATTTAGATCTACTCCTTTTCTTTTCTTTTTTTATCATGCTCTAAAATATGATATGTTAGAATGAACAGACGTGGATGGAAGGCACATACATCACAATGGCCCCACAGTTGGGCTCAATCTAACCAGGCTCCCATGCGGTGAACCAAACACCACCTAGGTACACTGTAAAAGAATTTGTAGGCCCACCCTAACATACGTGCTTTATTTATGCTTTCGATCCACTTTCCATGATCTCAAAATTTAGAGATATACAAAGCTCAAGCGGACCATAACAAAGAAATAATAGGGATTAGGCTCTTGATATTGAAAACTTTTAAGGCCACACAAATTTTAGATCAAAATGATATCTATGTTTTCCCTTCCGCTACATACAGTGATCTGATGTAGAGGTTGGATGACAAATAAATATTGTTGTGCCTTACGTAGGTGTCAAAGGTTGATATTACTGTCCCACTATTTTCTGCTGCGTGGTCCATTTAAAGATTAGATACGCTTGAACTATGGCCTCATGAAATCTAACGAGATGTTAAAATGATTGGACGGTGTGGAAAAAATAAATACACAAATGGGTTTCATTAAGTACTTACACCAGCGCAATCCGTGTCCTTCTCAGGAGCACGTGCGCCGCTAACAGGACTCACGGGTGCGCTCTCGGGCACGCATCGCCAGCCTGACACTCGTGCACGGACTCCAAGCCTCTTGTTAGACGAACGGAAGCGGATTGGCTGGTGTACCACACACCAGCTATATACGTGTCGTGCGAAGACGAGACGCTCTTCGAGCTCCGCGTTATACGAACGGTTCCAAGGAGATCAAAGTTACATGGCCCACAGTGATGTATTTATTATATCTATACCATTCATCTATTTTTAGAGATCATTCTAAATCACTATCCAAAAAATAAATCATATCCAAAGATCATCTGTAACACATTACAAATAGTAGCGGAGATAATGATTTTCACCGTTAAACTCTGCAGGGCCTACCATAACGTTTATTTTCCATCTAATCCGTTCATAAGGTTAGGAAGACCTGAATTAAGAGGAAAAACAAATTTTATAATAATCCAAAACTTTTATGAGCTTAAAAAGGGTTTCAATGGTAGACGTTCAATCTCCCACTGTTTTTTTCAGTGTGGTCCATTTGATAGTTAGATTTATCTTATTTTTCATCTCAAGCGTTAAGACGAGCTTACTAAATGAATGGACGGTTTGAATATAACACATATCTGACACAACTTGCTGACATGAATACGGCAACTATATAGCTGGTGTGAGGTACACTGGGAAATCCGCTTCCCAGACTAACATATTAGCCCTGCCTAAGCACTCATCACTGCCACGCATGGCATGGCCCACCGAAGGACCGGGCGAGTCTAAGAACGAGGACATCTACACATGCGACGCCCGCCTCACAAGTTCGAGAGATCTCTCGTGTCCATCAGGCAATTCCAGCCGCGTAGATTATTTATCTGATCATCAGGCGTGCTCACACTTCTGGCCCATTTTACTGAACCGCTGATTCGTGTCGTACGTGCTGCAACTCAGATCTGCCTATTATCAAGTAAGCCGAATTCAATGCAGACGTTTCTAGGTTAAGCTTAGGGCCTGTTTGTTTTACCGGTGGTCAATGGTAAATAAATAATTATTATTTTAGCAAGGTATTTCTTAGGCAATTACAGCATCCCATTGAGATTCTCAGATTGTGTGCACCCGTATAGTGCTACATGTGCTACATGGAAAAATATTGTTGGAAACGACTAGAGCTGGGCATCGGTGCGAGTCGGATCGGATTCGGTCCAACTCGATCAGATCCGAAATGGCAACTGCTTGACTCGAACTCGTTCCAATCCGGGGATCGAGTACGGGTCACCTGAATCGGACAGATTCGAAATTTGAATGGGCTGATCCGAGTCCGATTCCGACCCGTTGATAAAACTGAATCGGATCTGCGAGCCAAACCTTAATCATATTTTTGTATTCAACGGCTAAAATTATACCTCAAAATGAATGAACAGCTTAGATAAAACATATACATCAAGGTGGCCCCACATAACTATGAGAAAAGTAAAGTTGGACGTGTACGTGCAGTGCACAGTACTTGCTTCTTTTCAGGCACGTCCGCGGACGTGACGTTACGAGCTGTATGGTAAGTGGTTAACAAGCCATATGAGTCTGACGGTGGGGTATGTGTTATATCCAAACCGTCCATTCATTTGGCGAGCTCGTCTTAGGGCTTGAGACTAAAAATAAGATAGATCTAATACCATGTGGACCACACAAATTGTTTAACGGTGAAAATTATTATCTGCTTCTATTTGTGGTGTGGTCCAGATGATCTTTGGATATTATTAATTTTTTGGAAAATGGTTTGTAATAGTCTCTAAAAAATATGATCGGTGTAGATATAATAAATGCATCACTGTGGGGCCCATTTAACTTTGATATCCTTTGAATCGTTCGTACCACTTGGAGCTCGAGGAGCGTCCATGCTCGTCTTGACGAGACAACCTACTGGCTACAGCTAATCTATTTTGTGTATGGTATATCACTAGATTACCATGTTATTGTACACCTAAATTTTATTGGGCCCAACCTTGAATGCATGTTATTTATCCACACCGTCCATTCGTTTTTGCATATCATTTTAGTGGTTGAACCCAAAATTGATGCATATCCAAAGCTCAAGCGGACCATACCACGGGAAAAAATAGAAAAATCAATAAGAACTACTCCGGATCGGGTAGAATCGGATCTGTTCGGGACCATTCGGGTCGGGTTTTCGGGTCGGGTCTGGTCGGATTAGGGCCAATCCGAACTCGTCCCAAAATATTTCGGATCTGAATGGGGCTACCCGATCAGCACCGAAACAGACCGTCGGTTCTGTTCTGGTCGGGTAGGATCGGGTCTGGTCGGGTCGGATCCACCGGATCGGGCCCATTTTGCCCAGCTCTAGAAACGACTTATATTTTTCATCCATGCTATTCATTCATTTTTACAGATCATTTTAGAATATAAACCCAAAAAAAGAGGCAGATCAAAACTAAGGTAGCCCACAATGAGAACAATGACGTCCACCATTGAACCTACTGTTTTATGTGGAGTAGTTCATTTGATGTTGGATCTGCCTCATTTTTAAAAATCTGACCTAACATGATTTCAAAAAATTAATAAACGGAATGGATATAACACATACATTATGGTGGTTCCCACAAGAGTTTTTGCTTTGAATATAGGTGGAAAGTCGCACCGTTTACGGGATGGTATTCCCTCTCTTCCAAACAGGTGGCAAAATCTATCACGAGAAAATTAGGACAGTGGACCCCAACTTTTAGCCAGCTGGTTTTATGAAAGAAGACAAACCTTCTTTTGCAACTTAGACCTCCACGTTCGGGGATAGAATTTCTGGACGAAAATACCCCTCCTTTCAAAGAAACGGATTGGGTACTCCCCTGCCACCATGCAATGGTGGCCATTCGGTGGTCTGTGAGCCCCACCATGATGTATGCTTTTCATCCATGGTGTCCATATATTTTTCCACATCATTTTATGGTATGAGACAAAAAAATGAGGTATATGCAAATCTCAAGTGTACTACATTATAGGAAACAGTGTTGAATGAGCATCAACCATTAAAAACTTTTTGGGGGCCCACCGTGATGTTTGTGAGAAATCCTCCCCGTCTAAGTTCATTCATAGGGTCACAGAGACCTGGATGAAGAGGAAAAACAAATTTCATAATGATCCAAAACTTTTGTAACCCCTAAAAGGGTTTCAATGGTAGACGTTCAATTCCCCACTGTATTTTACAGTGTGGTCCACTTGATAGTTAGATCTATCTTATTTTTCATCTCAAGCCTTAATATGAGCTCGCCAAATAGATGGACGGTTTGGATATAACACAGACATCATGATGGGACCCATAAAAGTAACGCAACATATATATAAAAAGAAAAAAGAAAAAAAACAACATAGACTGCATCGATATATCGACGATATGTAGATATATCGACAAAATAAAGCATCGATATATCGACATATTGTCGATATATCGACGTTACATGGAATTTTTTGGTTAAGTCACTGGACAAATGAGGACTTAATTTGATATTATCGATCATATGTCGATATATCGACAAAATCAAGCATCGATATATCGGCATATTGTCGATATATCGACGATACATGGAATTTTTTTTGCCCCGCCGATTTTCATGCTTGCCCCGCCGATATATCGATATATCGACATATTGTCAATATATCGACGTTACATGAAAATTTTTTTGCCCCGCCAATTTTCATGCTTGCTCCGCCGATATATCGATATATCGACATATTGTCGATATATCGACGTTACATGAAATATTTTTTGCCCCGCCGATATATCGATATATCAACATATTGTCGATATATCGACGATACATAGAATTTTTTTTGTCCCGCCGATTTTCATGCTTGCCCCGCCGATATATCGATATATCGACATATTGTCGATATATCGACGTTACATGAAATTTTTTTCCCCCGCCGATATATCGATA
Organism: Magnolia officinalis; assembly: GCA_021015155.1. Taxonomy (NCBI): domain Eukaryota; kingdom Viridiplantae; phylum Streptophyta; class Magnoliopsida; order Magnoliales; family Magnoliaceae; genus Magnolia; species Magnolia officinalis. The sequence continues at coordinate 17,531,965 of JAJHSJ010000006.1, forward strand.
TATCGACGTTACATGAAATTTTTTTTGCCCCACCGATTTTCATGCTTGCCCCGCCGATATATCGATATATCAACATATTGTCGATATATCGACGTTACATGGGATTTTTTTTGCCCCGCCGATATATCGACATTACATGGAATTTTTTTTGCCCCGCTGATATATCGATATATCGACGTTACATGGGATTTTTTTTGCCCCAATTTTCATGCTTGCCCTGCCGATATATCGATATATAGACATATTGTCGATATATCGACGTTACATGGAATTTTTTTTGCCCCGTCGATTTTCATGCTTGCCTCGCCGATATATCGATATATCGACATATTGTCAATATATCGATGTTACATGGATTTTTTTTGCTCCGCTGATTTTTATGTTTGCCCCGCCGATTTTCTAGTTTGCCCCGCCGTTTTTCTAGTTTGTCCCGCCGTTTTCTAGTTTGCCTCGCCGTTTTTCTAGTTTGCCCCGCCGATTTTCTAGTTTGCCCCGCAGTTTTTCATGCTTGCCCCGCTGATTTTCTAGTTTGCCCCGCCGTTTTTCTAGTTTGCCCTGTCGTTTTTGCCCCGCCGTTTTCTAGTTTACCTCGCCGATTTTCTAGGCTATAGATATGGTTACGGTTATAATCCGTAGCTATAGATTCTTTTTTCTTTTTTTTTTAAAAAAATTTTAATTTTTTTTTTCTGTTGTATTCCCATCGCCTTTTGTGGGTCCCGTCATGAGGTCTGTGTTATATCTAAACCGTCCATCGATTTGGCGAGCTCATATTAAGCTTAAGACGCAAAATAAGACAGATCTAACTATCAAGTGGTGGGCCCTACAAAATTTTTAACGGTGAAAATCAATTTTCCCGCTGCTCTTTGTGGTGTGGTCCATTTGATCTGGATATGATTTTTTTTTTTGGATAATGCTCCAAAATGATCTCTAAATATGGATGAATGTTGTGGATATAATAAATACATAGTCGCGGGGCCATGTAACTTTGTTCTCTTTTGAGCCGTTCGTACAACTCTTGGCTGGAGGAGCGTCAGCGCTCGTCTTCGAAAGCGAGGGGTATTTTCGTCCTTAAATTTGCTCCCCCGCAGGTAGAGGTCTAAGTTGCAAAAGAAGGTTTGTCTTCTTTCACACAACCAGCCGGCTAAAAGGGGGGTCCACAGTCCTAATTTTCCATGCTTTCACCGCAAATTACCATCATTTACGTCTGACCAAACAAGCATTTTAAGTGCAAATCAATGTGTGGAGCCCATGTGATGTTTTTCTGACATCCAATCCGTCCATCATTTTAGCACCCTGATTTTATGCCTGGTTACCAAATATCAGACGGATCCAAAACTTATGTTAGCCACATTACAGGGTTTTCTGGGATGGGGATGCCCACCATTAAAAGATTTCTATATCTTTTGTGGGGCCCACGTCTTTAGTTCATGATTTCATGCCATCTAATCTATTACAAAAGATCCAAGAGGATGAATCTACATGAAAAATAAGACCATTCCAAAACTCAGGTTGCCACAAAACGTGATTTTAGAGGTTTTAGCATGATTTTACATGGTGTGGCCGACCTCAGTTTGGATAGACCTGATTTGATGAACATCATGAGAATAGGAGTGGGCGCACATGATGGAAGGATTGGATGTCATGAAAAAACCATGGCGAGTGCTGCCCATTGATTTGTACGGTGATCTTCAACTAGAAACGCTTGTATTGGATCCGGCCTCATGGTTCAGAAAATGCAGTCTGACAACCAAATGCGGACCGTCGACCGGCTCCGATTTCTCACACGTACTCTCCTCGATCCCACAAGTGAGGCGAGTGCGAGAAACCATGCTCACCCGCGAGTACATCTGTGAATCCCCATGCGCGATTCCCGTTCTCGTCTCAGTCGTCTGTCTATCGGTCTTTCGCTATATATCTCTCCCCCTATCCCAGAACAAGAGCGTGGAAAAGTAGTAAGAGCTGCTGCCGTTTCAAAATGGCTGCTAGGGTTTTCATCTTCTGTTGCATCTTGTTCTCCATCGTCTTCTCGGCCGTTGCAGATGGATCTGAAACTCATGGATCTGAAACTCCTGATTCTGCCCCTGATTCTAAAGAGTTCGTTCTCACCCTCGACGCCAGCAATTTCTCTGAGACCGTCACCAAAAACCCGTTCATCGTCGTCGAATTCTACGCTCCTTGGTATTGTATTCTGTTCTTCCCCTTCTCTATCTTTCAGATCTTCAGATCGACTTTCATTTCATTTCATTTGGTCGATGACGTTTATTCAAAGGTGGTAGTGTCCATCGAGTTGATCCGACGGCAGTGGTAGTCTTGCGTATTAGGGTTTCGTTTTTCTCCTTGCGATTTCCGTCCATCTTAGGCCGGTCGGATGCGTCTGTTTGATCCTGACCGTTGAGCTAGTCATGCGTGCGTCTTCTTGACCACTCTTCCTGTACTGCCGTATGGCTGGTGTGAGATGCGAAGGGGACTTGTCATCTGAACTTGTGATGGGTACTTTCCCCATACGCGGGCAACGGAGGTGTAAGAACCGTTCGGACAGGGTAAGTCGGATCAGTGTTGTGGATGTGAAGTGGCTGCTGTCGGAGGAGGTTGTATGATCCGGTGCTCGGCTGCTGTTGTCAACTGTTGGTGGTGCTGCTGGAGTGATGGATCGGGCCACTGGTGGTGATGGATCCAGCCGCCTGCTGTGCTGGAAACGACCAGCAGTGATGGCAATGATGGTTGTTGACTGTGCATGATCCGGCTGTGGACTGGACTTGGCAAGGGCAACCAGTAGGAAGGAGGAGAGTATGGGGGTTGTGGGAAGAAAGAGGGCTCAAGCGGGTGTCAGAAAGTAACTGTGTGAATGTGGGGCCCACATGGTTAGATGGAGGACAAACAAGAACTTAGAGAGGTGTGTGGCGTCCACAGTTTGTGTATGTATCGAAGAGGTGTGAAGGAGAGGAGAAAAAATGAGAACCCACTGGATGATGGGTGGGGTCCACCGGAAGAGAAAGAAGTGATGATTGGATCCATTAGGAAAGAAGTTCAAACAGTGGAAAGTATATGAAATCAAGAAGATTATCTGATACAATGTAAAGTTTATTTTGAAAAGATAGAATGATCTTGTGTACTTTTATGGACAACCAGTGCATGTCTTTAATAGGCTTTACAAGTACTTTGAAAATGGGATGATCTCTAGGTTGTCGCAACTTGTTATAACAGATTGAGAGTTTGTCTCTATCGACACATGAGAGTTTATCTCTGTACATGATCTCTTAATGGTGGGAGATCCAGGTCGGTGGGCCCCATAGTGTATTTTTCCTCTGCCCTGATCGGGGCACTTGGTCCACATGGTACCAACAGAATTGGACTTTGAAGAAAAACTGCCCTACAGTCCATGCTTGGTGGACGTGTGTGGTCTGCCTGATGAGGAGGCTAGCTTCATTCCTTGGCCAGGCCAAATACCATGTGAGGCCACTCGCCCTGGTGTATAGGCCTGATCTTGGGCTTGTGTTTCACGTTGGCATGTGTTGGGTTGAGTTCAGATGCTCAAGTCCCTGTAGCAAGAGGATCATGACCAATAAAACAGTTGTATAGTTGGTCGGTATTCTACAATTAAGTTTTCTTACTCTAACAATTGGTGCATCTAAAAATGGTAGTTGATGATCTGTTTAAATAGTTGACCAATGGAGTGAGTGGATGAGCCTGAATTTTTCACATGGTCAGCTTCACAGTAGGGGGCTCCCTAATTCACTGCTCAGATTTTCCATGCCCTTGCCAAGTTGTCACATGTGCCGCATGCAATGCTGACTATAGATAGGGCGTCTTTGGGGCTTGCAAGCCTCCTTCCAAGTTATCTGCCACACAGTGCACCTCTTTGGGGCTTGAAGACTTACCAAGTTACCTGCCCCACTGTACACCTCTTGGTGCCTATTTATTCCCTACATGTATCCATAGTGTATCATGTCGTATCTGGTTATTATGGCTTTGATTATTGCATGCATTCTCAAAATATGTAGATAATTCAGTAAATCAAGGGAATCATTGAACAAGGATAATCTAATATGGAGGAGACAAAAGCTTGTCCATCTCATTACATTTGAAGGATCACATGCTCTCCATAGAGGATGGAAATTTCTAGCCCTACCTCAAAGCTAAAAATCTAGATTCTATCATGTTTGATACACTGGGTCATTCCCTGGGCCTGTTTGGATTGGCGGAAATGAAAAATGGTTATGGAAAACCAAACATCACATCAAAGGAGAATGTTTGGAAAAGAATCCAGGTCAACAACGGTTAAAAAGTGAGAGCTCTCTCTCTTAACAGTGGAAATATAGATTCCCCCCAACCTGCCCCTCTTTTCGAGGAAATGGAAATCGACAATTTATTTATTTTTCTGACGAAAACTGTGGATATAGAAATCAATTTCCACATGATAAATTCGTTTTTGCAATAAGGAGCAAACATCTGTTCTTTATTTTTAATTTATTTCTTTCCTTCTGATTTACAGGTGTGGGCACTGTAAGAACCTCGCTCCTGAGGTAATCAATTCTCTAACAATCTTCTTGTGTTAACTTCTTGCATGTATGCTCTTCTTGATTTACAAGTTTTAAACAATCTGCGTGAATAGATTCTTGACTTATTCTCAACATTCGATTGTTCCTACTTTCTTGACTTCCAGTATGAAAAAGCTGCATCCATATTGAGCAGCCATGACCCCCCAGTTATTCTCGCCAAGGTTGATGCCAATGATGAAGTAAACAAAGACCTTGCCAGTGAGTATGAGGTGAAAGGTTTCCCCACTCTTAAAATTCTAAGAAATGGAGGAAAGACTATCCAAGAATTCAAAGGTCCTCGGGATGCTGATGGTATAGTTGAATATTTGAAGAAGCAAGCTGGTCCTGCATCTACTGAAATAAAATCTTCAGAGGATGCTGGAAATCTTATTGGGGACACGAAGGTTTTTGTTGTAAGTGCTCAACTTATTTCATGTTTTGATCCTTTGATTTCCGGGAACGCATTGATAGCTCTAATTTTCTTTAATTTCTGGCAATTCCTGGATAGCTCTGATTTCTTTGTACATCCATTTAGGTGGGGATATTTCCAAAATTTTCTGGAGAAGAGTTTGAAAACTTTACAACCTTAGCAGAGAAATTGCGCTCTGACTATGATTTTGGTCATACCTTGGATGCTAAACTCCTTCCACGAGGGGAATCAACAGTAAAGCGACCCATTCTTAGGTTGTTCAAGCCATTTGATGAACATGTTGTTGATTTTGAGGTATTGTCGGCTCTTCATGACTTGTATTTTGCATCTTTGTTTTATATAACCATTTTGCAGATGGCGAATTCTCTCCACCCACTGGTTCATTTTCTTATCCTACCCATGCAGGATTTTCATGTGGATGCGATAGAGAAGTTTGTTGAAGAAGCTAGCACACCCATTCTAACTATCTTTAACAAAGATCCCAACAATCATCCTTTTGTTGTAAAATTCTTCAACAACCAGAATGCAAAGGTAATGGCTTTTCTAGGTTGCTGATATATCTTTGTCAAGTTTCTATTTCTCCTTTCAATTTCTTTACTAACAGAAATTCTAGGCTTTTGAGAACAGTTCAAAGGTGTTAGACATATGGATAAACTGATAACAGTTGCATGGTTTTTTCTTAGAGCAGTAAATATGTCTAGGAAACAAGTTGTAACATTACTAACATGGAAGGAGTGATTGTCTTTGGAAAAGCATGTAAATTATCTCATTTTGAATGCAGAACTTGTCCTATTTAGAAAATTTCAAATGTCAATGGAAGTCTTCTAACATGTTGTGCCTATCATGATGGAGGGGAAAAGCTGTACCACAGCAAATGAATCCACAGCCTTATTCCTTTTTGATTTTTTTTTTGGAGCAGTCACAGCCTCATTCAATTCTCCTTGAATATGAGAAAAAAGGAATTCCAATCAATTACCTAAGATTTGAATCTCCTAAGGATAATTTTTCAAGCCTCTGCAGGGAAGGACTGACCATTGCCACAAGCCAATCTGAACACAATCAGCCGATCACCTTCAACAACCTGTGAACCATGTGACATTCAAAGAAAGCGTCATACCTTCTAGTACTACACACAACTTGTCTCCATTGCAGTCATCAGTTCCTGAGGAAATTGCATTAGCTCCCATAACATCTTGCTCAGTATCTCTAAAGAGATTATGTTGCCTAGCGAATGAGTTGCCTTCAGAGGTCATGTTGGCTGGTTGTCAATCCCTCAGCAGGCATAGAGGATACTACCTCACCAAGAGCACTGCCTTCAAAATCTCTAACCAGAATGCAATATTTCAATAAGAGGCCCCTGCTGCAATAGATTTTTCAATATTTCTTATTACTTCCATGCATTCATCACCGGTCTCCAAATTCTTTGTTATTCTGTTCCTTCCACAGGTCCCAAATCACAGATAGTGAGTACAAATGCTGAGATGGCCAGCCCATGTCAGGAACGAGAAAAATTATCTTCTAGGAGACTAGGACTGCCAATCACCATTTGCGAACAAACATAACCCACTCCACACCAAGCATAGATAGAAAGAAAGCAATCACACACTCTTTTGGCAAAGAAGCAATGGACGAGAAGGTGACCGCTGTTCTCTTCAGGATCTGATTGGGTTATGAGTTTATAAAAGTAATATCGATAATATAAAAAACAGTTCATAGAAGGTTCCAACTTCCTTCTATATCAGTGTACCTACTCATTGTGATTCTAGTCAGTTTATCAGGCACTCGCCATTGTTACTATCTGGAATGCTCGTCATATTAGTTACTGGTTTTTGGTTTCCTTGATTACTGGTGTTTGTGGTCATTCAATGCCATATTCTTCTATGCACTAGTGGAGATGTTAACTTTTTTCTTTTTCTTTGAGGGACATGTTGCAGTAAATGTTTGGATAATGTGGCTTGCATCATTGAATTCTTTTCTGACATTTGCAGTTTTTGGATTTGCATCTAATGTTCTCTGTTGCCATTTCCCAAATGGGTAGGCTATGCTCTTCTTGAATTTCAGCAGTGACCAGTTTGAGGCTTTTAAGTCTAAATACCATAAAGTTGCTGGGGATAGCAAAGAAAAGGGCATAAGCTTTCTGCTTGGTGATATAGAGGCCAGTCAAGGTGCCTTCCAGGTTAATTTCCTTTAAGCTTGGACCATAGTCTTCTTTTGTTGGCATCTGTTATTTCGTGTGGCTCCTTGACATTTTCCTTCTTGCTCACTGTTTTCTTTTTTCGTTTTCTTTTTTTTTTTTTAAATTGGAATTGCCTTTTTTTTGAACAGTACTTTGGCCTTAAAGAGGAACAAGTGCCCCTCATCATCATACAAACTAATGATGGCCAGAAATATCTTAAACCAAATCTGGAACCGGATCATATTGCTCCCTGGGTGAAGGAGTATATGGTGATGCTTCTCCTTTCTTTACATTTTCTTCTCACACTGCATGCAAGTTTATTGTTGAAGTTCAGATTTCTTGCATGCCTATTCTACTATGTATTAGAAATTTTAGATCTAACCTTTCCATACAGCTGTAGCGGTATTCACAGATTAAGATTCTGATAATGATCGTGTTTTCTGACTTGACAACATGTAGGATGGAAATATAAAGCCATTTGTGAAATCTGAGCCTATTCCTGAAGCTAACGATGATCCTGTCAAGGTTGTTGTTGCTGATAACCTCCATGATGTGGTTTTCAACTCTGGAAAAAATGGTTTGTACTTGACAACATCTCTTTTTGGATTTTGCTTTGACAATTGATGAAATTTAGCAGATAAAAACAGAAGTTTGTCAAAATAAGGTCTGGGATTGCCCAACACATTAGGAAATCTTAAGGACATCTTACTTTTTTATGGTTTTGATGCATGTTACTTTCTTATATAGCACTTTATCTCACGTCATCTCAAGTCTATTAATATATACTTTTATTGTAATTGCAATTTGATTTCTTTGTAGTTCCAGGATTTCTTGTATTTATTATGTCTTTAGATTAACAATTGTTTTTCACTTGCCAAAGAAATGGTGATTCCTTTAGTTTTGTTGAAAGGGTTGTGATTTTGCCGAATAAAATAAAAAAAGAAAAAAAAAAGCGCAAAATGAAAGAGCTCGATCACACTAGTAATGTTGATTTCATTGAAGGGAAAATGTACTATGAGGTAACCTTTTGGGAGCTTCCCGTGAGGTCGAGCTATGTGGACCCCACCATGATGTGTGTTGGACATTTGAACTGTGCATCTGGTGGGTCCCTTCCCGGTATGGGATGTCCCAAAAATCAGCCTTATGATGATCTCAGTGGGCACACCATCTGGAACCATGTAAAATAATGCGTAAAACATCTAAAATCACTTGGTGGGGCCCACTTGAGTCTTGGAATGACCTGAAATTTGGTGACCCCTCATCCATGTGGGATACACATAATGGACGTGTTGGACGTCGTAACCACATCTCAGTGGGCTCCACAAACAATCAGGAAGGTTTTAATTGGTGGGCATCCGCTCTCAACTATTCCCTGGGGTGTGACCCACTTAATTCATGGATTTGGCTGACTTTTGGCAACATGGCCCATTATGGTAGGGCACGTGGGTGGATGTCCAATACACATCATGATGGAGCCCACAGAGTGGGAAGCTCTCGTAAGGTCAACCCCATAGTAGCGTTTTTCTTTGGAAAAGTTCTTACAAACAGTTTGTGCAATCTGACATATATATTTTTGTTTTTGTCTGTTTTTTTTTTTTGGCCATCTTACTGCTACTGGTACTAATAAAATTTTTGAAGGCCATAAAATAACTTGACATGAATTTGATTCTACAGTTCTGCTCGAGTTTTATGCACCTTGGTGTGGACACTGCAAGAAATTAGCACCAATCTTAGATGAAGTTGCCATCTCATTTAAAGGTGACAAGGGTGTGATCATTGCAAAGATAGTAAGTTTCCTATTTTTCCCTCTTACACTGGAGGTTTTTTTTTGTAACTACATTCAACTCTTCAAGGCTTTTTCTCCTTGTTCCTGTTAGAAAAGCATGTTCATGTTCCAGTAGTAATGGATGCTGCTTGCTGCTGCAATTATTACAGTTTGGTGATTCCTGCTTCAGTTATGAACTGAACATATACTGGTTTGACACTGTTGTGTTGATTTTGAACAAGATGGATGTGAGAACAAATTAACAGTTGAAATACTTGTTATCTATGCTGCATGTTTTTGTTTACCATCTTACTGTCATTATAATTATTTTGAGGTGTCCCAGGTCCAGTAGTGTAGCCTTCCATCTTTCCAAAACTCAGGCAGAACCATAGTGACCCATCTCATTCTCTGCAATTTCTTGGCATGGGAATTTCTTAGAAGATTTTCAGATTTTGGATGTTTTCTCGAGATAATATTGGGGGGAGCTTCACTGTAATTTGCCAGAATGAAATAACAAGTTATAACTGGGTCTTGGTTTTGCTACCAGCAAGATGCTTTCATGTCTGTTTTGCTGTCAACTTTGAATGGTTATTCCTTTGTCACTAATAGCAGTAAGCTTTATTTTATTTTGTTTGGTTTTCATATTTGTACTTCATTAGATATATTTTCACTCAACTCTTCTGCAGTTCTACCATCTATAAATTATTTTATGGTCTTTATAAATTTGGGTTTTTCTCACATATTATGCTCTTCAATTTATTTTGTTATTGAATTGTACCTATCTGACATGGTTCTCTGCTGCACTCAATTGTTCAGGATGCAACTGCTAATGATATCCCAAATGATGCTTTTGACGTTAAAGGTTACCCGACATTGTACTTTCAATCTTCAAGTGGCAAGCTAGTGCCATATGATGGGAATAGGACAAAAGAGGACATCATCGAGTTTATCGAGAAGAATCGAGATGCTGCTGTACAGCCTGACTCAGTAAAAGATGAGCTATAAAGGTAGTTCCCAGCCTTGTCTGCTCACTGTTGATTCCACCAGAAAAATAAACTCCTGGCTCATGCTGATTGATTACTTCTCTCATGTGGGAAGCTAGGTACTTAGAGATGTAAAGTTTCATTCACCCAGGTTACAACACTATCGACTGGCATAACTGCATCCATTACTTGCCATCTTGTAATTAGGGGTGTGAGTGGGTCAGGTACCCATTCAGTTAAATACCCAGATCCAGCAGATCCTGCTGGCAAACCATCTAGGCGAGGATGATAGCCAAGTGCATAACCTTATGGTGTTGCTATATTATCCCAGCTTTGTTCTGGTCCAATTAATTATCAGGCCTCAAAACTCTTATGTGGGCCCAGTCCATGGGCCTTAAGCTCTAGCCAAAACATCCAACCTGGCCCACATTCACTGCTGAACTTGTATTCCAGAAAGCCATGATTATTGATCTGGATATGGGGGGCTGTATTTCCTGTCTTCTTAAATGGCCGTAGTGATTGTCTGTTTCTTGATTTTTTATACTTTTAGGTGATCGTTCCAGTCATTTGCTGCAGAAATTTGGCTGTTTAACACCAAATTGGAAATATTCCTGCATTTAAGTGGTTGGTTTGGATGGTACCCATTTTATAAATTCGGCAGGTGGTGGCTGCTGGGATACCTTTCAAGCAGCATATAATATTAAACGGTGGCCTGCTTGAATTAATGGAAATTTTTATAGCCATTGTTCTGTACGGGGATAGGTGATGCTGCAAAAAACTACCCCATAGGACAACCCTAGCTGGGTCGGGTCCCATGGCTCACTGATGGACAGGTCTCTGTTTCAACACTGAGACCAGGGGTCAAGTGCCCATGTGGTGTGGGTGGCTGCGGACATGTGTAAAAAGAAAAACACAGGCAGAACGTTATATAAAATAAATTACCTTGTGAAAGTTTGGAAGCCATAACCAGTGTTCAAGGCCTGGACTGGATTAGCCAGTCAAATCGGTTTGGACTGAACCATGCAAAATAATGAGTTGGCTGCCCATTTAGTGAAGGAAACCATTCTTAATGCTCAGTTCAAATGGTTCAAGAGGTTTAGGCGTTGATCTGAGCTGGTGAGCTTGAGCCATTGAATGCTGCTTATGAAATCATGATGCTAATGGCTGATCACTGAAAGTTTTGTTGCATGAATAGTAGTACTGCTTATGTATTTAATGAACTAGACGTCCCAGGTCTGACTCGTTGGGCTGACAGGTTGGACCATTTGAGACTGAACTACTGAGAATTTGAGACTGAACTACTGAGAAAAAAAAGTCCAGTCTGGTTTTGAAATTAGAACCTAATATGGAAAACAAAAGGTTCTGTATTGATGCATACTCTATACTATGGTTTAGGGTTGGACAAAAGGGAGAAGAAACTGAAGATTTCACACAGTGCTTTTGATCGAAAAATCAATCTGATATTGTACACTTCTCTCAATGAGAGAATGGGTCAGATTCTACAGGATCAAACGTATGGGACTCTCAAGGAATAATGGAAGGGAATAACAGTAAAAAGCAGGAAAGAAAATCAAAATAAAGAATCAAAGAAATTAAATAAGTTGAACCCATATTGAGTATAACATGGTTTCTTTTCTTGTTTTGGCAGGTGGGAGTCGGGCGATATAGGCGATGTTCCACCAACACAGGCCTTAACAGTAGTAATGAGAAAATATCCTGGCATGGGATCACTAGTAGGTATATGAATAAAGAGAAAACTTGTAGGCTTCTTTCTCGTCTTTCTACATGTATTCTCTGGTTTTGGGGTGTAGGTGGTAGTAGCCCTTGTAGTTGCTACTTTGTTATGAAAAAGGAGACATGAATGTATAACATGAGGCCCTGCTTTGAGTTATCTATAAGATGTGTAAATCTGTCTTCGTTTTTTTTAGTGGCCGCCCATATCAACTGCTTAAATAGTGTATCATGCCTAACACAAAAGGTCCACAAGTAGTGTCATGCCTTCTCTCTGGTGAAGCTTTTGTTGAGGAGAAACTTTCAGATTTTGTAAGAAATAGAGAAATTGGAGGTGTTTGGATGTTATTTGAATTTGGATCTGAGAGTTTAATGGCCATATATGCTTAAATTCCTACACGTCTAAGATCCTGATGTAACAAGCAGTGTGACATTTTTGCCCTGGTTTTGAAAATGGCGTGATAGTATCACCACAAATCCATTAGACTATATTATTGCCAAATCTTCACAATCTTGGTTGATTCTAAAATATCGTGTGTTTTTATCGTAATAGAAACTGAAAAACACATTGAGGAATTTGTTATATATAATAATACTAATAATAATTAAGAATAAATATGTTTAAATATTTAATTTTCAGCAAAGATTTTCCCATGAAAAGCCTAAAAAATCTTGAAAATCTCCCAAGAAATTTCTGGAGCGAGAATTGCTATTATGGTAAGAAGCTGCTTCCCGATCTCTTTTAGAACATGGTGCAACACCACGTGATATTGTGGTTCTTAATGCTTATTGAATCTTAAAGATGAGAGGTCTCAGGCCCAACCGGTTGTCCATGATTTCTGTTTCACCTGCACATAACTTCAGCCTATCGTGTGTGTGTGCGTGTGTGTGTGTGTGTGAGAGAGAGAGAGAGAGAGAGACATCAAACTCTTCCAATAGGTTGTTGCCCCACCATGAGGATGACCCTGTGCAAAAATCAGCCCCGTCCACTGGGCTGCACCATAGAAAACAATGTGTAGCAATTGATTAATAACAGTATTCGATTGTGGTCCACTCAATGAGTGGATGGTGATCCTTACGATGTGAGAAGCCTGTGTCGTATCAATTGAACCTGGTTGTAGTCTCTTATGAAAATTTCCGTGAAAGAATCTCTAGTCTTGTGTTACGAAAATTTGACTTTTCCAGAATGGGCGTGATCGTTTGGGACTTTTCCAGTTTGTATCGACTGTGTACTCAAGGCCACAGATTGAATGGTTGAGATTTACCCACATAGGTGAGTTTTTGTCACAATCTAGTAGTGAGGTGCACCAGATCACTGGATTGCCGAAATATCTTTCTTTATTAGATTTTTGGTCCTCTTTTTTTTTTGGCAAATTTCCGTAATGAATCGGACGGCTACCACCAAAATTCTCGTAGTGGAGATCAGGGATAGCCTGAGAACTACATATAGGATTATCTAAACTATGCAGTTAGTAGGGGACTGCGACTGGACGAATGGGGGTAGCATGACGGTCCACGTTTGCATGTAAGAGTTCTCTTGTCGAGTGATTATAGTCCTTATTTGGTAGGATCCAAACGGGCCCTGAGTGCAATCACTGACTACCCCCATGGTCAGAACAACAGCAGCTGCTGCAGCAATTAATAATAATAATAGGATGGATGAAAGCTTCTGGAGTTTTTCTATGATGGCCATGAGTGGACTCTATCCAGGTTGGATCCCGCCATTATCAATGGTCCGATCACACAGGATCAGACGACAGCTGTATAATTTCTTGCCAAACAAACAGCCATCGGTTATCGCTTTCTTCTGTAATTACGTGATCCTAGGCTGAAGGCTTTGCACGGTGTAATCAAGCTATCAGATTTGGGCTTTTTTAATATAAATGCTGTCGATCTTTTTCATATTTTTTTTCAGCCACCTTTTTTTACATCACAGATAGAAAAGTTGGATTAGAAAGGTAGCGGTCAAAGTTGAAGGTTGTTAAAGGGTGAGTGGAAGGCCCAAAGCTTGTGGAGTACTTCAAAAATAAAAAAAAAATAAAATAATAAATAAAAATCGATAGCCTATGATCTAATTAAAACTATGGCCTTGATAGAGTAAAATAGAGAGTAGAAGAAAAGGATTTATATGTAACAAACCCCAGTTAATTGGGAAGGCTTTAGATGAAACAAAACGCCTTTTTTTTTCCCTCTCATTTCTAGACGTTGGATACTTCCAAAGTGGTGATGTTTACAAAGTTAAGACAACCAAGAATAGAACCTACTCATAAACCCACACGTCTCTACCAGTATCCATGTGATTTTCAGGTCATTTTTATCCAAGGTGCATCCCACAGTGCCGTCCAAGGTAGGTAGATACCCAGTAAGAATGGAATGATATGCCTAAGTTTCTGTCAAAAATCAGTCTCAAAAACTACAAAAAGAAAAACAAAAATCAATAAAATATGTTAATAACAAGCATTTCTATTGTACCTCAAATGTGGACTTTTAACATGTGAATATCATTAGGCGCACGAAGCTGATGCAAATCGGCCTGACACATACACTTGGTTGGATGATTCTCCAAACCTGAGTATGTTGTGCAAAGCCTCTGGTTATAATTCCTTTTTTAAGTGTTTTTTTTTTTTTTTTTTTTTTTTTTTTTTTTTTGTAGGGAAAGAGAATCTCTGTCGTTGACATGCTTTTTTACAAGTAAAATCTGAACCATAGGTTTCTAACCAACCATGCCTCTGAAAAATACCAAAACAGCCTTGGCTTTTATATATCAAGATGTTTAAAGAGCATCTTACATGATTTTAAGTACCTTCACACAGTTGAAATAGACCAACAATCTGCCTAACTATGTGAGAGGAGAAAGAGATTGTGATCCACAGTTAGGATGACTACTAGATATTAATAATAATTTACATCATATAAAGGAAGCTTAATGGATAATCAGGTATTTTCAATATTTCTCTCTAGACGAGAGAATGCAACTCTAATATTAGAGGATCCAAGAAGATCAAGAGAAGTTGGTTATCATAAGTATAAGCCTCTTCCTATCACATCCAACCTCATTCCCCTCCCCATCTGATCCAAATTGAGAGACCTACATACACATGATAAAGGGATATCCACCTGGAGGTTATTCAAGGTGAAGTGTATGCAACCCATCAACAAGTAATTGCCCACAAGTGGACCCTACAGGCCCATATCCAACATATGCTTTCTGCTAGTTGCAAGAACTAGCTTCACAACTGAACTTAATGTAAGTTGATTCTCACGAATGGGGGTGAAGAGGCCATTTGTAGCATCAGTGACACATTCGTGAGCAACACTGACCCACTAATCAGGTAAGGCACACCTTTCATAGGCCACTGTCACAATAGCTTCTACTGTATGAATGACACCATTCTTACTGGTTACACTTTCAGCACGTCTCAATTACATTTTTTAATCTTTACTTGCGTGAATAATCATGAAAATCCAGGAACGAGGAAACATTTAAGGAATCCATCAGATTTCTCCGAAATGCAAAGAGTCCAATCCCTGTGATCTTCACCACATTGCCATCAATAACCACATGCGTTCATGGAGGTGGTGCACACCATAGCTCCACCAGCACTGACAACCACAGCAGCAGGCTTTCAACGCTGACCTTACCCAGTGGGATTACAGGGTACCAAGCCCCAGCAGATGCAGTTTGCCGGGGTTTCCAACTCCATGCAAGTGGAGCCCATGCAGCCAAAAATCTCCTAGCTCAAGACCATTCTTTGGCCATGCAAGTTGAGCCACGCAGCCAAAAATCTCCCAGCTTGGACTATTCGATGCCCTTTTTTCATCCAGTGCACTTGTACCTTCCACATTAACCATCTATTTGAATGCTACCCATCAAAGGTTACGATATTAGAATGTAGAGATGTTTGGAGCATGGCTAATACATGCTGAGAACCATCATCTCGATGGTCTGGATCACCAAGCCTCAGAACCCATTGCTTTAAAAACATTAACCACTTTGTTGATTACCAAACAGATCAGCAAAAATACATTTCAAACAGAGCATTTCAAAAGAAAGCTGGTCTTACTCATCGTTGGACCTCTAGTAAGACTACCAAATAACAAAACTTGTAATCTGAGCTCCAAACTATAATTCTTGGTTTAATCATCACCGCAAATTATAAATTATGATTTTCCAAGCACAGAAAAGTTGCAAATGTGGGAAGTAAGAAGGAAGCTGCAAATGGTCATTTCATTCTCTCCAGCAACCTAGCTTTGAATACATCCTTCTGTATATAGAAATGAGAAACAAGAGCCACCTTAGTAAAATCCCAAGACAGGCTAATAATGTCACGAATCCCTGCTACCAAAGAGATCCTCCGTGCCTGTTTGGACACATTTATGCAAAAGGAGATTTCCACAAAACAGTTTTCACGCCGGCTTCTTTGGTTGACGAAAACTAATCCTGAGTCACCTTTTTAGCACCTATTTTACCGAGCGGGGATGAGACGAGACGGGGTTTGGGAAAGTGCATCCAAATGCACAATTCATACCAAGGTTTGGCTCAAAGCATTGTTTAGGTATGAGGGTACATCCAAACAGGCCCTTAGTCCATCTCTTTATGCAAGGGTGCCCTATCCATTGCCTTGATGGGCTTTTGTATTTTCTCACCCGTTGGGCCTTCTCACAGAAATGGAATTTCAACAAAAAAAAAAAAAAGTGTCCTCACTTTGGGTATCTAATGCTCCCACATGTGAGCACACATGACCTTTCCCATCATCAGTCAGAGTAATCATCACCGTCCTTCATGTACTTCTCTTGCACTGCTGCTGCTGTAAACTCCCTTGTTAAGCAAAACCCCATAACTCATCATCCTAGATTATATGATAGGCACGTGCATCTACATGCGTGCCTGCACATATAATCAGTTTATTGGCAGATTATATCAGCAGACACCTGCATGTGTGCACACGCATATTCACACACAATCAGTTTATTGGATTTTTTTAGCTCAAAGAATATTTAAGGATATCTGTAGTAATCCCAGTCAAGTGGAGCAGCTGCGATCTTGCTGAACTCGACAACACTCCCTTCAATGCCGACAAAGATATACCCATTGCTTTTGTCTATCAACTTCACAAGATTTCCTACACTTTCTTTGTCCTGGAAAAAAAAAAAAAAAAACAGAGAGTTTAGCTACAAACAGAATTAGAACATGGAATGATAACCGGAGCATTGCATAAACAATAGGAAATGCAGAAACGGCCATGCCTGAATGTCCAAGGTTGTGAAGTTGACTAGATGAAAATCTTCTATGACCTCACATAGCTCTTTTGTGAGCTTCCTGCATTCAGAATAAGAGAACTAATAGAATAGCAGTTTGCAACTCAGCAACCCAGTTCCTTTAGTACACATCAAACTTTCCATTTTTAGTTTGTTTGCCATTCCAATATCAACGAGACTTTTATCTGGAATGTAACGGCTGCCAAAAAAGACATTATAATATCCTCAACTTTTGTGGTTGCAAAATATCCAACTAAATTGCACCGCAGGCATTTGTCAGTAGTTTTTTAATAGTGCAGAATCTACAGCTATTGATTTTTTCGGTCCTATGGAAACACTGATGGTTTCTTCTCAAATCCAAAAAAGGAAACAAACAGTGCCAATTTGCACACTTAGTTGCATAACAAGGGAACAGATTCGGTTCCAAAAGCGATAGGGAAACTGTAGGTCTTGAGAATGTGATGAACCTCAAGTGCTTCGGATGAATCTAAAGAATGTGATGAACCTTGACCATGTAGGATGATGATTTAAAAAGCCATGTTGTGAGGCATTAAATGCATTTGTAGAATCTCTAAGCAATGATATACTTGTAAAGATGAAACAAGAAAGAGTTATATCTGCATTAAGGGATAGGAAAGTACTAAAATATAAAATATTGAATCGCAATTCAATATCATAGTCGACAAACAATGAGTTGGTAGTGTCAATATAAAATATTGATGATTTGCAATTCAATATCACAGTCGACATAAAATGAGTTTGCAGTGTCACCACCACCAGGCCTAGAACTCTTATCACGAAAAATGTTATTCAAGTTTCCAGAGAAAGCAGCAATAAGTCTACCGACAAATTATGAGAAACAATAATGCTTCTTGGATCTGACCTTCTTGGACTAAAAGAGAATCAACCCAACATCATACCTGTACTTAGCTGAGCGAGGATCTTGATCGAGATGGTACTGTAAATATGATAGATCTTGGACATCTGTATAGAAATCGAGATTGAAAGCTGCAAGAGATATGGAGACTTCAGTGGTATGTAATACTTGATATATGTTCTTACAAAATACAAATGATTTTTAAATCCGCCAAAGTAGAAAGCTTTGACCATACCTAGCTTCCCATAACTCTCAATAAGATCGATCTTAGACAAGACGTTGATGTGTGGGAGTTCCAGATGTAACATGGTTGACAAGGAGAGAAGCAATGCACTCACGTACTTTCCGGGATCACTGCAAAGATGGGCATCAACTAAGTGTATGGCAGTCAACTGCACAACATGAAAGAATTCACTGAGATTCCATTCGGTACCATGAGGACCTTAACATTCTGAATTAGCAGATCAACCACAATTTGCAAAACATAGTCACATAATCATACCCTCAGGTTCATCTTCTTTATGAGTTTTGAGATGACTTTCTTTGCATTTGAATGAAGAAAGAACAGCTCAACTTGGCCAGGAAAATCAAATAGAAGATAGTGATCTGCAAGGTTGAAGTGTTGTAATTACAGAAACTAGTAAAAAGTTGGTAAAATGTGGCCTTGAATATTTTTTTATGCATTTGATAAATTGTTGACTAGATAAGCGTAAATGACAAACATGTATCACCACAAACGAAGTTGCAATGATCAGTGGAAATTCCTAAACTCTATGACAAAGAATCCAATAATCATCTTGAAAGCAAATCTGTTCATCAAAAGTCAAAACTATCACAAAAACAACTCAGGACAGGATATAAGACACCATTTGTTGAAAATACAGTATTTCGATTGTGTGCTAAGGTCACCCATGAGACAATTTACCTAGGAATTAGGATTCTTGAATAAGGATGACGGGTTAGACAGCCTAGACTCCTACTTTTAGTTTTGCACCATTTTCAAATCGGTGGTGACCATCCTCAGATGTGGCACTGATGTACACTATCCCGACCCTCCAAATTATCGGTCTGATTGTGGATGGGGCATATGCATATCTCTAAACTCACACTGATCAAGAAATCCTAACCATCCGGTTAATAGCTATCAAATGGATGGTTAAAAGATATAGCGAGTGGTTCAAATTCAAATGAAAAATCAGTTTGTTAACATTATCTTTAGTTTTCATTTATGCTCCATGCACAGATGGGACAGGGATTCAGGCGGTCTGGATCACTGTACAACTATGCCATGTCTACAGTTGACGAGTCACCATCATTGTAAAAATGGTGCAAAACTAAGATAGGGGACTAGCCTACGAATGAAATACTGCAATCTAGTAAAAAAGAGAGGTGTTTTGTTCCAAATTAAAATGGTAGAAAAAATAATGTTGTGAGCAACTATAAGGTTTTTCATGCAACCAATTCCAATGCGGCATTTCAGCCTTCCACTCCTTGGTCCATCCTAAAAAATTATGCTTACTATTGTGGAGTGGCTAGAGCAACAGAGTAATCACATTATGAACTCCAGCTAAATCAACACCTTACTCGAAAATTCAAATCATGCCTGAGCATAAATTTGATCTGGCGGAATCCTAGTCAGCATCTTCGAACCATGAGTAGAGAAAAAGAACAGAAACATTCAATAAATAATAAACTTGAATTAAAGACTAATCAGCCCAATAAAGAATAAACTTGAATTGAAGATTCATCAACCCCTATAAACTACTAGAGAAGATGTGAAAACCTTTTGAAAGAAGCAAAAGGCAATGAGAAGTTAATGGCTATTCTTTTCTTTTCTTTCTTTCTTTCTTTCTTTTTTTTTTTCCTTTTTTTTTTTTTTCATTTTCGGTGGGTGGGGGGTGGGTGGGTGGGGGTGGGGTACCATGGGGATTGAATCCACAATAACCAATTGAGCTATAGGTTTGAGATCTGCTCAATATATGCAAATTACCATTTACAAGAAGCTCCAACCCAAGTATACTATGCAGCCTTCTCCAAATCAGACACGAAGAATATATGCAAAATATCATTTACAAGAGTATAGATGCCTGTTTTTTTTTAAAATCTCAATTCTAACCTTTAAGAAGAGGCTCCAATTTAGACTCTAACCAGTCAATATTCTTCTCCAAGTAATCCATACAATACACTAGACCTGGTTGACATATAAGATGAAAATTTACATTTAGCATCAAGAAGAAAAAAAAAAATCAACAATCACAAATAGAAGTATACAAATATATACACTGACATACAGGGGAAAGTCCGGAACTTCCAGCAGGTGAACAAAATTCCGTAGTGCCTAGATGCACAAGGAATATAAATTCAGGAACTTCCTATACATCTCACAGGTGATTTGCAGTGGAAAAAGTGGGAAAACGGAAGTCCACTCAATGTGGTGTCTGTTTTCCACACTGGCCCACACGCAAATCATGCCATGTTGGCTTGGAAGTCTCACAAACCATTATTTGGCACTGCATCCAAATGCCACCCAAATTACACGACTTTATTACCATACCAATTCGAGGAAGAATTACAAAAATGTTAAAAATCTTGACTTACCTCCGTTAGGACCAAGAGAATGTTCCAGCATTACATCACTGAGTTTTATGAGATCCTCAATATTCACAGCACATTCATACCTATATCTCATGTAAAGGAAGGCAAGGCACTGCAAAGAATAAAATCCCTGAATATTTCCTTCGACCACATTTTAATAGTATGATCCAACAAAAACAAGAACATTGTAAAATCTAATGTGGAGAGGATACGGCAATGCATCATTTGCTGGATCCAAATTGATAACAGCCACTTTCCTGCAAGGCGAACGGTATCTCTCATGGTCACATGGTGGAATAGTCAATCAATTTTGTTGCGAATATACTGGATGAATATAGATGTCACATAATGGTAGAGTTTAACAAATCATTAGATTTTTTAAATGATAGTAGATGGCCATTAAGGTATAACTATATGTCATAAACTCCACCTTTTTTGAACAATGGAAAATAAATTCTATAAATAATAAGGAATTAAGGATAATGACAAGAATGGACAATAGTGGAAAAGAAATTCTCTTAATAATAAGGATACCATTAAGGGAATTTCATGGCAAAATTCCTTAGAAATTCGGATTTTACCAAATAATGCCTATATGGAAGAGAAATTAGCTGGAAGTGCCATTTGAGTAAACTTACCTAAACACCCTCGCTTAGTTTTTTCTTTAAAAAGTGGTGCATTGGAAATTGTGGGGCCCACGAGGTATCCGTCTAACCTCTAACCCATCCAACAGAAACACCACACAATGATTCCCATACGGACCAAAAATCAGGCAAATCCAATGATAATATGTGCCAGACCATTAAAACTAACATACATCACTCAAAACCATTCAAATTCATCTATAGTCAAATGGATAGGAGGTTACTGCACGGGCTCCACAATTCTCGACTTTATTGCCTTTTATAGTAAAAATAATATAACAATTAAAAATAAATAAACAAGGGCACTTTGGTATTTTCTCCTCATAAAAAGCATCTCCCTAGAATCTTGTTTCATCCGGGCATTCTTAAGCAAAATGCAAATTTCTGAAGAATTTTGCAGTAAAAATCCCTAATAATAATGCCTTTGAAAAAAAATAATTATAAGGATAATAACAGGAGTGGACGAGAGTGGAAGAGAGCACCGTTGAATCAGAAAAACAGTAAAGGAATCTCACCAGTGGAAGAGAGCGAGAGAGAGAGAGAGGGGGGAGAGCGTGTGTGTGGAATCCAAAGAGAGAGGAGACGTTGTGGGCTACATGTAGAGAAGGATAGGGGGCGTTGGCTAAACAAGGGGAAGCATGCCCTGAGAGAAGAAAATCGTCACAGCTCATGACAGTAAGCAGGTAAAATCTGATCCATGGGTTGATTAGCATGCAGAAATATGGAATGACTAAATACCTCCCCTATTTTCCAAATCCCTTCTAATGTCCCTTTAAATGTTGAAATTCATGACTCTCCTACAACCAATTGCATGGGTAAATTTGTCCGAACCCACTCGTGTTATGTATAGGGGAGAAAAAAGATCCCAAAACAAAATCTTATGCATGGCCAAGAGGCCATACACCAGTCCAGCCCATATATGAGCATAGGATTCACTAGCCCCAGCCCATACAAGTGAGAATGTTAACCATAGGATTCACTAGCCACAGCCCAAACATGTGATGTGAGGATGTTAGGCATGGGATTCACTAGCCATAGCCCATATGTGTGAGAATGTTATCCAAAGGTATGCCACCAAATCACACGTGTAGTCCAGCTCATCAGAAAACGGTTTGTATACTAGAAGTCAAGTACCTGTGTGTGGTGTCTATGCACAGAAAAGTACCCATTATGTGGAGGAAAAAAATCATTATACAACATGTCGGTGTATACAAACTGTATATACAACTGTACAGTTGTGTATGCAAACCGACACTACACACACGGCTACTTCCAGCAATCAGGTGCTATAAGCATTCTTGCATGCTTTATCTAGAAAGAATATATTATTAGGAGTCTTTCCTCATTGCTTCTTTAATTGATGTAGAAAGTCCAACTTGTACTCTAATTTCTAGTTGCAAGAAGCATAGAGAGAAATGGCAAAACATTTGGGTGCAGGAGCAGGGAAGCATCTGTTTCAAAATGCATCAGGTACTAACAGCTAGGAAGCGGGAGCTGGAGCATGGAACTGAAACATGATTCAAAGCAGGAGCAGCACCTAGTTAGAAGGATCCTACAACTGAGTAGTCCAATAAGGGGAACTGTTTGAGTAAAAAAGCAAACTCTTTGGAGTGGTCTATAAACACAGTTTAGGGACTAGCATAGAAACAGATTAATGATGAATTTTGAAAAAAGAAAGCAATTTCTATCTTGTTTCCTGCGATGAGAATCATCTTCTAATGGTGCAACACCTTTAGAACCCTAGGTTATGCGATCACACAATCGCATGAGAGATTATGCGATCACACAATCGCATACATTGGCTCAAAACGCATGTGCCATGCAGCAAGTATGCAATGGCATACTAAGTATGCGATGGTTATGCTATGGCATAATCACATAACCATGACATGCTCCATTATGTGATGGTATAATGGTCAACAAGCAAATTTCTTGTAGATTGTAATAAGTTGTAACTTGTAATTTGTATTGTATGCATCAACTCATCAAGATTCAAGTTATGGTTTTCAATGATTAATTCTTTCCTAGTGTAACTTTATATATATATATATAATATATATATAATATATAATATTATATATTATATATATATATATATATATATATATATATAGGTAAGCTTGTTAGTACACCCCACTGTCAGTTCACACTTCACTGTTAGCCACCCCTACTAGGGATCGATACCAAGACCTCAGTGTTGAAACGAGGTATCTTTCACTCAGTCTACCACTTGAGCCATGGATCAGGGTGTCTTTCTTAGTGTAACTTGTTGATTTTTAAATGTGCTTGGTTACATAAAATATAATATAACTCAACGTATAGATGGTCTAATGGTCAAGCTACAATTTTTAAATTTGTTTTGTTACGTAAAATATAATATAACTCAATGTATAGATGGTCTAATGGTCAAACTACAATGAAATAGGTAAAAATAAACCCAATCCAATCAATTGTAATAATTAGACATAGTTTTTTCTTACTTTTTTAGAATTTTTGACAATTTTTTCCTTTTTTAAAATTTTTACGATGTTTAAAAATTTTCAAAAAGAAAGGAAAAAAAAAAAAACCATCAACCTGAGTGATCACTTATGCGATTATATGATAGCATAAGCACAATCAGCTCAGGCTGATGGCTTATGTGATTATATGTGATTTGACAACATTGGGCATGATACTCTAAATTGACGTGGAGCAGTTCCACATAATTTTCTTATCTTTTTTGTTTTAAAAGATCCATATGTGGCTTTTAATATGGTAAACATCTTTTATTCAAGCAATTGGTTGCAATGTTTTAAGTATTGACAATATCGGCCAATATATCCCACGATATATCTTGTATCCCACTTGTGCGATACAAAACACACAAGTAATGGGATATATCCCACATGTTCAATCCAGTAAGCATTTTCGATTTTCGATCATTTTTTTCAGTAAATCATGTTAAATAAGTGTCAAATTATTACAAATCTATGATTTTCATGCCTTTGGAGCTTCTATTTTGAATATTGGAGGAGATAGGTTAAGTTGTCGAAAATTGAAAAAAATCAAAATCAAAATTTTCCAATTTCTCGCAAATCGGTTGCATTCTGTCCCAGCATAAAATCAAACATGTATGTAATTTGATCTAGTGTTTCTTCTTTTGCTTTTGAATGTATTATTTGTGTTTCCACATGTCTTCTTCAATTTATAAATTGTATGAATAGACTTTGAATATACTTGCATCAATTCAGTTATATAGCACATAGATTAGGACCCCATACAAAGAAAACATATTACGTGCACTTGTTTTTTATTATGTTTTGATTTATAAGTGTGTATTGATGTCTTTTTTAACAATCATTAAAGTTCCAATGAAAAATTCAACCAATTTCTCAATGTTTTCCCATGTTTTCAACAACAACAATATATTACGTGATACAACCGATATATCCCATGCAGTAACCGATATGTATCCGTATCCCAGGGGTGCGATGAATAACGCAATACTAATATTTTGAACAATGGTTACTTGATTCCTACTTCTAGTTATGCCCTTTAGGTCATCCTCTTCCTTGGCCCTTCTACCCTAATCAAACTTCTCTTCTGCACCAAAGTCATCTCTAATTATCTTAGCACATTGCTAGATGCTAAACCATATCAATCAACTCTCCAAATATATCTGATTGGGGCTACTCTCAAGTTGTTGTGGGTGACATCATTCTCAATTCTTTCTTTCTTTCTTTCTTTTTTCTTTTTTTTTTTGGAAGTTGTTAAGAACTAACCCTAATTAGTTGGGAGCGGAACAATGTGACATTCAACAATACATCTTCTAATCTGGATCTGATTTCCCAAAAGGCAAAGTGCCTAGTAGTGGAGTGGGCTAGTGATGCGGACATCAGTGGTGCACCTTTTAGAGTGTACCAGAGGAGGAGGCATCGCCGACAGAGTACCGAAGCGGAGGAGTTGATGTAGATGAACGTTGGGTCCATCGAACCCATTTTTTGACATGCTACGAGTGCAGGAGCGGCATAACCGCACCCTAACCATAGATCCATAGGTCGGATTTCACACCCTAACACACGGGTGTTTTAGTTTTAGACGTTTTTGTTCTTTTCCTTATTTCAGGGACTTTATTGCATTTTCTTTACTTTTTATCTTTTTTATTAATTTTCTTATTTTCATGCGCTTTAGTGTACTTTTACTTTTTCCATAGCTTATATATACGTTGTGAGAAACCTTATTTTGATGATTATTAAATTAATAGAAATTTGTCTATTTTCTTCCTATTTATTCAAGAGATTAGGGTTTCAGGATTGGCCCTTGGGTGTTGAGGATTCCACTCCAATTTCAGGTTTCCTTCTTTCTAGATCTTCGATGTGCAGGAAAAGGTAAGAATCATCCTCATTTTCTTTTGACGACAAAAGGACCTGTACTTTCTTCATCTCGAACCTTTCATTCTTCACCCATTTCGTTCCTCTCTGGATATCCCCTTTCTAGTTTGAACGGAAAAGAGGGATGGTTAGTCAGTACAATCAGATCCAAACTTGATTGTGGATTAACTTATGCTAGATCTGGGATATTCTCATATCCCTAGGTCCTTTTTTACTGTTTACGCGATTTTATGCTAAGGGGCATGATCCTGGCGGAATGACCTCATCTTTGTTTTGAAGTTTACCTAATCCCTTTGACTAGAAGCAGTTAGTTAATTGGTGTATTTATATGAACATTCTTTAACCTGATTATACATGCATCTAGGATTAGGTCATCACATGTCCCTGTATCAGCTAGGGTCTCCAAAGCAATCACCGAATGTCTAGCTGAGGATTTTGAAGGTTGTTAAGGGGAGGCTCTTCCTTGTACCAAGTGCATGATTCCTTATCATACCTTTTGTGCCTTTTCCTCCCTTTATTAATAAGATTCCAAATATCCTTTTATATATATATTTTTATATATATAAGCAATTTTAACTGAAGTGTTGCATTTATGACTATTCATACTAAAGTTACGTCCTGATTTACTTTCCACTTCCCATAATCATTTACTATTAGTGTAGATATAGGCTTACGCCTCACCACCTTAGGCATCAAAGGACGTATAGCAATTATAGTTGCTTCTGACTACATTGATATGTGAGTATGATTTATAGCATGTATAGAGTCATAGTTAAGGGAATGACCCCACCTCTTCTTTATCGAGTCAGTAGGAAGAACATGATTCCTTGATCCATAGGATAAACCCTAAAGGCGTTCCTCTACTCCAAATCATAAGTGAATCATTGTTCTTTAGATTGTTAGCACTACTTGAGTGTTGCTTCCTCTCTTCTGTTTCATTGGCTCGAGTGTTGCTTCCTCTTATTCACCATGTTTCAGATTTTCCTTCCTCTCCTTCCCATCTCCTTGATTAATGCAAGAGGCTCGCATTTCCATTTAACACAGTGCAAACAGTTAGAAGTTGGCGGAACCCAAATGCCATATTCCATGCTAACGAAGAATTGCCAATCAAACACCCACAGCCCACAAAAGAAATTAAGCATTTACTATCACATTATCAAGAAAAAGATATATAATGACTTTTTAATGGATTTGAAAGCT
Source organism: Magnolia officinalis (assembly GCA_021015155.1). Classification (NCBI taxonomy): domain Eukaryota; kingdom Viridiplantae; phylum Streptophyta; class Magnoliopsida; order Magnoliales; family Magnoliaceae; genus Magnolia; species Magnolia officinalis. Next base: position 17,558,533 of record JAJHSJ010000006.1, read on the forward strand.
CTAATAGGTACGGATAACAATGCAATTAGAAGTGCAATTTACAAAATGCCCAAATCAAGGTCATACTGAACTATCAATACAAAAACAAGATTTTCTTCTAATCTTCAACAGCGCCTCAAGAAAAATAACTAATTCAAAGAGAGCAATTTGCATTAAGTACCTTCCAATGAGTTTAAGGAATTGTGACATGCCATTGCAGTAGGTTGTCTTTCCTGAGCCTGGGGGGCCTATGACTACTTGGCCAAAGACCATTATTTCCCTTTTTTCTTCGAAAATGGCTCAAATGTCTGAAATAACACAAGAACAACTCAGAAACAAATTAAGTTTGTATCCACAGATGTTACAGTATCTGGAATAAATATGAAATTTTCAAATCAAGACATGATATCCCCACCTTATGCACGGCTAAGTAGTCCTGCACATGTAACAATTTCCCCCGTTAGCTAGTTCACATGCAACCGGCTGTAGTGATCATCGCACTTTTTTCCTCTCTAAATGTCTCGATTCTTCTAGTCATTTAATCAGACAACCGGCCTGCAGATCAGCCCTTAATAACTGAAAGGGCCGCCAAAATAAAGCTAGCGTGTATATAAAGAGGACTCGTCACCTACAACTAGTTGTACGCTACAATCCATTTTCTTATGCCTTCAGAGTTTTTGTTTCCAGTTTTATAGTTGGAAAATGTTATTTATTTTAAAGGGAAATTGCTTGTAGAAAATGGGTTGTAGGTTGAGTTCGCGTACAACCGGTTGTAAGTGATTAGAAAGAACGGAGAAGCGGAGAGATGTCGCACCTTTGCATGAATCGGTGCAGCTGAGCAATGATGGAAGGGAAGGGAAAGGAAACGAGGGTTCTTGGTTTTTATTTAGGGAAGGAGATGTCTAGAATACGGTATTGACATTTCTGCGTGTTACACGTCGCAAGATTGCGTGTCAATCGGGACCGTCCACCAAGTGGCATCTACGATGGATGGACCATGTTTTGAATATCACTGCTATCAGAATATCCTGTCCGTTTCTTCTTCTTCATGGTCCTAAAAATAATTTTGACCGTTGAATTTCCTCTTTTGCACCCCCTGATCGGATGGTTGAACTTGAGATAGCCCCATCTATGTGCATTCTGGACCATTTTTTACCACGTTAGGAGCAGATAGATGGACAGTCTGGAGTGAACGGTCAAGCTGCCACGTTTACTATGGAGAGATGGTAGTACCGTATTCCGAATCCGAGCAATTTCAAATGCACGCCCGTCGCGGATTGCGTGATTTGCGTCCCACCCCGCCCGTCTCTACCTGGGGAGAATTGTGTGGGGCCACCGTGATTATCTGTTTATCCACGCCGTCCATCTATTTTCTCATATTATTTTAATTTAAGACTCAAAAAACGAAACAGATGCAACGCTCAAGTGGACCAGGCCAAATAGTAAGCTTGGGTTGCATTATATGCAAGTTGCATTAAATGCAAGAGTTATATATGGTGTGGTCTACTTGAGTGTTGGATCTTCTTCAATTTTTACATCATGCCTTCAAATGATCTGAGAGAAGATATGGACAGTGTGGATACACAGATACATCATGATGCCCCATCAGAGATTCTTCAAGCGTACAAGTAGATGTCTGGTGTAGCTATCCAAGCTGTAGATCCGATAGACCATGCTCGGTATGGCTAGGAATTTCCTCACAATGGAACAATTCTATCACATTGTAAACCGGTAACATATTAGAGCTGGGCATGAGTCGAGTCAGACTGAGTTAGGGCTGACTGAGGGTTGATTTGACTTGATCCGGTTTTGAAATAGGCTTGACCTGAACTCAATTCGACTCGACAGTGAATCCAGCATGCTCGACTCAATCCGAGTCTGGTCTGTCCTCGACTGATCTAGACCGAGTCTGATCCGATCAGCCATATTGAGTCGGGTCGAGTTGGCACCGAGTCGGATTGAAAGACGAGGGAGGGAGAGATTGAGAGAGTGGAGAGGAGGGAGGAGGAGGAGGAGGACGGTGATGGTGATGGTGGTGCGTGGTTGTTGGGCTTGGAATATGAGGAGGATGAAGGGGAGAGAGAGAGAGAGAGAGAGAGAGAGAGAGAGAGAGAGAGAGAGAGAGATATTTTGGGATTGGGTCAGGGTAGGGTGCGGCGGGTAGAATTAGAGAGTTGGGTCTAACTGGATCAAGTTTTGGGTCGAGTTACTAGGTAACTCGAACTCAACTTGGTTTGAGTTCGGATTGGGCGAAGCCTACTCGGTTCTGACCAACTCATCCATTCGGTTCGGGTCAAGTCAGACAAGTCAAGTTAGTTGGATCGAGTCGTCTCGTGCCGACCTCTAGGTAACATGCAACGGTCCACATTCAACAAATAAGGGTGAAATATGAGATCGGTATGAGTTATGATCCTCCACTCTAGGAAATTTTGTGCCATGGTCACTGACGATGGGCCTGATCAGTGCTCTAGACCATTGGATCAAGCTAAGCTTGCATAAATGGAAAACAAACAATACTTTACATGTCCCTGAGTTGAGGACCATATAAATACTCGCACCGTAAGTTAGTGTAGCCCACCTAACGACTAGGCTAGCCCGATTTTTAAGATAGGATAAACTTTAATAAGGCTTGGCCCAATGAACGTTGTGGATCTGGCATCTATATGGATCCTTGAATTAAGGATCATTATGTAGCCCTCAATGGGCTGTTTGGTTGTAAGAAAGTTCTATTTGCCACAGACTAACCGTCAATGGGTTGTTTGGTTCGAGTCCTTACCTTAGTGGTAGACTTTGAGGAGTTTCAACATAAGGTCTTGGGTTCGATACTCATAGGTGGTGAAATCCCACTACGGCGTGTGTGGGTGTGGGTGTGTGTGGTGTGTGTGTAAAAAAAAAAAAGGTCATAGTGCACAGTTTGGGTACTACCTTTGGCAGTACCTAGCAGAGGAAAGATGGTCCTATCAGGGGATCTATGGGGCCCACTGATATTTATGTTTTATCCACATCGTTCATCCATCTTGACATATCATTTTAGTTCATGAGCTAAAAAAAGTACCATATGCAATGCTTGGTTGAACTATACTACAGAAACAGTGGAGAATGATCTACTACCGCTGAAAACATCTGGGAGCATATAAGTTTTAGTTACAATTTAATTGCATCCAAGCATATGTGACCCTATGAACAAGTTGGATGGCAAATAAACATCGTCGTGGTGCCTAGTAAGGTTTCAACGGTGGCGTCATTGTCACCATCGCTTCCCCTTGTGTGGTACACTCGAGTGATTTAATCCGCTTCTCTTTTTTAGCTCATGTCATAAAATTAGGGGTGTATGGAAGTTGAACCAAGTCGAGCTTAGCACAACTCGACTCGGCTTGACCACTAGCTAACCCCAGCTCAAAACTTGGCTCGGCTCGGTCCTCGAGCCTGACTGGCTAGCTCGGCTTGCTTCGGGCAAGTTCGAGCCTCCGCGGCATTTTCTCAAACACATGGAGTGCACCTTCAATTTCTCACGGAATGTAAAGCAACAACATCGGTTTACAGGTATTTCATCAAACACTTGGTAGACAACTTAAAACTAAAGATGCAAAGGTATTTATTTTATACACGAGAGAGTCATGTTCACCCGTGCACCAGTTTTCATGAGAATTCATGAGAACCTTTTGAGAACTGAACTCAATCTCACATAATGTGAGCTTAAAATCTAAACGGTTCATGTGATGCAGCGCCCCATGAACCCCAGGCCTAACTTTGCCTCATCCCAAACTCTAGTTGGTCGTAGTATAAAAAGAATTGTTTAGATTTTGGGGTCACATCACATGAAATGAGTTCTCAAAAAGTTTTGAACGCATTATATATATACATATACTATGAGGTCGAGCTATGTGGGCCCCACCATGATGTGCGTTGAACATCTACCCCATCAGTTAGATGCACCATACCATGGTGGGCTACGAGCTTAAAAATCAAGTTAATCTATGACTTGGGTAGCCCACGCCACATACGACAATTGAGAGGGATTGCCCCTCCTCACCAAGTGTTTTTATATGTTCTAGGCATGTCACATAGTTTTAGTTTTAGATGGTATGGCCCACTTGAGTTTCATATGCAGCTGATTTTGGTGATATCCCATAACCTAAAGGGGACCCATCAAATGCACAGTGTTGATGTTCAACACACATCATGGTGGGGCCTGCACAACTCGACCTCTGGGAAGTTCCCATGAGGTCGACCTTATAGTACCATTTCACACACACACACATATATAAGCTTGGCCATTGCCGGGAAGGCGGGAGCCCAATATTGAGACTCGGGTTGTCTATCATTGTGTTATGGCTCCAAATCATATTATTGTAGGCCGGTTCCTTTATAAGTCCTACACTTAGGCCACAGGTGTATTCATGGCATCCAACCAGTCTAAAAGGGTTATCCTAGTGTACAAGTTGGATGCAAAAATAATTAAATAAATAACAGGCTGATCCAACCATTAAGTGGGCCACATATGATGGCTGGACCAACTTATTTTTCAGGCATCCAACTTTTATGGTAGGGCGACCCTTCCATGCATGTTGGATATTATGAACACACCCCTAATAAGCCACATTTGCAGCTTGTAAGATAATCCTACTCTTCAAGGACTTGAGGAAACATTTTTTTACTTAATGATGGGCAATCTCTCCAGGGTCTCACTACGCTCATCTTACCTTAAAAATTTTAGAGCAGCAAGCCTAGAAATTATCATGTACTTTGTTAAAAAACCACGAAACTCGACTTGGTTCAATGACCAATTGGGTTGGGTTGACTCAGTGACTTGACTTGAATCGACTCAATATTCACTTGTTGTAAATTTAAAATTATTTAGAAGAATAATAAATATATCAAATGGTTTTATATAGCGTAAGTAATAAACAACAGCTCAAGTTGAAGTGTTGAACCTAACATATGCTTTGCAAGTGAAAAGTGTTGCTTGTGTTGTAACAGGTATGGATGATTCGGTTCAAATCATGTCGAGCCGTGTTGGCTTGACTGAGTCAACTCGACAAGTCTTCCCGAATTGACATCATGTCAGTTCAAGTATCAAGTTTCTCAATGACTTGGCTTCAAAACCTGCCATTGCAGTCCATTAAAGCGATGAATCTAAGGGGGCCCTTAGATTGTAAGTTGCTTAAGATAAGCTACTTATTCCACAAGTAGCTTATCTTAGTTTCTACTTACTAAGAAGATAAATACATTTGGAAAATAACATACTTATCTTCTCATTTCTTTTAAAAAATAACTTATCTTTCTTCAACAACTTATGAAAAATAAACAAGTTAAAAAAATTACCTGTAATAATTATGTACTTTTAAGTAAACAGATTACTTACACTAATCATAAACCAAACTTATTTATCTGAAATAATTTACTTTTCTAGTGTTGTAAGCAGAAAAAGTAACTTATTTGGTGGTATCCAAACAGGCCCTAAATGTGTGTGTTGGAGTGATTGTACATTTATGGATTTTTTCTTCTTTCGCCTATAGATACAAAGCTCAACAATGCTAGACAACCCTAGCCAGCTCATTTCCACCAGCAGAAAAAATACTACTAAAGCATTCTAGTTAATGGTGGGCGATTTTTGCGAGGTGTTGTCCAGCTATTTTGCCTATAAAAAGAAATAAGGTGGACAATCGTGTGTCAAATATTGTCAGTATTTTGAAAATATCGCAACATTTCTGCAACCCTTTAGCAGAGGATATTATCACATTCATGAGATTTTCAAAATATCATCAATTTTTTTATTTTTTTTTCTTCAGTTTATAGTGAAAGTATTGTGACTTTAACAAAAATAAAAATAAAAATTAAACATAAAGGCATATTTAAATTCTAAATATATATTAAATATTTTCATTATCGCCGGCTAGCTCGGCAATTTTAAGATCTTCCAAAAAATCCTCAAATTGAGAAATTGCGGAGGACGAGATCTGTCACCGTGGCTAACAATAGCAAATGCAGGAGTTACAGATTGCAAGATAGATTTTGCCTCTACAAATGTCATAACCTGCAAGTAGAGCCCATGGTTTGCGAACCCATGCCGTTGTTTTCAATGTGTGGTGGTCAAGAGGTCATACATTTACAAATATTTTATTTTCCCACTCACAAATGGTGAGTATGAATCTTAAGCATTTTACTTCATGTTATCAAATTTCCTAAGGTCTCACCATGCTCTTTTTACCTAAAAAGTTAGGGCAAATAGTGTTAACCTTCAAAATTATAGAGTAATAGATAAGATCAACCTCTACAAATGCCAGGCCTACAAGTTAGACCCATCATTTTGCAATCTAAACGGTTGATTCGAGAGTTAATCTCCATGTGTTAAAAACAAGTTAAGCTCGTTACTTATTAATTTAGACCATTCACCATGTGAACCCGAATACTTGTGTGAACCAAAGATTACTAACTACTGAACCAGGTCCTCAATTGCATGACCATTTGTTCTATCCAAGGTAAAGGCCAACCAAGATTAGATATAGTTGGTTTTCGTGAAATCTATTTTAGTAGAGTTGTATGATGTTGAAGGCTGTAGAACATTCAATGCCGTAGATGGCCCATTTCGCTTTACCAATCTCAGTGAAACTCCAAATACAAGGCGTCATCGTTTGTACAGATGAGACCTTTTGGGTGTTAAAATCCAAAGTCAAGGAAAAATGAGATTGCTTGAACCATGGGACATAGCCATTGGAGGGCAGCAGATGAGAAGATGACTAGCATACAAATAGAAAGAAAACAATGAAAATTAATCAAAACCATTAATTACATGAATCATGAATTTGTTAACTAAAAAGATAATTCAATTTATGAATTTGGTGCTCATCCAAATGCCTCCTTAAGGAGTACGAGGCAGAGAGTTAGCCAATGTTGCAACATAAAACAGAGCAGATAGTTTGGCAATCTAGACCATTCATACGATGGATCCAACCGTTGATGTGGGATGCCTTAAAACCCTCCCACATGAAGGGACCCACCCGACATTGAAGGGCTATCGTTATTCCATCTTTTCCTCAACCATCTATTCATAGGCCACTAATAGAAAAGTCACAATCGTCCAAAGTAGAAGGCTTAAAGGGCATTACCCCATCCATGGCGTGGCCCATGAGATCAAGGGTCTAGATCATTGAACCATGGCCCATTATATAGAGCCTCACCAAATCATAAACATTTCCGTGGCCCAAGGACCTTACAGTTTTAATTCATCGGTCGATAGAGAGCGGGGAGAGAGAGTTCTGCAGACGGAGAGAGGGAGAGAGTTCCAAATTCCCCGCTCGCTCTTTTCTGCACCCTACCATGTCGGCTTCCCCTTCTTTCCCGACTCCCGGTATTAAAATCTCTCTCTCTCTCTCTCTCTCTCTCTCTCTCTCTCTCGGTTTTCCATATTTATCCCTCCCTAATAATCGAATTTTCTTTGTATTGCCATTCGCAGCAGATACTCGTCCGAACAAATGGAAGAAGAGAAAGACCGAATCCAATCTCAGAAACCCCTCCAAAAAGCCGCAGCAGCAGAGGCTCCACCACGATGATGACGACGATGACGAGGAAGAAGAAGACCCTGCCCTCGAAGAAGAGGATGATGACAACGAGGACAACGAAGACTCCCCCGCCGCCGCCGGCGCTGCTGCGCCGAATCTGGAGGCCGAGATCCTCTCCGACAGCAGCACTCGCATTTCCCGCTTTCCTCCCGTCATCAAGCACACAATCAATCGCCTGCATCCCTCCGTTCTCGCGCTTGCTGCGGCGGACCGCGCCGTTGCTGATGGCAGATCGAGGACGCCGCCACCTCACAATGCTTTCTTTCTGGAGAACATCTCTCATGGCCAGATTCAGGCCATTTCGCTGGTCCCCTCCGGAAGTCCTGCTCTCACCCCGGCAGATCACGACAGGCCAGATGGTCCTGCGCCCTCATATGTCTGCACACCTCCTGCTATTATGGAAGGGAAGGGCGTTGTGAAGCATTTCGGGAGCCAGTGCCAGCATGTCATGCCGATGCACTCCGGTCTGTCTCAATCCCCCCCCCCCCCCCTCTGTATCAAAATCTCAATTTATTTGATTACAAACTCGAAATTATTGATGGGTTATAGAATCGTCATTTGGTCAGACCAACGTACACATGGGACCCACCAGAGACCAGCAAACTGTGCTCTGACAATGTCCCCAATCGGAAGATCCAAACCATCCAATTGGGCCCCTGTTAAATGTGGTCCATAGGTCGACAATGTCTACATGCATAGAGTGGCTAGGATCTTCTGAGAAGGGGGTGTCAGGGCATGACCCATCACATGATTGGTCTTACCTTCTGAACACCTTATACTACTTAAAGGTGGGCCCCACCTCTATCGTTTCTGGATTTAAAATAAAAATTGCCATTTCTTTTGATTGTGCGTTGTATATTACCTCTTTATCTTTCACAGATTGGTTTTCTCCAACATCAGTGCATAGATTGGAGCGGCAGGTTGTTCCGCATTTTTTCTCTGGGAAGTCCAATGATTTTACACCGGAGAGATACATGGAGGTCCGGAATCGGATTGTTGCCAAATACATGGAGAACCCAGATAAGAGGCTCACTGATGCTGACTGCCAAAGCCTCAATGTTGGCATTGGTATGCATGATTTAAGCAGGATAGTACGTTTTCTCGATAACTGGGGCATCATCAATTACATGGCTGAGCTGCAGCCCCGGCATGGGATTGGTGGGCCAAGTCTCCGAGAGGATGTGAATGGTGAGATTCACGTCCCATCTACCTCGTTAAAATCTATTGACAGCTTGATTCGCTTTGACAAGCCGAAGAGTAGATTGAAGCCAGAAGAGGTTTCTTCATCATCATCTTCAAGTTCAGCAGTCAGAATTTCTGATTTGGATAGTAGAATACGAGAACGGACTTGCTGAGAATCGGTGTAATTACTGCACCCGAGCTTTGACGCATATGTACTATCAATCGCAGAAGGTATCTGTTCATAACTCTTGCCTGCTTCTCTTCAAAGAGCATGTTTATTTGGTTGTTTTCTCGCAAATATGATTCTTTTGTTCCTTTTCTTCGTTTGGGTCAACATCTTGCAGCTTGTTTTTATTCCTTCTGGAACTTGGCAATATTGACTGTTATTGTGTTTAGTCTCTTTTTTTTTAAGAAAAAAATGCTAAGTTTTGATAGTACTCCCACTTCCGTTATTGTACCCGGAATTACATTATGTCTTGAACTTCAGTCAGGAGTTCAGGTGAATGAAGTATCAGTGCTTCTTCTACTCATCTTTGTCTTTATGTTTTGCTTCTCAAATCATTATTTCGATGCCTGAATATTTGCTCATTACATGGAAACTGCATCCAAGGTTCAAAGTATCAAATGAACATGTTGTATCACCACTACATTCTTGATACCATGCAACACATGCCAATCTTATTGGTCTTGGGGCAATATTGAATTTCATTAAAATCCATTGGGAAGGAATATTGATGGATGATGGTACATTCCAATACAAAGCATAGTGCCAGAGCTTATCCATCATACAAACATTTACAAATGATACTTTTTAATACAAATGGATAGTATCGGAATGTATTGTTAACACATTTCTATTGGAATATATTGAACTGATGCAGTGATACTTGCTGATACATTGCTGTACCTTGACACGGACATTTTTATTGCATTGCCACCATGCATTTTCTATCAAAACAATTATTGCAATATATTTCAGATACGATATACATTCCATTGTTTTGGACCTTGACTGTGCCATATTTCCCGGTATGCAACATCTGTTAAATTGGCATCATATGCCATACCTTCATTGTTATTGTGATATGAAACTGGTCTCCTTCAGAGGCATAACCTATTATTGATGTCTAGTCAAAACTAGAGATCTCGACTATCCTCCTCTTCTTCCGAAGGTGCACAAAAGACTAGAAAAGTTTTTGTTTTATTCTCAGAAGCATGATACTGTTACACATCCAAGTGGGGGGGTAGGGTTTCAAACAAAAAGAAACGGGTGTTCCTAGGCCTACAACTTTGATTTGGCACTATCGCATTCCCCTCCGAAAGTGGTAGTTTTTTGTGGCTTATATGTAGGAATAAGATTCGCATGGTGGATAATCTTCGCAAGAGAGGTTGGTGCTTCCAGATGTGTGTTTTGTGCTTCCAAGATGAAGAATCGGTAGTTCATCTTTTTATCCATTTTCCGCTTGCGAAAGGGTTTTGGGATAGCTCTTGAATCCATTTGAGATTTCATGGGCGATGCCATTTTTCGAAGTATCCCCAATATATCGATAATATCCCTTATGTTATTCATATCTCCAGCTCGACGATACCAATAACATTGATAGTATTAGAAATTCTAGGTATCAACAATATATCGCTAAGTATCGCCTATATATCAATATCACCAATGTATTGCTAATATTTTCAACCGTTTAAATTCCAGGTGTTGCTTGTATTGCCAATATTTTCAATCGTGTAAATTCCAATATTTTTTATTACATAAATTCCAGGTGTCACTTGTGTCGTTGATATTTTTGACCGTGTAAATTCTAGGCGTTGCTTGTATTGCTAGTGTATTGGCGAAATTTTGTTAATACCGCCAATGTATCGATATCGTAAAAAAAAAAAAAAAAAAAACGTGTTTATTAAAAAAATTCCATTTCAAAAATATTTTTTATTGGTCCATGGTTGTATGATGAAATGGATTTTTCTACGCATGTATATTTATGCATGCATGGATGGATGGATCATGTATGTGTGTTTGTATGCATGTATGTGCATGCATGGATGGATGGTTGGATCCACCATTTCCCCCATGTTTTCCGGAGTCAGCAATGCATGCTTTTAGGCCCCATTAATGGGTAACTTATTACTTTATTCCTAAATATGCAAATATGCATCTTTTTTTCGCTATTAGTTGATTATCAAATATGCAAATAAGTGTATTTTAGTACTCCTAAAGTATCATTGAAAAATCCACCATTTTCTCCATGCTTCTCTAATGTTTCCCTGAGTCAACGTTTCATGCGTTGAGACCCCCATTAAAGAGAAACTTATTACATATGCATCTTTTTTACAAGTATTTGATTCCTAAATATGCAAATATGCGTATTTTAGCATCTCCTAAAGTTTCATTGAGAAATTCCACAATTTCCTCGTGGTTCCACAATGTTTCCCTCAGTCAGTGATACATTTTCAAGTATCAGCGGTAATATTGGCGATATCGATACATGTTTCTGTATCCCCAACCAATGATACATTGAATGAGACCGATACTACGAACACTGGGCAATGCCAAGTTCAATGGAGAGTAGGAGAATGGTGATGTTGGAAGGTCTATTGTGTATATGGGGGGAAAGGAATAGTCCATGCTTCAGAAATAGAAGTGGGAGGGTATTAGGTGTTCAACGTCAATAGGACAAAATTAAATGTAATGAAATAGGCTTGGGCATCTGATGTATTGGGCAAAAGTTTTATGTTTCCTTTTTCATGGTCTGAGTCAATGTTGTCGAATCGCATATGCGATCATGTGCGATCACATATGCTTATGCGCATATGCGATCGCACAATCGCATTTTTTTTTTGAAATATATATATATATATATATATATATATATATATAATATAATATATATATCAAAATAATATATATAATATGAAACAAAAAAATGAGAGGAGAACTTTTCTAAGTTAATAGATAACTAATTTTACATATTTAAAATACATTTGAGAGTGATAAAATCAATTAAACAATGAATTAAACATCAAGTCATCCACATTTAACAATATAGTTAACAACGAAGTAATAACAATTCAACAAGCTATTTATTTATTATGGTAGAAAATCAACAAGCTATCTTCCTTGAAACTTAAAAGTGCTTGAATCTTGATCTTCCAACTTCCAAGAGAGAGGGAATGTAAGAGAGAGAGAGAGAGAGAGAGAGAGGAGAGAGAGAGAGGAGAGAGAGAGAGGAGAGAGAGAGAGAGAGATTAAGATCACTTGGAAGTAGGAAATACAAGAGAGAGGGAGATTAAGACCACTTGTAATTAACAAATGTAAGAAAAAAATAAAGTAAGAGAGTTTTGGAGTGAGAATATTGCAAATGGAGGAGATTCGAAAGCCTTTTTATAGGCAAAATGTTATTTTTTTTTGCAAAAAAAATAAAAATTCAATGTGCCATGGCCAATATGCAATCGCATATTTTCGCATATGCAACATATGCGATCGCATATGTGCCAGATCACATATGCGATCTACATATGGATATGCGCATATGCGATCGCACATGACAACAATGGTCTGAGTTGTAATTCTTTAGGCTTTGGCCTTCTCTCAATACACTTATCACCTTTTGAAAAAAAAAAAAAAAACTAGAGAAGATGACAAAAATGCCCTCCCTTATGGTTACTTATCAATGTACCGCAATAAGTGAGGTTATATTAGTCACTTCCCTTGATTTAAAATGACATGAAATTAAATGAGACATCGCAGCTACTATTCTTATCAACCATACGATCACAAGGTCCCCCAACTGGGGCTAAAAAATGTGGCGTTGTGTCTAGTGGGGTCCAAATGTGCCTTCTTGCACGACAGTCTTTTGAAGGCCTTGATTGCATCAGGTTGAGGTTGCTATTATTTAATGGTGGTTTTGCTTTGGGAAAATCTATACTTCATAGGTACAACATATTGTCTTTTACACTTAGTTGCTCGATCTTTCTAACTACGCGTTGCTCCCGCCTCTAATTGCACTTCGGATTCGCGCTCCTGCTCCTGCTTCCTACCAGTTTATACTTGAAACTGTTTTGCAACAAACACTTCCCTGCTTTTAATTGTGCTTCAGATTCACACTCCCCTCACACTTCCTACCAGTTTATACTTGAACTGTTTTGAAAGAAATGCTTCCCTGCTCCCAAACCCGAATTTGTAGACACTTCGTGCAACTACACATTTACACTTGAAAGTTTTGTGAATAGTCATGGAGCTCCAGTTGATGTGCTGAAGTTCTTCATTAGTCTATCACACTTGGACCTTCTACTGCCCTCCCATTTTACTGAAAACTTCTCATCCCATCTCAGCGTGTGGAACTGATTGGCACGCACATCTTTGGTCACTTCATTGTGCTATCATGACCCAACAAGTATCTGAGTTGCTTGTTCGTCCTCACTATCATCTTCATTGTGTTCAGAGCACACAGTTAAATCTTCCATATTGACTAGGGCTGATCTTTCAGCTCATGTGGAAGCTTGATGAGATCCACAATTTTCTCCCAGTAGCTTCTTGACATAATGGGGTTCAAAGTCCTTGAATATAGTTTGTTTTAGGATCCTAGTTGAAATCATTCAGGCTTAAGACTGACCATCACCTGATCATCTTCCTTGAATTGCATGAAACGGCGCTTCATGTTGGCATATTCCTTGTAGTTTTCATTACTTTGTGCAATCTTACTCTTGGAATCCTTGTGCATCCTCTTGATATGTTGCATAAAATCCTCAACATCTTGGCTTGGTTTGGTAGTAATTGGCAGTTTTACTAGGTTGATAGTTTGCTGAGGCTTAAGCCAATTAGAAAGAGGTGGTTCTGTGGGACGATTCACAAAAGAATTGTAGCTAACTTTGCTTGAGACAACAAGACCCCACATGTTAAGTTGTTCACCTGGAAGATATCACATCCCAAGGCTTCAATGACAATTAACCACTTCAGTCTAGCTGTCAGTTTGCAGGATGCGCTTGAAAACTTAACTTTGGTTCCCATTTTTGCCCAGAGCGCCTTCCACAAGTAACTCCTGAACTTCACATATCGATATTAAACAATGGCTTTAGGAACTGCATGTAATCGAACCACTTCCCTGAAGAAGAGGTTTATAATATGGATGGCATCCATCTTATTCTTATGTGGGATATATATATATATATATATATGAATGATTGTATGGATAAAAAGGATTTATCTTGGAGAAGTGATAAACTGTAACATAGATGGAATCATGAACACGTTGTCTTTGGCAAACCCTAAGATTAATCCATGCTTAGATCTTCCCATGATCCATTTGCACAAGCAATGGAGTTGGGCTCAAGAAGGTACACTTTTCAGGTTGATGAGAGTTTCTGTTGGTGCAAAACACTCATCACCTATTGAAGATGGATTAGTTGATCCTCCTCTGGCTGTGAATGACTGCAAATGAGAATGTCGTTGAAATACACTACGACCAACTTGCCTATGAACGACTGTAAGATTTTGTAATCGCTCATAAATGCGATGGGTGCATTTGTTAGGCTAAATGGCATGATTAGGCATTGATACAATCCATCATTTTAAAGGCAATCTTCCATTCATCTTCATCCCAGGATGAATTCTTATCAAGTGATACCCACTTCACAAATCGATATTTGAAAATCACATTATTTGTCATCATGTCTAGCATGTTGTCTGGACGTGGGATTAGGCAATGGTATTCACTGTTTCCTTATTGTGGCATGGCTATCAACACATATTTGCAATCTACCATCCTTTTTTGGCATCAGTCATCTGCACTTTGCATGGAATGAGGCTTTTTTGTGTCTTTTTTATTTTATTTTATAGAAGAGAAGGATCTTCTGCCAACAATTCCTCCACTGTCAATGAATCTTGGCATGATCTGTTTGTATGTGGGGAGGTTTGGAAAGGGTTCTCCTATCACCAAATTGATCGCATGCTGAATGCCATGCATGGGCGACAATTCATTTGGCAACTTGTTGGGGGACCGAATTCTGAAATTGAGATAGAAAGTCCTGAATCTCAAGCAGCCGGACAAACTTTATGGCTGGACTAGGTGCTCACTCTCGCCCTACCAAGGCATCCACAATCTCCCATTCTTGACTTCCCATCTCTTCTCGAGAAACGAGTGGGGTATTTCTTTGCAACATTGTGCTCAATTTCATATGTGGCAATTCCGCTAAGATCTCGTCATTAGTTGGGGGAAGAATCTTCAACAGATTAAACCATGTTGAGCATTATTGAAGTTGTTTTTGCCTTTTTAGGTTCTTCATCTCTTATAGGCCTAAGAATAACATGCTTCCCTTTGTACATGAAACTATATGTGTTCTTCGACCCGATGTGTCACATCTCTGTTGTGGAACCATGATTGTCCCAACAATATGCAGGTGACTTATATCGAATTAATTTCACAAGACTCTCAACAGAGTGATTCCTCGTAATGGTCTGGAGAAGTTTACCAAGCACCCTTGGTCACATGGATGGGTGTACCATGCAATCTCATAGGGCTTGGGTGCTTTTGAATTTTTAGCTTCAATTTATCTATTGTACTTTCCAAAGCCACATTCATGCTATGGCCTCTCTTAATGATGACCTCAATTGCTTTCAAGTTCATAATACTCATGTATGGAAAATATTGGTCCTCGTCCATTCTTTGGCTCCTTTTAGTGCCATTAAATTCTGTTGACCACCAAGCACCAACAATAGTTATTTTCCTACGCATCCCTTAAGTTCTTGATGGTCTTCATCTTGGACATCTTCATGCCCGCCTCCTACTCGACCACCTTCTTGTCCTTTGCAGAACTGGAGATTACAAGAGGTGCATTCTGTCAATTAATGTTTGCTGCCTTCCATACTTGAAATGTGTGCTGTTTGATCTCCCTTGATTTTGCACAATGGACTTCTCCTTTGTGTTGAAGATTCATGGAGCAGGGTTTACTCATTGATTAGTCCCTTTTATCTCATAGCCCAGGCCTCACATCGCATGGGTTAGGACTTCGGCCGAACCCCCCTCGTGGGCCCCACATCACATGGGTACCGCCTCACACGAGTCGCCCACCCCAAGTGTGTCCCCGGATCCCACAGGTTACCCCACTCGAGCCTGGTGTGAAAATGCCACTATATTAATCACCCCCAGTAAGGAGTCTCGAACACGAGACCTTCTGCTTTGATACCAATTTGATGCAGGACAATTAACCACTTGCTCTAAAAGCTCGAACTGATAGAGCATGGCAAATTAATCCTTTATCTCATAGCCCAGGCCCCACATCACATGGGTTAGGACCTCGGCTGAACCCTCCTCGTGGGCCCCACATCACATGCGTACCGCCTCACAAGAGCCACCTGCCTCACACGGGCCGCCCACCCCGAATGTGTCCCCGTATCCCACAGGTTACCCCACTCGAGCCCGATCTGAAAATGCCCTTGCATTAGTAGGTTTATCCCCTTGGCTTGAAAACTACTGCTCATGCATGAGCTTCTGTTTGTGTACTTTCTATGCCATCTGGTATGCCTTGTCCACACTGTTTAGTCAAACAACTACCAATTCTCGTTGAATGTCTAGCCGCAATCCATTATGGTAACATGCCACTGGTGGCTTTTTTGAAATCAGGTACCTTTAATCAATCTATGTTGGACATGGTTTTTTGATAGGATCGACAACCTGGTCAATACTATCGAGAAACTCTTAATTTTTCCCAATTGCTCGTTGGACAATTTTGGGACGTTCTTTGATCTTATCGAAGGTGGCCTCAATCCTATCGACAACCTTCGATGGGATTCGATCCTATCGAAGGTCTTATCGACAGTTTGCATGGTTTTGTATAAGTGCGGGGTTTTGTTTCTAATTCTGGATCCGGGTTATATAAATGGGTGTAATTGTGGGATTAGGGTTAAAGAACATTGTTCTAGATAGAGCCAGGGTTTTGGAGAAAGGGGATCTATCTAGGGTTTACACGTAAGTTGCTCTCATCTCTTGTAATTTCATTTTCATAGTGGATTGCTTGTCGCTTTGTGCCGTGGTTTTTTCTCGTAAGGGTTTTTCCATGTAAATCATTGTGTTCTCTGTGCATGCTCAAATTTTCTATCTCCGTGCTTGTTTGATTCACGTTTGGGTGACGCTTCCGTGCCCAACAAGTGGAATCAAAGTAATCAGGTTATTAGGTTGGGGTTTAAGATTGAACCTGAAGACATGTCATTGAAGGGGACTAATGTTAAGTTCAATACGGAGAAATTTACAAGTAAAAATAATTTTGAATTGTGGAGAGTGAAGATGAAAGCCCTTGTGATTCAGTATGGGTTACAACAGGTACTCATTGGGAAAGCGAAGTGTCCTGATACTATGAACAATAAAGGTTGGGATGAACTAGATCAAAAGGCAATTAACACAACTAATTGTGCTTGGCCGATGAGGTCCTCTATAATGTCATCAGTGTGACAGCTACCTCTAGATTGTGGGGGAAGTTGGAGAGTCTCTATATGACGAGATCGCTCTCCAATCGTCTGTTTCTAAAGAAGTAGTTCTGCAATCTAAAGGTGATGGAAGGGACATATCTCAATGAACACATCGACAACTTAAATAAAGTACTTTTGCAAATCAATGAGCGTGGAGATGAAGATTGACAATGAAGATCAAGCCATAATCCTGTTGAATTCTCTTCCAAAGTCCTATGAGAATCTCGTAGACACTTTGTGCAATGGTAGAGAGACCATTGACTTCGGAACGGTTATCTCAACCATTCATTTAAAGCAGTTGAGAAAGAAGAACGGTAGCGAGGGTTCCTCTACGGATGCGTTGGCTGTTAGGGGGAGAACTTCTGAGTGGAAGAAGGGAAATTCGTGATCGAGGTCCAAATCTAAGGTCAAGGGCAAGATGAAGTGTTGGAATTGTGGGAAGACCAGACATAAAGGACTATCGGTGCTATAAAACCCAGAAGGATGAGAACTCAGATAATTCTACGAGGGAGGCCAATTCAGCGGAATCCTGTGAAGGTTTGGATGGTTGCGATGTATTATCGGTGTCCAAAACGAGTCACTTCTATCAGAAGTGGATTTTGGATACAGGGGCTTCGTACCACATGGCCCTGCATTAGAGTTGGTTCACCAGATATAACGAATATAATGGTTGCCTGGTTCTTATGATCATGCCTGTAAGATGATTGGAATTGGATCTGTTCACATTAGAATGTTTGATGGAGTGGAGTGTACTTTGATCGATGTGAGGCACGTTCTAGTTTGGAAGAAAAATCTGATTTCTCTAGGTGCTCTGGATGCACAAGGATGTAAGTTCACCGGCCATAATGGTGTCCGGAAAGTTTCAAAAGGGGCACTTACGTTATGAAGGCACAAAGGAGTGGCAATCTCTACAGGTTGATTGGGGACACTGTATCAGGTGGAGCTGCATCGTTTGTAGCGGAATCTACATCAGCACGTGTGTCATGCGCGCCTAGGCCACATGAGCGATCACAATATGTACTCCTTAATTATGGTTTAATTCATGCTTTCAAAATTTTGATTTGAATGAATGTGAGCATTGCATATATGGTAAACACTCAAAGTTGTCATTTAAAATCGGGTA
Organism: Magnolia officinalis; assembly: GCA_021015155.1. Classification (NCBI taxonomy): domain Eukaryota; kingdom Viridiplantae; phylum Streptophyta; class Magnoliopsida; order Magnoliales; family Magnoliaceae; genus Magnolia; species Magnolia officinalis. Next base: position 17,576,843 of record JAJHSJ010000006.1, read on the forward strand.
ACATAATAGTAAAGGATCATTGGATTATGTGCACTTTGACTTGTGGGGGTTGTCGCACATGGTTTCTAGAGGAGGGTCGTCATTCTTCGTAACATTCATTTGACGACTTCTCTAGAAAGATGTGGGTTTATTTTATAAAGAATAAATCAGACGTGTTTGCTACTTTCAAGTCTTGGAAGGTTATGGTTGAAAAACAGTCAAGGCGATAGTTGAAAGTACTGAAGACGGATAATGACGGAGAATTTACTTCGAAGGTATTTAATTGGTTTTGTAAGGATGAGGGGATTGTGAGACACAACACAGTCAGGCACATACTAGAGCAGAATAGTGTGGTGGAAAATATGAATCAGACTCTTTTAAAGAGGGCCAAAAGTATATTGAGTAATACTACGTTAGGCAAGGACCTATGGGTTGATGCCGGTAACACGGCTTGCTATTTGGTGAATCGGTACCTATTTACGATTATTGATTGTAAGATTCCTAAAGAAGCAGTGGTCAGGAAGTAGACTACTCAGGGCTGCGTGAATTTGGTAGTAATGTTTACTCTCATGTACCGTCTATTGAGAGAGATAAGCTAGATCAAAGGGCGAAGAAGTGTATCTTTGTTGGCTATGATGATGGTGTGAAGGGATACAAGTTGTATGATCGGGCCACATAGAAAATCACAATGAGCTGAGATGTCAAGTTTGATAAGAATTTCTTGTTCCATAAGGATGAACACAAGGAAACAGAAAAATCAGCGGTGATTGATGTCAAGATAGACGAGTGTGAGACACTTAAAGATGTCGAGCCATAGGAAGAGCTACAAGAGTAGGTTGAGCCGTCACCTGTCGGGAGAAATCCACTGCGAGATTGTAGGTTACCGTTAAGGTACAAAGATGATTCAAACGTTGCATTTTCTCTCATTACAGATGAGGGGGACTCGTCTACTTTCCAGGAGGTTCTTGATGATGTAGATACAAAAAAGTGGATGGTAGGATAAGATTGATACTTTGTATAAGAATGAGATGCAGGAGCTGGTAGAGCTTCCCGTTGGGTGTAAAGCGATCAGATGCAAGTGGGTTTATCGAAAGAAACAAAGATAGGTATTGGTAGCGAGGGGTTATGCGCAGAAGGGGGGTATCGACTTCAGCGAGATTTTCGCACCTGTGGTCAAGCAGGTATCTATCAAGTTTGTGTTGGCACTGGTTGCCCAATACAATCTTGAACTGGAACAGTTGGATGTTAAGACTGCTTTTCTACATGGAGAACTAGAAGAGTAGATTTACATGAAGCAACCAAAAGGGTCTGTACATGGGTTATAGAAAAAGGTTTGTAGGTTGAGAGGTCGTTGTATGGTTTGAAACAGTCGCCTAGGTAATGGTACAAAAAGTTTAATTTTTTCATGTTGGGCCAACGGTTTTCTAGGTGAATTCGATCACTGTGTTTACTTCAGAGCACTGAGTGATGGAGAATTCATTATCCTAGTATTATATGTTGATGATATGGTTATCGCTACCCATAACATGTTTGAGATTAACATATTAAAGACTTAGTTATCCAGGACATTCGAGATGAATAATCTGGAGGCTGCAAAGAGGATTCTCGGCATCTACTTACACGGGGACAGAGAGAGGAGCAGGCTATGGTTGTCTCAGGAGGAGTATCTTGAGAATGTCCAACTCAAGTTTGGGATGGACAAGGACAAACCAATTAACACTCCCCACACTGCTCACTTTCGGCTTTTTTTAGAACAATGTTCTACATCAGATGAAGAAAAATAGTATATGTTTTGTGTGCCTTACTCGAGCGCAGTTGTCAATTTGATATACACCATGGTCTGTACAAGACCAGGTATTTCACATGCAGTGAGTGTTTTGAGCATATACATGTTTAACCCCATAAAGCAACACTGGGAGGCAGTGAGATGGTTACTTTGTTACATACGAGGTACAAAGGACTACGTCTTGACATTCGAAAAATCGGAGTAGAAACTAATAGGTTATGTGGATTTTGATTACATAGGGAATGTGGACAATAGAAGATCGACTTCTGGTTACTCGTTCGTGTTAATGGGTAGAGTGATCAGTTGGATGTCAAAATTTTAGTCTGTGGTTGCTCTTTCCACAACCGAAGTTGAGTATATGGTAGTGACAGAGACATTTAGAGAAGACATTTGGTTAAAAGGAATGATAAATGAGTTGGGGTTTCAGCAGAAAGTCGTGCTTGTAAATTGTGACAACGAGAGTGCTATCAATTTGGTAAAGAACTCGGTATACCATTCCCATACTAAACATATTGTTGTTCGTCATCATTTTATCTGACAAGTGCTTGAGGAAGACAATGTTACTCTTGAAAAGATCCACACCAACGTGAATCCGGCTGACATGCTTATAAAGGTTGTTCATGCAAAGAAGTTCAGGTTTTCCTCAACTTCTCTGGGCTTGACAAAGGTTTGATGAAGACGGAGTGTGCACAAGAAGCGATGATGAAGCTATGATAGATATGACTAGTGGATTGCTTGTCACTTTATGCCGTGGTTTTTTCCCGCAAGGGTTTTTCCACTTGAACCATTGTGTTCTCTGTGCATGCTCGAATTTTCTATACCTGTATTTATTTGATTCACGTTTGGGTGACACTTCCGCGCCCAACAACTTTGCCCTTTTTCGTCTGATGGCAATGGATCATCAAATCATAAACTCTATGTTTATTCCTCCACAATCAAGTTCTCTTGATAAAGTGAGGAGCTCCTAAAATGAGGTTGTCTCGTAATCTAGAGGCAAAAATCTCTGCTTTAGCATTGCCTACATTTTCTCCCAGTTGTGCAAGAGGATGGCCATAAGGCTGCAAGTCTTCTTCAACAGTTCACCACCAACCCTGTTCTGTGCCCTTTGGTTTTAAAACTACAAATTGCAGCTTGATGGCTCCATCCATTTCATACCATTATAATCTTGGATCTCATCTTCACTTGATGGGCGGGATCCTCAATGTGGGAATTTCATCCTTTCTCATGGTAATTCGGGTAATCCTATTGATTAAAAAAAGGGTAAATCCTGTTGATAGGAAATAGTATCCTCAAACCTTGTCACGGGTAGGAAGGTTATTGATTCTGAGATTTATTTCATGTTTGTCATGATAAATTACATTATTTTTCCTTATGCCCATGATGAGCACTCCCTGATTTCATATTCACCCCAAGGCAGGGTGGTTGTTATGATCAAGGGTAGAGTTATATATCCTCATGATCTCTTCTATTGTCACCAGTGATTCAATTGAATGGTGAAACTCTTGTTCATGTCACCAATGAGTTTGATTAGCATATCCATCCTTTATTGTAAATGTCCACAATCAGTGACCAATGTATTGATGGTATCAGCTGAAATATCTACCTATATTATTGGTATTGCACATGGGTTATGTGAACTCTCAAAGTATTTGCAAAATTGCCTTGTATGAATATATTATCGTCAAGACATGCCTCGGTGATATATTGGATATTGATAATATTATCATACATTAGCAAGATGTTAGTTACATAAATGCACGATATTGGTAGATACTTGCAACATTGGAAAGTATAACAAGTATCGATCAACACCTGGTTCTAAAAAAGAAAAAAAGAAAACACAGTGATAGTTGCAATATTCATGCACAAAAAAAGTATCGATCAAGATGTTAGTTAACATAAATGCACAATGTTGATCGATACTTGCTATATCAGGAAGTATAACAAGTATCGATCAACACCTGGTTCTAAAAAAGAAAAAAGATAAACACAGTGATAATTGTGATATTCATGCACAAAAAAAAAAAAAACTTTCGTCCATTTTTTTTTTTTTGGGAATGTGCCTTAGTGTGTGTGTGTGTATATATATATTGTTAGCTTGTTAGTACACCCACCACTGTCAGTTCACAGTTCACTGTTAGCCACCCCCACTAGGGAATCGATACCAAGACCTCAGTGTTGAAACAAGGTATCTTTCACTCAGTCTACCACTTGAGCTATGGATCAGGGTGTAGCCTTAGTGTATTATATAATATAATAATAATAATGCCTTAGTGTATTATAACAACTGTGGCTCGAGTTGTTTCGCATCAAAACATGAATTTAGTAGAGTGGATTCAAGCCAAAACCCCAAAAGGTGTGAGAAAAGTTGGTCTAAATTCTTCTTCTTCTCCTTTTTTTTTTCCAAAGTCGACCATATCTATGCATGTGTTTCATGCTTTGACATGGATTTTATCAAAGTATTCCAAAACGGTTATGTAGCGGCCATTAATGGCATTATGTAATGGTAATGGTGGTAACCATTATATGTTCCGGGGGCATAACAGCCGTAACGGAAAAATGACCCGTAATGGGGTTAACATAGAATTTATTTATTTATTTATTTATTTTTTTTTGCAAAAAGAAAAGAAAAGTTGTAACTGCCTATATGGCTCATATTGTAACAGTAAAGGCAGTGGCTATTACCTTGGATTTTACATAAGCAATTTTTAATTTTGAAGGTGAAAAATAGAAGAATTAGGAAATTCAAATTTCTTTCATTTTCGTCCCATTGAATTCACTATGGAAGTATGGATTAATTAATGTGTAGACTTATCTACAGATTTTTCAGAGTTTATTTTTTATTTTTAATTAAAAATAATAATTGTTGTGTTTATTTGCACTAAATTTTGTGATTTTTTTGAAAGGCACTAAAAATCATGGTTTTTCATTGAAGTAGTATAATTTGGGTGCAAAATTTCATGATATTTTGTGTAGCCAACTACAACATAAAATAATACACTTTAAAAATATTTTAATATAGAAATGCAATGGGTGACACATTGCATACTTTTATTAAATAATTTAACGCTATTATTTTTAAAACAAATTAGTGCATTGAGGACACATTTATTAATTAAAAATATTCTTGAGTAATTGGAAAATTTTGTATTAATTGCTATATAATAAACATGTAAAGGTGAGACAATTGTGTTGTAAAAAATATTGATTATTGTTGATAAAAATTTATTATCTAAGAATATTAGTTAATAAAAATAATTTTAGAAGTACAATTGAAAAGAAAAACTATACTAATCAATATTTCTAATTTTCTTATTGCCTCTTATTCTAAAGGTTTAAAATGACAACTAGAAGGTAGCCTAGTGTTGATTGGCAATGTGGAAAGCCAATTGAGGGGAACATTTAGGAGTTGAATTGTAATTAGTGTGGACTTGTGTCATGAAGTGGAGAGTTTTAATTGAATAGGCATTTGGCGGGGATTTAATGAAAGGTAAAGGATTTCCTCAATGTTCCGAAGTGGGTGGAAGTGCCGATGAAGGTGTTGCATGCTCGTGTTTAACATAGAGTGGAGTGGGTAGCAGTGTATGCAACAAGGAAATCAGGGAAGAATTGTCACATCTTATACTTAGTATTGTGGAGGAGAATGAAGTTAAGTACCTTGTTGACTATGTGAAAGAGTGGGGCAACTTGACATATAGCCAGGGTGTTTGTGACTTTATGCAGGAAGCATAGGATGGGGAGTGGATGTGATGGGTTGAGGAGTCTGTTATGACAACCCCAAGTGCAGGGTTTAATAACTCAGTGAGACCAAGGTCGTACCCACAGGGACTTGCTATTTGTGAGGTTTTTGGAATACGTTAGAAGTAGAACTAGAATCTAAACTAACTACTAAAATATGGATTAAAGAGAGTAATTGTGAAAGAAACTATCAGAGATAAAGTACTAGAGTGCCAAGGATCCACTTATAGCTTCCTTAATGTTACTTGATTCAATTTGGATCACACAATTAGAATCGAAGTCCTATCCTATCCAACCGGATAATAGAGCAGTTAAAACATCATTCATACATCAAACAGATCTGAACTTTCATTGAATTGGTTCCCTCATAAAGCATTAACGACTTGATAGTAGTATATTCAAAGCATCTGTCATGCTCGGAGTCAATGATAGATCAATGGATTCTACAGATCAATCCCTTATAAAACAGGTAAGAAAACATTCATAGCCTTCCTAAGCGTCCAATGTACCTAGAGTCTGACAATGGATCAAAATAAACTAGAAATACTTATTTATTCAAACCAAATATCAATGAATTGTTTAACATATAAACCAAATAACTTGAATCAAAGTAAAATAAACATTAAGAGGAACTACAAGCTTCATCTCTTAGCTCTAGCTAAGAGATTAGCCAACCATAGATATGATTGAACTAAAACTCAAACAGAAAAACATAAAAACTAACTAAAACTAAAGGATTGGAGAAGAGAGAGGATTCCTTGAAGCTTCACAACTCTTTACTCTACTCCTACCCTAATTTGCGTTTAGAAACTCCTAAAACATCCCTTTATATAAGCTTGATTTGCACCAACTTCAAAACGACTTGATTTTACGCAGCTATCACACCTTCGATGGCATCGAGCTCCCATCGAAGAGTTCGGGTGAAATCAGGAATTTCGTATTTTCTCAATGTCATCGAACCTCCTTTAGCGGGATCGAACTTGGCTTCGATGGCATCGAAGAACACATAAATATGTCCATCAATAAAATCAGATTTTTCAGATTTGGCATCAACATTTACTTTGATGGCATTGAAGGTGTCATCAATGTCATCGAATGGGTTGATTTCTGCACTTCCGATTTTCTGCACTTCAAGTATTCAATTTTCTTCCTTCCTCAACTTGGTTTCCTTGGATCTTGGACTCTTGAATTCTTCAATCTTGACCTCCATAGATCCAATCCTCCACCCGGTAATTCTTCGAGCATTAAATCATTGCTTTAAGCATCCTTTTCTCCTTAACTTTCAAAATCACATCACAAGAGAAAACATGTGTTATTAGATATATTAAGCATATTCATGTTCACAAAACCAATGCATAACAAGGGGGAAATATACAATATTTCACACTCAACAGAGTCCGGGCCTAGTTTTGAGGGATCTATATGAGAGGTTGGAGATGATTGTTGGGGTGATGGCAACAACTACAGTAGTATAGGTGGGATGCTGAGGAGTTCCTTTACGGAGCACCCTAAGTACGCTAGTGTTGGATGATCTACCCATAGATCCATCATTGTATATGAATGAGGGTGAGACATGCTAGGGAGGCGTTGGGTTCATTTAGCAAACACAACTATTAGACCTTATTTTAGGATAATTGATGAAGTGGTGCTGGGGTGGTTGTGAAGCCGTCAATTCTGCAAGAGATTATGGGGAATCACCCAATGAGTATGTAAAGAAGATGTACTCATATATTGCGGGAGATGTATGAGCTGACAAATGGGTTTACATTGATGTGTGTGGATAGACGAGGCCCACTAGATGGCCAATTGTAAACTTTACGGTTTACTAAAAGGGGGTATTTGTTTTTTCAATTACATGTGTAAATGCAGGTAAATAACTAATAATTAATTTTGAAGGGTGTTTGTTTGAGGGGAAAGTAAATATGCAATTACATCTTGAAAATCATGTCAAAAAGTATGAAATCAAGGGGGATTGGGAACCATTGAAGTTTGTGGGTCCCAGAGTAATGTATGTGTGTTATCCACACCATCCATCTGTTTTACCATCTCATTTTAGGGAATGAGCCTAAAAAGAAGACAAATTGGAAGCTCAAGTGGACCACACCACATGAAACAGGGGGTTAACGACGTCCACCATTCAAAATTTAGACCTTAGGGCCCACAGGGATGTGCATATATCATCTAGCTTGTTCATTAGATTACATTGACATGTACGAAGGGTATATGCAAATATCATCTTGATCCAAAACCTGTGTCCCCTAAGCAGTTTTCAACGTTAGATGTTTAATTCCCACCATTTTTTTATGATGTGGTCCACTTGAGCTTCACATTTATCTCATTTTTTGGATCATGCCATGAAATGAGCTTGCGGAATGGATGGATGGTGTGGATAAGATACATACATTACAGTTGGCCCCACAATATTTATATGTGAAAACTGTCCGATTGTATTTTCAAAAGTTGGAAGCCTTTCAAACAAGCTCCCTATCAATGTCAACCTCGGGACAGCCGCTGCATTTAGATAGGTAAATAATCATTACTCATTTGCAAGGAAATACCCCGGTAAATGAAAAAACAAACACCTCCGAAAGGGAGGATGGGATGGGAGTGATTGTCCAACCTCAAATTATTTGCAGTCCTTGTATTAGCCCATATAGTTTCATCATCACCATGCGAGCGAAATTGCAACTTGTTTTCCTCATTCACATGAATAAAAGGAATATGCTGGGGTACATGGAGCTTGAAAAGTTCATTTTTACCATTCCAACATGAAATTGCCACTGAGATAGTTGCAAGCAGACTGTGGAAGAGAACCAAAGCGTGACCCCTTAGACTCGATGGCCGTCAATGGAAATGCATTGGTTATTGGGGAGGATGATGGCTCACTTTTGTGAGGTTATGTTGACACACTTTGACGAGACAGATCGGTGCCCTCATGATGGCAGAAAGGCAATAAGCATGGGCATTAGTGTGCACAAATTTATGGTTGAAGAATTGGGGTCTTAGGACGACTTGTTTGACTGGTTGATGAGGGGCCTGACAGGGCCATAAGGCATCACGGTTGAATGGGGGTCCCGTGGCATGAGTTTAAGAGATTCAAAGAGTGATGATGATCGAACTTGTCCCCATTTGATAGAGATGATGTTAGCGATGACGATGGCAATGATGTTCATAGAGAAGTCATAGTAGGAAGCCTCTTTGCCCTATCACTCTGAAGAGGGAGTTTAATCACTCCTCTAGGGAAGTCCTACCAGGGAACTTTTAAAAATATCACTCTAGGGACCCATATGATTATGGGGTGAGTGACTTGAGTCACCATGACACCCATTCACTATCATCCAACTATGGCTATGGTCAGGAGTATGGTTATGGACAAATATATCCATAATATGGATATGGGCATGGAGGTGTCCAGCCATAGAAAAACTGCAACCACAACCAAAGCCATTGGGAGCAAGGTGACAATTGCAGTGATTGCTCAATATCCACCGATGGGCATGTTGGTCCACTTTGTTGAGTATGACTGCCATCAATATGTTAAATAATACACTGCCTAGTATCATTAGCTCATGACCTAGCACTATATTGTAGTTATGTCAAGCCACAATATTATGGCTCTCCTAGTAGGGATATGGAAACAACCTTTGAGCTGCGTTGTAACTTCTTTGACCCCAGTTCAAATCCAGGTGTCGCCTGATCAACAAAAGACCTGGAATCCCTCCTTGTGGATACGAGACTAGAGTTGTACACGAGTCGAACCGAGTTGAGCTTGGCACAACTCAGCTTGGCTTGATTAGCAGCCAACCCCAACTCGAACTCGACTCGGCTTGGCTCAATTCGTTCAGTAGCTCGAGCCAGTTCGAGCTGAGTTCGACCCTGTGCGACATTTTCTCAAACACTTAGAATGCATCTTCAATCTCACACAGAATGCAAAACAATAACAACATTTTGCAGGTATTTCATCAAACACTCGCAAGCAACATCAAGATCAAGATGTGAGGGGAATCCAACAATGTAATTTTATTATTATTATATATATATTTTTTGTGGTGATTTGTTTCTTTAATCTTCCCTCGAATGCCCATTTCGAGAATACCCTGATATGAGGGCAGTGCAAGAAACAACACTTCATTGAGTCATTTCATCAAACACTTGGCGAGCAGCATCAAGATCAAAATAACCGAGTCACCAAGCCAATTTGATTCGAGTTAGGGTTCGAGCGGAATTGAGTCGAGCTCAGGCAAGCTCGATCTCGGCTCAAAAAAATTTCGAGCTCCAAAAACCAGCATGACTCAGTTCGAATCCAATTTTGAGCCGAGGCGAGTTGAGCTATTCCGAGTCGAGTTGGCAAGCTGACCGAGACTATGGTGCATGTATGCGTGCTATTGCTTACATGAATGACATTTGAATGATATGAACTCATTTTGGATATAATTGTACGACTTATTGTTAGCAACACATAATTTTGCCCCTAAAACAATGAAAAATCTCTCTCTCTCTCTCTCTCTCTCTCTCTCTCTCTCTCTCTCTCTGTCTCACACACACATGTGTGTGTGTGTGCGCGCGCAAAAGTTTTTCATGTAATGTTTTGAGTTCTAAGTGTGTTCATGTTTCTTTTAACATCTCCCAAAGTTTTACTGAAAAACTCCACCATTTTCCTAGAGTTCCTCAATGTTTCCCCCTGATTTAGATGTATCATGTGATACATGCGATATTTCTCGATGTTTCCCACAATGTTTTTGTTATCCAATGGTGTGATATATAGGGTGATGCCGATACATAAAATAACACCCAACATATCATTTAGGTTCTTCATCTAAAGTTTTTTTTTTAATTTTTGGTTTTCTCTTTTCTTTTCTTTTGTTGGTATGATCTAGATCTACAGATTTGTGGGGGTGGGAACGTTTAGGGTTTTGTTGGATTTGGATTTGGGGATAGATTTTGAGATGGGAATGGGAGGGATAGAGTGTGTTTTTTTTTTTTTTTTGAAGATGGATTTTGAGATGGAAGTGGGAGGGATTGAAATTCAGAATGGGATATTGTTGGAAGTTGAAGGGAGAAAATAATAGAAAAGGAAAGGAGCAATAAAAAAAGATCAGGGAAGATGACTCAAGTTCCCATGGGATTTGCTCTGGTACAATTTGAAGCAAAATGGAAGAACTGGATTACTTTGTTGGTTGTGGGATTAATTCTTCAGCCCTCAAGTAAAAAAGTAGAAGAAGCTACCTTCTTGTTTTATTCACAAAAGCATGATACGTTTACATGTCATGTGGGGGGGTGGTCTTATATAGGCTTTTGAACATAAGAAACCCTGAACTAGAGAAAAGGATTAAAAATGCCCTCCCTTGTGGTTACTTATCAATGCACCATAAACAGGAGGTATTTTAGTCACTTTCCTTTATGTAAAATGACTTCTTATTGAAGCAAACAAAATAAAAACTATTCTTATTAACCATATGATCAGATGGTCCACATGTGCAGGCAAGTGGGGCCCAGACGTGTTACACGTGTGACCATGCAGGGTGCACATGTGTCTTCTTGCGTGGCACTCATTTGAAGGCCCTGGTTGAATGAGGTTGGACTTTGTTCTGTGAAAATCTATGCTTCATGGGCACAGCATCGAATTCTGAAGTGCATGGTTAATCTAGTATAATATCGAATTTATTCGACCTCGCTACACTGCTTGAATGAGTTCTCATGCGTTTGATCACTATGTATAGAACAAATTAAAAGGCAAGGCAAAAGATCTTATTGCAGTGGCCGCAGGAAGGTTTCAATTGTGTGCGTTCGCATCCACACTGTTCCCTGTGGTGTGGCCTACTTGAGTTTTGGATCAACCTGATTTTGGGGCTGTGTACTAAAATAAACTGGTGAAAATGATGAACGGAGTGGATGGTGCACACATCACAGTGGGTCCCACAAAGCTTTTTGTTACGGGCACTTGCTCCACAACCGTTGCAGAGGATTCCCGTCAGGAGGGACACGTGCCGCAACAAGAGGATGGATCGCAGGAGAATTGCTCCTAATCAAATGTTCTGTAAAAAGAAGATTCTGCATATCTTGAGCTGTTCCTGGCAAAATGCCAAACTGTTTTCCCTTGATATGCTAATTGAAGCCTCTGTTGCAACTCCATTAGGTGTGATTCATGATGATTTCTAGTAAGATCAATGTCCACTGATTCATTAAAACCGCCAGTTGTTTCTTGCTTATATTGGTTCTTGGAAAGCTCAGATTGATTTTTTACCCATTGCTTGCCAGTATTTGAGGAAATACTGAAACTTCCTGCCATTTCTCGGAAATCTTAGGGTGATTTTTTTACTCGTCAATTGCCAGTGTTTGAGGAAATACTGAAATTTCCTGCCATTTCTCGGAAATCTTAAGGGTGATTTTTTACTCGTCGGTTGCCAGTAGTTGAGGAAATACAGAAATTTCCTGCCATTTCTTGGATGATCATATACCTCCGTGTGTGTGTCATATGATGAACTGAATTGGAGAAGCACATGAATTGATTCCTTATTTTGTTGTGGATGCATCACATCTGCTTACACTTTGCCAATTATCAACATCTTGTTTAACAGGCTGATATAATGCTCTGTTCGGATTGCTTCCATGATGGGAAATTCGTTGCGGGCAACACAAGTATAGACTTTGCGAGGGTGAATTCAGCGAGAGATTTTTGTTATCTTGATGGGGACAGCTGGACTGATCAGGAAACTCTGCTGCTGCTTGAAGCATTGGAAATTTTTGGTGACAATTGGAATGACATTGCAGAACATGTAGCCACCAAGTCAAAAGCACAGTGTATCCTTCAATTTATTCGTCTACCTATGGAGGATGGCTTATTGGACAATATTGAATTTCCTAGCACAGCCCTCTCGTCTGATAATTCCAAAGAAGATGAATATGGAAAAGCACATTCAAACGTCAATGGTGAATCTGAAGGTACTTGAACATTCCGGTTTCTCTGTTCTTCATATGGATGAACTTTTTGTCTTTGTTACATTTAACTTCTTTTCTTTTTCCTCAATTTTATATTCTTTTCAGAGGCTTGTCTGCAGGACCTTGACAATGAAAGTAGACTTCCTTTTGCTAAATCTGGAAATCCGGTTATGTCCCTGGTAGGTGATTATCATATTTTTTTTAAAGGAATGTACACAGGTGCTGATCTTCTCTATACATTCCAAGAATTAATTCCACTGATAGTATCATGTACCTGATTCTTGCAACTTTTGATGTCATAGAATCTTCTCATTATGTCATTTTTGTAAGAAATTATATCCCAAGCAGCTGCCAAGATAGGCTGTTCACCGATTGAAAACAAGAAGAAAAGAACAAGAAAAAAAAAAAAAAAAAAAGAAGTTAACATTGCATGTTCTATGTTAGAGTTGTTTTCAAAAGTTAACATTAAATCACTGGTACTTCATCCTATACCAATATGAAGAATCACCCAGTGATTTTCTTCAGAGTGCTTAGTGCTTACAGGCTTTCCTTATGGGATGGGTCCCACTTAATGTTTGATTCTTGCATGGACTTTCTGCAGAGCCTCTAATACTATTTTTTGCCTATCTGAGTTTCTACCATCTAACCATTGAAAAAGTTCTTCAGGTTGCCTTTTTGGCCTCTGCAGTGGGACCCAGAGTTGCTGCAGCCTGTGCGCATGCATCGTTAGCAGCACTCTCCAAAGAGGATCACAATTTGATTGCTACAAATACGATCGTTCAAATGGAAGGTTCTAGTCATGGTGATAGGTAGGATTTACATCCATTCAGTTTCCATTTGAAAATTGAAATGTTCCAATACTCTCATTTTTCACAACATCTCTCACTATTAACTCTGATTGCCTTTTGTATACAAACCGTGCCAATGAACATACCATTTCAGGATTTAGGATGACCTGATTTTTTGATCTTTTGATCCATTTCATTTTGTTGCTGATTGATTTAATTCATGATTCCTGCAACCAAGATAGCCTTGTATTGTGTACTAATCTCATGTGTCATAAGACATACTAAAACCTATCTCATGTTCTTAAGGTTGAATGCTGAGAGCATGCATGCAGAAGGCAGGGAAATGACAAGCTTGGGTCATCAAGCAGGTTGTTTGTGAATACTTCGTCTTGCTACAACCTGCATTTTCGTTTTTAACTGTTACATGAATGGATTTCAGAAGAAACTCTGGCAGCACAAGGATCACATGGTAAAAATGATGCCACTGCTACTCCTTTGTCTCCTGAAAGAGTAAGAGCAGCTGCCAAGTTTGGTCTATCTGCTGCAGCATCAAAGGCAAAAATGTTTGCGGACCACGAAGAACGTGAAATTCAGAGATTGGTTGCGGCTATCATAAACCATCAGGTACACTTTAAACACCCCCCCCCCAAAAAGTCAGGTATATTTGTGGCCTGTCTGTTATTTTTATTTATGGGATGAGGACCCCTTTCACAAGCTTTCTGTTTATAGCTTGTATATTTGTAAAGGATCATGCATTCATATTTTTCTTGTATTGGTCTGCTATTGGACATTATTCAGAATGACATGGTACTCATCGGGAAATGCATCAATTGCTATTGCGCATCATCTAGAAAATAGTGTTAATTACCCGAAATGGATGCAACAAATCAATTCATTTTTATTATAGCATTTTAAGTTATCTTAAATTGGGAAAGTACAACCCGTTTGCTGACGAGTTGTTAACAGCTGTACAAGATTTGCTTCCTTTCACTATCTCAGTTTGATGCTTTTGCAGCTAAAGAGACTGGAATTGAAGCTGAAGCAGTTTGCGGAGGTGGAAACCTTGCTAATGAAGGAATGTGAACAGGTGGAGAGGACAAGACAGAGGCTATCAGCTGAAAGAGCACGCATGATCTCAACCCGGTTCGGATCGGCGGGAAGCACTGGTCAACCAGGTGCTGTGGCAGCAAACAGCAGCAACAGTAGTAACATTAGACCACCGGTTGTCATGCCAGCTCCAGCTGCACAGGCAAATATTCCACCATACGGCAACAATCAGCCAACCCATCCTCACATGTCATTCATGCCTCGCCAACCAATGTTTGCTTTCGGGCCCCGCTTGCCCCTTTCCATGATCCATCCATCTTCATCCTCTCCCTCTGCAACTGTTATGTTCCCTTCTACTCCGGCCAATGCCCCCGCTCAAAATCATCCAATGTTGAGACCTGTATCTGGGACTAACACCAACATAGGTTGAGAATTGGACAGCAGCGTCTCATGCAGAGTTGTATGATTAATCGTATTCAATATCATTCGGTACATGTGTAGTTGAGATATCAGTTGAATGTATCAAGTTGGCAGCATGCTAATGTGATGCAGAGAGATTCTTCTGCAGAGTGTATCACTGTTGATGTGCTTATTTTAGTTCTTTGAAATCAAAATGAGCTAGAAAATGCCAAAAAGAAAGAAAGGAAAAGGGGGGGGGGGGATTCATTTCGGCTCTGGGCTTGATTGCAGGACTATGGGTGAGCAATTTACTATGCAATTGTCTAGCTTTGTTTGCAGGTAAGGCATTCCAGCATGAGGAGAGGATCCTTACTCTTGTTCCGGTGGTAGACTCTCAGGAGTTTCAGCACCCGGTCAAGGGTTCGAGTATCCATAGGTGGTGAAATCCCACTACGGCATGTGTGCCTGTGTAAAAAAATAAAAAACACCCTGATCCATAGCTCAAGTGGCGTGTGTGCGTAAAAAACACCCTGATCCACAGCTCAAGTGGTAGACTGAGTGAAGGATACCTCGTTTCAAAACTGAGGTCTTGGTATCGATTCCCTAGTGGGGGTGGCTAACAGTGAAGTGTGAACTGACAATGGGGTGTACTAACAAGCTAACAAAAAAAATAAAATTCCAGCATGAGGTGAAAGAGAGAACGGGTGTGAGCATTTTGGGATGCAAATTCTAGCACTGTTTGTAGGTGAAGCCCTCTAGCATGAGGGGTAATAGAGAATTGGTATGAGCAAATTCAGATGCTGTTTTATTCTTTACACATTCTTGGCTATTTTGGCAAGGTGAGCTTCCAATATGAGGGGAAATCAAACCCTTAAAAAGCAAAATGCTGTGACGATTTGCTTGGGGCTATTCTTCCTTCTCTTTTCATTACACGTGCTTGGCTATTTTGGAAAGGGCTAGGCTGCTGTGATAGTAATGCACTACTTTTTTAGATGGCGATTTCAGTCTATAAAAATTTAAGTGGAGACACTTTAAGCTTACATGCCCATGGTCATATGACAATCCAGGTGGTTCAAATAGCCAACCCAATTATGGATAGGGCATATCTCAAAAATTACACCAAGAACATAATAACCGTCTGATTTTGCCTAGGAAATTTGGATTCACTCATTGTTACTCTCCTACCCATTCATTTGATAGTCATTAAACGGGTAGTTAGGATTGCATGATCCCTAAGATTCTATCATAAGATTGCTGGAAAGCTATCATTAGATCATGGGTAGCTACTGCATCTCTTGCCATTAATGCACACATGCAGTGCCATACAAGATCTGAGCTAACTAGAATAGCTCGTTCAACTTGACTCGATGTAGCTCGGATCACCTTTGCTTGAAAGGGGAGTTTGGAATGGGCCCACGCCTGTTTGATTTAGCTCGTTAAAAAACAAGCCAATGTCAAGCAGTAGCTAGCTTGGCTCTGCTCGGCTTGAAGCTTGGCTTAGACCTCAACTCGGCTCTCTCTCTCTCTCTCTCTCTCTCTCTCTCTCTCTCTCTCTCTCTCTCTCTATATATATATATATAGCCAAATGCTCAGCTGCCCACCAGTCCGCACGGAACTCCTTTGGATTTCATGGGATTCCACATCGCATGGACTGTTCGAATTAGATGCCCACGACACAATGTGCAAAGGTGCGCATGTGCGTAGGTGGGCATGACTATATATATATGAACTTTCTTTTTGTGCAAAAATCCATTCACATCTCCCTCTCAAAATCCGCCTGCAAATGGCCACCTCCATCTCCTTTCCTTTATGACCCCGTTACTCACTCTCTCCCGTCTCTCTTTACCCGCCCATGCAAGTGACCACCTCAATCTCTCTCTCTCTCTCTCTCTTCTCTCTCTCTCTCTCTCTCTGTGTGTTCTTCTCCCCATTCTTCTTTTTATTCCTCTTCGTTTGACTTCTTCTTATTCCGATTCTTCTTTTTATTCCTCTTCGTACGACTTCTTCTTATTCTTTTTCTTGAATTTTTTGATTTTGTAAAATTTTTTTTAATAAGAAAAGCTCAAATCAGGGATTTGATTTTGTAAGGAGATTTTATCAAATCCCTAATAATTAGATGTATGGAATCAAATTGTGCATTTAGATTGTGGAATCAAATTTAACAAATCTCATGTGTATTTCTTATATTTATATTTATAGATGATTAGTGAAGAAGTCCTAATTACCTTCAGTAACAACGCATTGGCCACATCTCCTCCATCTCCTCTTGTGGAGGAAGATGTGACAGAAAACATAAACACTTCAGCTTCATGTTAAGGCAAAAAAAGGTCAATGGTGATGAATTTTATGAAGAAGTGAGAGGTGGTGAAACCAATGTTTGCAAAACAAGTTTTGCTAAGCATTCCGAGCGGTCAACTTACTATCATAAACACATCAAAAATTGTTCAAAGAGACCAAGAACTACGAGTGAAGACCAACAAATATTTTCGCTATCAAGCTAGCATAATGACTCGTAAATTTGAGAAAGAAAAGTTGAAAAAATAGTTTGCAAGAATAATTATCATTGAAGAGAAACCATTTAAATTTCTAGAAAGCAAAGTTTTCATTGACTACAACAGATACCTTAATTCTAAGGTTGAAAAAGTCTCACGTGTCATGGTGCAAAAGAAGTACATGAAGATGTATTTAAATGAGAAAGCAAAGATTAAATCTCTTTTGGCATCCGTCTCACGTATAAGTTTGGCTTCAGATTTATAGACGACATCTCTAATCAAAAGAAGGGGTACATGTTATTGACGGCACAGTACATTGATGCAGATTAACATATGTGCAACACAATTTTTAACTTCCGTCATCTTTCTCCCTCATATTGGTTTGGTTATTTCAATTTGCATATATAATTGTCTTTTAAAGTTGGGCATCGATAAGAGTATCTAAAATTATATCAAACAATGCATCTGCAAATGATAGTATAATTTCTTACTTGCGAAACTAATTCAAGTCGATTGACAAAATATTTTTTAATTGAGGAATATTCCAAGTTCAGTGCTATACATATATACTAAATTTGATTGTACAAGAACTGTTAAAATTAATTGACCCTACAATAGAGAATATAAGAAAGCGTTAAATATATAAGGGTGCCACCTTCAAAACTTAGTTTATATAATGATATATTTAATGTTTGAATTTGAAGTTTAAAAAACGTTGAAGTTGGATGTATGCCGGCATTGGAATTTAACTTTTGAAATATTGAATTCAGCTGTGGAGTTGAAACTTATATTTCATGAATGTGACACATAATAAGCGTACGTCTGGTTACCTATAGAAGATGATTAGACAAAAGCTGAACATGTTCATAGGTTTCTGAAAATTTATTATAACTATATGAAGATTTTTTCCGAAAATAAATACCCTACCATAAATTTGTTTATTCCCTCCCTTTGGAAGATTAAGGAAGCTCAACATACAAGTGTCATCATCACAGGTCTAGATTTTCTAGAGACGATAATTGAAAGTATGCAAGTATAATTTGAAAAGTACTAGTATAAATATCATTTGTTAATGGCGCCAGTTGTTGCTCTTGATCCACAAAGCAAGATGGGGATGGTTAGTTTCATTTTCAAAAAGATTTATTCGCCTGAAAAGGCATTTAAAGAAACCACCAATGTTCGTGATGTGATTGAAGAATTATACAGTTTGTATGTTTGTAAATTGGCCAGAACACAAGATATAGAACTTAAACAACTTGAAAGTGGTAATAATTCATCTGCGGGTAATATTGATGTGTTTGATGAATAATTTTCGACATTAGAGTAAGAAGAATTAAACAAGCATACAACCAAGTCAAAATTAGACATATATCACAATGAGCCAATTCTAAAGGCCTCAAACACATATTTTAAAGTTTTAGAAGGGTGGAAGATAAGAATTCATGAAGCAAAATACTATACATTCTCATTGTTGACATGTGACATTTAACAATTCTAATTACTACGGTAGCATTTAGCACGAGGAGTGGGGTCGTGAACAAATATCAAAGTTCTTTTGCACAAAAAAATTAATTAAAGCACTCATTTGTACACAAGATTGGTTGCGGCCGATTTGAAGCAGTGACACTTTTAATGCTAAGGATGTAGACAACGACGATGATGAGATAGAGAGTCTAGGCGAGATTGCACCTCCATTTGTTTGAAAGAGGCTGATTATTTATATTTTGTTTTTAATAATGGTATTGAATGGATTACACTTTTAAATCATTGGTTTAACATTTGTTATATTTTGTTAAACATTTATTTCTAAAATATTGAAGACATTAAATGGATTACACTTTTGAATTTATTGTTATTTAAATTATATGTATCGTTCATATCTTGTTTTTAAGCTTTTAGTTGTTACTAAAGATCGCTCAGCTCGACTCGCCTCAACTCGATCCAAGCTTGATTCGACTTGAACCATCGGGCTAGGGCGAGCTAGCACGTTGAGCTTGAAGGCCGAGCTTCGAGCTGGGGTTAGAGTGAGACTCGACTCGATGTACAGCTCTACATGTGACAAGAACAGCCCTATCTGTGGCGTGGAAAGTGGACAATATAGAAAGACAATTTTTTAAAATTTCCAATGACACTTGGAACCGATGGACAATCCAAATCAATTAACAGGAATTCCACGTCCACTTGCACTTTTTAACTTATTGTTATTGCTGGTGCTATGAGAGCGCCCCAAAACGAGAAACAGAACTGGGAAGAAAAGAAAGGGAAAATAAAAAATAAAAAAAATCCACTGAAATTGCAAGAATCAAAAGGGTAACTGGAATCAAAGATCTCCATTTTTACCTGCAACGTCATCTAAATCATGCAACAAATGTCCATTTTTACCTGCAAAGCAATCCGCAGGAGCACAACCGCCGTCCACATTCTAGGCATACATCCAAAAATCCGCTAAGGCAACCAAATTCTGGGTGCATCCAAAGAGACGATAAGATACAATTGGTATTCTATACGAACAGCAATGAGCTGGAGGTTGATATTCATCACTATATACACTTAGTGGTCATCAGGCTGCTTGTATTTGCATCATGGGATTCAAATGCATAAGGTGCACTTGGGGATTCATAAGCATATCTGCACAAAACCCAATACAAACTATGATTTCTGTGTTATATATCCAACGGCAAATAGAAGGCCTCAGATATCAAATGCTGCGTATAAAAGCATTTTCTTTCCCAAAATGGCATAAAGTGAAATGCGAAAGCCAACATCTGAACACACCATATGTTAAACAGCCTTCGAATGACCCAAAACCAGAACTGCTTGAAGTACAAAATCCCAATATACACCCATATACTTTTGCTCCATGGTGTATAACTTGATGCAGCAATTTTGCTAACATGCTTTCACTGACTCATTAGTAACAAAAGGAGACCGTTGGAAAGAAATGCTCGTGTGCTTGCTACATTCCATCCTCATGTTTAGTTGTAAAACAAGAATCTTAAATCTTCTTCTGTTAGTCGTCCCATAGCTTGAGAAGAACCTCCAACAGTCCTACATATCTCATAGGACAGGGAAATCAGTTTTCAAAGCAGATTTGCAGGTTCGATCTTTAAAACACTTTGAATTCTAAGCTAATTAGCAAATCAATGTCTTACACTTCAAACATCAGTTCCTTCTTCTCTTGCAACCTCAGAATCCTCTCCTCGATTGTATTTTCAATCACAAATCTAATGGTTCTGAGATCCAACAAGCAGAATGACATCATCAGTCTACAAAAGGTTATGGAAGAAGGGTGATGGCTTCGAGTAGAAAGGGAGTACAAGAGCACCTGATTGGTTTAAATTGTCCAATTCGGTGAATTCGATCTTGAGCCTGTTGCTCCACAGCTGGATTCCACCAAGGGTCCATCAAGAAAACCTAAGCTCGGCCATGTAACCAACCAATTAGAGCCAACCAGCACCAAAAAAAAAAAAAAGGAAGCCGAAAAACAAAAACGGGCAGGTATCCAAGATATAAAGTTATTTAAAGACATGTATCTAAACTACATACTCTGAGAACAAATTCGGTTAAAAAAAATGTTTCTAGGCCTGCAAATCTTTAAAAACATCTGGTTACAAGAAACCTGAAGAAGAATGAAAATTGAGCAAAATCTAACATTGTTAGAAGTTCCTGTTATACGTGTTTAGTTTATAATTTATAACAGCAGGATACACGAACATCTTTGAAAACATAACAACAAAGAAGTAGGCTCGGGAGAGTGTAGTCAACTTTGTGGAAAGGAAGTTAACTGTTTAGGAGTTCAAAAGCATTTAGAAAGAACCGGGAACAATATATTTATCCTCAAGTGCACATTTGAAAATTCCTCTTTCAACATGGATGGGATGCACTCCCACTCAAATCTCAACAGGGAATAAGAACAGCACCCAGTTTTATCACTATTGAGATATGGGGCAGAAACAAAATGGAATGACAGACTCCTGCCAAATGTAGTTTGCATTTTCCATGCCATTGCAAAGTCAAAGCAGATGGTTATATAAAGATGGTAAGTCATAAACCGTAAATTGCAAGATCATAAGATTTTTATAATTTTTTAGAAAATACAGAAAAATTCAGAACAACATAAAAATCTTCAAAAAATAGGAAACGATATATGTGCCAAACATTAACATATTATACCAACACAATGCCTGCTGTTGTTTAGAAACAAAGAATTAGTAGGTTTTTGGACTTAAAAAGTTCCAAGCAAAACACTCAGTCTATGTCGAATTTTCAATCGTGTCAACATCTTCATCTTGACTATAAGCATCAGCATTGGAGTCTTCCATGTATGATGTTATTTTAAAAGATACAAAACTCAAAATTCCCTCACACGACTGATTAGTACAAGCGCGTGAGACATTATTTGGGTTAAAAGGCCCCAAAGTACCTTCAATTTTTTTCATCTCATATGAAACGTTGAAATGAAATTAGTTTAAGGAACTAGGTGCTCACATATGATGCCACCGTGAGATTGAGGGCCACACCTCCAGCTTTCAAGCTCATCAGAAAGATCTTACAGTCCGGCTCATTACTGAATTTCCTTATTGCCTCATCTCTAGCGGCCATGCTCATACTCCCTACCAGCTGAACACATTTAATGCCAGACTGCAAAAGGTTCAACACACCAATTCAGCATCCTTGTTCTTTTTTTCCTTTTACCTTTTTTGAAACTCTACAAAGATGTCCATAGTTGCTTTACCTTCTGAAGGGAGTAGTTTATCAAATCCAAGAATGAAGTGAACTGGCTGAATACAATTCCTTTGGCAGAACCATCCCTTTCAACCATGGACCTGATTTCTTCCCTCTTTACAGCCATTCATAATCAGAAAATGGTTAAGATTTTTAAAAAAACAAAAAAACAAAAACAAAAACATGAATTGCAAAAATTGAACATGAAAATATAAGGAATTTTGAAAGGAGATAGCCAGCATTTCCTTGATTATCTTGTTTTCCTATGACCATTATAAGCTTGTAGGCCTAAACTCATGATCATAACATTGTGCAGAAAGCTGAACAGAGGATAATCATATACTAGCTAATTAGATCCTACATGTTTTGGCACCTATGTACATTAAACCTTTTTGAAAGATACCCGTGTACATGAAACTGCAAAAACTAAAATAGCCAATCATGTCTAATCACTTTTAAGCTACCCGAATGCATATAAACACATGCATAATAGCACTTACTAGAAACCAGGATTTTAGATGCAGTAGATATGACTGAAGACTTGAAGCATGCAACGTCGCATCTCTAATTTCAATGTATAGTCCTATAACATCCCAGATTTTTGCCAACTGGGAATTGGACATCCTTGGGTATTACCTTTGATTTTTCGATTTGAGTGCATGTTTGTGCATGCATTAACGTATGTTTGGGACCAAAAGGAGTGATTTGGGGTCCAACAAAACCATCCAAAAGAATGAAAGTTTAAAATTTTTCAGAACGTGGGCCAACCCCAGCGGTGCCACCGCCAAAAAAATGACTTTCTGGATAGTCCCCGGCAATGCCACCGCGACAGTGGCATGCCATTGCCAAAAATTGGACAGCCAAATCGGCATCCACCGCCACCCCCTGTTCAGCAATTTTCTGCATACGCAGATTTTGACAGTTTTAGTGCATTGACTTTAAAAATTCATATCTATTTTTCTACAACTCCGATTGAGGTGATTCAAAAGCCAGATTGAATCTTTATGAGTCTAGTTTTATATAAAAATAAATAAATAAATAAAAACAAGATTTAAATAAAGTTAAATTGAGGGCATTTTAGAAACTGTACCAAAAATCTTAATTTCCGGCAGCTGGTACTTCCAAAAATTTTAGAATTCTTCTAAATATCAAAATATTATGAAATTTGGTAGAGCTAGAGTAGACTTGATGATGAATTACCATAAAAATTATAAAAATAATCTACTAATTAAAAATACTAAAAACTTACTAGCAACAGACCTATTGAAACTGAAAATTTTTACAACTTTATGTTGCCGATGGACCGTACATATCTTTTTCATCTTAGGGTTTTTATATTTGGTGTCTTCTTAGGAATTGTTAGGGATCATCTTATATGATATATTTTACTCATTCGAGTAGCATAAGTAAATTAGAGTTCTTGATTAGGGTGATTATGATCGAATCCTCATTTTCGCTAGTTGCGAATAGGCCACACTATGAACTTAGCTAATCCAAACCTAATCATTGCACACAAGAAATTTCCCTACCCAATTCATTCCAAAAATACCCCGATTATCCGAACAAGCTTTAAGCCGCTCATTAGTAAGCCACTAGTCCCGAAACTATAGAATAATGCCCGTCTCACTAGGCTCGACGGCCATCGCGGGTGGCGAACCAAGAAAGTGTCCAAAACTGCTCAACTTGAGCCAGAGGCCGTGTACTTGGAATACATGAATGCCCCAAGTTGAAACCTTAAACTTACGTGAAACAAACCTTCCACTCTCTTGTGAAGTTGTGACTTTTCGACCGTTGGATCACAGCCAAACTCGATGTGCGAGTTAAAGATATTTCCTTGCTCATATCCATATAGTTGTGGCCCCAATTGATCACCGACAACCGTCATTCGTAAGTGGGGCCCCCACGGGTAATCGAAGCGTCCGATTGTCGCCCGGTTGTGATGAAACATAGATCCCATAGTGGGACACCTACCCCCGGTGTAGATAAGCCAGTAGGCCCCCAAAAAGACCCTGTAAGTTGGAAACAACCCCCTCCAGGATTAATATAATGAATAAAGGCCATTGGGGCCATTTTCACCATTTTTAGCCCTATAAAAGGGCCTCATTTGGACTCCCCCTCTCTATGCGAATTTTCCCTTAGCCAAGGAGTGAAAGAGGAAGAGAGGAAGAGAAGGAAGGGTGAAATGGTGGAGCCCGGTGTCGGATCACAACGTCCAATCCCCATGCTCATCGAATTTTGAAAATCTCTCATCTATTATGCCCGATTTCATGTCTTCCACGGATGAAATCCGAAGATTTCAGGTCGGATTCTCCACTCCTTGCTTGTAAAAGGTTCCTTAGTTATCCTTCTACCTCTTTCTTTCGTTTCTTGCATTTTTAGGCCATTAGGGTTAGAAACCCCCTTTCATTTCCATCGATTTTCACAAACCCTAATGTTAGGGTTTTGAGTCACGATTATCGATTGGAGTGGTCCATACCCTTGCAAGAGCCGTAGTCGAACTCAACTCCGGTAGGATTTTGGTTGTGCACCGATTTCGGGTCCCGATTCGTCGAATCGAATTGAAGGATCATTCCAATCGAGTTAGTTAACCCATAATACATCGTTTAACGCTTAATTAAGATTAAATCCACATCATTAATGATAGTCATGTGATTCGTCGAACCGAGTTAAAGGATCATTCCAATCGAGTTAGTTAACCCATAATACGTCGTTTAACGCTTAATTAAGATTAAATCCACATCATTAATGATAGTCATGTACTTTAATTTAGGTTTGAAGTGTTTTCCCCAAATTCCTGACATTAAGGCTGCATCCAAGTCGAGGATTTCAATTCTAGGGTGAAGATCTATCCTCAAGCTTTTACTTGCCATTTTAAAATAACTAAATGTGTTGTTTGCTATTTGGTTGATAACATGTTCAATGAAATGCTTGAATGACATGAAAATCTTAATATTATAATTATTCGATGTTGAATGCTTAAAAATGCTAATATGATTGAATTGTGTTGTTGTAGTGGATCGAGCTTCGAAAATTATTTAAATATGTGGATATCCCACTTTAGGGAAGCTATCCTAGGCTTATACGGCTGACCGGAGTTAAACACAGACGACGACAATAGTTGGAGCTACATGGAATGCTTTACACCTAATGCCGATTTGCCCGGGGTCCTCCGTAGTCAATTGCATCAATCTAATGCAAGCTCGATCATTCTCGTGCTTGGTGATTGTATAACATTCAATAGAATCTGGGATATCACCGTTACCATTGATTTAGTCTACTCATAAACATTAGTGCATTATGATTACCAAAGGCTCACAAGCCGTGCATAGTGGTATGGGATACCATGTTCGAGTTGTCAGCCTATGCTGGGGTGACGAGCCTCCCCATAATGATCATTGAGCACTGATAGAGGTGATAGTATGTTGTTCGAACGGCCCTCGTCAAATTACTCGGTTGATGGTTCGTGCCAGAATACCGTTCGAACGATCGAGTTTGGGTGGAATTAGGTGAAGAGCCCTTTTTCTTTGTATTGATTTAGTTTTGAGTGACAAGCCCACACCTCTAAATTAATTTTGTCACACTCAGTGTTGGGTGACGACCTGTACCGTGTTGATACCTCAATTTGGATCAAGGGATACTGGTGAGGAGTCGCCATGTGCCGCAACAAACCACGTGATACGGATAATGACTCATGATATAATGGCGGTATCTCAACTTCGTCAACTTGCTGTATGAACTTGAACTAATAATCACTTGGCCAATCATGCATTAGAATAGGATATTGAACTTCGGCGTTGGAGTCGTTTGTGAGGGAGTGTTGGCATTTGTGTAATAAGCGTTGAAGTCGCTTCGAGGGAGTGTTGGATTGTAAGGAGCATACATCATTTCATCATAACATTAATATACTTACTAACTAGATTAGGAAACTGTTTGCTTGTTATGTCATCATTACTTGCGCTTGGTTGTGTTGATAACATGTGTAACTTGCTTAGTAGTTGTGCGTTAAAGATAAAATGCTTGAGTATATTACATGTACGAATATGTATTTGTTGTAAACTACTAATCACTAAAATGTCCCAAGTAACAATCTTCGGGATATTTATTCATTATGTTGGCATTTGACGCTTACTATTTGACATATGCAGATAACTCGGGAATAGGACCAGTCGATGGTGCGCTTAAGGCGAGTAAATCCCTAGCTTCTTCCCGCTTGGTAGTTGTTTTTTTTGTTCCTATTGTAATTATTGTGATTTGTATAATTCTCACATGGGTGATCACCATTTTGGAACTGTAACTTTTGAGTGTTAGCCCTATATTTTCAGATTTTGCTATCTCTACCTCGCTTTGGTTCCGCTAATTTGAAATGTGTTACTCTGATTATTTATGTGTGAAATGAATGTAAATCTGAATGAAGACACATGCATTTTATTAGGTTAACACCGGGAACTTGGGATCGGAGTCTATGTACTCGGGTGCCGATTTTCAGGGGTTACAAGTCCTATGTGTACTATAAGTTTTATTTAATTTTTCTGTATCTAATGCATAAAAACACATGCATAGTAGCACTTACTAGGAACCAGGATTTTAGATGCGGTAGATAAGACTGAAGACTTGAAGCATCTAATGTTGCATCTCTAATTTCAATGTACAATCCTATGTGCACTATAAGTTTTATTTAATTTTTCTGTATCTTTCCTATTTGATGGCTAAGCTGAGATCTCAATATTAGGTACCATATGTTTGAAATGCTAGGGAACAAAGCTCCACTGCTTATAAGAGTGGAGTTCAAACGGCAGTGTGGAAGTCTATGCATGCAAAGAGGTCCCCAGATATAATAACATAATATATTTGTATGTATATGAAAATTTTTATATTAGATATGTAGGTGAAACCTAACATTTGATCCCGACATGATGCAGGACAACTAACCACTAGCTCTAAAAGCTCAAACTCTTAAAGTATGGCGAATTTATCCCTTTATCTCATAACCCAAGCCCCACATCTCATGAGTTAGGACCTCGGCCAAACCCCCCTCGTGGGCCCCAAATCACATGGGCCGCCCACCCCAAGAGTGCCCCCCCCCCCCCCCCCCCCCCCCCCCCCGGCCCGAATTATGGAAGAACAATAAAACAACAGATGGCTACACGAGTGGGAAGCTCTGCACCACCAAACTTGCAAAAGCTGAAAATCCGGACCCAAATAGGAGTGTTTTTTCAAAAGTTTAAATATCATCCGTCTCTTTTTTAATATCTCCTTTAGAATTTATGCAGTCAACACATATTTAGATTTGAGACTCACATCAGAGAATTGCAAAGTTTCTATAGAGAGGAGTTAATTTTTCTAAGAGCTTTTCAGTGATGGTGTTCATCTTGAGAAATTCAAAAAGAAGAAAGAAAACCCAAATTGAATTTGAAGAAGAGAATATAGTTATGACTGCAACCGTACCAAAGCTTCAATTTTTGTGCTTGTCTTAAAGTCTTCAAGATGGATTCTATGAAGAATACTTGAGCGCTTAAAACCCTTGACAGTTGTCACAGGACTTTGTTCCTCTGGACTCCTCTTTGTTGTTAAATCAACAGTAAGTGGTCTTGAACATGATGGGCATGAAACCTGACCCAATGCTGTAGAGTAATCTAGCAAACAAGCCTTACAGAAGACATGCTCACACGAGGTGACCTGAAATAGGAATAGAAAAATGCCAAGATATCAAGAATTTGGTATGTGATAAGAACTTTGCCAAGCCAACACACAACTGGCATGAGCAGGACATCCAAGCCATGCACAACGTGGACCCCACTCTGTAGGCCTGCCCAACAACCAGGTCGGCCATTTCATCAGCAGGATCACATATGTAACAATGTACAGTATAAAAGAAGTTGCCAATGGTTCATATTCAACATGTAGGCGTGACGAGCCTAATGAATTGACGAACATGATCCATTTGCAGGCAAGGCCTGCCTGATGAACAGCTCGATGCCCCACAACATGCTGCAATGGCTTCTATGCCTTGTCTAGAGGTGCTATAGGAGGCGTAGTTGGGTTTTCAGAATGCATACAACAGTTTGGATGATTAAGACATTATCATTGATTTATGCTCAGGAATGGAAAATTGGTAAAAGATAAAGTGTTCAACTTATCACTGATGTCAGGAAGGATAGCTTACCACTGGATCCTCAGATGGTTCGTGACAAATGCCACACTCCTGTTCTTCAACATTTTTACTTCCATCGGGTGGTGACGCAGTTTTAGAATAGATAACAAGGTAAGGGTGGTCAACTGCCTGGAGTTACAAGAGATGGATCAATCAGATGAATTGATGAGAAACTAGACAACTACAGTACTGGGAGATTTCCAAACACAAGCACCCATCAATTCCTCCATATTTTAAACGAACAGAAATATGAATAACAGAAGCCGGAAACAATAAAGTTCTGATACGCTCAAAACAAGCAGAAGTGGCCAACAATAAGAACTAGGGACATCTTTTTGTGAAACAAAAACATCTTAGATCCTTCTTTTTTTTTAAAGGAAACATTTTAGATTCTTAGTGTCCAATTTAGTAAAAAGATGTTGTTTAGTTCTCTTAATTGTTTTGTGTTTGTTGTCTCCAAATTTTATAACGGAAACAATGTTGTTACATATGTTTAACTTCTGAATGTTCCATTGATGCAAACAAGTGCTACTTTACAAGGGGCAAATACATAAACTGAAACAATTTTCATGCATCTTCGATTAGAAAGTAAGAAAAGATGGTGATCTAAAAGGGCAAGGAGAAGACCCAAAAAGATGCGGGTGAAGGTAGCAAGAAAATTTTTGGTGGCCTATGGTCTAACTGTAGTTATGGCCCTTCACAGAGTGGAATGGCGGAGAAGGATTCATGCAACCAACCCAATTAGTTGCAATAAGGCTTAGATGATAGTAAAAGGTTTAAAAGCAAAGAAATGTGATAAATTAAAAAATATCATTTTATAACTCAAGATGATACCATACATGGAACAAACATTTTGTACCAGCATGCAACTTGGCTGGAGGCTGAAATTGGCACTATCTATTCCAAACTCAATCCAACTAGTCTGGGGTGTGTGTGTGTGTGTGTGTCCACAGGGTGCATGTGAGTGTTTGTCCCCACCTTTACGGGGTCCCCAAACCTTTTGAATGACACATGGGATCATCAATCGATACGGTTCATTCAATAGAACCATTGGGAACAACCCATGGTGCAAGAATCAAGCCAATCAGATGATCCAAACCCTTTGAATGGGGTCAATTTGTTGCAAACGTCTGTTTACAATCCATAGGTCACACAGTTAAAATCATCAAACCAAGGCGCTACTTTGGAATCATAAGAAATTCACGGTCAGATCTATCGAATAGATGTTTCAAGATGATGATTGGACCTATTTTGTTTCTCCGCTCAATCTTGATTGTCCATTTTCCATGTATTGATCGGAGATGTTAGGATCATCTAATTGGGGTGATTTTTGCACCATGCCTTGATCCTAGTTGTAAGAATGAATGAATGGTCAATCGACGATAGGACATCCCACGTGTCACTTAAAAGCCTCAAGGGCGTTGCTAATGTCCCCAAAGCTTTTGAATGACATATGAGATGCCTAATCTTCAATCGAGATGATTCATTCAATAGTGCCATTGGGAGCAAGCTATCAGATGATCCTAACACTTTGAATGGAGCCAATTTTTCACAACCATTCATATTTTATGAACCATAGATCGTATGGCTAGAATCATCAAGCCAAAGCGCTACTTGGAATCATATGCAATGCAAAGTGGAGTCTATCAAATAAATGTTTGAAGATGATGATTGGACTGATTGCGTTTATCTGCTCAATCTTGACTGCCCATTTTCCGTGCTATCGATCTGATGTTTAGGATCATCTAATTGGCATGATTTTTGCACCATGGCTTGCCCCTGGTTGAATGAATGCATGGATGGTTCAAATCAACCATCAGCTGTCCCACATGTCATTTAAAAGCTTTGGCAGCAGCACTAACCTCTCCTTCATCCCCATCTCCCAAAGGGTTGGTGTGGAACAGTGATCACCAAAACCTAGTTTACTCTGTTTTGGCCAAGTTTTTGTTTCATGACCATTATGCCTCCACTTCGGATAAGAATTGCATGCACCTGCCGCAGGCGTGTAAGGAGATCAAAGATATGAGCATAGTTGTTCATCAGGGTTCCCGCTTCAACATATCTGCAAGTCACGAGGCACATTATATCCACATATCAGGAAGCAGCAGAAGAAAACCATTCTCACTTCTTGAACATAAGCAAGGCTTTCTGCCAACATGGTTCTAAGTGGGAACTCAAGAAAGAGCAAGGAGCAGCAGCAGAGAGGAAACCATTCTCAAAAGAAATCAGTATGCAAAAGCAGCAGGGGAAGGTGTAAATGAACATTATTAATTATTTGATGTCTTATACAATCAGAAAACTAACACATGCACTGGTTCAACACTACATACACTCACTATAATAGAAGCCTGATTGTGATGTGCAGCATAACAAGTGGTGCCAGGGGCAGGATGATCCGGAGTTGGAGCACCCTCTCTAAACAGATGGTATGAGGAATGCATCAAGGCTATCCGATCGTCCAATTGAGGCCCAGATATGGCCAATTGTGTGATCAGGCCCATCTAAGGGTTCAGTTTGCAAATCAGGTCCAGATCAGACCATCAAAGGGTCCCTACATTAGATCACTATCCAGCATTCAGATTAAGATTGAGCCTATCCAACCGTATAGATTGAAGATCTGGACCACATATGGGGACCAGATGAACATTGAGAAACTGGATCAAATCAAAGTCCTAAATCTTAATGGTTATTCTACACCGAATAAATGGTTGGCTGGATTATGGTACTTGTAATGCAGGGGCATTTTCACACCGGGCTCAAGTGGGGTTGCCTGTGGGATGCAGGGGCACATTCGGGGTGGGTGGCTCATGTGAGGTGGTACCCATGTGATGTGGGGTCCACGAGGAGGGTTCGGCCGAGGTCCTAACCAGTGTTTTAAATATCAACGATATTGGCCGATATATCCCATGATATATCTTGTATACCACTTGTGCGATACGAAACTCGCAAGTAGTGAGATATATCTCACATGTTCGATTCGGTGAGCATTTTCGATTTTCGATCCTTTTTTTTTCCAGTAAATCATGTTAAATTAGCGTCAAATTGTTACAAATAATGGATTGGGAGCTTCAATTTTAAAATTTGGAGGAGATGGGCCGAGTTGTGGAAAGTTGAAAAAATCAAAATTTCCCACTTAGTCGCAAAATCTGTTGCAATCCTTATGTCCAAACATAAAATCAAACATGTATGTAACCTAATCCAGTGATTCTTCTTTTGCTTTTGAATGTATTGGTTGTGTTTCCACACATCTTCTTATATTTATAAATTACATGAATGAACTTTGAATATACTTGCATCAATTCAGTTAGACAACGCATAAATTAGGACCCCATACAAAGAAAACCTCTTATGTGCACATATTTTTGTAATGTTTTGATTTATAAGTGTGTGTTGATTTGTTTTTTAACAATCACTAAAGTTTTATTGAAAAAATCGACCATTTTTCCTATGTTTCCAACAACAATGATACATTACGCGATACAACCGATATATCCCATGCGATAACCGATACATATTTGTATCCCAAAGGTGCGATACATAACGCAATACCGATATTTCGAACACTGGTCCTAACCCATGAGATGTGGGGCCCGGGCTATGAGATAAAGGGATTAATTCGCCATGTTCTATCAGTTCGAGCTTTTAGAGCAAGTGGTTAATTGTCTTACATCAACTTCCATCTAATCAATGGCCCAAATTGATACTGGTTGGATTGTGGGGCCATAGTCTAAAAGTACATATGTATAGGTCTTATACAGCAATCATATAGTTTAAAAAGACTTGTACAAGTCCGACAAAATGCTGAGTCATACTATGTGTATGTCTAGTGCTCTATGTAGTAGGGTTTTGTCTCTTTGGATTTTCATTAAGTTTCCTTATTTGGTTGTTCTTTTCATGTGCAAGTTGAGACAATTTAGGCAAGCTTATTACTTGGACAAATAGGCTTTTAGCCTGTTTTGTTAACCCAAACCAGGAATGGTACAAAGGACGCATGCATATAGCCATACATATAGGATGGAATGGACATTACTACGATTTTTTATTTTTGTTTTTTTGAAAGATGAAATTTTATTCAAGGCAAAAAGCCAAAAAAGACAACAAAAAGGCAAAAACCAAAAGGCAAAAGAAAAGAAAAGAAAAGAAAAAAAAAAAAAAAAACCAGGCCTTTCATGTTCTTGAGAAGGGAAAATTCATTTAGAGGCAAGGCTCTTCTATATCCCTATAGTGAATTGTCATTAATCTACTTGTCATTAAATAAGCATTCTAAATAAGGAAGCCAAAAGATGGCAACTAAATAGTCCAAACTAACTTAAGATCTCAAAGTACCATTCCTATGGGTCTTTCCATACACATTGCTAGTGAACTGTGGACCGTACCGTTGGCCACATCTATATATATAGATTACGCTACTGATTAAAATTCCCTAAATATCAGCCATCTGTCATGGTTACACAATTATGTGAATTATTGTTGCACAGCCATATACAACTACCAAAGTAAGCAATTTGGTTGATCATGTAATGCCAATATGCCATATAGGGTCATTAAATGCTATGCCAGTCTATGGAGTATCAGTAACGTCACATGCATTGATGACCGGGTATATGGAAAGATATATCAACGTTGGAGATACATGGAAAAATATCATTTTCTGAGGGAAACATTGGGGAAGAAGAAGAAGAAGAAGAAGAAGGAAGACGAAAATTTTCTATGGGCGGTAAATTTTCTATGGGTTTTTGTCACTTCTGAGAAGAAGAAGAAGAAGAAAGACGGTAAATTTTCTATGGGTTTTTGTCACTTCTGAGTTCCGGCTTGTCTCCGCTTTGAATCAAGATTTCCCAAACTTACATTTTGATTTCATAAAAACCAAAGGTGAACAAAATCACCCAAGGAACAAATTCCCCCCCCCCCCCCCCCCCCCCAAACACACACACACAAACAAACAAACAAAAAAAAAAACAAAAAAATCCACAAAATGGAGATTTTGTGGTTTTTGGATTTTTTTTTCCCCCAATTTTCTATTCGTTTTCACCTATTTACAAATGTTTCCTCGATATTGGGGATATTATTGCCGGTATCGGGGATAATATTGATGGCATTGTCAATACCAGGGAACTTCTATTAGGGATTCTTCTCAAAATATCACTAGAATCGATAATATCGACAAATATCACTGATATTATATTGAAATTATTGACAATATATGGAAATTTTTAAAATATCAACGCTTTCGGTATTGGTGACCCGATAATAAAAGAATTATCAATAGTATCACCAATATTTGTAACTCTAATTCCAACTGGTGGTACAAAAAGTACAAGCTGTCTAATTGTACATGTAAGCCTCAAGTAGACATCCAATCTGTATATAAGAGTACAATCATCACCTAATTGGACTCTTGGACCCCACGGTCCAATTAGACGATTGATCCAAGTCTAGATTTATCACCAGATCCTTTAGGGGGCGTTTGGCATAGGGTATTAGATGGGATCAGTGTTTTAAATATCGACGATATTGACCGATATATCCCACGATATATCTTGTATCCCACTTGTGTGATACGAAACACACAAGTAGTGGGATATATCCCCCATGTTCGATCCGGTGAGCATTTTTTTTTTCGATATTTTTTTCTATAAATCATGTTAAATCAGTGTCGAATTGTTACAAATCCATGCTTTTTCATGTTTTGTATCCCTAAACCATAAATCATGGATTGGGAGCTTTAATTTCGATATTTAGAGGAGGAGGATCGAGTTGCGGAAAATTGAAAAACAATCCAAATCAAACATGTATGTAACCTAATCTAGTGATTCTTCTTTTGCTTTTGAATGTATTGCTTGTGTTTCCACATGTCTTCTTACATTTATAAATTATATGGATAGACTTTTAATTTACTTGCATCAATTCAGTTAGACAGTGCATAGATTTGGACCCCATACAAAGAAAACCTATCATGTGCACTTGTTTTTTGTAATGTTTTGATTTGTACATGTGTATTGATGTCTTTTTTTAACAATCACTGAAATTTCATTGAAAAAATCGACCAATTTCCAATGTTTCCAACAACAGTGATACATTAGGCAATACAACCGAGATATCCCATGCGATAACCAATGCGTATCCGTATCCCGGGGGTGCAATACGTAACGTAATACCGATATTTCGAACACTGGATGGGATTAGGTGGGATAGAATTGCATTTGGTCCCGTGCAATTCCATCTAGCATTTGGAGAGGATGGCAAAAGGTTGGGATTAGGTGGGATGGAATTGCATTTAGTCCCATGGAATTGCATTTGGTCCCATGCAGGAATTCAGTGGAGGATTTTGAAATCCACTACACATGTGGGCCCCACATTGATGCATGCGTTTATCCATGCCGTCCATCCATATACACCGTTTACACGTGACATCCTGGTTATATATGTGTACAAGTGAACAACATCCGTTGTGAATTTGATCCATTGATTACAATTCCATGGTCCACCAAACATGATTTTGCTTAATCCGGTGTTTTCCTGTAGCAAAAATTTTATCCCAAACATGGGATTGGATGGCTACAATACCATGGTATTTCCAGACATGCAATCATTGTGCAATAATGATGTTAATCCCATCTAATACAATTCAATACCATTCAATTCCACAGACCAAACACGCCCTTATCGAATCCAAATTCCCAATCACGCCAATCTAGACCATTGACCTGATCCAAATCTTAAATCTGGATGCTTAAAAGTCGGAGTTGCCATGTGGGCCTAATCTCTGATCAGCCAACTTATGAGCCCATCCGATGGATGAGTGGTCTGGATGCATCATATATCATGGGGGCTATGTTAGGTGTCAAACAATGTCAAAATGGCATGAAATCGATCCCATTTGAAAGCCTATTGAGCTAGCTTTCAAATGAGCCAAAGATCATGTGACTCTACTACAAATTGAGTGGGTTATGGCTTATTTACAATAGAATTGTATTGTTTTGAGAGGATTTAGGGGTATTGTAGTCATTATTACTATTTTATTAAACATATGGTGCTTACAACTAATGAATGGTTAAAGAAAGTTTGGCATTTCTTTTGCTTTAAGAAAATCATTTATACATGTGAAGCGGATTAAATTTTGGGATACAATTCCAACTAGAAGATCCATGGTTATGTGAATCCTAACCCGAAACTTTGAATTAGGTACTAACTACCAAGATGTTTCTTTGATTCATGTCCTACATCCAGTATATTTGAAGGGGCTATGTGCAACTACCCTTGGAAAGCCCGAAAGCCCTAGATGAATGCCTAGAGATTCTAGTCACGATTCTTTAAATTTATTTTATACCATATATGTTATGTATAGATATGGCTTTGCTAACATCCTCACCAACGCCCCCATACCTTTTATGTCACAATGACCTATTGTCGATCCAAACGATTCATTCATTCATACAACTAGGAGCAAGTCATGGTGCAAATATCATGCCAATCAGTTTGATCCTTAGCTTCCAATCAATACCATGAAAATGGATAGACAAGACTGACTGGAGAAACAAAATTGGTCCACTCACCATCTTGAAACATCTACTATTTAGATCACACTTTGTATTTCTTATTATGCTAAAGTAACACTACTTAATCTTACATTTGACTCCATCTCATTAGAAGTGGTGATGTCCTTGGAAAAAGCTATATCAGAAGAAGAGATCAAGAAAGCAGTGTCAAAATTGGGAGTGACAAAGCCCCTGGGCCAGACAGTTTCCTGATTGCATTTTACCAAAATGCATGTGCCTAGGTACACGTTGGGCACCTAGGGGCACCCTGGTGCTACCTGCGTAATGTTGTGGGTGCCATTTTGGTACCTCAAAATGATTTAGGTATTTTGACCCCTGTTAAGGGTGGAAAGACATCTTATAAACCCCCCATCAAGTACATTTTCCCTTTTTCCTTTAGATTAAAGCTTTGATTTATGAAAATGCATGTTCCCCCAAGTTACTAAGATTTTTCATAAGTTTATAATATAGATCTCTTCTTGATTTCTTTCTTCTATATTGTTTTAAGTGCTACATTGGAATTCTGAAAAGCAATTTGAATTTCCATTTGTGCCATACAGGAGGTACATGGTGAATTGGGGATTATAGTGGAATTGGAAAATTTAGGTTGGATGATTTTGGGTTGTTAGAATGATCGCACGTGTGACATGATCACACATGTGGGCACGTGTGACATGTCCACACGTGTGACGTGATCACGTGTGGTCATCTTGATTGGGTTCAGTCTTTATGTATTGTGGGAGGTTGTACATGAGCCTTTGGCTCATTGGCTGTGGTTTTTAACTATTGAGGGTATTCTGTAATTTCACATTTTAAAGTAAAACCCTAATATAATAAAACAAGTGGTGGGATGTGTGGGGCTACTTGAGCATCCCATTCTCCCTCACACATTTTTTCTCCGTCTTCTTTTTTGCTCCTTTCTTTCTTTCTTTCTTTTTCACCAAAGTTAACATGGTATCGGAGCTATGTTGATCCATTTTTCTTCTTGATTTCTCACTACTTCATCTTTAAAATAATAATAATAATAATCATTCTCTCTTATGAGAAACCCTAACGTGTTTGGGTCTGACCTAACCTAATCTCTTCCAGTTGTTGTACCCCCATGTGATGGGTGGTGAAATTGTGTTTAACGAAGGTGTGTAAGGCCTGCATTTGTGTTCTATCCATGTGATGGGACAAAGTGGGCCATCTTTTATGAAGATTTTTGTTGAGTTCTGGCCCCTTTCTCCCCGTTGAGCCCTTATCGCCTCAGATTTGTACGTCTCTCTTTTATCTCTTGATTCTTCCTCTCCATATTTGTCTCCATCTTGGTTGTAATCAAAGCAGTTAATGCTGCATTCAAAGAAATCCGGTGAAAGATGGTAGTCCTTATCCAAGAGGGACATTTACTTGCATTTTTCAGCGAGAACCGAGAAGCTCAATGACACAAGGAAACATACGTATGACGTCAAGTTCTTTGTTGTGGTGCAAGCTCTGTAGTATTGGAGATATTACTTTGTGCATCGAGAGCTTGTATTGCATTATGACCATGAAACCTTGAGGTACCTAAACTCCAAGAAGAAACCAGGCACATGGCATGCCAAATGGAGTGCTTTTATCTAGGAGTTTACTTTCAACCTCAAGCATCATCGAGTGTGGAGAATAAGGTGGTAGATGTGTTTAGTAAGAAAAACATCTCTTTCCTACACTAATTGTTTCTGTAGTGGGATTAATGGAAATAATGAGCTTATGCTACTGATAGAAAGTTTGAAAATCTCTTCACTGTTTTTTCGATGGGAGTTGTTACTGGTTATCCTCAATTTGCATGACACGACGGTTTACTTGTTTTGTGACACGAGGTTGTTCATTCCAAAGGGCCAGTTGCGAGGGTTGGTGGTGCATGAATTGCACTTAGGAGGCCTTGGTGGTCATTTTGGTGTGTGGACAGGATGATTTTGACGGTTAAAGACTTTCTGTTGGCCAAGAATAAGGGACATGATTGTGATTCCATTTTCATTGTGGTCGATTATTTCTCCAAAATGGCTCACTTTATTCTATGTAAGAGGACTTTCGATTCTATGCGCGATATCTTCTTTAGGGAAGTGGTCTGATTGCATGGAGTTCCTAAGACCATTGTGTCTAGGATGACAAATTGATGAGTTATTTTTGGAAGACACTCGGGGCCAAGATGGGAGCAAAGTTGAAGTTTTCAAGTGCGTACCATTCTCAGCCTGATGCTTAACCTGAGGTGCCCGACCAAAGCTTTAGAAACCTATTGCAATGCCTTTTGGGGAATCCTATAAGCACAACAACAGATCAATTGGGGCTTCGGCCAGGCACAGGTAGTCCAAAACACCTATGCCTTTTACTGCGCCGTCTACATCACTTGTAAGTTGTAACATGATTTATAGATGACTTTGAGATAAAGAATTTGCAGAGAGATAACAACTTACCACATTACGATCCATGTAAATATGTCACTCTTACTGAGGAAAGATTATTTACTTTATAAAGTGATAGATAGAAGAAGATACTTAGTTATAGCAGTATAAAGTAATTACAGAAGCAAACAGGAGATACGCACGTATTAAATTGTGCCTGACTTCGAGTATATAATGCTTCATAAAAGTCTTCTTCTGTATTATCCAGGTAATCCCGCCTCAAAGAAACCTAGAAAAAACAATGATATCAACGCATATTGTCTTCTTTTTCTGGTTCCATCATGCATGGAATCTGGTTTAACAGAGAAATAACTGCCCCCAGGAGTATGTCATCCTAGCCACGAGGAAAAGGGTTAGAAAAACACTCACAATTCTAGGTGGAAGTGCAAGATCTGCAGCCCTGCCTTTCTTAGTACGCCTTAACACTACGCTTTTCAGGAGTTTGTGTTTTAGAAAGACCATGGCTCTTCTACCATCATTGACATACCCAGAAGTTTGTATCGGTTTAGCAACATACTATCATTAGGAAGAAGATGCCACATTAGTTCAAAGAAAAAAGGTAATATATTAGCCAATAAATTTGTTTCTATAAATATATGCTGAATAAAATAATAGTGAAGAATAAGAACAGTAAGAACAATCTGTAAAACTTACTCTGTTCCACCAGCAAAAATGCCTATTAGCTTTATGAACACAGTTCGGACAGTCAGTTGTGTAACTGTAATGTTGGCAATAGCAAAGAGTATTTCCAAGAGTCAAAGAGCATGGATGTCAACAAGATTGCCTAAAAAATCCAATAAAGGCAGACAATATGCAAACTGATCTCATGAAATAACTGGTCAATAAGCAAAATCAGTTCGTCAGTATGAACTATGAAACGGGATTCTTTTTCTTATTTGGAGGATGGATAAGTATGTAAAATGATTTGATAAGAGAAAAAGAAAAGGCTGAAGATACAGTTATGTTTCTTAATGATCTGTATTGAGAATGCATGAGAAATAGCAGAGGTCCTATCAAACTGGAAACTCATCAGAACAAAGTCAATAATCATATGAAAGATGAACCAAAATATAAATTTGCAAGCAACTAAAAAACTGCATGTCATAAGAATATGTCCACATTGACATTAAATTTCACCAAGACTCATGACAAAACCTAGCTTCAAACATGTTCTTGAATGTTGGCCTTCTCCAGAGTGGAGCACTGGATATTGATCATTCCACTATTATAGTAATTGGATAGATCATTTGATTTAGAAAATAAAGAAAAAAGTTTTAAAAGGAGTCGTTGCCATGAAGACATAATGGCATCCACATTTTTCTAATAAAATTCTTTGTTCTCTCTCTCACAAAAAAAATAATAAATAAAATCAAGTCAAAAGATTTACGTATTTTGGACTAAGGATGTCAAAGCTTTGATGTGTGGACACATGAAGGGTAAAATGGGCAATTTGCCTGATTTGTGCAGGCTACATGCTGAGCACAGGGTAATGTGATTCTAAAACAAGTTGACACACATACGCCACATCCAGTAGAAGTCTATATTATAAAAGGAGTCCCATTGAGACAATAAAGGTATATGTTTATGATGCAGGACAACTAACCACTTGCTCTAAAAGCTCGAACTGGTAGAGTATGGTGAATCAATCACATTATCTCATAGCCCAGGTCCCACATCCCATGGGTTAAGACCTCGGCCGAACCCCCCTCATGGGCACCACTTTACATGGGTTCCGCTTCACATGAGCCACCACTTCACACGAGCCACCCACCCCGAGTGTACCCCTTCATCCCACAAGCCACCTCACTCGAGCCCGGTATGAAAATCTCGTTTGCATTAATCACCCCCCCTGAGGAGTCTCGAACACGAGACCTCCCACTCTGCTACCACTTTGATGTAGGACAACTAACCACTTGCTCTAAAAGTCAAACTGATAGAGAATGGCGAATCAATCCTTTTATACTATCAATGATCACCTTATAGTTTTTGCCAGAGGCGAAATCTCCTCAGCCGATGGGAATTGATGAGGACATCCAAGCATCATACTAGAGGAAGAGGATTGAGTGGCGTTTTGATGGGTTTAGAAGGTTGTAATGGAAGGGGAAAGAGGAAGACGAGAAGAATAATACATTTTGAAGAAAAGAAAAAAGAACGATGTACCTTGGGGAATCCACCACCAAACAAGCTTCTACCCTTCCACAATTCAATTGTAATGGAGAGTTTCTCACAAACCCTAAAACACAAGAAGAAAAATTCCTTCACACAAGAAAGCTTCTCTCTTTTTTCTTTCTTCTCAATAACATCACTAGAGTTGGACCTTCACCCTCCTGTGCTTTTATAATTAAAAATTCAGAATAATTACAACTATGTCACTCACTTAAGTGAAATGGCCCATCATCCACAATAAGAAAACTAAAGCATTTATTATCAATCTCAACCATCAAATAAATCCTAACAACAAGAAAAAAAAAAAAAAAAAAAAAAACATAAAGAAAGCAATATCAAAGTCCAAGGGGCCCGAATTTAAAAGATTTGGTGGCATGATGGCCTAATCGACGAAATCCAACAGTCGGATCAACACGAAATAAAAATCATATGACTAAAATGGTCTCCTAAGCAGCGCACATACATCATCCCAAAGTGGGGTATTTCTGATGCACGTCCAATGCATGTAGGGTCTTTAAAATGTCTGGCAAGCCCTATCTGGAACTCGTCTCCCATCCATAAAGAAAGTTGCGCTGATGTGGGTGATCGTCTCGATCTATGGTACACCAGAGTAGGTCCTCAGATGTCCCCATTTTTTATTTTTATTTTTGAAAAATCACAGAGTTATATTAAAGAAGAGACGGAACACAAAAAGGAGGAGAGGGAACGCTAAGAGAGCATGCCCAACTACACTCCGAGAAAAAGAAGATCATTGCCCTTTAGGCATACAACATGTGAAGCCCATTCTATCAAGGTGCACTTAGCCTTACTAGCTACATACTCAGCAAAATGCTCCAAATCTCAAAAACATCTCTCATTTCTTTCTTCCCAGACGCACCACCATATTGCTATTAAAGCCATTCTCCATATCTGTGATCTCTACTTGCCTAAGCTGACCCCATGCCACGATTTAAGTAGGAGATCCGCTAAATCTGGAAAACACCAGCTGATTCCGAATCGAGAGAGAAAATCAGACCAAATGCGATTGATAAATGGACAGAGAATGAGAAGGTGATCCACCAATTCTTCTTGTGCCATGCAACAAAGACATACATTCACCAAAGTCATTCCCCTCTTCCTCAGGTTATCAACCATGAGAATTTTCTTCTTACCAACCAACCATCCGAAAGAGATATGTTTGGGAGGAATAGAGTATTTCCAGATGTGGTTAATCATCGATTCAGTTTTGGGGAGACTATTGTTAACCAGCTGGATGAAGAGAGATTTAACCGAGAAGCAACTAGATTTATCAGGCCTCCATATTAGCTTGTCATCGCTAGACTGATCCGGCACAATTCTGAAAATGTGATCATGAAGGGCTACGTACTCACTGATTTACCAATATTGAAGATTTCTTCTACAGGACACATTCCACACAACTTTCCCACCTTACAATTCATAACAGGAAGCTACAGAGACCTCTTGATTTGGGGCAAGGAGAAAAATACTCCGAAATTCATTTTTCAATGGCCTGTCCCCTACCCATAAATCTTGCTAGAAACGGATGTTGTCTCCCTTCCCAATCTGGAATCCAACTCCCTTGATCAACTCTCTTTGCAAGGAGATAATGCCCCTCCATAGATTAGAGGCCCTATAGGAGGAGGATTCCTTGGTCCACCAACCTCCAACTGAACTGCTGTATTTACTTTTGATTAACTTGTTCAAAAGAGACTCTCTTTCGGATCCAAGTCTCCAAATCCACTTACCTAAAAGAGCCTGATTCATTTTCTTAAGGTCCTTGACCCCTGCTCCACCTTCCTGGAAGTGTTTGCAAACCTGTTTCCAAGCAACTAGATGAAATTTCTTTTTCTCTTCCTTTCCTTGCCATAAGAAGTCCCTTCTTAATTTTTCCAAAATAGCCAGGACTGTTGGCGGCCATTTGAATAAAGACAAAGTATAATGGGAGAGTTGATAAAGCGGCCTTGATAAGAGTAAATCTCCCTCCCAGCGACAGGTATCTACACTTCTAAGAAGCCAAATATTTTTCGAACCTGTTTATGACCTTGTCCCAAAGATACTTAGGGGGTCTACCAATATACAGGGGTAGCCCAACAAAATTGGTTGGAAAGTGGTTGGAAGCCATAGAACAGCAGAAGTCTTTTACATAATTCCTTAGCTCCTCATCCTCCATATTGACACCAAGCATCTTAAATTTAGATAAGTTAACAGTAAGCCCCGAGACAACTTCAAAGCAACGAATCACCGTACGCAAGTTATTAACCTTATCTATATTTGCCTCGCTAAATAGTAAAATATCATCCGCAAACTGAATATGGGAAATCGGGGAAGCCATACCTTTCACGCTAATTCCACTTAAGATACCTGCTTCTCGGCCTTTTTCAAGCATTCTTGAGAGGGCCTCCCCTACTATGAGGAATAGAAACGGGGATAGAGGATCACCTTGCCGCAATCCTCTAGAACTTTTGAAAAAACCTTTCAGGGATCCATTAAGTAATATAGAAAAATGGGCCGAACCGACACATTCTCGAATCCACCCTCTCCACTTATCACCAAAACCCATCCGCTTTAACATGTATTGCAAAAAGTCCCAATCCACATGATCGTAAGGTTTTTCGATATCCAACTTGCAAAGGATACCTTTCTCCCTTGAAATATGACCGGAATGCAAGCATTCATTTGCAATGAGAGCACAATCGAGGATCTGATGTCCAACTTGCAAAGGATACCTTTCTCCTCTGATGTCCCCATCAATTTAGTACATTCCAAAACTAGCCATCGCATATGCATTTCATCCATATGTAAGAGGTCTTGAATTCTTCATGCGTCTAAACCACACAATCATCTGATCAAGTACGAAG
Source organism: Magnolia officinalis (assembly GCA_021015155.1). NCBI lineage: Eukaryota > Viridiplantae > Streptophyta > Magnoliopsida > Magnoliales > Magnoliaceae > Magnolia > Magnolia officinalis. Next base: position 17,619,869 of record JAJHSJ010000006.1, read on the forward strand.
AATTGTGTGACCAAGCCCATATGATAGTATATTAGGCCCTTCCAAGGGTCCAGACTACATATCAAACTATCCAACTGTCCGGATTAGAGATCTGGATCATCTAATCCCCAAATTAAAGATCTAGACCACAACAATTGTCCATTTTGACCTGCTAGACCATTTCGATCATACTAAAGGCCCTGATGGTTATTTTGGACCAGATAAATGATCTCATTGGATGGAGTACTCACAAATCCAAACGGATTGCCCTAATTGATGACCAGTTAGACTGTGGAACCCACTAGTCTATTTATTCCTCATCATTTAACCTATACACAAACCATAAAGCCCTTTCGTGGTGCTTGTGCAATCTGTAATCCACAAGGCTATATGAAGACGCCTTTGGCAATATTTGGATTCCTAACACAGTTTATTTTTTAGGTTATAGTTCCCTTTTATTGTTGCAAGTGTTATTTGAAAGATTATATTTGGTCAATGGGATTCTAAAGTTGGGAGTTTCTGTAGAAGGTATTTTGTAGAAGCTTCTTAGATGGTTTCTGCATTGGGATTCTAAAGTTGGGAGTTTATGTAGAAGGTATTTTGTAGAAGCTTCTTAGATGGTTTCTGCATTGGGATTCTAACCTAGGAGTGATTCTAAGAATCTAGTGGTGCAATGCCTCTACATCCCTTTGGTGTGACTACGTAGGGTTTCCTTTGCAGTGTGCTTCCACATATTTATCCTCTTTTTTCTTTTTCTTTTTCTTTTTTTCTTTTTTGGTTCTAATTTCTGTACTCAGTGAGGAGATCATCAATTTTGTGACATAATATTGGAGGTTTGATCTTCAAATTGATAAGTTCAAAGTGTTGTTCTTATCAAAGTTAAAGTTCTTGCTAACAAATTATCTTTCTTCAACTCCAATGACCTCATTCATATCTTGCGTTGATGCAACTCAAGATTAAAAGTGAAACTTTATGCATTTTAATAACTTATAAGAAATAGCCCTTAGGAATTGTCTGAGATACTACACATTGGAATAGTAGTCTACTTTTTCGAAGTTCAATCAGCTCAGGATTTTATTAATAAGGTAGTAATTCAAAGTTATCAATGTTAATATCTTCTTGAATAAACCATGAAATTACACGAAACATGCAAGGTTGGAGTAACTAATTTTGGCTGCACATCCCTACAATAATAACTACATAAAAATAATTTATATGTTTCAACTTGATATCTGACATTTCATGTCAACACAAACTACAAACAAAATTCCCAGTATCTCATTAATGTAAAATGTGGAGATCTCCAGTAAGTAAACCTGGTGCAAGTATTTTTATTTTATTTTTATTTTTTTTAGAGGCAACGAGAGAATTTCATTAAAAAAGGAAAAAAGGAACACAAACAGAGGAAAGAAAGTACCTGGTGCAAGTATTAAGCAAACATAAAACAAAAACATCAAAATTACTTGCCTGTAATCGAGTGACTTGCAATCACAATCCTTGCAATAATAATATGAGTAAGGGGATATTTGAAGGAAGCGGATCTGTATATAACAACTAAAACTATCAGCCAACAAAAATAATGAATGCTAGTTTAATGAACATTAGATTAAACTAACCAGTGAGTAAAGTTCTCCGACACGATTCTGAAGGGGAGTCCCACTCAAAGCCCATTTATATGAAGATTGTAGAGTAAGAACAGCCCTTGCAGTACTAGAACGTCTATCTTTGATATAATGAGCCTACATCAGCAATTAACCTTGATTAATAGTTATTTGAAAGGAAAATTAGTGAAGGGTTAGGTTAAGGAGAAGAAGCTGGCATGAAATTAGCAGGTTCAGAGACAGTTAAATGACTGCATAACATACCAAGCTATTGATTGATAGCTTGGTATGTTATGAAGACTGCTTGAAGCACATAGAGCAAGAATATGATTTTTTTTTTTATCAGTTAGAAGATGGCTGAAACTGGCTATGAGCACATCACCATGCCTCCATAAAACTTAGGATTAAGATCTGCATGTGAAAAGCAACATTAGCAAATAGTATCAACCTACAAGCTATTGATTGATACACTTTGGCAATGGACATGACCATTCAATTAGTGAACCGCATCTTGGATGAGACAGCCCAAAAATCATGCCAATTGGAAGTTCATGCCAACCAATCACCCACTTTTGGACAGCCAATAGAAGTTTAAGCAAAAGTAGAAAAGGCCTCTAGATTGAATAACAAGTAACTGCTGATTGTTGCAATTTTTTACACTAGCCATCAATGAGAAGTCCTATCAGTTTGTTGGTCCGGAATGGTTGGCACATTAGCCATTTACTAATCGGTCGCTGTGATCCATCACTAGAGATGGCATTTGGATGTAGCACCGAATATCAGTTGGTGGGAACTCCAGGCCAACAAGGTTCAATTTGCATTGGGGCAGTGCGGAACTGCATGAAGAAGGCTTCTATGCTTCTCGCTTTTTCTGCCCCAAATATGAAATCCCACTTGCATCTGGGCAAATCAGATTGACCCTGGGCACTCCCAAATTTACCTGGAAGTTATCTGTCTTCACAATACCCCTATGTTTTAACAAATTCAGCATACACAACAAACCCATCAGCAAATTGGTACCATGCATGCAACATTGACAGAAGCAGAATCATGCTTATAGTTAAGCTGATAAAGGAAGAAAGTGATATAACACCCAAGGAAGACATTTTTCCAAATCAACTGCAATAAACGTAATCGACACAATAAAGTTAACTTACCTCATCCAAAATAATCCGCTCCCACTTCACAGAATGCAAAACTGATTTCCTTGCCGATGATCCTTCACTTCTAGCTGCTGAATTATCATTAGAAGATCTAATACCCGGTTTCTTAGGTGCACGGCCTGGCTTCTTACCCTTCGCAGATCCCTTCCCTTTCCCAACCTTGCTGTCATTGTTCACATCTTCTTCTTCTTCTTCGATGACATCAAATTTCTTTTTTGAGCTGCCAACATTTCCCACATGCTTCTTCTTGGCTTGTTTTGACTGCTTTGCAGTTTTAACAGCACTAGGCCCACAGAAGTACTTCAAATGGATAGTCATTTTATTGGGATAAAACAATTTCCCACACCAAACGCATCGCTCCTTGGGTGGCATATTATTCTTCCTGTAATCTGCCTCAACAATTGAGTAAGTAGTAAGAATGAAGTCATACTTGAAGAACTGGTCGAATCCCTTCTCCCTTTTCGCCCCATGATAAACAAGAACTTTGACACTCCCTTCTGATGTGAACTTTGTAATCTCATTCACCCACTGAACTACAGCGACCAATGGGCAGATAACCAGTGTCCCTTTGATTTTGGGCAATGCAGGAGACGATGAGGACGAGGGATTTCCAAAGTCAAGGTCTGTGGGGCAAAAAGACGAGGACGAGGGACTTCCAAAGTCAAGGTCTGTCGGGCAAAAAGCACGAGTGGCAAGAACAAGCGAAATTGCTTGGATGGTTTTTCCCATACCCATCTCGTCTGCAAGAATACCACCTCGGATCGACGATTCCTCCTGTTTTAAGGCCCAAGCCAGCCATTCCTTCTGGAACCTCAGTAGAGGCATGACAAGGTCCGGCGGTGGGTCCGCCATTTCTGGGACAGTCTCTTCGTGATCATCAAGATTGGGGTCATCATTGTCATGAGCATCAATCCATCTCTCATTCTCCTCCTCCAAAACCTCCCAAATCAAAGGCGGATCTCCCTCTTTTCTACCTTTTCTCGCTTGCTTCCCTTTCTTCTTCTTCTTTCCCTTCCAAGAAGGATCACCAAAATCAATCTCTTCCAGCTCTTCATCTTCATCACCGCCGTTGATTCCTCCGATCGAAGCCTTCTGTGTCCCTCTCATCTTCTTCTTCCATGCTCTTCCGTTCCTCTTCTTCCATCTCCTTCGGAAAGGAACGGCATTCTCGGGTTCCAGATCATCTAAACCGAACGTCAATGAATCATCACTGTCGATTCCTTCCGACGGACGGTAAGGGATGTCATCGTCGCTGTTGTAGCTGAAATCGGACGACGGTAAGTGGTCTTCTAAGTCGAGATTCAACGATACAGATGTTTCTTTGGTCCGTCGCTTCTTACCTATACCACAAAAAGGGGAAATGAGGGAGAGATGTATAGGTTGGGCGTTGGACTAAGAGACGAACAGAAGAAAAAGACGGGCGGAGAACTGACCTTTTCTGGAATTCCTGTTAGAGCTGCCGCCGTTATAACGGCGTTTCATTGCTGCTTTCCTTTCTCTTCTTCCACTAGCCTTTGAAGAGAGACGCGAGAAGAGGGGAGAAGATCAAGAAAACGCGGGAACCTTTATTTATACCGACGTTGGTCTGCCATCGTGTCCTGTGTTAGGTTAGGGTTGCAACCGCCCAAGGTCTTGTAGGGCCCACCATGTCGTATATGTAACATCCACTCCGTCCATAAGATTATATCCTCGGTTCTTGGCCGTTCAAAAAAAATCAGCCAAATTCATTTACTCAGATGGGACATGCCACAGCTATCAATAGGGATTGTTTCTAACCATGGGTTTGTGTGTGGGCCCACAGAGTGTCTCTGTCATCCAATCTATTAAACATGTGTAAATCATGGAGATTAAGTGACTATAAAAAAAATCAGACGGATCCAAAACTCAGGTGGGCCTTCATCTTGGAGGTTTCAGGATAAATTCCCAGTGGTGTGGTCCATCTGAGTTTTATATCGGACTGATATCATATATGTACGGTTAAAATAATGGATCTCACCTGATGGACGGAGTGGATTTACATATCTAATGATAAGAGACAACTCAAGTTTTTTATTAGAATTATATTAGATAATTCTCCCTTTCTTTTTCTTTTTCTTTTTTAAAAATCTGCACGGCGAGGTCATGCTTTTTCTAGTGGCACGAATAATAAGAGTCGTCTGCCAACCATATGGTGTGTGGCATCTGCTCCGTCCATTAGCTTAGCCTCTAGCTGGTTAACGGAGCCAAGAATCTGACTGATCAACAACTCTCAGGTGGGCCACACCACGAGGAGAGGACGTTGACCATAGGTTCGCCGGTGGGGGCCACCACATGATGTTAACGTTCCGTCTGATACGAAAGTCAAGTGCGCCTCTCGCTATGGGTGGAAACAGGAAAATAGCCTGATGCGAAACTCAGGTGGGCCATATCTCCTGAAATGATTAGTTTTAGGCATGATTTTGCACTTTCTACTATGTTTGGCCAACCTGAGTTAGTGATTTTTGGTTTGTAAGGTGGAAATTAATGCTTGCACCTGATAGACGGAGTGGATTCACATATACGATGCAATGGCCACCAAGGGTCTCGGATGCTATAACAGCTCACTGCCACACGTGTGGTTGATCCGCACACTTCGAATTCATGTGCATATTACGTGTCTTTGGGATCGAGACAATGACCACTGTAGACAAAACCTTTTATCCAGCAGTTTTTATGAAGGTATACATACTTTAGTTACCAACTTAGACTAACACGTGCGGACAGCGACGTTGAGGACGAATCTACCCCTCCTGTTCACTGCGAAGACGAGCGCTGACGCTCCAACTGAGAGTTGTACGAACGGCTTAAAAGATATCAAAGTTACATGGGCCCACAGCTATATATTTATTATATCCACAACGTTCATCCATATTTCGAGATCATTTCGGAGTATTATCCAAAAAAAAAAAAATCATATCCAAAGATCAACTAGACCACACCACAAAGAGCAGTTGGAAAATTGATTTTCACCGTTAAAAATTTTGTGGGGCCCACTATAACATTTATTTTCCATCCAATTTATGAATACCTCATGTTAGGGCCCACAGAAGCAATGAAAATTTCACAAAAAATAAAAAATAAATAAAATTCGAGATTCATCGCGGATTCCGCGAATCCACCGCGGCCCGCTGTAGGATTTGGGGATGGATCGCGGAATCCGCAATTGATCCCTGAGTCCAACAAAAGGCTATGGCTACGGATTTTAACCGCAGCTATAGTCGTATCCTGTGTACTTTTCTTTTTAATTTTTAAAATTTTTTTTTTTAACATTTAGAATTTTATTCTACCTACATTTTTTTCTAGTACATATTTATATAAATATGTATATATAAACATATAAAAAAAAAATCTCACATTTGTTCATTTCTTTCTTTATTTATATAACAAGAATATCTTCTAAACCAAAATTAGTTACTTGATGTACCATATATGATTTTAGGGCTGAAAGTTGGGCGGGTTTAACCCAACCAACCTGTGACTCACCCGAACATTGGGTTGGGCTTGGGTAGGATGTATCAGGTTTGGTCTTGGGGTTAGGCGATACAAATACTAACTCGATAAAACTTGGAAATGAAATTGCCAGAATTGACCGTCAAATGCATGGAAATGACCGTAAAGTGAAGGGAATTGACCATGAAGTGCATCGAAATGACCGTGAATCTAAATGGAATCGTTGGAATTGACCGTGAAATGCATGGAAATGACCATGAAGTTAAGCAAATTGAACGCCAGTGTGCTTCTTTGCATCATTATAGATCATGGATAATTATTTCCATTTCCAACTGCGGAGGGCACGACTATGAATGGAGATTTCCTCCTTCCGTTTAAGATAGGTGTTTTTCTATCCAAAACGTCAGTCCTTCCAGTGATCCTAAGACATCCTTACGAAAGATTTAGTCCGGCATGGGACATTATATCTACGGTGAGAAGCCCTTTGTTTATTCATAGCTTCAACGAAATTTTACATTTAGGTGTGAAAGACTAAGATAATGAAGCTTATCTTTCATTACTCAATCTGCATGGCTTTTGAAGTTTCTTGGAAGCTTGCGAGTCCATCGCTCAATATGCATATTAAAAAAATTTCTCTCTCTTTTTTTTTTTCATTTCTTTCTTTATTCATTTAACAAGAATATCTTTTAAACTAAAATTAGTTACTTTGACGTACCACATATGATTTTGGGGTAAGAGAAGCTACTTTAGCCAACCAACCTAGTTATTTTCCAAGATTCCACCAGGTCGATGGTCAAAAATACATTTCATTCACTTCGCGGTCACTTTCAATCACTTCGCGATCAAACTAGAAATTGAGCAGGGCAACCTAGCAATCGAGCAAGGCAACCTAGAAATTGAGCAAGGCAACGTAGAAAATGAGCGAGGGAACCTAGAAATTGAGCGAGTGAACGTACGATTCGAGCTAGGCAACCTAGGAATTGAGCGAGGGAAGTTAGAAATTGAGCGAGGGAACCTAGAAATTTAGTGAGACAACTTAAGATTTGAGCGAGGGAAGCTACAAATTGTGTGAGGGAACCTAGAAATTAAGCGAGACAACCTAGGATTTGAGCGAGACAACATAGGAATTGAGCGAGGGAACCTAGGAAATGAGCGAGGCGACATAGAAATTCAGCGAGGAATCCTTGGAATTGAGCGAGGGAAGCTAGAAATTAAGCGAGGGAACCTAGAAATTCAGCGAGGCAACCTAGGATTTGAGCGAGGGAACCTAGAAATTGAGCGAGGCAAGGTAGAAATTCAGCGAAAAAACCTAGGATTTGAGCGAGGCGACTAAGGAATTGAGCGAACGAAGTTAGAAATTGAGCGAGGGAAGCTAGAATTTGAGCGAGGGAACCTAGAAATTCAGCGAGGCAACCTAGGATTTGAGCGAGGGAAGCTACAAATTGTGCGAGGAAACCTAGATATTGAGCGAGGCAACGTAGGATTTGAGTGAGGCAACATAGGAATTGAGCGAGGGAACCTAGGAAATGAGCGAGGCAACGTAGAAATTCAACGTGAAATCCTAAGAATTGAGCGAGGGAAGCTAGAAATTAAGCGAGGGAACCTAGAAATTTAGCTTAGCAATCTAAGATTTGAGGGAGGGAAGCTATAAATTGAGCGAGGGAACCTAGAAATTAAGCGAGGCAAGGTAGAAATTCGGCGAGGCAACATAGGAATTGAGCGAGAGAAGTTAGAAATTGAGCGAGGGAACTTCCACGGATTCATGTAGTGTAACAAAAAATTTTATGAACCGCTTGGTCAAATTCATTAATTGCTCTGTCAAATTCACTGAAGAGAATTTCATGTAAAGCTCGATTAATTTCAGTAACTACTCAGTCAAATTCACCAAAGAGTAAATTATTAGGCTAGGTCAATTACATTTAAAGTTTATTCCAATTCATGTCAGCCTCACCCAATTTCTAGCTTGCCTCGCTCAAATTCATGTTTCCCTTGCTCAATTTTTAGGTTGCCTCGCTGAATTTATACGTTGCCTTACTCAATTCGTAGGTTGCCTCGCTCAATTTATAGGTTGTCTCGTTCAATTTCTAACTTTCATCGCTCAATTCAGAAGACTTTTTTTTTGCTGCATAAATCTTATCTTCCAGAACCCTAGCCGAGGAATGAGGATAATCTCATTTGTCAGCTCAATTCTCGCGGTCATAATTATACTAATTCTGCCTACAAATCTTTTTAGGTGATCAAAAGGGCCCCCTTTTTCAGTAGATGAGATTAGGATGAAAGGTATTATCTTAGCGCTTCTTTTCTCTATCTTGCTTTTAAAAATCGTTGAATCGAAAGCCCTCAGAGAAGAAAGATACCAAGTTGTCTCGCTCAAATCCTAGGTTGCCTCGCTCAATTCCTAGGTTGCCTTGCTCAATTGCTAGGTTGCCTTGCTCAATTCCTAGGTTGCCTTGCTCAATTTCTTGCTTCCCTCGCTCAATTCCTATGTTGCCTCGCTCAATTCCTACCTTGCCTCACTCAATTTCTAGCTTCCCTCACTCAAATCCTAGGATCCCTCGCTGAATTTCTAGGTTCCCTCGCTGAATTTTTAGGTTCCCTTGTTCAATTCCTAGGATTTTTTGCTGAATTTTTACTTTGCCTCGTTCATTTCCTAGGTTCCCTCGCTCAATTCCTACGTTACCTCGCTCAAATCCTAGGTTGCCTCGCTCAATTTATAGGTTCTCTCGCTCAAATCCTAGGTTGTCTCGCTAAATTTCTAGGTTCCCTCGCTCAAATTCTAGCTTCCCTCACTCAAATTCTAGCTTTCCTCGCTCAATTCCTAGGTTGCCTCGCTCAAATCCTAGGTTTCCTCGCTGAATTTCTACCTTGCCTCGCTCAATTTCTAGCTTCCTTCGCTCAAATCCCAGGTTGCCTCACTGAATTTCTAGGTTCCCTCGCTTAATTTCTAGCTTCCCTTGCTCAATTATTCTTAGGATTATTCCCTGAATTTCTATGTTGTCTCACTCATTTCCTAGGTTCCCTCACTCATTTCCTATGTTGCCTCGCTCAAATCCTAGGTTGCCTCGCTCAGTTTCTAGGTTCCCTCGCACAATTTGTATCTTCCCTCGCTCAAATCCTAGGTTGTCTCACTAAATTTCTAAGCTCCCTCGCTCAAATTTGAACTTCCCTCGCTCAATTTCTAACTTCCTTTGCTCAATTCCTAGGTTGCCTAGCTCAAATCGTAGGTTCTCTCGCTCATTTCTACTTTATCTCGCTCAAATTCTAGCTTCTCTCGCTCAACTTCTAGCTTCCCTCGCTGAACTCCTACCTTGCCTCTCTCAATTTCTAGGTTCCCTCGCTTAATTCCTACCTTGCCTCGCCCAATTTTCAATTTGCCCACTCAATTTCATGTTTGCCCCGCTCAATTTCTAGTTTGACCGCGAAGTGATTGAAATTGACAGTGAAGTGAATGAAATGTATTTTCGACCATCGACCTGATGGAATCTTGGAAAATAACTAGGTTGGTTGGCTAAAGTAGCTTCTCCTACCCCAAAATCATATGTGGTACGTCAAGTAACTAATTTTAGTTTAGAAGATATTTCGGTTAAATGAATAAAGAAATAAATGAAAAAAAAAGGAGAATTTTTTTGATATATATTATATATTATATAATATATATATATATATATATATATATATAATATATAGAGAGAGAGAGAGAGAGGAGAGAGAGAGAGAGATACATATATATAAATATGTATTAGAGAAGAATGTAGGTCGAATAAAGTTCTCCATGTAAAAAAAAAAAGAAAAAAAGAATACGGATACAGTTATAGCTATGGTTATAATCCGTAGCCATAGATCAAAGTTGGAATTGCGGAATCCACGACAATGACTTGCGGTGGAATTGCGGGACTTGTGATTGATCACGGAGCTTTGGTTATAGCTACGGTTATAATCCGTAGCCATAAGTTTCTGGTTTTTTTTCTTTTTTCTATTTCTTTTCTTTTGCATTTGTAATCCCCACCGCCTTTTGTGGGTCCCATCATGAGTTTTGTGTTATATCCAAACCGTCCATCTATTTGGCGAGCTCATATTCAGGGTTCAGACGAAAAATAAGATAGATCTAACTATCAAGTAGACCACACTATAAAAGGCAATGGGGAATTGAACGTCTACCATTGAAACCCTTTTAGGGGTTATAGAAGTTTTGGATCATTATGAAATTTGTTTTTCTTCTTCATCCAGGTCTCTATGACCTATGAATGAACTTAGACGGGGAGGATTTCTCACAAACATCACAGTGGGCCCCCAAAAAGTTTTTAATGGTCGATGCTTATTCAACACGGTTTCCTGTAATGTGGTACAGTTGAGATTTGCATATACCTCATTTTTGGTCGCATACCATAAAATGATATGGAAAAATATATGGACGGCATGGATGAATAGCATACATCATGGTGGGGCCCACAAACCACCCACCATCCGCCATTGGTTGGTGGCAGGGGGAGTACCCGATCCATTTCCGTGAAAGGAGGGGTAGTTTCATCCTCAAAGTCGCTGTCTGCACATGCTAGTCTAAGTTGGTAACTTGAGTTTGTATTCCTTCATAAAAACCGCTGGGTAAAAGGTTTTGTCTACAGTGGTCATTTTCTCCTTTGGATCCACTGTGAAATCTATTCCATACATAGAGATGCTCAACTCAATCCTAGGCCTTGGGGCCAAAAATAAATCAGATCCACATATCAAGTGGGCCACATCGTAGAGAACAATGAGATGTGATACCGGACATATTATAAAAATAAGCCTAATCTAAAAAAAAAACTCGAGGGCCACAACGCGTGGGGTTTTAGTCGTATTTTTACATTTTTTTTCCATTGGTGTGGTCCATCTGAGTTTATAGTCTCTGTGATATTTTGTATGTATGGTGAATATAAGGATTATCAATTTATGGACGGAGTGGATTTTATACATATAACATGCTTACACCAAAGAGCTTAGGGGCCTGTTTGGCCGGCTGGATTAGATGGACTTAGGTGGGATGGAAGTGCATTCGGTCTTGTGCCAATTTCACTTCATGTTTGGGAAGAGTGGAAAAGCCTGGAAGTAGGTTAGATGGAATCGTATTGGTCCTTTCACTCAATGTTAGCAGGGTACGTAGGTCCTACCATGATGTGTGGGCTATGTCCATACTGTCCACCCATTTTTTGAGATCATTTTAGAGCATGGGCCAAAAAATCAGGTAGATCTAAAGCTCAAGTGGACCCACCATAGAAAGCAATGGGATTGAATACTTACCATTGAAAACTTCTTTGGAGCCACATAAGTTTTGGATTTGCCTCATTTTTAGGTCCATGCCATAAAATGAGGTTACAAAACATATGAACAATTTAGATACAACACATGTGTGTTATTCTCAATAGTTTCAAATGATGGCGGGGATATCTTTCAATGTACCATTGTATCATAAACAATACAGGGAATTAAGTTTATCTCATGAAACAAGGAACCATCCCTGCCACAGGTAATAATTATGTTTTTTTAATCTCATCCCACCTAATCCTTTCCAATGCAACTGGCCTAACATGCCCTAAGGCCCTGTTTGGGCAACCGGATTAGAAGGGATTGGGTGGGATTGTATTAAAAAAAACATCATTATTACTCATGGCAGGGATTGTCCCCTGATTCCATGGGATTAGATTAATGCTCTGCTTTGTTGGTATTACGGTGGTACATTGAATGGATATACCCACCATCATTTGAAATTACCAAAATAACACACGTGTATTATATCTAAACCGTTCATTTGTTTTGTAACCTCATTTTATGATGTGGGCCAAAAAATGAGGTAGATCCAAAACTTATGTGGCCCCAAAGAAGTTTTCAACGGTAAGTATTCAATCCCCGTTGCTTTCAGTGGTGGGTCCACTTGAGCTTTAGAATTACCTGATTTTTGGCCCATGCTCTAAAATAATCCCAAAAAATGGGTGGACGGTGTGGATATAGCCCACACATCAGGGTGGGACCTACACAACTTGCTAGCATTGAGTGAAACTGGCACGGGACCCAATGCAATTCCATCCGATCTAATTCCAAGCTTTTCCAAACATGGAGTGGAATTGGCACGGAACCAGATGAATCCAATCCCACCTAATCCCTTCTAATCCCGTTGCCCAAACAGGGCCTAAGGGTTTTACGGGCTGCGTAAAACAGATGTTGTATACGATCACGTACTCGGGTCTTGTCTTTTCTCGCGTTTGTCCGGATGCCGGACTTTTGCTGAACGAGCGACGTCGAGGTGACTTGCTCCAGGCTACTGTTTTTTTAAGCTTGTCAGTACCCTGTACGCCCCCCGCTGTCAGCTCACACATCACTGTTAGCCGCCCCGGAATCGATACACCTCAGTGTGTTGAAACGAGTAACTTGCTACAGGCTCGGAGTAAAACTGGTGTGAGCTCTTCAAACGTACATACCGATTAGTTGTACAGAAATCCAAACCGTCCAAAACACTGAACAGTCTGTATGGAGCACGACCAAAAATTTTGGCTGAGAAGAAAATATTAACTTTGTAATTTTCCAGTGCCACTCATTATTTTACTTTCGATCGTCCATCTAGTAGCCACAGAGGGATCCACAATTTTAGATGGTTAGGATTGATTGATCAAAGTAATCTTAGATATATGCTCAATTCCCAGAGGGATTCACAATTTTGGATGGCCTAGATGGATGTACGTTAGTGCCCCATGAGAGGATGAGTGACTACTGTTAAAAATGGTGCACAACTTACCCATTCTTCACCGATTCAATTCCGAAAAAATTACGACTGTAGACCCTTTTTTTTAGGGTAATTATTTTTCTCGACGGACGAACGGACGGAAACAAATTTTTAGGGTACGGACGGACGAAAATACCCCTCGTACACTCGTGTTAAGGTAAAATACAGGTGAAAATTGACGGTTAGTTTCGTACGTAATAGGTTCTCCGTACAAATGGGGTCTATTTTTGTACGTAAGTTTTGTAGTCGGTCGAGGCAGGTGAAATTGGTAAAAGGTTGTGTCTACAGTAAAAAAGAACCCATCCATTCCCCACTCCATGTGCTACAGTGGTCCCTTCAAAAATGGTGATGGCTCTTAAAATGTAAACATGGCATACGTGCAAACGGTACCAGATGTCCAATTCGCTGACCCAAACTTTGAATGGAGCCAATTAATTTTATTATTAATAATAATATTTTAAAAAAACTTGCACTTAGCATTATCACATTAACACACTTGATTTTCCTTTGAATTTGTCCTTGATGTACTCCGGTTTGGCTCTTGAGTTAAGTACTATATAAGTTTGTTTATACCAAAATCAGACCAAACAAGATCAATAGCACAAATAAAGTCACGTGACATATTTGATATTTTCAAATCATATGCTAAATATATAAAAGACATTAGATCTTTGAGAGCTTCATTGTTTAAGCCATTTCCTAATAAGGATGAATAATTGTCAAGGCTACATCAACATTGGAGGATGTTTTAAGCGTTCGACGAAAGCAAAATTATAATTACGAATATGTAATTATTCTTTCCCAATTGATTACATACAAAGGCACCACACGTACAAGCAATTATTCTCATATTTCTCCCAAAGAAAGCTATAAACAACATAGGCAAATATGAAAAGAATAATTTAATCAAATCCAAACACGATCAAAATCAAAACCAATCTATCAACCAGTGCAACACTATTTATACTAGTTTAACTTATCATCTCAATTGCTCATCAATTATGGGATGTTTAGTCTATAGTAGTAGTTTAGTTTAAGTTCGTCACTATGATCATGTCGGACCAATTTATAGCCAACTTATAGTTGTCAATATTAATAGATTATACAAAAATAATATTTTCTTTAAAATATGAAAGTTGGAAATCAAAATTAATCTAGACAGGCTAAAACACGTATTAGAACGATGTCATTAAAGTGTTATTTGTCCATACTCAAGTAATTTGAGTATGCTGAAAGGTTAAATTACTCATTGAATACGACGAGCTTGGTATGGATCTACGTTCGGCAAACACGAAGACCCATTAATGAAACTCTATTACACAATTTCTAGCAGACAATAAAAGGAAAATTCCCATAAAAAATGAGAAGAATAAATGTGAATTAGACCACTGTACTGGTTTGTTCATTAGTTAATGATTTAGATGAACCGTTATAGACCACATTGCTGGTCTGATCTTCCAGCAATGGTTTAGATGAACATTGTTGTCTTGCTAGAACTTCTGGGTTATAGGAGAGTATATAGTTCTCGTTTGATTCTGCTGGAGTGTGTTGTGATGGTTTGGAAACCTATCTAGGCTCAGTATATATAGGCTATGGTGGTTGGGAGCTATAGTCCAGGGAATTTAATCTAAATGACCGTTTCTAGCTGTTGGGAGAAACTAGCCGTTATTGACAGTCTTTAGCTATTGTGCATGCGGTGTAATGGCTACTGCATGTAGCTATTTTTTACTGTTGTGAGATACTGGCTAGTCGTTTATAGTTATTGGGCGAGCCACATGCAGTAGTTTTTGCATGATTAGCAATCAATTGCATGAAGAGTTACACCTCCCTGCAACGGTTCTTTTCAGCCTCTATATAATATAAGAGACATCATTTAGTCCTCTGGAGCCACACTGCCTCACATGCTCACGCCCTCGCACCGAGCCCGTGCTCGAGCACGGATGTCCCAGTGCTACACTGGAACACGCAAGCTCCATTCTCCTTAGACTACGTGAGTAAATATTATAACACTCTACTCACCACATATATACTCAGAATCCTTATTCTTTTTTTCTAATGTGAGACTATTCCCAAAACACAAATACACACACACACACACACACACACACACACACACACACCACACACACACACACACACACACACACATATATATATATATGTGATATAATAAATTTTTTATTTAAAATATATTAAAAAAATCAATATATATCAACAGTCAATAGCTATGATCACTTCGACCTACGCTTATATACCGGATCTAAATGAATACCTTAGGAGTTGTTTGACACCATGGATTGGAGGAGGTTTCAAATCTCCTTGGTCGTTTGGCAGCATAAAGTAATTGGGGGTTTCAAATCCCCTCTTTGCGGGGGTTTGCAATTCATGGTGATAGGTTGGATAACACGTAAAATCATTTCAATAGTTGCAGGTGTAACATGTGTGTCACTGTACACTATCATTCCGTTGGGCACATGACTCACTAATGATGATCAACACCGTCCAAACATTGTCCATATTAATCAACGATTAAAATTTGTTGGTTAATCACTCAGACATAATCTTGTGCTTGCGGTCTAGCTATTCGAGACTTGAAATTTCATCGTTTTCAGGCAAAGCATATATTTTAGCAGGCTTATCATAACCATAGGGTTAAAAATTATATATCTCACTAATTAAGGATATTAAAGTTGATTTAGTAATTAAATTCAAACCCCTATAAATATATTATGCATAGGTATTTTTGTATTAAAGTTGATTTACACTCCAAGGTGCCAAACACATCGGGAGGATTTGCCAATCCACGGGGTTTCTAATCTAGGGCGTTCCGAATCCAAGGGGCTCCAAATCCACGCTCCCAAACAGGCCCTTAGCTTTATGAACTGTTAGCTCATGCTAGTATAATGTTGGGTTAACCATGACTATAATTTTTAGCATTATATTTGCCTCGCTCATCAGCACTCAACTTCGTAAAATACCCACACCCTGATCGATAGCTTAAGTGGTAGATTGAGTACTAAAAGATTTATCGTTTCAACACTGAAGTCTTGACATCATTCCTAGTAGGGGTGGCTAACAGTGAAGTGTGACTTGACAGTGGTTGTACTAACAAGCTAATAAAAAAGAAAATTTTTTTTATTATTAAAATACCCTGCTTCTTGCTACTCTCGGTTAGGCCAATAATTGAAATTTTAGTGGTGAGTATCACTCGTTTTTTTCTTCTTATTATTCTATATTCACTCTGAAAGCTCGCATGGAAATATAGCTGGGTACCACTGATGTTAAACACGAAGCTTATCTAAAACTCAGGTGTGCCGTATCGCGGGAGTTTATTAATTAGCTCTATGTGTGATTTTGCATTTTCTGAATGTTTGTCCAACTTGAACTTTGGGTCTGGGTTATTTTTGGTTTGTACGGTGAAAATTATTGTTTGCACCTGATGGACGGCGTGTATTTCATATACACGATGTAATGGCCCCAAATCACTCGGTATGACTGTTCCCTACGGTGGAGCCGCACACTCTAGATTCACGAGGATATTGCGCCTGTGTCCGACCAAGGGAGACAGATTGGCTACTCCCCCGGACACCAGCTAATGACTGGTGGTCGTGCTATGTGGGTCCACCCTGATTTATGCATTTCATCCATGCGTCCATCTATTTTTCTTGATCATTTTAGGGACCGTTTGGACGGGTAAATTGGAAGGGATTGGATGGTATTGGAAGGGATTGAAAGTTAAATCCCAGGATTGGCCGGATGTGCCAAACAGACTGGTGATCTCATCCGGGATATAGCAATCCCATGGATCTTAAGACAATCCACTGACAACACCATCATTACCTTTAGGGTCAGTTTGGGTGGAAGGATTAGAAGGGATTAGGTGGGATAGGTGCCAATTTCACTCCATATTTGGGAAGAATGGAAAAGCGTGGAATTACATTAAATGAAATTGCATTGGGTCTCCTGCCAATTTCACTCAATGTTTGGGAAGTTGTGTAGGTCCCACCATGACGTGTGGGCTATATCCACACCGTCCACCTATTTATCAAGATTATTTTAGAGCATGGGCCAAAAAATTAAGTAAATCTAAAGCTCAAGTGAACCCCATCATAGAAAGCAACAGGGATTGAATACTTACCGTTGAAAACTTCTTTGGGTATACATAAGTTTTGGATCTACCTCATTTTTAGGCTCATGCCAAAAAATAAGGTTACAAAACAAATGAACAGTTTAGATATAACACGCATGTTATTCTCGGCAATTTCAAATGATGGTAGGTATATCCATTCAATGTACCACCGTATTATCAACAAAGTATGGCATTAATTTTATCCCATGGCAATAGTGGACAATCCCAGCCATGGGTAATAATTGTGTTTTTTAAATCCCATCCCACCTAATCCCTTCTAATCCCACTGCCCAAACTGACCCTTAAATCCCATCCAATTTACCATAATCCGTTCAAATTTGCTAGGACGTGTTTGGTTTGAGGGATTGGAAGGGATGAGAAGGTTTAATCCTGAGATTGGCTTGGCATGCCAAACAGACTGGATATAGCAATCCCCTGGATCTTAAGATAATCCACTGGCAACACCATCATTACCTTGAAATCTATGCCATCCACCCAAATACCATTCAATCCCTTCTAATCCATCCTTACCTTGAAATCCATGCCATCCACCCAAATACCATTCAATCCCTTGCAATCCACCTGTCCAAACGGGTTGCATGAGAGAAAAAAAATGAGGTATATCCCAATCTCAAGTGGACCACACTACAGGAAATCAGTGTTGAATGAATTTCGGCCATTAAAAACATTTTGTGGGGCATACAAGTTTTGGATCAAGCTGATCTTTGCTTTTTTCCCTTCGTGTCTGTATGAATTAATCAACATATTGGATGTCAAATAAACAGTACAGTGGGCATTAAGGGGATTTTAATGGTGGATATCCAATCACTATTGTTTTCGTATGGTGTGGTCCACCTGAGATTTGTATTCTTATCATTTTTTGTATCAAGCCCTAAAATGATCCATAAAAATGAATGAACGGAATGGATGAAACACATCATGGTAGGGCCCACAGATCGCCGACCATTAATCTGAAAAGTAAACCTAATCTGAAAACTGGAAACGGATTGCATACTGAGTAAACTCAGTAAGGCCTACAATGGATGTATACATCCCATCCATGCCGTCCATTTGGTTTTTCAGATAATTTTAGTGCATGAGATCAAAATTGAAGCATATCAAAGGCTCAAGTCGACCACACCACTGGAAACAGTGGAAATAATGATGTTCATCGTTGAAACCTTAAGAGGGCCATAGTGCTGTTTATTTGTCGTTCAAGATCACATATATATGGATTAAGGGAAAACACAAATATCAACTTGATCCAAAACTTCTGTGGACACCGACAAGTTTTCAATGGTAGCCGTTCAATTCACACTTTTTGTGTAGTGTGGTCCACTTTAGCTTTGGATATCCTCCTATTTTTGGATCGTATCATAAAATTATCTGGCAAAATGGATGGACGGAGTGGATAAAAGACAGAAATCAATGTAGGCCCCACATAGTTTACTCAGTAAGCTTAGTGTACTGAGTTACTCTGTACGCAATCCGCTTCCCTGAAAACTCGGGATGGTCAAATCGCATGTGCTAGATGTTTTAGACGTGAATTTACAGTTTTTACATTTATGTGGTCTATCTAAGATTTTATTCACTGTGATATTCTGCATGTACGGTGAATATAAGGTTTATCATCTTCTGGACGGAATGGATTTCATACAGACATATAACATATTTGTACCCAAGAGCTGTGGTGTTTTACACGATGGGTACGTAAGGTGTTGTATGGGATCCTAGTGGGCTACTCATTTCTTGTCTTGACTTGCGTTTGTCCGGATACGCAGCAGCATTCGCTGACCGAGCGACGTGAATGTGACTTGCGATTGACCCAATTTAAAAGCGGTGGTGTCTCTTCAAACGTACATACAGATTAGTATTGCACAAATCCAGACCGTCCAAAACTCTTGACCAGTTTTGATGGACCATAACCAAAATTTTTGGCTGAGAAGAAAATATTAACCTTCCAATTCCCTATTGCCACTCAATATTCGATCGTACGTTTGGTAGCCGTAAATGGATGGTTAGGATTGATTGATAAGTAATTTTAGATATATGCTCAATTCACAAAGGGATCCACAGTTTTGAATGGTCCAGATGGATGTACGTTAGGGCACGTGAGAGGATGAGTCACCGAGGTTAAAAATTATTCACAACTTAGACGGTGGTGTAGCCATTCTCCACAGATACATTCCCTATGCGTCGCTCACATGTGCTAGAGTGTCCCCTTATAAATGGTGGTGGCTTTTAAAACGTAATATTGCATACTTGCAAGCAATCCAGGCTGTCCAATTCGCTGACCCAAGACTTTGGATGGAGCATGATGATTAGAAAAATTTGCAATTAAAAGTATTACTCTTGCCTCGGTGGTAGACTCACAAGAGTTTCACTCGAAGTCAAGGGTTCGAGAACTATATGTGGTGAAAATCCACATGATGTAATAAGTTATTATTACCTGCTATTGTAATTCTAGCAGCAACCCAACATAGATAGTGACAGCTATCGTGTTTGGTCTCAAAAACCAAGGTGGGAAAAAAGTGGATGCACAGAAACTGTGGGGTCCACCGGGATGTATGTGTCTTATCCACGCAGTCCTTCAGGCCAGCTCATTTTAGAGAAAATTAGTACTGTGGACCCCACTTTTCAGTCAGACGATTTTACGAAAGAAGACAAACCTTATTTTGCAAGTTAGACCTCCACGTGCGGAGACCCATATTTTGGATGAAAATACCCCTCCGTTCAGGGGAAATGGATTGGGTACTCCCCCTACCACCAGCCAATGGCGGATAGTCGGTGGTCTGTGGGTCTCACCATGATGTATGCTTTTCATCCATGCCGTCCAAATATTTTTCCACATCATTTTATGATATGAGACAAAAAATAAGGTATATCCAAATCTCAAGTGTACTACATTACAGGAAACAGTGTTGAATGAGTGTTAACCATTAAAAAACTTTAGGGGGCCCACTGTGATGTTTGTGAGAAATCCTCCCCGTCTAAGTTCATTTATATGGTCACAAAGACTTGGACGAAGAGTGAAAAACAAATTTCATATGATCCAAAATTTCTGTAACCCCTAAGGTTTTCAATGGTAGACGTTCAATTCCCCACTGCCTTTTACAGTGTGGTCCACTTGATAATTAGATCTATCTTAATTTTCATCTCAAGCCTTAATATGAGCTAGCCAAATATATGGATGGTTTGGATATAACACAAACCTCATGATGGGAGCCACAAAAGCAAGACAGCAAAAAAAAAAAAAAAAAAAAAACACGGACGACGGCACTGATGCTTGCGAGTCTGGCTACGGTTATCGCTACAGTTATAATCCGTAGCAATAGTGTATCCATAATTGCAGAATTTTTAGGCAAACTCGTTGGACAGTTTTGAACTTTTTCGATAATGTCGAAAGGCTTTCGATATATCGAAGCTATGGCTACGGTTATAATCCATAGCGATAGGATCCCGCTGACCGTAGCAATAGGTCCACAGTCTTAGTTATCGATACTATCTATCATATCTCGATATTATCGATAACTTATGCTCGATATTATCTCTTATATGTTGATATTATTGACAATTAGGCTACGGTTATAATCCGTAGCCATAGGTCTACAGTTATTTTCTCATATTCTTTTCTCATAAGTACTATTACTTTATCAACTTTTTTTTTAAAAAATTTTTATTACTTTATTAACTTACTTCTTTACACTTGATGCAAAAATAAATAAATAATTTTTTTTAAAAAAAACAAAGTATTAGGACACCATAGAAAATGTAACCTTTAATATGAAAAGTTTTAAATTTATGTCATAGAGATTTTCAATTTGGAGTTTAAAGCTTTAGTTGCCTATGCAAATGGAAGAACACTAAAAAATTACCTTTGCAACAACTTTTTTGCCATCATACATGTAAGCAACATGAACCTTTGCGAAGGAAACACTTGCTAATGGAATAAGATCAAACTCAACAAAAATCTGTTTCATAAAAAGATTGCTTCATTCGGTTAGCAAGTTTTGCACCAACTGAGCATTTAATCAATCTATAAAACTACTCTTCACAACAAAAAAGAATGAAAAAATATTAACGATTCTATGTGGAATTCCTCTTAATGAACCGTATTTGAAAGCTCACTTGTCAGTACTAATGAGAGAAGAATTGAAAAGTCCCAAGGGAGGAAGGCTTCATGCACAAGTCTTTAGAGAATGTTGTTGAAAATTCTAAATATGCACAAGTCTTTCTCAATACATTGATTTTAGCACTTGATTTTTTCATGTCATTCAATTGGTGGACATGAACATGTTATTTCATTAACAAGTACATGAGTTCCTCACTATATTAGTAAAATACTAAGTTTCCTCGTATGTCTTAGCTAAAAAATGTCTAGTTATTCTTTTCTCAAGTGTATTATTTAGAAATTTTTTTTCTTTGAAAGGATTTTCACAAGAATTGAGCATGGCAAACTGGAAATTGAGCGGGGCAAGCATGAAACTGAGTAGGGAATTGAACGTCTACCAGTTTGATCAGTTTGATTTTCCAGCATGGGGCTTGTTATCCAAGCAAAGCCTTGAGGGGTGCTTGCTCCAAAATAAGGGACAAGTAGTGCAATATATCCCACGGCGGGGCAAACTGAAATATCAACGGGGCAAACTAGAAAAACGGCGGGGCAAACTAAAATATTAGCGGGGCAAACTAAAAAAATAGCAAGGCAAAGTGAAATATCGGTGGGGCAAACTAGAAAAACAGCGAGGCAAAGTGAAATATCGGGGGGGGTAAACTAGAAAAACAGCGAGACAAATTAGAAAAACGGCGGGTCA
The DNA here is from genome assembly GCA_021015155.1 of Magnolia officinalis. NCBI lineage: Eukaryota > Viridiplantae > Streptophyta > Magnoliopsida > Magnoliales > Magnoliaceae > Magnolia > Magnolia officinalis. The sequence continues at coordinate 17,641,774 of JAJHSJ010000006.1, forward strand.
AGATGAAATATCAGCGGGGCAAACTAGAAAAAAACGCGAGACAGTGAAATAACAGCGGGGCAAACAAAAAAAACAGCGAGGCAAAATGAAATATCGACGCGGGCAAACTAGAAAGGCAAAGTGAAATATTAACAGGGACAAACTAGAAAAACCGATTTTTGTTCAAACTCTCCCTCTTCAAGAGAACGTTTTCTCCCCAATGCGTGTTTGATTTTCCAATTTCATATGAAATGCAAAGGAGCCATCATTACCATTTCCAAGTGTTTATTTAAACATAAATTGTGACTCGTATATCGAGAGTCAATTACACTTGCAAAGGATGGAGGTAAAGTTATATATAATCTTTACATTTTCACACTATAAAACCACCATTTTAAGTATGATTTGTGGAAACAAACAATGTAGCAAAATCATCATTACAGTCAAATGCAAGTGATGTGAGTCATGTGACCAATGTTGTCAAAATCGTTATCGTATCGCAAATCGTAGTAGGGGTTGAATTGTATCGAATTACAAATCTTATCGTAAATCATATTTTTTTTTTCTTTCCAAAATAGAAAACAACAAATGACTCTTACAATCCTATTAAAGATCCTCATAGAACCTTTATACACCACACACACACACACACACACACACACACTTCAACAAATCAAGCCCATTCATACATGAAATCTATGTCTATTAAATAAAAACTCTAAATACAACTCCGAGAGTTGGGCTAACCGAATAGGTCAGGCTACTCGTAAATTAGGTTTTTGGGACCCACATCTTCATCACACACTACTCCCAATCAATCTTGCTTCCATTACAGCTCAAAATGTAACACATTGCCAACTCGCTACATGTTTCACTTCTGGATCAACCAAATCCTAGACATGCCTGATGTGAATAATTCAATCAGGGTAATATCTACAGACATAAGCATATTACAAGCATATGGTTATAGTCAATGTTTTAAATATCGACAATATTGACCGATATATCGCACGATATATCTTGATCCTACCAGTGCGATACAAAACAGACAAGTAGTGCAATATATCCCACATGTTCGATTTGGTGAGCATTTCGAATTTCGATCCTTTTATTTTCTGTAAATCGTGTTAAATTAGTGTTACATTGTTACAGACATGGATGATTTTCTTGCGTTGAGAATGATTCTCTGTGGATAACAAACAAACACATTGTTGGGCCCACTATGGTATTAACGGTGAAAATTATTATGCCCCACTGTTTCCCATGGTATGATCCAATTGATCTTTTGATATGCTTCAATTTCGGGCTAAACATGCAAAAATAAGTTGGAAAAACAGATTGACGAAGTGGATATACTACATACATTCAATGTGGGCCCAGCGGAGTTTACTTAGTATAATGGTAGAAAACCAGCGGGGCAAAGTAGAAAAACAGCGGGGCAAACTAAAAAAACAGCGAGGCAAACTGAAATATCAGCGGGGCAACCTAGAAAAACGGCGGGGCAAACTGAAATATCAGCGGAGCAAACTAGAAAAACAGCGAGGCAAAGTGAAATATCAGCGGGGCAAACTAGAAAAACGGCGGGTCAAGCTGAAATATCAGTGGGGCAAACTATAAAAACAGCGAGACAAAGTGAAATATCGGTGGGGCAAACTAGAAAAACAGCGAGGCAAAGTGAAATATCAGTGGGGCAAACTAGAAAAACCGATTTTTGTTCAAACTCTCCCTCTTCAATTAGAATGTTTTCTCCCTAATGCGTGTTTGATTTTTCAATTTCATATGAAATGCAAAGGAGCCATCATTACCATTTTCAAGTGTTTGTTTAAACATAAATTGTGGCTCGTATATCGAGAGTCAATTACACTTGCAAAGGATGAATGTAAAGTTATATATAATCCTTACATTTTCACACTATAAAACCACCATTTTAAGCATGATTTGTGGAAACAAACAATGCAGCAAAATCATCATTACAGTCAAATGCAAGTGATGTGAGTCATGTGACCAATGTTGTCAAAATCGTTATCGTATCGCAAATCGTAGTAGGGGTTGAATTGTATCGAATTACAAATCTTATCGTAAATCATATTTTTTTCTTCCCAAAATAGAAAACTAAAAATGACCCTTACAATCCTATTAAAGATCCTCATAGAACCTTTATACACACACACACACACACACACACACACACACCCTCCAACAAATCAAGCCCATTCATACATGGAATCTATGTCTGTTATATTGTTACGGACATGGATGATTTTCTTAGGCCCACTATGGTTTCAACGGTGAAAATCATTATGCCCCGTTGTTTCCCATGGTATGATCCAATTGATCTTTTGATATACTTCAATTTCGGGCTAAACCACTACAATAAGTTGGAAAAATGGATGGACAGCGGGGCAAACTCGGAAAACAGTGGGGCAAACTAGAAAAACGGCAAGGCAAACTAAATATCAGGGGGGCAAACTGGAAAAACAGCGGGTCAAGCTGAAATATCAGCGGGGCAAATTAGAAAAACAGCGAGATAAAGTGAAATATCAGGGGGGTAAACTACAAAAACAGCGAGGCAAAGTGAAATATCAGCGAGGCAAACTAGAAAAACAGCGAGATAAAGTGAAATATCGGCAGGACAAACTAGAAAAACAGCAAGGCAAAGTGAAATATCAGCGGGGCAAACTAGAAAAAAGGCGGGTCAAGCTGAAATATCAGCGGGGCAAGTTAGAAAATCGTGTTAAATTAGTGTTACATTATTACAGACATGGATGATTTTCTTGCGTTGAGAATGATTCTCTGTGGAATTTCTATTGATGAACTGTATTTGAAAGCTCGCTTGTCCGTGCTAATTAGAGAAGAACTGAAAAGTCTCAAGGGAGGAAGGCTTCATGCCGGTGAATACTACTATTCTATGGGAACTGCAGATCCTACTGGAATGCTAAAAGCTATAGAAATTTATGTCGTAATTTGTTTGTAAATTTTTTGCTATATTACTCTGTTAACTGCAGATCCTACTATTTTATGTTTGCATTTGTTACTTACTTAACATTTTCATGCTTTATTTCTCACTAAAATATCGAGAGAATGGGCAAATCCGGGAAATATATTAGGATACAACTACATTTTCGAGATATCCATGTTGTCACTGCGACTTACATCGGGGATTTCATAAATGTTGTTGGAAATTCTAAATAAACTATTTTCTTTCGAACCAAAAGGGCCACAATTATTGGCAGATGAGATGGTGAATAGTGCTTAAGATGGGGACATGTACTAGGTGTCAAGAAATCCCAATTCGTAACCGTTCCCTATTAGTTTATTAAGTAACATATGCTAGCACAAGTCTTTCTCAATATCATTCATTTTGGCACTTGATTTTTTCATGTCAATTAATTGATGGACATGAACATGTTATTTCATTAGCAAGTAAATGAGTTCCTCACTATATATGTAAAATATTAGCGGGGCAAACATAAGATCAGCGGGGAAAACATGAAATCAGCGGGGCAAACTCAAAAATCATTATGCCCACCGTTTCCAGTGGTATGATCCACTTGATATTTTGGTATGCTTCAATTTGAGGCTCAACACCTTAAATTAGAAGGAAAAACAGATGGACGGTGTATATATACTACAGGAAATAGATTGGTTACTCCCCCTACCACCAGCTAATGGCTGGTGTTCGGTGCTCTGTGGGCCCCATCATGATGTATGTGTTTCATCCATGCCGTCCATCTATTTTTATAGATCATTTTATGGTATTATACGAAAAAATGAGGTATATCCTGTTCTCAATTGGACCACATTACAGGAAACAGTGTTTAATGAACTTCGACCATTAAAAACTTTTTGGGGCCATAAAAAGTATTGGATCAAGATGATCTTTGCTTTTAGCCTTCATCTGGGTCTTTATGACCTAATAAACAGATTAGATTTCAGATAAACACTACAGTGGGCCTTAGGAGGATTTAAATGATGGATATCCAATCACTACTGTTTTCTTGTAGTGTGGTACATCTAAGATTTAGATCCTTCTTATTTTTAGGATAAAACTCTAAAATGATCTGTAAAAATGGATGAACGGAAACGATGAAACACATTGTAATTGGTGGGCCCACAGAGCACCGACCACCAGCCACAGGGCTGGTGTGGGCCCAACTGAGTGTCAGATATACTTGTGGTGCGTGATTTCTTCCCTGGACCGACCATTTTCAGAAGAAGACAGAACGCTGATAAAGGGAGCCCACAAAATGAGCTGTGATGGTCTTTCTCGTGGAAACGGTGTGAGGAAAGTGGGTGAAAGCAACGGCTCTGAAAGCGGAAAGGGAGATGAAAGCAACGGCAGTGAAAGCAGAAGTGAGAAGTGAGAGCTTTAGCGAGCCGCAGTGAAAGGGAAGGGTATTTTCGTCCAAAAAATGGGTCTCCGCACGTGGAGGTCTAACTTGCAAAAGAAGGTTTGTCTTCTTTCATAAAACCGTCTGGCTGGAAGGTGGGGTCCACAGTACTAATTTTCTCCTCATTTTAGGGCGTGAGCCTGAAAATGAGGCAAATCCAAAAGCTCAAATGAGCCACACCACAGGAATTGGTGGGACTTGAACCCTACTGTTGAAAGCTTGAGGTGACAAAAGTTTCGGATCAAGCTAATATTTGTGTTTTACTTTTATCAATGTCTCAATGATCTTATGATTAGGTTGGATGATGAATGAACATTACAATGGGCCTTATTGGTATCTCAACTTTCAAAGGTGGATGTTGTTAGAACCACTATTTTCTATGATGTGGTCCACTTTAGCTTTAGATTTGCCTTGTTTTTAGGCTCATGCCCTAAAACGAACTAGTAAAATGGATGGACGGCACGAATAAGAGACATACATCATGGTGGTTCCCTACTTATAACTTAGTACTTAGACGGATTTCATTCAATGTAATTTACCAGTGTCTACGTAAAACCAAACACCTCTCTATCCATCCGTTGTTGGAAAATATTCCGAAATATAGTATTTTGGACATTGAAAATAAATAAGTTATTTGAATTATAATTAAGATAAAGCACATATAAGATGCGTTGTCGTTAAAGTATGATTCATTCTCTCCTTTCATATCACAGATCGCTAGTGGGTTGCTGGTGATTTGCTTTTGGGATCAGAGATCACGTGCAGCAATTACGAAGATATCACTATTTGATTGACTTAGAGAGTGACCTAACTTAGAACTCGGTGAGCTTGAGTCCTTAGTTTATTACTAACTTGTTACAATGGAAGAGAGAAATTGAGTACCACTTGTTTTGATTTTCGGATTACTTGTGCTGCTATTGAAATGATCTAAGCAAGCCTTGCTTATATAGGTACCTGGGGCTAAAAGTTATGGCTCAAGTCATAAATAATATGACCGTTTCTAGCTATTGGAAACTAGTCATTTATGGTTGTTTCTGACTATTGGAAAGCTAGCCATTTATGACCACCGTGACAGTGAGACGGTTCGCGTAAGGTCATGAGGGAGCGACCACTCTTGCGACACGATGCGCACGTGCGAAGTGCACCACTATAGCCACACTGCCCATACCCTCACTAACGCCAACGCACGTGTCCCAGTGCTCCGCATTGGAACACGCAACACAAGTTATCTCTCTCCATTTCACCAAGTAAACACACCAAGGGATAGCTTAAAAACCATAAAAACTGCCCTTCTCTAAGCGACGTGGGATAAAAGGATTTTTGTAGTTTTTCCAAAATTTTGGGAGGGAAACCAATTTTGAAATTGTTTTTTTTTTTTTTCCAAAATTTCAAACATTTTTATTTCAACCAAAAACTCGACATCCATTTGATAACCATTAATTGGATGGTTAGCATTGGCGCTTGATATAGTGATTTTAGAGATGTGCCGCTACCACACATGCTCCATTGGTCTGAAGACTTTTGGCGCATCTGTTAGGTTCTTAAAAATTGGTATCAGAGCCAACATCATATCCTTCATTTGAGTCATGGAAGTGACAACCTGTGAAAAGGGTAACTTAGATTAGAAAGAAAGCTGCCGCAATGTAAAGGGGGAAATTTAAATGTGAAATAGATTGGCCAAATATCATTATTTTCCATGCAAAAGTTGCTAAAAGAGGATAAAAGAAAATAAACAAACTGATCATTCTCAGACATGATTTTCTGGTTCTTCATCCAATCTTCACCACCGCCTCTTCCGATAAATCCGATTGCCATTGCCTTTCTGGACAAACTTCGATGTTCGCGTCACCTTAATGCTGTGGACCGTCTTAAAATGCTTGCTTGGATCGTTGTCATTCAAGCACACCAAATCTCTCCTGATCCCAACTTTGATCCTATGGCTCCTAGGCCGCAGAGACCTTCGCATGTGAATCCGTCTCCCTTCTCTTAACCTATGAGATAGTGTCCTTCTGAGTTCTGTAGATATTGGGCTAGTTGGATGCGACGATCTTTCATATGATAGATTGTCTTTGCTTGAATCGTATTCTTCTGGCATGTCCCTTATATGGTCTTGTCTTGTCCGTCTAAGATTCCTTAGTTTGATCCACAAGAACATGCACCCATATTCACATGCATTGAAGTAGGATGTGCACAATGCCCAGGTCATTTTGCATAGACTCCTACCGATGCAGTCGCAGATACCCATTTTGTATAGAAGGTAGAAGAACAAGAGAACTGCAATTTGAGGATTGTAGAGAAAGGAAGGTGGGAATATACATCAGAACTTTCTAAAACTTGCATGATTAGCAGCAGTTGCTTCTTATCAACCATTTAAAACTCACCAATGTAAAAGAGAGCCAACACCACAACCATCTTCAGAAGATTGCCGACACAGAAATTCTCTATGTAACAGATCAGATCCCATGTTGACCCACACACTGTGCTGAACAACAGTCAAGACCAGAATAAGATTTTTGTCCAATTGAGAGCATTCATGCTAAGCTTAAATGTGCCTCTGCAGGCGTGAGAGGACACCTAACCAGCACATCATGTGGGCCCCACTCTGTAGATGATTTGGACCACAAATCAGGCAGGCCACATGTATGTTGAATGTGGATTGTCGTCAATTACTTTATGAACCATCCAGTCTCTGTGCACATGAAGCCCGACTGATGCATGATGAGTTGAGGATGGAACAGCAGTCGCTTGCAGAAGTGCAAGGGCTCAGCAAAGCTCCCTTAAAATAGACTAGCAATATGGGAAAATACGCAAGAAGCAAATGAACACAACACCGCGTTTCGGCGAGGATTATCGGTAAAAGGTTATTCTCATTCAATCCTTGTATACGAGCATTTAATTCAGGACGACACCCTGAGAAATTATTCTTGAAACAAGAATGTATAGGTAACCCAAACAGCCGAGACGTGTTGTTCAGTCTATGTAACTCAACTCATAGAACTCATTCAAGCCGCTTGATCTAGAGGACTACTGAGATCTTAGAAAAGTTGACATGTCTCAAGAAGAAAAAAAAAAACTCAGCCAATTCAACCAGGTTCATGAAATTGTGGGTTCAATGAGAAACTTTCTCACGTTCATGGTAACTGAGTGGAGTCTTAAAACTTAGGCGATCGAAGAACTCAACTTGTAGAAGCTAGGCCCATTTTCTTTTTCTTTTTTCTTTTTTTTTTTCAGCACTTCCTATAGCTTATATTCTTCTTGGAAATTTAAAAATAAAAATTAATTGACTCGCAGAGTTCCAAGTTGGCTTGGCCTGGTTAACCAGTTCTATTTTTCAAGCCTTTTCGAGCATGGGTATCAACCAAGAATTGTGAGCTAATGAAATACTGTGAAGAGAGTAACGGGCAATTGAAATAAAGGCAACTTGTCAAGGATGCATTGAATGGCAGCCCGTAAAATGAATTCCTACGAAAGGAAATTTTAGGCAAAGTCACTTCCTTAGATGCTTACCTGCAAGATTTGCCTGCGAGAAAGTCGAGCGGAGCTCCAAATAAAGTACTAACAACTTTAAAGAAGCCTGAAATAAATGAGCTCACTATATTTCCCATCGAGTCAGTGACTGTGTATGCATATAGCTGCCGGGAAATATACAATTCCAGTCAAAAAGGTTCACTTTCTCTTATTCATGCAGTTCTACAAGAGAGAAGAAAATACAAATTATGGCTCATGTGAAAAGATGCAAATACTATCCTGTACAATTGTGTGTGTGTGTGTGTGTGTGTGTGTGTCACACACACCAAATCTATGAAGCATTTGAGAGGTTAATAAACAACTTAAGGTATATGAAGATGAACCACTTCAATACAACGTAGTTTTCGAAAGTTCAAGAAATTTCTACAATAAATTGGGATCATTAGGCTGTGTTTGGTTGCAACAAATATCATGATATTTCATGATTAATTGGTCTATTTTGGGGCAAGATTTCATGATATTTCATGAATGTGGTGCAACCAAACACAACCTTGGAGAAAATTTTGTAGAGAATTGACATGCTTCCTGTCTACGTGTGAATCGAACTGGAATGTGAAATCCACACATGGCCATCACAAATCCGAAACAAAGCTACATAATAGGAAAAAACCAAACCACAATCACAACCACAAAGTAAGATTTACATGGAAAACCCTGTAAGGGGAATGGAACAACCACGGGGAAAATCCGAGAGAAATCCACTATGAAATAGGAGAGAGTACAATGTTCGTCTCAAGTCTTTTGTCCAAAACTTAAGGCATTACAAGAGAAAATCCCAATACAAATAACAACTTTCATGTTTCAAGAAATCGAATCTTCTCACCACAAGAAAACCAATTCTAATGGAAGAAAACCAACCTTACAGAGACACCGGGCTGCTATGAGATGAAAAATGTGAAGAAAGCAAGAAAACCCTTCAAGAATCAACTCTTGAACTCTAGCCTTGGCCACCAAGAAACCCACATTTCTCCTCTTCTTCTTTCTCCTCCTTTCTATTTTTTTCTCTCTTAGATATGTATTCTCTAAGCTGTTAGGGCAAAAAACTCCTTTTTCTTTTCTTCCTCTCTCTCTCTCTCTCTCTCTCTCTCTCTCTCTCTCTCTCTCTCTCTCTCTCTCTCTCTCTCTCTCTCTCTTTTCCATCTCACCAATAAGTGGGGCCAACTACTCATGGGGTTGGACCACTCATGGCATACATGCCAAAACAATGTCCCCCTCTAGACATGTGAGGAGGGTATCAACAAACACAGATACTCACCTGCACTCATACCAGCCAAGTTTCTATAAAGCTCTTGCCTCTTCTTTAGAACAACCTTCGTCATCATATCTGATGGATTCCGACTGATGTAGATCTTCTCGAACTGCATTGAGTGGTTGTCCAACACATCATGTATTTAGTGGTAACATACATCTATGTTTGGTTCAGGTAATGCTGCATTCTTGCTCATATACATGACACTTTTTGGTTGTTGCAACGAACCACATATTTGTCTTGCTTCAAGCCCAATTATTGGAGAAATCTCTTCATCCCCAACGACTCTTTTCCAGCTTCAGTAGCCGCATATTATGCTTTTATCATAGAAAGAGCAACACAATTCCGTGGTTGGATTACTAAGATACAGTTGCTCTTGCAAAAGTAAATAAATATTCAGAGGTAGACTTTCTACTATCCGTGTCACTTGCCATATTAGTGTCTGTATGTCCTTCCAATACAGGGTTTTTACCTTCAAAACACAAACCCACCATGGACGAATCTTTAAAGTACTTGAGAATTCAATTAACCACTACCCAATGTTCATTGCCAGGATTAACAAGATATTTGCTCACAACACCCACTGCATGAGCAATGTCCGGCCTTGTGCAAACTATAACATGCATCAAACCCCCCATTGCTGAAGAATAGGGGATTGATGCCATCCCTTCTTTCACTTTTTTTAGTAGGATAATACTTCGTACTCTATTTGAAATGACTTACAAGTGATGTTCCAACAAGTCTTACATATTAAACTTCTCAAGCACCCGTTCAATGTATTTCTCCTGTGACATATAGCTTCCTGGCTTTCCTGCCGTGACTCATCTCCGTGTCCAAAATTTGTTGAGCATGCCTTAAATTCTACATGTCAAAGGTCTTAAACAACTATTTCTTCAACCTGTTAATTTTACCAATATCTTGACCAACAATTAGCATGTCATCAACATAAAGTAGAAGAAAAATGAAGCTATTATCAGAGAATTTCCTGAAATAAACACAATGGTCTATTTGTGTTCTATTATACTCATGACTCGTCATAAATGAGTCAAATTTCTTATACCATTGCCTTGGGGCTTGTTTCAACTATATAGGCTTTTCTTTAATTTGCAAACCAAGTGTTCCTAACCCTTCACTTCAAACCCCTATGGCTACTCCATACAAATCTCTTCATTCAAATCACCATGAGGGAAAGTTGTTTTGACGTCTATTTGTTCTATCTTAAGGTCTAGACTTGTTGCTAGACCCAAAATCACTTGAATGGATGCCATCTTTGCCATAAGAGAGAATACATCATCAAAATCAATTCCATTGGGTTTTACCAAAGCCTTTCACAACCAAATGAGCTTTATACTTCACTTGCTTGTCATTGCATTGCTTTTCAACTTGAAACCTACTTGTTCTTTAATGTCTTTCTTCCATTTATGAGCTTTACCAACTCATAGGTATTATTCTTATGCAACGAGGCCATTTCATCCAACATACCCTTCTTCCACTTGTCACTGTCTTTATGAGTTTGAGCTTCCTTGAAGCTTTCCGGCTCTCGCGCATCAGTTATCATAACGTATTCTATAGATGGGTACTTGAGGGGCAAATGCTCTTGTAGACCTTCTTAGCTGAGATTCTACTTATTCTTTTTTAAGGAGTCTGCTCCTCCTATTCAACATCTTCATGTTCATCAACAACCACTATCATCTTCTTGCACCTCCCCCCCATCTTCAACATTTGGCATGGTAGGAGGAAATGGAGTCAGTTCAAGAATATCATCAATCACATCCCACCGCTTTTCAACCTTTTCAAAGTCTTTAACAATCTGATCTTCATAAAAGACCACACCCTTGATTTTCTTCCTTTTTGGATCCTATAGCCTATAGTAGAATCTTGCTTCCCCATAGCCTAGGAATATGCATGGGATTGCTTTATCACCCAACATCTTCCTTTTTGTTACTTTTCTTTAGGCGCATGGACATAAAGCATTGCACACAAATACTTTCAAATGAGCGTATGAAACATCTTTTCTGGTCCACACCTTTTTTAGAATATATCCTTCTAATGGAATTGAAGGGAATCTATTAATAGAAAGCAGGCTGTACACATAACCTTCACCCCAAAATGGTTTGGGCAGTTTGGCTGAAGAAAGCATGCTCCTAATTCTTTCAACAATGGTTCTATTCATCCTCTCGGTCAGCACCATTTGTTGAGGATTTATGGGAATTGTCTTATGATGCTTGATGCCATTCTTTATGCAACACCCCTCATATTACCCACCATTATTTGTCGGGCTTCTTGCCTATTTCTCTTTTAACCTTAGTATGAAAATGCTGAATTTTTTTATAAACCCAATCTTTTGTTTTCATAGCATAGGCCCAAACCATCCTAAAAGCATAATCAATAGGTGTAAAAAAAATATTATGTACCACCAAGAGATATTTGATGGGACCACACAAATCAAAATAAACCAAATCTAGAATAAATGATTTTCTTTTTGAAGATTTTCGAGAAATTTTTTTTACTATGTTGCTTGCCTACTAAACAATGATTGCATGAGTTGAGAGACGTACCTTTGATGCTGGGAAGAAATTGTTTGTGTGTTTGTTTTTTTGCCAGAGCCTGCATACCCTTTTCACTTGTATGGCCAAGTTGCTTGTATCGTAAATTTGGTGAAGAGGTATCTTCTGTAGTATCTACACCATTCGATCACACCTTTGCTTAAGTCTTGTAGAGTATGTAACATGCCTTTCATCTTGATATGACAATGGACTCATTAATAAGCTTCCAAGTTCCAACTACCTTTGCCAAAATAGCTTACGTAACCCTGCTTATCCAACTCGAGTCTAGAAATTAAATTGAGCCAAAGGTCAGGAACATATCTCACATTATTCAAAGTCAAATGTCCAACCTACATTTGTTTCGATGCACACATCACCTACTCACACTAGTTTTGAATCACTGTTATTGACCTTTTTACAACACCAAAATCACTTAATTTATATGATGCAAAGAAGTCTTTTTTTGGAAGTAGCATGGAACGAAGCACCTATATTAACTACCCATTTAGTATCCTGATACCCACCATGGAGACATGCAACTTCACTAATTGTGAGCACTACAACTTTGCCATCAAATGCAACAATAGGGGCCTGTTCGATTTTCCAAGCATCTGGTAAATACACTGTAAGTGAGTAATAATTACTTCACTGGGTAATTACAGCATTGTTATCAATGCTTGATTTGACACTTACTTTTTTGAGCTCTAAACCCGAGGAGACTGAAATATATGTGGGGCCCACCATGATGTCTGTGTCTTATCCACACCGTCCATCTAATATGCCAGCTGAATTTAGGTCTTGACAAAAAAAATGAGGCTGATACAAAGCTCAAGTGTGCCACACCACAAGATTTAGGGAATCGAACATCTACCGTTAAAAACGTATCAGTGCCACTGTTTCCTTTAGTGTGGGCAACCTGAGTGTTGGATCAGGCTCATTTTTTGGCTTTTGCTTAAAAGGTTACGCTAAAAGTGATGGATGGCTCAGATATATCATATATATATATCATGGTGGGCCCCAGAAATTTAAACCAGTCCTTTTGACTCGGTTTTCAAGACAGAAATGCAAGTGCATTTTCAAACAGGTGAAGTAGTAATAATTACTATTTCCCATTGCATTTACATGCGATTTGGAAAATCAAACAGGCCCTAGTAGAATCTTCGATTCCTTCATTCTTTATTCATTCTTTAATCATTTACCTTCTTTCTCTCTTTTGAGGATTCAGTAGTTCCTCTTCATTTGACCTAACTTCTAGACTTTGATCTTCCTTTCAATTCTTCACGATCATACAATTTTCTACTCTTGCTTCTTTCCCTTGTTTTAGTAACCAACGCTTGTGAGTGAGTCGAATCAACTTTCTTATTGTTTCTTCATTGGGCAAGCTATGTGTAACTTGGACTCATGGTAAACACACCATTTGAAGTTGAATTGTTAAGGGACATTGCCGAAGTTTCCCAACTGTCAGGTAAAGAGCTAAGCAATAACAATGCTTATAACTCATCATCCAACACCATCTTCATAGTGGCCAATGGTTCACAATGCTATGCATCTCTCATTCAAATGCTCCAAAATAGAAACCCTTTAAATTTTAGATTTACGAGCTTTCTAATTAAGAAAGCCTAATTCCCAACTTTTTTCTTTCATACACTGCTTCTAATTTTTTCCATAAGACCTAAGCAGAAGTTTCATTCAACACATGGTGCAAAACACTATCATCCACAATTGTCAAATATATCCAATGGGTTTCCGATTTAATTTCTTCCCCTCCTCATTTGACATATCCTTTGGTTTGGCTTCATCACCTTCAACTGGTGCATACAAATCCTTGCAATATAAAATATTCCCTCTTTTGGCTTTCCAAATCATCCAATTAGAGCCATTAAGGCTAACCATTCCATTTTTGGTGCTTGCCTCCATCAATTCCCACACAAGACAAACAACCTAGCTTCCAACCAAAGCTCTGATACCACTGTAGAGAATCGACACGCTTCCCATCTACATGTGAATCAAATTGGAATGCAAAATCTACACATGGCCATCACAAATCCGAAACAAAGCTAAAAATAGGAAAGATTCAAACCACACAATCACAACCACAAAGCAAGATTTACGTAGAAAACCCTTCAAGGAGAAGGGAAAAACTACAGGGCAAATCTAAGAGAAATCCACTATAAAATAGGAGAGTGCAATGTTCTTCTCAAGTTTTTTGTCCAAAACTCGAGAGAATACAAGAGAAAAACCCAATGCAAATTACCTCTTTGGTGCTTCAAGAAATTCAACATTTTCACCACAAAAGAACCCTTTCCAATGGAAGGAAACCAACCTCAAAGAGACATTAGGCTGCTATGACGATGAAAAACGTGGAGAGAGCAAGAAAAACATTCAAGAATCATTCCTTGAACTCCAACCTTGGCCATCAAGAAACCCACCTTTCTCTTCTCTTCTTCTTCGTCCTCTTTTCCCCTTTCTCTCTTAAAAAATTGTTCTCTAAGCTACTATGGGAACAAACGTCTTTTTCTTTTTCTTTTCTTTTCTTCCACCTTTTTTCTTATTTTCACCTCACGAATAAGTGGGGCCCACTTCTCATGGGACTGGACCACCCATGATACACATGCCACAACAAATTCGACATCAAGAATATCAAGCAATTCAACCGTGCAAATACTCATTGTCATTTAGATGTGAGGAATTTAAAAAGGGCCCAACATTTTGTTTTCAGGAAACAAAATCCCTGAGAAAGAGATTTTGTTTGTCATGTTTAGACACCAGCAATCAAGGTATTCCAGTCGGTTACATAACAGCAGTAATGGTAATAACGGTCATAATCATTACTGGTTACAGCCATTATAGAAAAAAAAAAAAAAAAATCATAATGGCCCTATAACAGTCCTGTAACAGTTTTTTCTTCAAAAAAAAAAAGAGAAAAAAGGGTGTCGTAACGGCTGATAGGGGGGTTGTTACTTACGCCCGTATCATAACAGTAATGGTGGTGGCTGTTACGGCCACCATTACCGTTATGGAACACCTTGCTAGGTGATTCCATGGAATCTAAAATTGTGATTGGGAGTTGGGAAAGAATTGCCAAGAATTATATTGTGCATATTTACGTGACAGGGAATTTGGAAATATGACCACTGGCTGGGAATTCATTATCCTGGAATTTGCAAGGTAGCTCCGCCAAAGGAATTCCAAGACGACTCTTTTCGTGGAAATGGATTCCAACAAGAAACCAAAGCAAGTATTTCAAAGGGCACAAGCACAAGAATTTGCATGTACTTGGATTCTATTTCCATGGGGACTATTTTCCACACATCCAAACAAACCTAAAAACAAATCATGAACTTGGAGATTGATTTGGATAAATTTTGGGAAGCTCAATTGTAAGACATAAAAAGTAAATATTGCTTGAATCAAATAAAGTACACACTACTGTTCTAGGAAAGGGGGTAAAAAGGTAAGATGCTTTAAGGCAAACCAAGCAGTTTCATATTGAACGGAGTCGCGGACTATACAAAGAGAGGAAAACATTCTTGATACACCTACATCTATGAGAGACTTGAGGAATAGTTGACATCATCAGTACACAAAGTAACACCTTTTGGAATCATGGACGATTTCATGTTGTTAAGAAACATTTCATCATCCATGTGCAGTGTCTAAGTCTTGCTCAATAAAGACACTCCTCTCTTGGGGTGATATTTAACTTCACAGACTAACCCATATTTGCTTGAACCAACCGATCATGGAAAATTGGGAAAAACTCACTTGATGATGGAAAATCTACCGCCTTCATGTCCTGACCGGAAGATTGATGGTCAAGCAATTGCCATTGATAGAATTCTCAACTCATAGGCATTGTCTTCCCAAACAAGATTGTTTCATAGTACTCACCAAGAAAAAACAGTTTCTTGACAAGGTCGGCATTTTATTGGACTCATAAAACAATCCATGTAGGCCCCATCCTTTGATCATCCAGACTGTTCATATTTTGAGCCATTGGTGATGACCCAAAAATCTTCGTGATTGGGTGATTTTAACTGTTAGATCCTGACCTAGTTAAATCTACTACATTGGTTGACATAGTCTTTCAGTGGGGTAGGATCATGTGATGTGATAGATATTTGGGGTGGTTCATCCTACAATGGGCTTCCAGATCAACGACTCTGGTTACATAAAGTCAGAAAGACGGCCCCAACTGTACAATTAAGGGAGTTGAGAACATAAACGCGGCTTCTCTGAATCGGCATCGTCTTGCTTCAAGCATTACATTTATTGTGAATACATTCCCAAAGAACACCGGTTTTCTATAAACACCTACTTGCTTGAACACAATAACAGAAAGGAACGATGAAAATCACAGAGTGAAAAGATCGGTTTCTGATTCAGAAACTATAAAAGGATTAGAATTCTACTTACATTCAACGAAATTGAAACGGAGAAAAGGAGGTTAGGATGTGATGGAAAGGAGACATACAGATAGATTGGAATGAAGAGCCGAGATGGTGAATCTGAAGGCAGGAAAAGAAGTAAGCTGAAGGGATTTCGGAAGAAGGATGTATAGAAGCAGAAATCGATTGAATTTAGTACGCAACGAGGGAAGAAGGAGAAAGGGTGTGAGTGGAGAGAGAGAGAGAGAGGGTTTTCAATTTGAATTGGATGCCAGCAACCGTCCCTCACCGGGGGATTTGCGCGAGTATACTTTGAAGAGGCTGGCAAGCGTGTGTGATATCTGGGCCACTCATTGGGTGTTGTCGACACGGATTGGCTACTCCCCCTGCCACCAGCCAATGGCTGGTGGTCGGTGCTCTGTGGGCCCCACAATGATTTATGTGTTTCATCCATGCCGTCCAGCTATTTTTTTTAAGATCATTTCAGGGCATGAAACAAAAAATAAGGTATGCCCCAGTCTCAAGTGGACCACGTTACACGAAACAGTGTTGAATTAAAGTTGATCATTAAAAACTTTTTGAGGCCTATAAAAGTTTTAGATCAAGGTAATCTTTGTTTTTACCTTCATCTATGTCTCCATGACCTAATAAACAGATTAAATGTCAAATAAACAGTACATCGGGCCTTAGGAGGATTTCAATGGTGGATATCCAATCACTGTTGTTTTCCCGTGGTGTGGTCCACATGAGATTTATATCCCACTCAGTTTTCGGATCAAGCCCTAAAATGATCGGTAAAAATGGATAAAACACATACATTATGGTGGGCTCGCATAGCACCGACCACTAGTGTCACGCGCATATATATAGTATATATTATATATATATATATATAATATATATATATATATATATATATATATATATATAATACAATAAAATATGACAATTTCATACACATTTCATTTTCTTCCACCATAGTCCAAAATTTTAAAATCCAAACACAGACTAAGATAACTGATTGCATAGTCTGTTATTACATAGATGCATGATTATTTAACTTAACTTGAAATAAGAAAAATCAAGTCAAACATTAAGAGTTCTAAAATAAAATAAAATCCATCCTATGTAGAATGACATGCCATGTGCATCAAATCACATTCCATGCTCCATTACTAATAGAAGTACCCTGCATCTTCAAAATATTCATAACCTGAAACGGTTAAAACATAATGAGTTGACAACTCAATAGGATCACATCAATCCCGAGTTGAAAATCTTACAATTACTACTAAATTTAAACTTGACACATTAATCAAAATAAGACGAATACAGGATGTAAAAATCATAGTTAATAATTTAACATTCATGAATATGAAATAAATAAATTGTTTAACATAGCTTTCTAAAAATGCTAATATTTGGAGTGGCAAAACACTCATGTGTGCTGATCCTTTTAGGGGATGACCCCCGACAGAGTACCGGTGTTGATCTTTTCAGGGTATGACCCTCGGCAGAGCACCGGTATAACCTTTTAGGGACAAAAGACCAGGACAGTGTACCCGTGCGTACTGATCCTTTTAGGAAATCACCCAGGGCAGACCACCCATGCTGATCCTTTTGGGAATGACCCTGGGCAGAGCACCCGTGTTGTGCTGATCATTTCGGGAATGACCCTGGGCAGAGCACCCGTAAGAATCATTGTACAAAAATAATTATTCACATATGATGCATATATTTTATAAGAAAACATTGAAATAAACAATATTAAAGCACCCGTAACAAATAATATGGTGATCCTTTTAGGGAAGAGCACCCGTAAGGATCATTGCATAAAAAAAATAATTGTTCACATAATAAATATTCATCATCACCCCTAGATAATATCAAATGCAAATAATAATAATAATAATAATAATAATAATAATAATAATAATATTTGCATTTGTACAGTAGTCAAATAAAGAATATCTTTCAGCGAGAAATTATTTATGAATATTTCAATGTCTAGACTATATAAGGCAATAGATATAAATTTTTCAATTTGGGAATGATCACCTACCTGATATGGAAAAATAGAGTGATAAAAGGAAAATAATCTGAAGTGTTAATTTCTACGTGTACTAGCTTAGCTTGGATTGCTCTGAACTCGATGTTGAACCCTCACGGATACTCTCCCTTTTCCTGAGCTCTCTTTTTCTTCTCACAAACTTTCTTTTATGATTTTCTCTCTCGTTTCCTCTAGATAGCATGAGAAAATGGGGTATAAAAAAATAGTGACAGGTGAGTTAATGGATTGGGAGTTTAATGAACGGTTTAAATTGAGGAATGGGTTCCACCATGATGATGGAAATCATGGTGAATGGGTTCCCATCCGCAACCGTTGCAGAGAAGTGGGAAAGAGAGAGAGTCGTGGAGAAGAGAGTTGTGGGGAAGTGGAAAGCAAGTGATACACGTCACTTGCTTTGCTTTTTTGTTTTTTTTTTTTTTTGAAAAGTGGGCCCCACAACTATGATGTGATAAATCCACACTGTTTATAAAATTTGCCCTTCAAAGTTAAGGCATGGGCCCAAAAATGAGAGCCATCCAACTCTCAGGTGGGCCACATCATATGAAACAATGGGTCAACGGTGGAACCCACTGTTGAAAAAGATACAGGGTATTACATTCTACCCACCTAAACAAAATTTCGTCCTCGAAATTTATTTACCTAGCTAAAAGAGGTTAGGATACTTTTCTTGAATTTCTTGTTCTCGCTCCCACGATACTTCTTCTTCGCTGTGATGACTCCACTGTACCTTCACAAGAGGTATAACCTTCGTCTGAAGTACTTGCTCCTTACGATCGAGAATGCGCACAAGTTGCTCTTCATATGTGACATTTTCTTGAATTTCTAGTGGCTCCCATTCGATGACATGAGAATCGTCTGGCTTGTACTTTCGAAGCATGGAGATGTGAAATACATTGTGGATATTGGATAACTGAGGTGGTAGGGCCAGATTGTATGCTACAACTCCTACTTTTTGTAGGATCTCGAAGGGTCCGATAAAACGTGGTGCGAGCTTCCCTTTCTTTCCAAAACGCATAACTTTTTTCATTGGAGAAACTTTTATGAACACATGATCTCCCACACAAAACTCTAAATCTCTGCGTCGATTATCTGCATAACTCTTCTGGCGACTATGGGCGGCACGCATACGTTCCCGAATGATGTCAATCTTCTTGGAGGTCTCTTGAATAAGTTCTGGTCCCAACAATGCCCTTTCTCCTACTTCAGTCTAGCAGCTTGGTGATCTGTAAGGTCTTCCGTATAAAGCTTCAAATGGTGTCATACCAATACTGGCTTGGTAGCTATTATTATATGCAAATTCCACCAGCGGCAGATGATCATCCCAATTGCCATTGAAGTCGAGAATGCAACTACGTAACATATCTTCTAAAATCTGGTTCGTCCTTTCTGTTTGCCCATCAGTCTGCGGGTGAAATGTTGAGCTGTAATCGAGAGTTGTTCCCAAAGCTTCCTGTAGACTTGCCCAAAACCGTGATTTAAACCTGGGATCTCTATCGGAGACGATGGATACTGGAGTACCATGAAGTCGGACGATTTCCTTAATATAAATTTTGCTCAACTCCACTGCAGATGTATAAATCTTTATCGAGATGAAGTGTGCGGATTTGGTTAACCTGTCCACGATCACCCATACAGTGTCATGGTGTCGACCTGTCTTTAGAAATCCAACTATGAAATCCATGGATATATGCTCCCATTTCTACTTGGGGACCGGTAATGGCTGTAAGAGTCCTGGTGGTCTTCGATGGTCTGCTTTCACTTGTTGACATGTCGCACATTTAGATACGTACTCGGCGATTTCCCGCTTCATGTTGTTCCACCGGTATTGGCGCTTAACATCGTGGTACATTTTAGTCTCCCCTGGATGGATAGTGAATCTTGATCTATGAGCCTCATCCAAAATCTCCTGCTTCAAATCAAGTTTGTTTGGAACACATAGCCTTCCACGAAACTTAATCCCTTCATCAGTTCTAATTCGTCATTCTGCATTCTCCTTCTCCATTCCTTCCGCTCCTTTTTCTTGTAGCCAAACGTCTTCCTTCTGGACTTCTAGAATACGCCGAATCTAAGAAGAAAATTTATCATGGTCTAATCTCAATTCTAAAGATTAATAAGTTAAACTTAGTTATTAAACTTAAGAAAATAAAAATAAAATTACACACTAGGGTAGGCTGTGCTACTAGGTTACTTAGATGCGCCTGAGGTTCTTCAAGCTAAAGTTGCATATCAAAATCCTTGATGACATTTAACATCTCCCACTCTTTGATCATTAGGCTGGCCACAAGCCTTCGTGTCTTTCTGCTTAGGACATCGGCCACAACGTTTGCTTTTTCTGGGTGATATGAAATATCGAAATGGTAGTCTTTCAAAATTTCCATCCATCTTCTCTGACGTATATTCAATTCATTCTGATTAAAGAGATACTTTAAACTCTTATGGTCTAATATAAGTCAATTGTTCCCCATATAGATAGTGCCTCCAAATTTTCAAAGCAAAAACCACTGCTATTAACTCCAGATCATGCGTCGGGTAATTTCGCTCGTGAGTCTTTAATTGTCGTGACGCGAAAGCGATAGCTTTGCCTCCTTGCATAAGAATACATCATAATCCCTAATATGACGCATCAGTATAAACGACGAATCTTTCTCCTTCGGTCGGTAAAGCCAGAACTGAGGCTGATGTCAACCGCTTCTTTAGTTCGATAAATGCCTGCTCGCAATCTTGATCCCGCTTAAAGTTCGTATTCTTTTTAGTTAGATTAGTTAGGGGTCTTGATATATTAGAGAATCTTTTTATAAATCTTCGATAGTAACCAGCAAGGCCGAGAAAACTTCGTATTTCAGACACATTCGAGGGCTGCTCCCATTCTAATATCGCTTCAATTTTTGCTGGGTCCACGAATATCCTTTTCTCTGACACCACATGCCCCAAGAATTTTACTTCATGCTTCCAGAAGTCACATTTTGATAACTTGGCATACAATTGATTATCCTTTAACGTCTGCAGAGCGGTCCTGAGATGTTCCTCATGCTCCTCTTGAGTCTTGGAGTATATAAGAATATCATCGATGAATATAATAATGAATCATCTAAATAAGGTTTGAATACCCGATTCATAAGGTCCATAAATACCGCTGGAGCATTTGTCAATCCGAATGGCATTACTATGAACTCGTAGTGCCCGTAACGAGTCCTAAAAGCCGTCTTGTGCACGTCTTCGTCCTTTATTCTCAGTTGATGGTAACCTGACCTCAAATCTATTTTAGAAAAGAACCTCGCTCCCTTTAGCTGGTCAAATAAATCCTCAATCCTAGGAAGATGATATTTGTTCTTAATTGTTACTTTATTCAACTGACGATAATCGATACATAATCTCATAGTTTCATCTTTCTTCCTTACAAATAAGACCGGTGCTTTCCATGGCGACGTGTTGGGTCTAATGAAACCCTGATCTAGCAACTGTTGGATCTGATCCTTTAATTCTTTTAATTCTACCGGAGCCATGCGATAAGGTGCTCTAGAGATAGGTGTAGTTCCGAGCATTAGATCGATACCGAAGTCCACATCTCTTTTTGGAGGTAACTTTGGAATGTCCTGAAAAACTTCTGGAACTCCTTAACCACGAGTATTTGTTCAATCCCTTCTTCAGATTGCTCGATTCCCACAATAGCCGAAAAATCAATCGGCGCATTCCTTATTCGTGTCCCACAAAATTTCAGTGGAGATCATCCTTCTATGTTTAACGTAATCGTCTTCCTGAAACAATCTATCTTGACACAATACTGGGACAACCAATCCATTCCTAAGATGACATCATATTCCTTCATAGGCATAATAATGAGATTTGCTGGCAGTATTTCATTTTCAATTATGATGGGGCATTCTTCACATATTTGCTCTAAATTCATGGACTTACCGAGAGGGGTTGCTACGATAATTTTCTTATTTAATCGTACGGGTGATATACCAAGTGAGCATACGAATAAATAAGATATAAATGAATGAGTAGCTCCTGAATCGAATAATGCTCTGGCAAGAGAGGTGTAAGCCAAGATAGTACCTTCCACCACATCATTAGTAGCTTCAACACCATGTTGAAGAGTGATATCTGCAGGTTGTGTTGGGTCCTCATAAGCAGAAATAGTAGTGTCATACATTTGTACAACATCATCTTGACGTGGCGTTGGATCTTCATAGCTTCGATTCAGATCCTCATACTCCTGAAGTTGGACTGGATCATTTGTGAATGAAGATAGAGCGTAAACATGTCCTTGAGCTTGAGGTCGGGGCGCCTGACTTTCTGGCCTCAATTGCTGATATTGGGGAGGCTTGACCTGTTGTTGCCATTGTTGAGGTGGTCTCGGATAAGCTTGAGGGGGTCCAGGCGGCTGGGATCGTGGATGTAGCTGTGCAGGCCTCTGAGGATAAGGTTGTGCTGGTCTCGCAGCTGAATGAATCATCTGAGGAGGCGGCGGCAGAGGTCGTTGATATGATGTAGACGATGCATAATGAAGAGGCGGCCTGTAAAATGATCGTGGCGGTCCTTGATTCCCTGGATATTGGTGACGAGGTGGTAAAAGACAATGGCGGGCAGGATGACCCACCTTTCCGCAGTTATGGCAAGTCCCAGTGAATTGCATTAAAAGTTGCATATTGACATGACTGGGTACTGATGTTGGCATCATCTTCTGACGCTTAGTCGCTTCATGTTGTGTGAGAGATGAATGGGGCGTGGTCCTGACTCTACTCCTCATGTCTTTCCTCGGCTCGTGATTCTTCCAATGCTCATCAAAGTCATTTTTCTATTGCTCTGGTGCGTTCCACTGCTTCTGCATACGTTTTAATAAGAAATGACGCCAGTCGAGTACGGATAGAAGGTTTCAGTCCTTCAACAAACTTCTGCCCTTTACGAAGCTCATCCGGTATGAGAAATGTCGCAAATCGTGCCAACTCTGTAAACTTTGCATCATATCGACGCACCATCATATCTCCTTGTTCTAATTTCATGAATTCTGTAACCTTTTGAGCACGCACATAGGCTGGAAAGTATTTATTTTCAAATTTTGTGCAGAATTGGTCCCATGTCCACCTTTCTATGCTCGTATGCTCGGGTTCTCCTTAGTCGTAGATTCCCACCAATGATCAGTTCCTTCCAACATATATATTACTAATTTAGCCTTTTATTGCTCGTTATATCTCATAGTTGTGAAAATTTTCTCCATCTGCCTTTTCCAACCCTCAGCTTCACTTGGGTCAAGCCCACCTTTAAACGTAGGCTGTCTCTGCCTCTTAAATTTTTTCAATAAGGACCCTGTCCCTTCAGCGGCTACATGCGTCGCTTGAGTCTGCTCATGAGATTGACTTATAAGCACTTGTGTTCTCATAAACAAGGCAAATCCTTCCATCGCTTGGAGGATCTTGTCAATAATTGTTCCTTGCCTAGCTACATCGGGTACTTGAGTCTCCGATACGACCCCGAGGTTCATACTCTAATCCGTCATAGCGTAGGATAAATAAAGGGAATTATGAATTTTACTGAATAATTTTAAGATTATAAGAAATTAGACGGTCCAATGTAGGCATACATGAAGATCAAAGAGAAGTTGAACTAAAATGTAGTTTAGAACTATGTGTAGAAATTTCTGGTCATAAGGGTGTTATTCTATTTGATATTTTTGATATTTTTAGACATTATTTTAACTTGAAATTTTTTTTATATAAATATATCTATAAGTATACTGTACCCCTGTAAAATTTTATAATATTTTAAAGCCTGTAATATTTTTAAAAATTCAGAGAGTACACGCTGTCCAAATTTGAACGATTTCTGGACAGGTTTTTCTTAACTTCAAATACATACATGAAGGGTCAGTATTTTTAATTTTTACCTATTTTTCTATAAAATTATACTGATTAAACTTCAATTGAGTTTTTGAATCACTCTAATCGGAGTTTTACTTAAATAGTTATGATTTTTCAAAGTCAGACATTTTATATTGATCATTGCTGCCCAACCTAAGAAATAGTTAGAAAAATTCTTAGAAAATTCCTAATGTCCAGATTTGATTTCTTATGTTAATATACAGCCTAAATGGGATCTAAGTATTATATCACAATAGATGAAATCTAAATTTCTCACCTCTTAGTTAAGGCCACATAGGAAGACTTAGAGCTAAATCTTTATTCTAGGTCCATTGTTTAAGATCAACCTGACTCTGATACCAACTTTGTCACGCCCCAAAATTCGGGTACCCGAATAGGGTGTCCAGACCCAAATTCCAGACCCGTGACCTATATATAAAAAAAAATAAAATAAAATACAAATAATATGACATTTCATACACATTTCATTTTCTTCCACCATAGTCCAAAATTTTAAAATCCAAACACACAGACTAGATAAGTAATTTGCATAGTTTGTTATTACATAGATGCATGATTATTTAACTTAACTTGAAATAAGAAAAATCAAGTCAACATTACTACATTCAGAGTTTTAAAATAAAATAAAATCCATCTTATGTAGAATGACATGCCACGTGCATCAAATCACATTCCATGCTCCACTACTAATAGAAGTACCCTGCATCTTTGAAATATTCATAACTTGAAACGGTTAAAACATAATGAGTTGACAACTCAATAAGATCACATCAATCTCGAGTTGAAAATCTCATAATTACTACCAAATTTAATCTTGACACATTAATCAAAATAAGATGAATACAGGATGTAAAAATCATAGTTAATAATTTGACATTCATGAATATGAAATAAATGAATTGTTTAACATAGCTTTCTAAAAATGCTCAGATTTGGAGTGGTAAAACACTCATGTGTGCTGATCCTTTTAGAGGATGACCCACGGCAGAGCACCGGTGTTGATCCTTTCAGGGTATGACCCTCGACAGAGCACCGGTATAACCTTTTAGGGACAAAAGCCCAGGGCAGTGCACCCGTGCGTACTGATCCTTTTAGGGAATCACCCAGGGCAGAGCACCCGTGCTGATCCTTTTGGGAATGACCCTGGGCAGAGCACCCGTGTTGTGCTGATCATTTCGGGAATGACCCTGGGCAGAGCACCCGTAAGAATCATTGTACAAAATAATTATTCACATATGATGCATATAATTTATAAGAAAATATTGAAATAAACAATATTAAAGCACTCGTAACAAATAATATGGTGATCCTTTTAGGGAAGAGCACTCGTAAGGATCATTGCATAAAAAAAAATAATTGTTCACATAATAAATATTCATCATCACCCCTAGATAATATCAAATGCAAATAATAATAATAATAATAATAATAATAATAATAATAATAATATTTGCATTTGTACAGTAGTCAAATAAAGAATATCTTTCAATGAGGAATTATTTATGAATATTTCAATGTCTGGATTATATAAGGCAATAGATATGAATTTTTCAATTTGAAAATAATCACCTACCTGATATGGAAAAATAGTGTGATGGAAGGAAAATAATCTGAAGTGTTGATTTCTACGTGTACTAGCTTAGTAGCTTAGATTGAATTGCTCTGAACTCGATGTTGAACCCTCACGGATACTCTCCCTTTTCCTGAGCTATCTTTTTCTTCTCACAAACTTTCTTTTATGATTTTCTCTCTCGTTTCCTCTAGATAGCATGAGAAAATGGGGTATAAAAAAATAATGACAGGTGCGTTAATGGGTTGGGAGTTTAATGAACGGTTTAGATTGAGGAATAGGTCCCACCATGATGATGAAAATCATGGTGAATGGGTTCCCATCCGCAACCGTTGCAGAGAAGTGGGAAAGAGAGAGAGTGGTGGAGGAGAGAGTTGTGGGGGAAGTGGAAAGCAAGTGACACACGTAACTTGCTTTGCTTTTTTGTTTTTGTTTTTTTTTATTTTTTTTTGAAAAGTGAGCCCCACAACTATGATGTGAAAAATCCACACCGTTCATAAAATTTGCCCTTCAAAGTTAGGGCATAGGCTCAAAAATGAGAGCCATCCAACTCTCAGGTGGGCCACATCATATGAAACAATGGGTCAATGGTGAAACCCACTGTTGAAAAAGATACTGGGTATTACAACTAGCCACCGGACTGGTGAAAGGGGGAGTAGCCAACCCGTTTCCGGCAGATGGTGCGCTTCCGTGGCAGAAACGAGGCTTACCTGGTGGAGGTATCACATCCAACCCGTCCAACAGATGCGTTTCCTGAAAATTATCAGGATCCAAAACTCTCATGAGCCCCATCACATCAAACAATACAGAAGGAATTCCACACTTGATTTCCATGGGGACCCACCTCCGTTGCAGAACAATCTAATTTTCGTCCTGACCCTTCATACATGGCAGATGAAGAGTCTCGACGGTTTGAATTCCATGTACACAACATAGTGGCTGCTTGTCCTTTGTTCTGTGGCCCACCTGACTTTCCGTTTTCATTGATTTTGGGCACTGTGGTTAACATTGAGGCCACACGTGTGATGGACGGGTCCGAAGTCGTGAATACATCACGTGGGTCCCACTTCTGGCCGGTCATCACTCAAGCGCCCCCCGAGTTTCAAACGTTGCACTCATCAGAGACCGGGACGAAACGGACACGGATTGCGTCCTACCCCCGGCTCTGTGGAGCCCAAAGTGATGTAAGTATTTTATCCACGTCGTTAATCGCTTTTATTAGACCATTTTAAGTTAGGACCCAAACAACGAGGCAGGTCCACAGCTCCAGTGGACCACACCAAAGGAAGCTGTAGTGATAATGACACTCACCGTTGAAACCTTTATGAGGGCCACTGTGATTTTTTTTTTTTACCATCCAACATATTAGTAAGGTCATGTAGACGTGGATGAAGTGAAAACACAAATATAAGCTTGATCCGAAACTTCTCCAGCTCCCAAGAACGTTTTAATGGTGGACGTTCAATCCCCACTTTGTGGTCCACTTAAGACTTGTACCTGCCTAATATTTTTCATCATACCTTAAAATGATCTAATAAAAACGATTAACGGCGTGGATAAAACACTTACGTCACTTTGGGCCCCACAGACCTAGGACGCAATCCGCGTCCGGACGAAACAAGTGAACTCACACAGTACTCATTACCGGGTCTGGATACGGGCATACCAATACCCGACCCGAAACTGCCCTTCTCCGAAGTCCGAGGGAATCTCCTGAACTCATCTCGCTCACTCCAACCTATCCCCATTCCAAACCATGAAACGGCAAAGACCAAAACCCCCATTTCTTTCATCAAAAAGACCATCTCGTCCTCAACCATCAACACCCCCATCATCCATCCGTCATCCCAGATCTCTCCCATCTTCCAAAACCAAAAGAAATCTCACCAGCCAATCCGCGCAATCACCACCATTATCATGGGAACCCCTCAACATCCAACGGTCAGAACTCTCCCTACCCCTCACATTCCCCACCGGCCAGACCTTCCGATGGAAGCAGACTGGCCCATCTCAATTCACCGGTCCCATCAAATCCCACCTCATCTCCCTTAAGCATATCGACGGCCACGATGACTCCTCCAGTGGGGTAGCCTTCTTCGTCCACCGCACCCCCGATCGCCTCCAGGCCGTCTCTGCTCTCCATGACTTCCTCAACCTCTCCCTCTCCCTCGCAGACATCTGGAGGAAATTCTCTGAATCCGACGCCCGCTTCGCGCAGCTGGCACCTCACCTCGCCGGGGCTCGCGTGCTTCGGCAGGACCCGGTCGAGTGCCTGTTTCAGTTCCTCTGTTCGTCGAACAACAACATCAAGAGGATTACGAACATGGTTGGCGTCATTTCCTCCTTGGGCGATTATCTGGGTTCTGTTGGAGGGTTTGATTTCCATGAATTCCCGTCTTTGGAACAGCTATCGTTGGTCTCTGAAGAGCAGCTTCGGAGAGATGGGTTCGGTTACAGGTTGGGTCCTTCACCTTCTCCTTGTTTACTTCTGCGTATAGTACATAACACACATGCACACGAAAAAGAGAGATCGCAGATAGATTTAAGAGTTTCATCTGCAATGTTCGGAGAATAAAAAGCCATGAAAATCCCAAATAGAAGCTTGAATTAAAAAAAATGTAGCTGGTGTGATCGAAATGCACTGAATTGGTTCACACCCATTTTTTTCTTTTCCTCTTTTTGCTTTGTATTTTGTTTGATAATTGCGGGTGGTTTCCATTGATTTTCGTTTGTTTTGTGTTGTATGTAATAGAGTAGTGGTGATATGTAGAAGCTCAGACTGAGAGTTTGTCGTTTGTACGGTATGCTTGGATTTTCAGCCTGTGTAATAAGGGCGCATGATTCAGTGGTCCAAACTTTTAATATGATGGGCATCATCATTATGCCAAATTCGGCGGCAAGAAGGGAAGATTCTAGTCATAAAAACATGGCTATATATATATATATATATATATATATATATATATATATATATATATATATATATATAATATATATGGTGCTATTTCTTGGTGCATCTTCTGCCTTTTTAAATAAAATTGATGAAATACGGGTTCAAGCCCATAGTTCAATGGTAGATAGGTGCATTTTGATATCGTGGGGTGGGGTTTGAGCCCAGCTCACCTATCAACAACAAAAAAGTAGTTATTTTCGAAAGGAAAACGGCCTTTTTTTAGTTGATGCGGATTTGTTGGTACCATTTGAAGGGCTAGGATTTCACAATATGGGGGATGGTGCATTGTCAATTCACAGTGAGGTCTATCATATCAATGGTTTGGATCACTGAAAACTGGACAATGGGTCCACTTGTACAGATTGAAATTCAAATTTACGGAGTACAAACTCTTAGCTCAAGCATAATGCCTCACTTGTAATACATCCCTGTAAGTTAAGGAATATCTATCCTTTTTGTACCTATCAATTTCATAAGCATGTGAAGAAACCCAAAAAGGTTCATTTGAAATGTCTCCCTTCTCCATTGCTGGGTTTCAAGAGCTTAACAATATTCTTAAAACCCTAGTAAAGGGTGGTGGTGACACAGAAGCTTACCTACAAATTGAAATTTAAATGGTAATGGGATTGGGGGATGACATTTCCCGATTAGTGAATGAGGACTGATCACCTACAGCCTGCAGTAGGTTTGTTTAACCTACAACCCATTTTTACAGGCATTAGAACCCATGTGATATTTCTAAGGGCAAAAGCGTAAACAAATATTGGAAGGCATACAAAAATGGGCTGCCTGTAGAGTACAGACGGTTGTCAATGGTCGGTTCTCGTAGTAAATATCAGACCACAGTGTGGGAAGTGGTGCGCATGCTGCAACACCCATAGGAAAGTTGGCTTCATGACACTATGCCACCTTCATCCTATATCAAGGTTTGAAATCCTGATAGTGGCAAGGGCCTAAAGCCTTTATGAGTTGTTACGGCTGTGATAACAGTCATTTTCGGGAATTACGAACAGAGTTATCAAGTGAAATATTGTCTATTATGGCTGTTTTCAAATGATAGTTTTGGAAAAAAAAAAAAGAGAAGATATTCACTACCATAACAATCCATCACTACATTTAATTCACCACTAAGCTCAATCTATTATGTAATTTAATAATTAGCTGTATAACAACCTTAATGGACCAAAATAATGGCCGTTATGATGCAGGCCCTGATTGCACCCTGATAGTATAAAAGGAGTGCCGCTTTACTGTTATAACGGTTTTAATGGCCGCTATCGTGTTATAACATACTGTTATAATGGGCTTAAAAATGCCTCGTTAAAAATCTCGCTGCACATAGGAAAGCTCCCCGTTCGTCATACAAGTCTACATAACTTGCGGTGTCATCACAGATGAAAGTGATCTCAATACTACATGGGTTGAATACTGTCCGTACACGTGGTTAAGTTGACCTAACACCTGATCGTGTATTATCCTTAGTCCTATTCACTCTGGAGTGGTCTACTATGTTTAAGAATTAGACTGCCCTGCACTCATAAATCGGTTGCATCCTGGTTCTGTGGTGTTTGTTATTGTAACCAGCATTGTATAAGTAAATGCATGTGACTTAATGTTGGCAAAGTGACTGAGAAGTTACCCAGTCATGTGAAGGTGTTTAAACCGATGATTAGCTATGGCAGAAAACAGATGCTACAAGCAGTGACTAAACCATTCTTGTCTCACTGACATTGGGATTTCAAATTAGGCATTCTTATCTTAGATTTCATGATTAGCTTAGTGCCTTAATTTTTCATCAGTCCAAATACCAAATGGTTTCTCATTTCCATGCTCTAATAGCATCTAGACATTACATTAATTAATTAATTGTCTGCAGTAGCATTGCCGTCCAAGAATAGAAAAGATTACAGGGCCTTAAGAGGAATACCTCGTGTATTCTGCAATATTATGGATAGGGGAATATGCCCCCAGTTGTATTGTCTTTATTATTGTAGTTCTTCAGCAATTGCTTCACAATGCATCCATGACCATGCTTCTGATATAAGATCTTGGTTTGCAATGTTTCTTCAACAACCTCCCCATCTATCAGGTCCTCCAAATAGATGTTTGAAGCAGGCACTGATCTTAAATAGGCATCTAGACATCCCTCTTCAAACTTCGCATTTACATTTCATTTTACATATAGGGTCTCCACTCATGGCTCAGTGGTAAACACCGAGTGTTTCCACTTTGAGGTCATGGGTTCGAAATCTGTGTGTGTGTGGGGGTGTAAGAGTGCGTATGTTCTCACCTTTCAAAAAAAAAAAAAAAACATTTCATTTTACATCAGTCTTAGGGTGTGTTTAGGTGCTCAACTAAAATCAAAATAAATCAGTTCAATAAAGAAGGGATGAAAAAACTGCCGGTAGTGACCATGTTAATTGATAATGATGACCAGACCTCCAATTGTGACCTGATATGTTTCAAGTTGAAAGCATCTTAATGGTAGTTTGGAGCTAGCTCCTCATAATGACTGGAGCTGGGCCAGCCCCACGTTGTCCATTTCCTCTTTAATGAAATGAGTAATTGCAATTATTTTCATTTGAGCATCCAGTCATACCCAAATATATGGTGAATATGGCTCGCCAACCTTGAATTTTCTCTACAAGATTCTTTTTCACTTGAGTGTCCAGTCATACCCCCCCCCCTTTTATTTTTCTGATCTAGATGCTTGTTTATCATGTGCATCTTCCTGTTACTGAGTACTTGTTTTTCCTGTTATTGTTATTGTGTTCAAGGGGTCCCCACTCATGGCTTAGTGGTTGACTCACAAGAGTTTCAACACTAAGGTCATGGGTTCGAGTACCCATTGTGGTGTGTGTGGGTGTGAGGGTGTGCAAATAAAAAAAGTGTTCCAAAAAATAAAAAAATCTTCCTGTTATTTTGACTATGTTTTACTTGTTGATAATTCCATTATGGTTACTGATGAGCAGGGCCAAATACATAGTTGGTACAGTTAAGGCTTTGCAATTGAAGCCTGAGGGAGGTGCCGAGTGGCTTGCTTCGCTTCGCGACTTGGAGCTTCACGAAGTGATCGATGCCCTCTGTACTTTGCCTGGAGTTGGTCCCAAGGTGGCAGCCTGCATCGCCCTGTTCTCTCTTGACCAACACCATGCTATTCCCGTTGATACGCATGTATGGCAGGTGTGTTTCCTTAAGCTCTCCCTTTGTTAAAAGCTCAAGTTTCAGAAAACTGTGAATGCGCTGTCCATGTTATCGCCAAAGATGTAAAAAAATTCTGAGAACTTGAGGAACTTGGAATGATGCAAAAATCACAACATCGATTGCACATGATGATACTTGAATTCCAGAACCCTGCTCAAAATTTTTTGATTGCCATGATTTTGGTTTTCCTTGGATTCTGGTTTCTCCTGACTGCTGCATCCGCACATGTGCTGATTAATTATATTAACACAATTTCTCGAAGAGTAACTCTGAGGAGATAAGCGTGAACGCGAAAAGGCAGATCGAAGCGGAGATCCAGAGCAACCATGCCCCCCCAGGCCATGCATCAGAATGGCCCTGCCACTAATATGCTCAGGCCCAGATATCAGGATGGTTTACTCATCAGGTGGTCTACACATGTACAAGAAACATGGATGGTTGAAAGAAAAAGAACAATGGTCTGCATTCAACATGCACTTTTGTCCCACCTGATGAGTGGACCAGCCTGATTTTTGGGCAGGACATGGTTGCTATTTGCCTAACCTGATGAATGCCTGTGCATCATACACTGTTGTGTACTGTAGATCTCATCAATCTCGCTCCAGCCTATCTCTTTGGGGGGTTTTTTCCTTGAAACTACCCCTTTATAATTGTGGTATGCACTTTCATATCTCTAGACTCCACTTTCAGAAACAGTTGAGCTGACTTATGGTGATGATTGCTGTTCTTTTATTTGGAATTTTGATGTTCAAATGTTCATTTTGTTTGGGGTATCCAAAGATTGCATCTCGGTACCTCATGCCAGAGCTTGCAGGTGCGCGTCTCACACCTAAGCTTTGCAGTCATGTGGCGGAGGCATTTGTGAGCAAATTTGGGAAGTATGCTGGTTGGGCGCAGAATGTGCTTTTCATCGGTGACTTGCCATCTCAAAAGGCCCTTCTGCCATCAGATTTGTGCTCTGTCAAGGAAACAAAATTGGCCTCTAGTGAATATGAGAAGCAGGAAGTTGCTGTTGAACTCTTATCAGGAAGTTGGTAAACTCTCCAACCTGAATTAGATGCTTATTTAAGGCTGTGTTTGTTTCTGGCTGTCAGGAAGTTGGTAAACTCTTTTGGAATTTCTACTCTTAGCAGAATTTTGCAAAATCATGAAATGAGCATTGGTGCATAAGAGCTCTCTCTTTCCAATCAACGCAAAAGAGCCCATTTTGCCAAATTTAGAAACTCTACTTCCAGTAGAAATTCCAAAATCAAAAATTATTTCCCGACTCCCGAAATGGCAGTAAGCCAAATGAAGCCTAAACACACACACACACACACACACACACACACACACTCACTCTCTCTCTCTCTCTCTCTCTCTCTCTCTCTCTCTCTCTCTGTGTGTGTGTGTAAAATCATGTGGAACTGACGACTCCAATTCCACCCAAAAGAAAAAAACCGCCATTGAGTCGAATATTTATTTTGGCAGAATAGGCAGAAAAGTGTTATGACCGGCCAGTGCAGTTTCTGCGTTTTGCCCCTTCCCAAACAGACTTCACCTTTAAAGGGTTGGGTGGCCCCAAAGTATTTCCAATGGATGTCTGGGCCAAGGGGTCAATCACCCCGCAGCCTTTTCTTCTATTATATGCAGTTTTCTTTTACCTTATCTTTGATATCTCTTGTATGTTATAGATGGATTGAAAAGATTTATGGCAGATGGCAGTCAGTCGCAGGTGTACCATGGGTTCCAGTTGGCTTCAAAGAGCATTTCAGTTGGTATTGCACATTACAAAATAGGCCTATTCATGAAAGCAGCAGCTAGGCCAGGCTTCAAATTGGCTTAATATTGGTGAGCTGGTATTTCCTCTTGGAGAATGCCAGATTGGAATTAATCTATCAGTTGTACCATTAGTGAACCCTAATTAATCTATCATTTGTACCATTAGTGATATTTTCATGTGTGAAAACAAGTATCCTCTCCCCTCTCCTGTTTGGGTATTCTGCTTTGTGTTAATGTGAGAGGACGATTATTATTTCCTGGTGGCCACCCAAAGAGAGCTAGTCTATACATCAATGCCACAACCATGATGCATAACTGCAGGCTTTAGGTTTCTCAGGTGCACTATCATAGGGTTTGTCCAAAGAGCATTGATAGGCGCATGGTTCAGTGATCGAGAGCATTGATACGATGGGCCTCACCATTGATGGCCCATGTGCTGAAGAGTCATCCAGATTGAATGGCCAATCATTAAAATTTTCCGTTGATTTGGATGCAACTTACACCAAGTCTGCAAAAGCAGGTCCATAAGGTTGAGCGGTGGATCAAAGGGAGACTGGAAGGGTCCTCCCAAGTGTACATCTTGAAAACTGATTTGGCTCAAAATGGTGTTTATGCGTCAAAAATTCCTTTTTGAGGGTGCGTCCAACTGGTCCCTTGGCCTATATTTCAGACAACGTAGCTTGGGTCTAATCCGCTCTGGTTTTTGGGCTTGGGCTGCACCTGGGCTTCTGCTTTTCGTAGGCTCTGTGTTTAGCCTAACCTTATTTAACATTGGTGGGCTGAATATTTGGATGGCTGGCTAGACTCAGCCCAATACCTTAGTTCATGGGCTGAACCAGGACAAGCTTCAACCCCGGTCGGCCCAGCTACAACCTTTTGGCAGATCATCGGCCCCATGCATGTGACAGTTGGTGTCAATCCATACTTCTCAGACTACGGGTCCAAGAATGGTCCATTTCCCTACAAAAATTGTAAGTTAGATCCAAACCATCTACCCGTTGGTCTACAAGATGGATTGTTTAAGGGACGAGCTGTAGTTCACTTTTGACAGGCAAGTACATTGATCCAACAGTTGATCGCCTCACCCACGCAGTATTTTGGACCATCCACAATGGGTCCCCCCCAATATCGAGGGTCTTGATATGAATATGACCTTACTACGTGCAATGAGATGTCCACAGGCATCAAATATTCTGCCCGAGTATGGCTCTAATTTCTCTAAATGCCAGGAAGTAATGTTAAGAGCCACCAAAATGTTTGTTGTGGGTGTTTTTGGAGATTTTGAGTTTTGGTCAAAATACCGAATGTCCAACTCTCAGCTGTTGCAAAAAGAAGTAATGACAGCAAGATCTGATCGCAGAGCTTAGGCACAACAAAAGATAATTAGGTCTTTGAAATGGAAAACAAAAGGTACACTCAGCCACTCCAAGCAACCAGCTTGGAAGAGAAATTGTTACAGTAACATGACATTCAACTGGCTGTAGGAGGCTTCGCCTCATGCGGCCCTTGGATACTTGAAATCAATAGGAATTTCCTGCTATACTCAATAATCTATATTTAAATATGCCACTTGATTGGTGCAAGCAGCTGCCGCAACTGAAAAATCTTGGGCAGACCATCCTTTAGCCACATGCTGCTTCAACAGCAAGTGCTTTGGTCATGCCCGGACATAAATCCGTATTGAAGTTCTGTTTCGATAATGCTATGGTGCACCCTTTCTTGTTCAGACATACCTGCGATAGAAATAAACAGGCATTCAGCACAAAGAGGCCCAGCATGATAACTAGCACAGCTAATAGTGCATGTTCTGTTTCTTTATAATAGCAGATTTATAAAGTTGTGTTTTGGGAAAATTCATGATTTGGGAGTATGTGGGCAGCAACAGAGCAGTTCAAAATCACTTCCAGTTTTTCCCTCTTTCTTTTTTTTTGGAAAGGGGTGTGCTTGAGTGGTACCGGTACCGCCATAAGCTCCATGTGCATCGGACAGATGTGGGGCCTACGTGATGCATCAATAAAATCCAATCCCACAGATCAGATGCTTCATTGCATTCTACCCTCAGGACCATAAAATCAGGCTGATCTGTTAATCCGGTGAGTTGCGTTACAGGGAACAAGTTGCAAAGGAACAGCCACCCTTGATTTGGGTGGAGGGCCCACTGTTATATAAATATATATATAATCCAGACCATTCAGACCCTTCATCTGGTCGGGATGAAGAGGCAGGCAGAACATCAGGCTGTTTCAAAATTCAGGTGGACTCCTGTGTAAATCAAGGGCAGGCGTCCCTTGTGACATTTTCCCGTGTCATGGCCCATATGAGTGTTGGATCAGGAAGATTTTCAACATCTGAACGTAATATGAGGTGATGCATCTGATGGATGGATTGGATGACCTTCATACATAATGTGGGCCTTACATCTGCCAGGTACCACTATAAGCTTACAGTGGTACTGGTACTACTCACGCACCTCTTTCGGGAATAATTCACATGCATTATCCAATCATTCATGAATTATTCGTGAAAGAATACTTTGAAAAATCAGAGATCACTTGGTGAATAAAATCAAGATCAGGATGCTTCTGGTCAAGATAAAATAAGAGATTAATCCATGTTTAGGTATTAATCTTACCAGCAGAGATGAATAGAAGGAATTTAAAGGCAGCACTCATTACCTTATTTACCATAGAAATGGAATTAGGATCATGGCACTTTCCTTTCTGGTAAGATCCGCATGTCCCACTAGGAGTTCCAAAACTTGCAAATCTTATGCTGGAAATGACAGTATTCTCTGGGCACGTCAACTGGAGAGCTGCTTTGGCTTCCCCATTGAACTTACTGATGTTATCCCAAGATTCAACATTTGTAGAAGGATAATCCTCTGAAACAAGACCACAAGCACCCTTTGCAAGTCGTCTAGAGAAAGAAATCTTAGTTGGTTCTCCACCTTTCTCTTCAAAAATCACCAGAATATTTCCCGATGGTCTAAACCAAGATCGTGGAACATGGTACCTGTTACAAAGATGAAGAATAGGGTTGATATTACAAATGTCCATTCAGATACAAGACCACAAAAACCTCACGAATTTTCCAAAGAAAAGCACGAATAACTGTCATTAATAATATACATTTTCTGGTTTGTTAAATTGACTGAAATCACAAACAATAACCTTAGTAGGCAGCAACCAAAAAATTGGGGACACAAAAACTCGTTATTTCAAATTTGGCCGATTGTCAAAACATAAATGGTTTCAAGAAAAAGCTTCAAGTTGCTGCTTTAAAATTTCAAGGGATGCTTTTGGGAAGCATGCAATTAGGAGTGCTCCGCCAATTCAAGTGTATTTTCTAAAATATACCAAAATACCCTCAATTTTACCTGAACCATCAACATCAAAAGATTTTTGCATTATTTTCTAGCATCCAACAAGAGTAAGAAATAATGCAGATATCTAATGATATGTGAGAGGAGATTACTCAGGAGTGCTCTGGTCCATAAAAATTTTGAAAAATTGGACTGTTTCAGCATTAAAGAAATTCTTAAGAGTAATAATTACGTTTCTAAAATGTTGGGCACTTGTGATCATGGGAAAGGATAAAAAAGGAGATGATGAGAAGGTAAGAACTTTCTAATAAGTGGATCACTTTTGCTTTTACCATCTTTGAGTAGGCTCTCCACACCTTCTGCTGCACTTGTTTGGCATGAACTTGCCTCTGTAATTGCATTTGGGAGGGCATTCATCATGTATGGAGCTACTCCTAGGCCAGTATCTTCCAATTGGTTCTCCATTCAGCCAAGCTTGACCTTTTCCCATGTGTAACATGTCTAACCCAACTGGTTCATTCCCAGATGGAGCATCAAGAACAGCCTGCGAAATTTTAAGCATAAGAGATTTTTCTTAGAGAAAATTTGTAAAGGTGGGTGATTCAAGTGACCTTGAAAACATGCAATAAATGAGTCCACTGAAGAGGGAACAAGGTCCATCCAGATCTAGCTGAAGGACTACTGTGTGTGTGCTTAACAAGAATGTAGTCCCTTTTTCAATAATTATCTTGAATGCTATTGACTTTTAGATTGACATAATTACTGACGATGAGATACAAAGAGTAAATACCTTTTTTTTTTTTTTGTTAGCTTGTTAGTACACAACACTGTCAGTTGACACTTCACTGTTAGCCACCCCCACTAGGGATCGATACCAAGACCTCAAGTGTTGAAACAAAGAGTAAATACCTTGTACCATGTTAGAGGTTGATTGCTTGGAGGCTTTGATGTTGATACCCACTTCACATTATTCAAACCATTTGGTTTGAAAATATTTAGATGCTCGCCCTCCAATCCAATCTACAAATGACAGGAAGAAACACCTTCAAGAATCAGATGCTAGGTACTTGTAAATATTTGCGTGCAAGAGAAGATACAGAGTGCAGCAGGAGAGGGAATATTGGTGTTTCCAGGTTCAAATATTTTTCTTTCCTTTTTTCCTTTTTATATAATTTTTTTTTTTGTTCAACTTGATGATTTCCAAGTCAACTGATTTTTGAATTTCTAAGGGTAGATAAGGGGAAATTTTTATAGAAAATTTGAGGTCCTTTGGATATTTACACAAACTAGCATGGATAGGTTAGGAAGATCACTTGTAGAATTGTTTTTTTTTTTTTTTTTTTTTGTTCTGCAAGTTGTTGCTAGTTTAGTGTGTAGGCATACATGCCACTGTAACCTACCATATTTTAACCAGTCTCTAGCATGTGGGGGATATGTACAAGTGCTATCCATCAGAGAACTCCTTCATAATGCAATTGAATCTTCAATTTAAAATTCAAATTCAGATGAAGGGAAATGAAATAGTGTCAAGTTGGTGACATGGCATGTGTTTGGCACATGACATGGTGTGTGGGTTGAAAGCTGAAGTGTATAAAAGAAGAAATGTGGGTTTGTATTAGGAATTCCAGTCGCATCATATTTTGAAGAGCTGGAAGGAAGAACTAAAAAAATCCATTCAGCCCTCTCCAACAGCCAAGCCAAGTCATATGAAGGTTTAAGAAGAAGAAAATAAATCTGCTGTATTTTCCTTCTTCTTCTTCTTCTTCTTTTCTATTCTCTTCAATGTGTAAGCTTTTTAATGTCTTGTGAAGCTTTCATCTTCATGGATGTTGATGATTGTTAGTTTTGTTGTTTGAGATTGTGAAAGCTTTTATTGATTTGATAAAATATAGAAGAGACTGATAACTGAAATGAAACAAATGGCATCCCTTATCTCTTTCTAAAAGGACCAAGAAAAACTATTCTGCCACATAAAATGATAGATAATGAACCCAGCATTCCAACAGAAAAACCACTAAAGAGCACCTTACAGTTCATAATATGTAAATGTAAACTCTTAAACAAAGGCATGGGGATCTAAATGGATGTACACAATCTCTGTGGTTACCTTGTAGATCCATCTACTAGATGACAAGTCAAGGGTTCCATTGTTGAATCCTGCTATTTTTACACTGGTTAGTCCTGCTCCTACCCATTCATAAAATGGTCCTGCATTCTAGTGGAGAAAACAAAAACAGTAATCAAGAAACAAACAAGTGCATCTTCAAATAACAGGGAAGCATAGCAATCCTGTTTAGGAGCTTCTATTAAAGAAACTGAGAGTTAGAAGAGTGGATACATGTTCCCAAATTGGACGATGGTCTATGAGTACCAAGTCTAACTAAGGAATCAGCTTCAAATTTCCTTCCCTTCAGGTATGTATGAAGATGACAGAAATGAGTTCATCTCATTTCAGTTAATCATAATTATGCACTAGAATCATGATTGTTGGTCATCAATATTATTTTTAATCCTTCCCAAAAAGAAATATGATCTATGATACATAATTACAATTAACTAAAATGAGATGAATTCATTTATAGGCATCATTATGATGGGACTATAATGTTTAGAACCCAACAACAGATGAGGCAAACTGCAAGTACTTACTTGTAAGCCAACAGTCATGCTTAGAAGTGCAATCTCATTCTTCCCTGCTTTTAGAGGAATGGGACTTTCAAATTTGAATGTTGAATCCAGGCCAGTTCCAGATGCACTGACTATAAAGAACAAAGACAAATGGATGTAAGTTTGCTCGAATGAGTTCAATGACATGGATTTCATGAAAAGTTACATAGAGTAGGTAACTAACTTTATTTGGAAACCCAATAAGGATGAATAGTAATTTTGTATTACACAAATACATGGGCACAAACCATATGAATAATTGAAGTATATAATAACAATTAGTTAAATGGATAAGAGCTCTTTTTATTAGGAAAAGACATGTTGTCAAAGAACAAACCATGGAGTGTACTACAAGATAATGAGCATGAGACTAATAAGAGCAACTCCAGTAGCATGGCTGCTTGTGTCACATTGAAAATGTAAAACTGAAATGCAATTTTTGGCAATTGAGTAATGCCTCCCGTATGCTTCTACATAAAATGCTGAGGTCAAATCTCCCACTAACACTACTTCAACTCAAATATTTCACATGATCATTCACACTAGCAACTTCCTGAGTTAAGCATAACTTGAACACTCTAAACCCTCCTAGGGAACATAGAATCCAATCTACTTTGACTAGCTAACTTCCACAAGTAACTTTACAAACCCAAGTTCCCAACCAATGTTATTCTAAACTAACCCATTACATAACACATGCTTCATGGATAACTTGTGGGTTTATAAGAAGAACACAATTAGGTTATAACAATCCCACCATCCACTATTGATTCTATAAAGACGGGGGGGGGGGGGGGGGGGGGGGGGGGGGGGGGGGGGGGGGGTGGTGTTAGTGTTGATAGTTAATACCAATTTGCGACCCTATGGATGCTGATTGTGAGACGGGGGCCCACTTGTGATTCTATAAAGACCAATTTGGAGACCTAACGAGGCATTATTAATTTCTTGAAAAAAAAAGCTCCATTTGGATAAACTCAAATTGGATGGGGAGCCTAGAATAGTCATCAACCAAAAGTCCTCAGGAGAAGACCGGAGTTTTAGGAATTTTCGTACAAAGAGATGTTCTATTCTAGTCGTCCTAACCTTTTAAATATTTTCGTGGAGAAAAAAAAATTAGTCGCTATCAGTATTCGAAGTATTGGTATTGCTACAAGTTTTTCTAGCCGGGGATACGAAAACAATATTGATATCGCCGATAACCAGAAATGCAAAGAAACATTGGGGAAACATGGGGGAAACGGTGGAATTTTTCAATGAAACTTCATGAGATGCTAAAATACACATATTTGCATATTTAGAAATTAAAAAAATTGCAAAAAGAATGCATACATAATAAGTTTCCATTTAATGGAGGCCTATAAGCATGTGCTATCGTAAAAAATCAGTCTAACCATCCCATCAATCATATCCATACATCCAAACATCCATAATATTTCAGAATATTGACAACACGATATTTCACTGAGCAATCGTCGACAACTAGAAAGGAAACGAAAGATTCTAGTCTCAATATCGCCCATGTTGCGATAACGATTTTATCGCAATATTATCAACATTATCGTTGACAATTTGAACACTGCATACAACCATGTACCCAAAAAAAAATTGAAATGAAAATTTTATAATAAACAATTTTTTTGGCGATATCGATACGCAATAATATTGCCGATACATTGGTGATACAAGCAACGCCTAGAATTTACACAGTCAAAATATTGGTGATACAATGGCGATATCAATACATTGGCAATACAAGCGACACCTAGAATTTACACATTCGAAAATATTGGTGGAATCGATACATTGGCGATACTTAGCGATACATAGCTGATACCTGCAATTTCTGATACTACCAGTGTTGTTGGTATTGCAAGCTGAGGATAAGGATGATATTGGAGATTTCGATAATATTGGGGATACTCCGAACAATGGCCATTGTGATCTAAATACAACAAGCTTATCAACAATTCACCACTAAACACTAGACTTGTGGGAACATGATACACCTGAAATTTGAAGATAACTTGGATAAACTTTGCAAATGTTATGGAAGTGATTAGTCAAGTTATTTTTATTTCTAATCACAAAGGCAAAATTCTGATCCTATTCAGTGCACACATCTAAAAAATGGCATCACTTTAGACCTGGCAGGTATTTCTAGTAAACATGAGTTATAATGCTAGTGAGTTGATACTTAATTTGTTGTTTGTTTTTATAAATAACAAATAAAATCAGTTAGATGAGATTATAATAAAACAAGTTTCAGTGTTTGAGTTGTGCAATGGATGTGTTGTAATGAAATCTAAGATATTCCAAATAGAGGAGCAAACGCTGGAATGGGCTAATGCTTTGGAGCAAAAAAGAAGTAACCACCTCCAGCTTCAGAAATTACCAAATAGAAATGCAAAGATGAAGTAGCTACAGATTTTATCGTGCATAGGGAGTCACTGGTCTGCAAACGAATACAATATGTGGTTTGTTCTCCAGCTTAAGATGTAGTATCAGTTCGTTCTCCAGCTTAAGAGGTAGTAGCAGCGGCAGGGGTTTTTTCCCGGGTCCTAGTCTTGTTTAGGGATTGGGCTCCCTAATTTGTGGGTGTCCGTGTGGGTCTTTGCTGTCCTGGGGACAGTTGATGTATAGTTTTAGGCTCTGTTCTTTTCCTTGTCCTTTTGTTTTTTCTGTCTTGTTTGTTTGATGCTCCTCTGTTTTGTCTGTTTCCTTAGTCGATAAAATCCTTACCTTTCAAAAAAAAAAAAAAAAAAATGCATTTTATGTCATTTAAACATTTTCTTCCTCTATCATCTGGGAATATTAATCTTTTACCCTTCCCAAAAGCATTACATAAATTCCTTAAGTTCATAATTATTCTTCAATTCAATAAAGTAATTTCTTATCAATATCTACAATATGTATATAAATCTCTACCAAATGAATTAGGATTGCAGTTCCTAATCATGTTTTCTTCACCTATAATCATTCATGAGAAATCTTGCTTGTGGATAAGAACACCCAGTAATGCTTCCAGGTCCAAAGTTCTGAATATAAACTAACTGCAATTCAAGCCAATAAAACAAAGAACCACATTGCATGTAGTACCATATAGGTTGCTGTCCAGCTATTTGAAAATAGCAAGGAAATTAGGATTAAGAGTTTCAGGAATACTATGTGATCAGCTAGTTTATTCAGCTCTTGTATAGTAAGTAAACAGCCAGTCTTGTTATGTGCTGGAAAAAGAGCACCACGGTGCAAATGGATAACTTAAAATTGCTCCGTCAGAAATATCACATTCAGAAATATTACAATAATGACAATCTGCATGAGTTATAAAACAAACATGTAATGCATGCATATACTAACACAGTGTACTCTCACAACCAGTTATGGTATGGAAAAGTTCTATTTGATGAACTCATCTCAGCAGTAATTTACAAACAAATAAAGCAGTTGATATATCATCATCATCAACATCATCATCATAGCCTTGTCCTAGCTAAATAAAGTAGCTGATATAGATTGAGAAAATTAGATAAGAACCTTGAAGTTCCCCATTCACAAAAGCATGGAGAGCATGCCCTTTTGAGTCAACTATAAGTATTGGACGACTTCCTTTGCTCAAGAATTCTTCATTTTCATCAACGTACAAACTGCCATATCATAAAGTTTAAAACCTCATTAGCATGCAAGGATGTCACTATGAGTTATGACTACACTTTGTTCGCATAGCACACTAGAAGTTCTAAATTGTTTTTTATTGACAAGTTTTACATGTTCTCATTAAAATGTTCTACTTTCTTGTAACCATAAGTGTAGAAAATGGATCCAGTAATTAAAACAAAATCAGGGTTTAGGTCAGTAATAGTTAAAAGAAAATCTCAGCTAGCCCCTTTCGGAGTTCCATTCAAACAGTTGATGCTTCTTCTACAAATGGCTATCAAGGAGATGTATATAACTAAACATGTATCAGAGGTACCTCTGAAAAATCGTATTTGCATTCAGAACATGTTCGACTTCCAGATTTCGAGATACATGTTAACTCTCTCTACTAACTTTGAAAGGGATAAGTAACTTCCATGCAATGGTACAACCAAAGTTAATTATCCAATTCGAGGAGAACCTTTGCTTGGAAGTTATTGCCTCGAGTATGCAGCACATATGGACATCTAGATGTGCTGGAGCTCAGGTATTCAGATTGTGATGGTTTTTTCTGGCCCTTTGTCATGAAGAAGTATTTATTGTCGAAGACTGCGCTCATCTTTGGGTATGGCTCAGTTCTTCATCATCCTATCCCCTCCAACAACTCACGTGGTATTTCTGGTAGATGCCCGGGCAATCTGCTGTTCCCCTCTCAGGTTTTGGACTGATCTCCCTCCTACTCCGGTGTTTCAAAAGCAGGTATCATCCTTGATGGCATGTTTGCACATCTTGTTATCCCATGCCTGGAAATTCTTCTCCCTCCTGACAAATGAAGTTGGATCTGGTTTGTGCCAGGAATGGAAACGCATGGCCGTCCAACCAGGCCTGAGGCAGTTCCATCTAGAGTTCCAAGAGTTGCCCGTGCTTCCCTTCTTTTTTGAACCAACTCCACTCATCCATATATCAGATTGAACCATGCATTGTATGGATCCTATCTCCTGGATTTTCTTCTTCCTACTCAACTTATTATATTCATTATTCATAGTATCCTGACATTACCGATAGTATCCCTGATATTATCTGTATCTCCAGCTTGGCGATACCGATAACACTGGTAGGTATCAGAAATTCTAGGTATCGGTGATATATCGGCGAGTATCGCCAATGTTTTCGACATTGTTCTGAGTATTCCTGATATTATCGATAATATCCTCCAATATTATTTGTATCTCCATCTCGGAGATACTGATAACCTAGAGG
The DNA here is from genome assembly GCA_021015155.1 of Magnolia officinalis. Lineage (NCBI taxonomy): Eukaryota > Viridiplantae > Streptophyta > Magnoliopsida > Magnoliales > Magnoliaceae > Magnolia > Magnolia officinalis. The sequence goes on from JAJHSJ010000006.1 coordinate 17,686,178, forward strand.
TATCAGAAATTCCAGGTATTAGCGATATATCGGCGAGATATTGCTAAGTATCGACAATGTGTCAATATCGCCAATGTTTTCGACTATGTAAATTCCAAGTGTCGCTTGCATCACCAATGTATCAGCAATATTTCGATAATATCGCTAAAAATCTGTTTATTAAAAAAATTTCCATCACAATTTTTTATGGGCACATGATTGTATGATGAAATGCATGTTTATATGTGTGTATGTGTGCATGCATGGATGGATGGTTGGATCGTCGATGTATGCATGCATGGATGGATGGATGGTTGAATGGATAGATGGATGTATGTGTGTGTCTGTGTGTGGATGCATGGATGGTTGGATGGATGGATGGATCATGCATGTGTGTTTATGTATGTATGTGCTTGTAAGGATGGATGGATGGGTCCACTATTTTCACCACGTTTCCTCAACGTTTCCCTGAGTTAACAATGCATGCTTTTAGGCCCCCACTAAAAGGAAACTTATTATTCGATTTCTAAATATGCATATATGTGCCTTTTTTCTGTTATTTTATTCTGAAATATGCAAATGTGTATTTTAGCATCTCATGACGTACCATTGGTAATTTTCACCATTTTTTCATGTTTCCTAAGTCAGTGTTACATGCTTTTAGGCTCCCATTAAAGAGAAACTTATTGTGTTCGTGTCTTTTTTGCAATTATTTGATTCCTAAATATGCAAATATGTGTATTTTAGCATCTCTTGAAATTTCATCGAGATATTCCACCATTTTCCTTGTGTTTCCCCAATTTTCCTTCAGTTAACGACACATTTCCGAGTATCAACGATAATAACGGTGATATCAATCAGTGTTTTAAATTGCAGACTTGCAGTAACGTGTTGCGTAGCGTTCAACCCTCTGTAGCAGCTTACAGGTACTTCTATTTTTAAATTTAAAAATAGGGAAAATATGATATATATATATATATATTATATATATATAATATATAGATATATATATATATATATATATAATATATATATATATATATATATATATATATTAAAGCCTAAAAGATGATTCATTTTTTCAAGTATAAGCATGTTCAAACAAGTTATTAGTTATCATTTATTAAAAGCCAATCCACATATATAACCAAATCAAATCATTATCACATCAACAATTTTCTAAGCAAACCGCTTTAATTAATAATGTCTACGCGAAACCACAAGTTACAAGTATGAAAGGAAATTAAAATCCCACAGGTTGAGAGTATTAATAAGTACAATATATAAAATACAATTATCATTTATAAAAAAACAAAACCTTAGTGTACGCTACATATGCTATGACCATTGTAGTGTATGCTATAGGGGATTTACGCTATTTGCTAACGCTACCACTACACTACGGACGCTATTCAAAACAATGATATCAATACATGTTCCATATCCCCAGCCATCGATACATGTAACTATTCCGATACTAAGAACATTGATTATATGTCATCTTCCAGTTCCCTACTCAATGCAACCCCACATGGCTACATGAACTCTTCTATTTGTTAACAAATAAAATGCAAAGATATTTTATATTAGAGAGATGGGGCACTCTACAAGATTTGAGTTCCAAAGAAAACAAGGGGGAAGGGGAGAAGAAAAAGGATACCAAAAAAGAGAGAAGTGAAGAAGGGATTCTTTTAGCGCATGGTAGGGCTGTTGTAGTGTACCAAAATAGAACATTGTTGGAGTCTTCTTTTTTGGATGATGAAGGGTTAGGATTTGGTATTGGGAGAAAAGAAAGAAAGAAGAAGAATATATAAGATAAGAGAGAATAATGATGTCCAGGTTTAGGATTTTGGTGGATTGAGAGATGGGCTTAGAAAAATAGCTAAGTAGGCTCTAAGAAACGGAAATCATGTGAGACGAGTTTCTGAATGAAAGGGAGATTTTAGAGGTATGAAAATTTCGTAAGGTGGCTTTGAATAGGAATACTAAAAGAAAGAGAAGGGAGGGGATAGAATGAAAAGAAGTGAGGAAAAGGATAATAGTACCTTAGAAGTTTGAGATTAGGGGTGGCAATGGGTAGGGGCTAGGGCGAGGCTAGGGTTGGTCTCCTAAGCATTAGCCCTAATTGGACTGAAAAGGCCCTAGCCCTAGCCTAACAGGGTTGGGCTAGACCAGGTCTCACCTTATAAGGAAAAGAGTTAAATAATCAAAGGTTGAAATAGTTTGACCTAGAATTTTCTCTAGGGTATCCTCCATCTATGACTAATTCCATCATATAAACAGTTTGGACCATTGAAACATGACCCCACATCCAACGCGTCTTTAAACTACACATGCACGCTGGATGGAAACCACTCACAAGTGTCTTTAAATAATCCATTTCTTCTTCTTTTGTAACAGTGGCACAATTGATGATTGGAATGGGCCAAGCAGGCTGGGCCGAGCCATTCATTATGGCCTAGGCCCATTTTGGGCTGGAACAGGGCCAAGATTTCAAGCCCAAGCCCAGTCCTTGGGCTTGCAATGAAAAAAGAAAATCCTCACGAACATGCTCTCATGCCATCAAATGATTAATGGGAACCTTGAAAAAATGTGAGAGGGTTCTAAGACTTCTGATATGTTTTTAAATAAATAAGATGTAACTTGGAACAAGTGCCCAGATAATAAGTTAATAACTGAATGGCATTTGCTGCAGCAGTTTCTTCGCGACACACACACGATTGATTTCTCTTTGCCAATTTGTCACATATGATGACAAGTTGGCAAATTTTAGGTTAATTGCAATATACTCACTAGGTGGGGATAAATGCCTCTTGCATAAGTTTATTTTCCGTTGCCTCCGTTTGTATTGTAGTTTTTCTCTGTTAGAGTATATTTTGTATTTACGTCTCATATTTTGTTGCACCCTCAGGCCTCGGGACACCATATCATTTTGTATTAAGATTGCTCAATAAAATAAGATTAGAGGGAGCATTAATCTCTCCAACTCAATCTTTTCCCAAAATCTCTCTATGTGTGACACAGCATCATCCTCTATCCATCCACTCAATTTCCCAATATACTCTAACAGTTTTTCTCTGTTAGAGTATATTGTGTATTTACGTCTCATATTTCGTTGCACCCTCAGGCCTCAGGACACCATATCATTTTGTATTAGGGTTGCTCGATAAAATAAGATTAGAGGGAGCATTAATCTCTCCAACTCAATCTTTTCCCAAAATCTCTCTGTGTGTGACACAGCATCATCCTCTATCCATCCACTCAATTTCAAGGCCACCTCTTTTCAGAAGAAGTTCCATCAGTCAAAAATCATAACCACAGGGGAAAAAAACGAAGCATGTTATTAGATGATATAAATAGTTAGACGCTAACCTTGTTGTATACCAAAGATAATCAGTTGAATCTTTCGTGGTATTTATATGATCTACAAAACCATCCTTAACAAAGTCAGCTTCTCCCCAGATGCCTGCCTTCTCCATGAATACATCCCACTGCAAATTTGCCCCGTCTTTATCTGGTACCATTTTTACAATAGCAGTTTGGGATCCGACCTGGTGAAATTTGTATGTAAGAATTTAATATAATAGAGTTTGCAAGGATGACAAAAGTGGTGTCAGCATATGAAAGGTAATCCATCAGCATTATGTCCAAAAAAATTGCTTCTTTGCTCTGGAGCACCCATTGAATATATAGTTAATTATTAGATGAACCTAATGCATACTGCCATTACATGATAATCATAACCCAAGAAGGACAGCTAAGCATTTCTCTTTTGAATAATTATGGGTGAAAAGTAAAGCCCAATTACATTAATCATATTTCACATTGAGTTGTTTCTTAGTAGATATGTGATGCGGGACAATTAACCACTTGCTCTAAAAGCTCGAACTGTTAGAGCATGGCGAATTAATCTCTTTATCTCATAGTCTGGCCCCACATCTCATGGGTTAGGACCTTGGCCGAACCCCCCTCGTGGGCCCCAAATCACATGGGTATCACCTCACACGAGCCGCCCACCCCAAGTGTGTCCCTGCATCCCACAGACAACCCCACTCGAGCCCAGTGTGAAAATGCCCCTGCATTAATACGTCAACAAGTGGCCCTAGGGTGTGTGTTAGGCCCGGATTTTGAACTATTTGGGCCAGGCTGTTCGGCTAGACCTATTTTGCCTTTGCTAGGCCCAGGCCCAACCCATTGACAGCGCTATTTCTTAAACTATAAGTTTGACAAGTTTCAATATTTTCACATGGGCATTTAATTACATTTATCACCAACTCACGCCAATCAAGTTACTATGGATGTGTACTTTCATGGTTTATGGTAAATAGGTATAACTTGAGGAGCCTAATGTAATCCAGGTTGTCATGAGTTGTTGCATAATAATCCAGTGCCCACATGAATAAAAAAGGATAACGGTTTTTTTTTTTTTTTTTTTTTTTGGAATTATTGATGAAAATTTAACATAATAATATTAATCATATTTCATAACCAATGGTTTTCAACTACTGATTCCATGAATTTTTATGCTTTTCACATGGGTATTTATTTATCACAAATTGATGCCTAATCAAGTTTACTATATATGGATAATGAATTGTATTTTATGAACTGTATCGATGGTTGACTCCATTGCATTATGAGTTGTAGTAATATTCCATTCTACACGAATGTCATAGAGAATTATAAATTTGTATGATAAGTGAAAAGACACCTTTGCTGTATTAAATGCCACATTCTTGCAATCTGGCAGAATGCTAACTGACCAAGCAGGAACGTGATAAGATATATTTTGAAATTTCAGTATTTTGTCATTTTCTTCATCCATATTTGCGATGAATGCAGCACATGCTCCTGAGGGATCTCTATAAATATTGGCCTGCACAATAATGAAGATAAAGTGAAAATTTGCACAATAGATGGTATGAAAACACTCAAAATTTCAGATCACAGACATGGATACCTACAAAAATTAACATTGATTATGAATTGCAGACATAGATGCAAGTTAGACAAGTGCTGATTGAGAAACAGATTATCACCGCAAATCCAAAAACACTAGACACCAAGGTTAGTAGTGATTATGGTGAATCCTCACCAGTTCAGCATCGCCATATGGGCAACGCTAAAACCAAGAGGCTTGGGATATTTATGCATGACTCTCTTGCTGATAACAATGTAAATTAGAAACTTTTCAGAAACAAATACATAAAAGGGAAAGAAAATTTACCTCTTGTAGAGGACCAAGGGACAAAAGAGTCGACTCCCCGTATAGCAGTGCATGCTCGCATAGCTTTATAGCTTTATGTAGTTCCTTAAGGTGCCCCCATTTGGGTAACCTTGCGAGCCCTGGAAATCCATTTAAAGAAACATCATAGAAAGAAAGAATATAATGGATGTCAGTAAGTAACCTCCTCCCTTTTCTAGGTTTCATAAACATCAGTAGCAAATTGGATAGAAAGAGAAGTGCATTCAAAACTTAGTATCAGAAAAATAGCATACCATATTCATCAATCGGTGCATCATAATCATAGCTTGTTGTAATGAATGGCCCCCCTGCAGTACGACCAAAATTTGTTCCACCATGATACTACACAATACCCACCATCCAATTTGAGCATTAGTGAACAGGCACACGATGAGTTAACACTTCTAGAAAAATTGACTTGTGGGCTTAATAAGGTGGACATTACACAAAGATATTTGTAATCTCTTGAGGAAAAATTAGATAACTTGGAGAGAGTCATACTACCATGTAATAATTATGAACGCTACCGCCTTTCTGGAAAAACCGAGCGACAGCAAAAGCAACATCTTCAGGCGGCCTATGAGGATCTCTGGACCCAAAAGTTTTAAACCTGGAAAGAAGTACAATGTCATGATCATTACTACTAATGATAATCACTACAGTTTTTTACTGGTGACTGAAACCTTATTAAAGCTACAAAAGCAAAGCAACAAAAACAAGCCCACTAGAGAGAAAAAAAAAAAAAAAAAAAACTCGAGGGGCAGATGATGAGGAACCAATACCCCAAAAAGGGGGGACTCAATCCTCATAGTTTCTTCCGTTCTGATCTTTGCTACATCCGGTTAAGGCTTTTAAGACAGCAGCCCAATTACCCTCTCTCTCTCTCTCCAGCCTTTTGGAACACCTCATCTGGTACTTAGCCTTTGTTGCAAAATGTCCTGTTTTTGAATTCCTTCCTTATTGGCCAAACCCAGCTAACAAAGCTGTGGCAAGATGTTTCACCTTGTTCTCATGCAGCCCCTGTGCCACACCTAAAGGCTGGCCTCTATCATCCTAAGCATCACCCAGACCATCCAAAATATATAAAAAATAAACATGCACCAAACAGCCCCATGAAGATGCAATGCATAAACAAATGGTCCACCCAATTCCTCATTTTTAAGGCACAACATAAATTTGAAATAATCACCTGTCTGCTCTCATCAGAACCTTAGCTTTTCCGACAAGCTCACGGAAAAGTATCACCCTTGGTGGACACTGGCAAGACCAAACTGAAGTTTTTGGAGCCATCTCCTTCCTTTGACATCCTCTGAAAGCAATGAATAGAACAAATTCACTGAGAAAGTCCCCAACCTCTCAAGATTCCACTTCCATATATCCCTTTCACCTAGTTAAGGTGTCCATCAGTTCAAAAGCTTCATGAGACTAAGAAATTCCTCAATTTTGTCTCGTAGACCCTCTGAAGCTCTGGCAATTGCACCACTTGATCCCAAGAGATTATTATAGGATTAGAAAATAATTACTTCTTTCTTGGGAACAACCTGGTAGAAGTGAACATAGACTTCACATATCTCTGAGACCTGTGTTCACAAGCCAACCCCAATACCACAAATGATCGCCTTGATTAACTTCATTTCCACCCTAAATACCTCATAATCCAAAGTCCTCTATTCGGGGACGAAACCTTGGCGTTCCACCCCTTGCCGGCACAATCACTTGCTTCTACAAGTGGCCATCCTAAACCTCAAATCTCAAAGCCATTTCCCTTGATGTGCAATATTCATATTTCACATCTTTCGGTCCACAAGGCTCTCCTAGTTCCACCTTTACTACAATGAGTAACAATTTTCGGATCTATTCATTGAAATATCTTTCAAATGGATAGTTCCTATGAGACAGTTTTCAGATATCATCATGTGTCTTCCTTACAAGCAATTGAGAGTATCCTATCTTCTCATGGTATATAAACTCAGCATCATCTTGCACTCATAAAGTAACAAACAAAATAAATTGCTCAATTGAATTGGCCTTTCATATGTCAATGCAGCAAGAACCACAAATTCTTCTTTTAAATATATAAAATTCAATCTTATAAGGAGCAAAAGCATCCATGCAACTAGAGTAATGAAGCATGGAAACAATGTTGCGGGTCAAATATTGCATATTATCCCCCATTTATATCTTGGTTTTATGAACATGATAATGCTTAATGTTCTATTTTACTCATGTTTGTGTTGCAAGGTGAATTTAAGAGCTTGGATTGAAAAGGGTGCTAAAAGCATGGATTTGATGCTTAAGAATCACCAAGGCAAGGGATGGATCTTAAGAGACCAAGATTGAAGAATTCACATGTCAAAGATCCAAGAAAACCAAGTGAGGAATGAAGAGAATTAAAGATTTGAAGTAAAGAAAAGAAATCCTGAAATTGTCCTGAAAAAGTATATTCTGAAACTCTGGGTCATTCTGTGAAATTACGCAGAGTGAAGTCTATTTTGGGAAACTGCGCAGGGAGAAGTTTATTTTAGCAAACTGCGTAAATTTGAGGCGGTTTCTAGAGTTTTCCAACTATGTGCGAAAGTTGGAGTTCCACAACTATAAATAGAACTAGCTAAGATGTTCCTAGGCATCTTCTACGGTTTAAGGAGTGGAACAAAAGGGTGGAGAAGCTGTCGCCAAGAGTTTTTCTTCTTCTTTAGTTGTTTTCATGTTTTTCTTAAGAGACTTTGGTCCAATCATGTCTATGGTTGACTAAACCTCTTAGCTAGGGCTAGAAGGTGAAGCTTGTAGCGTGATGGGATGTTTTTATTGCTTTGATTCATGTTTATGTTGAACTTACTTTGATTCTACTTTGATATTTTAGGAAAACTTTCAGTTTTTAATGATTTATTGTGACTTAAATTACAGTAGATCTGCAATAGCTATCTTCTTTTCTTGTTTTGAGATTATGGGATTGGTAAATCCTGTTGTTTGCCATCGTCTCATGGGCATGGTTTGGTGATGGAATCCCTGCCAATTATCATAATTCTCCTCTTTTGATAGTTAGGTCAAAGGAAGTTCAGATTTGATCTTAATTGCTATATCTTCCAATTGAATAGGATAGGACTCCAATTCCAATTGTGTTACTTGAATCAAGTAAGGAATCACCCTGATTGCTACAAGTGGATCCTTGGAAACCCTAGTTCCCACCTTTGAATTCTTAAGTTTCTAATTACACACTTCACAATTACTCCCTTTAATTCCAGATTTAGATTCATATATTTTTCTAGTTTTATTTCTAGTTGCTTTCAAAATACACACGAGATTAGTCCCTATGGATTCAACCTCGGTCTCACCGAGATTATTACTGCATCGCGACCCTACACTTGGGATTGTGAACAAGTTTTTGGCGCCGTTGCCAGGGGGACTAATGGTTACGTTTTTCTGAGATTAACTAGTTTTGGAATTAGTTTAAGATGATGGTTTTTCTACTTTTTATTTTTAGGTTAAGGTTTTTTTTTGAATTATTTTAGAAATTAACTTAGCTTTCTATTTCTAGGTTTAGAAATTTTCCTAATTTGTTTTTAGAAACTAATTTTTAGAAACTTTCTTAATTTGTTTTTAGAAACTAATTTCTTTTCTTTTTTTTTTTTAGAAACTTACTTTCTATTTTTAGAAACTTACCTTTTCTTTTTTTAGAAACTAGGTTGCTTTCTTAGTTTTTTTTTTTTTTTAGAAATTAACTCACTTTTTTTTTCTAGGTTTAGAAACATTCCTTTTTCATTTTTGGAAACTAAGTTGTTTTTTAGAAACTTTCCTAATTTGTTTTTAGAAACTGACTCATCTTTCTATTTTTAGAAATTAATTCACTTTCTTTTTTCTTTTGCAGGATCCTAATATAGAAACTTCTAATTTAGTAACTTCTTTCTAATTCTCTTTCTCTTTTTATTTCTAGATTTCTATTTCCCTTTTTCTTTTTTAGGTTTAGGTTAGATTCTGAAATTGAGGGCTGAGAGTGTTTCATGCCCAAGTGGGTCTGTGACAACACTCGACGTCTTTTGAGTGAAGGAAGATTGGTTGAGGGGTTATCTATCCATCACAGGATTAGACACCACTCGAGATCTACAGAGTTAACCAAAGTTATGGCTGCAAATCAACTGGCCAATCAACCTCCAAATCCACCGCAACCTAGGGTGGAAGAAATCTAGGATGAGAACGAGGTGCATCGAGCACCCCCGCGTCGTACTTTACGAGACTATTTACAACCGGCGGGGGTGAGCACCCCTTCCTGTATGGTTTTTCAGAAAATACAAGAAACATAGACATCAAGCCAGGAGTGATCCAACTCCTTCCAAAGTTCCTTGGGCTTGAATATGAAAATCCATATTTACACTTGAAAGAGTTTGATGAGATCATAGCCACTTTATACTTTCCTAATGTGTCTGAGGACACAATCGGACTGAAACTCTTCCCTTTCTCCCTAAAAGAAAAGGCTAAGACGTAGTTACATTCACTACGTCCACGATCTATTGGCAGATGGAATGACATGACAAGGGAGTTCATAAAGAAATTCTTCCCATATCATAAAACGAACACCGTCAGAAAGTCGATCATGAACTTCGCCCAAAGGGACATTCTTCCAATGTTGGGAGCGGTTCAAGGATCTTATCAGTTCATGCTCACAACACGGTTTTGAAACGTGGCGCATAACAAATTTCTTCCATGAAGGACTGACATCTTCCATGCGCCAATTTGTCGAGACAATGTGCAATGGGGAATTCCTGAACAAAGATGTTGATGAAGTGTGGGATTACTTTGATAAACTTGCTAAAACCGCACAATCATGGGATATCTCCCCAAGAATGAGCATCACGTCTAAGCCTACTCAATCAAAGGAGAGAGGTGGAATATATCTTTTGAAACAGGAAGATGATATCAACGCTAAAGTGGTCAGTCTCACAAGGAAACTCGAGGCCATTGAACTTAGGAAGGATAAGAATAAGGAAGTTGTCTACGGTATTTGTGCTTGTAACATTCATACAACTGAAAATTGCCCAACAATACCTGCGTTTCAAGAAATATTGAATGAACAATCTAATGCCATAAACAACTACCAAAGGCCTTTCAAGGGACTCACTTCGAACACATACAACTCCAGCTGGAGAAATCATCCGAATTTCAGTTGGAGGAATGGACAATCTGTTACACCTCAAGGAATCCCTAATCAATTCTTAAATCAAGGGAAACCTCAAGAGGAATTGGTTCAAAATCCTCAAGAGCTCATCCAGCAAAGTACTCTTCAAACCTTCCAAGAACTCACAAAGGATATACAAAAGATAAGACTCACGCGTTACGATTATGGAGAAAGGGATGCTTCTAGCCCAACCTATCCCCAATCCTGAACCGCAATATGGAGTTAGTGAACCAAGCTCTTCAAATTCAATGGAGCAAGCTAAGTCTATCACCACTCTTAGGGCGTGTTTGGGCAGTGGGATTAGAAGGGATTAGGTGGGATGGGATTCAAAAAACATAATTATTACCCATGGCAAGGATTGTCCCCTGTTGCCATGGGATAAGATTAACGACATGCTTTGTTGGTAATACGGCGGTACATTGAATGGATATACCCACCATCATTTGAAATTACTGAGAATAACACACATGTGTTATATCTAAACCGTTCATTTGTTTTGTAACCTCATTTTATGGCATGGGCCTAAAAATGAGGTAGATCCAAAACTTATGTGGCCCCAAAGAAGTTTTCAACAGTAAGTATTCAATCCCCGTTGCTTTCTATGGTGGGGTCCACTTGAGCTTTAGATTTACCTGATTTTTTGGCCCTTGCTCTAAAATAATCTCGAAAAATGGGTGGACGGTGTGGATATAGCCCACACATCATGGTGGGACCTACACAACTTGCTAACATTGAGTGAAATTGGCACGGGACCCAATGCAATTCCATCTAATCTAATTCCAAGCTTTTCCATTCTTCCCAAACATGGAGTGGAATTGGCATAGGACCAGATGAATCCCATCCCACCTAATCCCTTCTAATCCCACTGCCCAAACACGCCCTTAGGAGTGGGAAGATAATTGACAAATCTATTCAGGTAAAGGCTGAAAAGTCCAAGGACCCGGATGTAGATGAGAATGATAGACCAAGCGATGCTCCACATGAGGTAGAACCGGAACTTCAAAGCAAACCAGTTGCTCCATTTCCCCAACAGTTGATTGCACCAAAACCTCTTTCTAACTCTCAAGACATCCTAGAGGTGCTGAAACAAGTGAAGGTCAACATTCCTCTACTGGATGTCGTAAAACAAATACCTTCATATGTCAAATTTCCGAAAGACTTATATACGACCAAAAGACGACAAAATATCTAAAAGAAAATATTTTTGAGAGAGAAAGTGAGTGTCATCCTAAAGCAAGATGTGCCACAGAAATACAAAGATCCCGGTAGTCCAACCATTACTTGCGTAATTGGGAATTACCGGATTGAGCACGCACTTCTTGACTTTGGAGCAAGTGTAAATTTGATCCCTTACTCGGTCTATGAACAACTAGGTCTAGGTGAATTAAAACCCACCCGGACTACATTACAACTTGCCAATCGCTCAGTTTGTGTACCGAGAGGGATAATTGAGGATGTGTTGGTCCAGGTTGACAAATTCTACTAACCAGTAGATTTTATCGTCCTGGATACTTAACCCATCGTGACATGAGCACTCAAATTCCTGTCATCATTGGTCGCCCATTCCTTGCTACATCAAATGCAATAATCAATTGTAGGAATGGAGTCATGAATTTGTCTTTTGGGAATATGACATTGAAGCTCAATATCTTTTTCAATATGAGCAAACAGGCAGAGGATGATGACGATGCCCACGATGTTAACTTGATTGATTCGTTCGTGGAAGATATAACTTTGATGACCTTATCCTTTGACCCTCTAAAGACGTGCTTGACCCACTCCCATGATTTAGATGATGATATGATTAGGGAGACGGGTGTCATGCTTGATACTGTGCTGGTACTTGAAGTTAACCAGTGGAGGCCACAATTTGAAGAATTGCCCCAAACTAATATAGTGCCTCTCTACATCTAACCTCGAGGCACCAAAGCTTAACCTAAAACCTTTGCCCTCTGATTTGAAATATGTCTATTTAGGTCAAGTTGAGACATACCCGATGGTGATTTCTTCCCACCTGGAGCAAGAACAGGAGAGTATGCTTATTTTTACTCTCGTTGAGCACAAAGGAGGCCTTGGATGGTCGATTGCAGACCTCAAGGGAATTCACCCTTTGATTTGTACTCACCGTATTTATCTAGAGGAGAATGAGAAGACCTCCCGGCAACCACAACGTAGACTAAATCCAAATACGAAGTGGTTAAGGCCGAGGTTCTTAAGCTATTAGATGTGGGTATCATATACCCAATATCCGATAGTCAATGGGTGAGTCCAACTCAGGTGGTTCTTAAAAAGTCAGGAATCACCATCGTATCCAATGCCGACAATGAACTCGTGCCAACTAGGATCACTACCGGTTGGAGAATGTGCATTGACTACTGGAAGTTGAATACCGTTACAAGGAAAGACAACTTTCCTTTGCCCTTCATTGATCAAATTTTAGAAAGGCTAGCTAGTCATTCCTATTACTGTTTCCTTGACGGATATTCGGGCTACAATCAAATCGAGATAACCCTTGAAGATTAGGAAAAGACGACATTTATATGTCCTTACGGCACCTTTGCTTACCAAAGGATGCCATTCAGACTATATAATGCTCCCGCCACTTTTCAGCGATGTATGTTGAGTATTTTTTCTGATATGGTGGGGTAATATTTGGAGGTCTTCATGAATGACTTCTCGGTCTTTGGTCCATCCTTCAGCGAATGTTTAAAAATTTGAAAAATGTGCTGAAGCGATGTGAGGAAAAGAATTTGGTACTTAATTGGGAGAGGTGCCACTTCATGGTTCATAAGGGAATTGTCTTAGGACATATCATCTCTTCCAAAGGAATTGAAATAGATAAGGCTAAGATTGATCTTATCTCCAACTTACCTCCACCCAAAAACATACGTGACGTGTGATCCTTCTTAGGACACGTCGGATTTTACAGAAGATTCATAAAGGACTTTAGTCACCTCTCTCGTCCTTTATGCAATCTACTTCAAAAGGATGTACCATACGAGTAGACTGAGCGATGCCAGAAAGCTTTTTCTAAGCTCAAGGACATGTTAACCATCGCACCTATCATGCAGCCACCCGATTTGAGCATCCCTTTTAAACTTATATGCGATGCGTCCGACTATGCTCTTGGGGCGGTATTAGGTCAGAGAAAAGATAAGAAGCCCTACGTTATACATTATGCAAGTAGAACCTTAAATCCTGCCCAAGTGAATTACACTACTACGGAAAAGAACTCTTAGTCGTAGTATTCGCTTTGGACAAATTTAGGTCATACCTAATTGGATCCAAGATCATCATCTACACGGATCATGCGGCGCTCAAGTATCTTCTTTCTGAGAATGATGCTAAGCCCCGCTTGATAAGATGAATCCTTCTACTCCAGGAATTTGATTTAGAAATAAAAGATAAAAAAGGAGTAGCAAATGTAGTGGTTGATCCCCTTTCCCGCCTTGATCTCTCTGATTCCCTTGAGACGACACATATAAATGACATGTTCCCTGACGAACAATTGTTTAAAGTCTCTCAATCACCTTAGTTCGTGGATATTGCTAATTATCTTGCCACGGGTTTCACGCCGACACATTGGACTGCGCAAGATAAAAAAAATTCTTTGCCGAGGTATGCAAATTCTTCTGGGATAATCCGTATTTATTCAAATATTACCCAGACCAAATCTTAAGGAGATGTGTCAGATAATGAACACCAATGTGTCATCTCCTTCTGTCATTCTCAGGCATGTAGTGGTCAAAGTGTCATCTCCTTCTGTCATTCTCAGGCCTGTGGTGGTCACTTTTCTATTAAAAAGATCACGGCCAAAATTCTGCAGTGCGGCTTTTACTGGCTCACTATGTTCAAAGATACTCATGAGTTTTGCAAAGCTTGTGGGTGTTGTCAGAAATTGGGAGCATTGTCCTGTCGAAATATGATGCCCTTGAACCCCATTCTGATCATTGAAGCATTTGATTGTTAGGGCATCGATTTCATGGGACCATTTCCCCAATCTTTTGGAAATTTATATATATTATTCGCAGTAGACTATGTCACTAAATGGGTCGAAGCAATCCCGTGCCGGAAAAATGATCATTAGACGATCATTAAATTCTTAAAAGAGAACATCCTTTCTCAGATCGGAACGCCTCGAGCCATCATTAGTGATGGAGGTTCACATTTCTGTAACAGGCCATTTGCGAATTTAATGAAGAAATATGACAACTCCCACAAAGCGAGCACTCCATACCACCCACAAACAAGTGAGCACTCCAAGCCGAGATTTCCAATAGGGAAATTAAACATATTTTGGAAAAAAACGGTTAACCCTGACCGTAAGGACTTGTCAATCCGATTGACCGATGCTTTATGGGCTTACCATACTGCATTTAAGACCCCTATTGGAATGTCTCCCTTTAGACTTGTCTATGGGAAGGCTTGTCACTTGCCTGTGGAGTTGGAACATAGGGCCTACTGGGCGATTAAAAATCTGAACTTCAATTTGGACAATGCTGGCTCGCTGCGCAAACTTCGATTGAATGAACAGGAAAAAATCCGGAATGATGCATATGAGAACTTGAGAATTTACAAGGACAAAATGAAGGTGTTTCATAACTAACACATTCTTCGGAAATCATTCACACCAGGTCAGAAAGTCCTTTTGTATAAGTCTCTGTTACGCCTTTTTCCGGATAAACTCTGATCTCGTTGGACAAGCCCTTTCATTATTTCTAACGTTTATCCTCATGGGGCTGTAGAGATTCGGAATCCAAACAATGACAATGAATTCAAAGTAAATGGACATCGTTTAAAGCCGTTTGTTCAAAAAAATTGATTTAGAGGACATGTCAATACCTCTGATTGACCCTGTTTACCAGGATTGACCTCCTAGTCTGACGGAGGTATAGGTAGATTTATTTGCTTTCATATGATTTATGATTAGGATAGTTTGCTTTCCACTGTTGAGGATAGTTTGCTTTCTGTTGGTTTAATTCTTGTGCTAACCCATCTTCACATTGAGACCATTCGAAAAGCCTCAAAATTCCTTCTTCAGGTATTACCTTTCCATCACTTCCCTTCTCTTTTCATTGCCTCTTTTGCATTACATGCTTATTTCTTTTACATTGAGGACAATGTAAATTTTTCGGTTGGGGATGGGGGATTAGGTGAAGTAATCAGTGTTTTCTCAGTTTTGAGCAAAATTTTTGAAAATTTTCAATGTTTCAAGTTGAAATCTGTTTGGCAAGCGATGAATTGTGTACTTAAGAATGCGTTGGGTATGATAAAAATAGAGATTGAATTTTGGATTGTTGGAGTTCGATCAACTAAGTAATCTATCACCTAAGTTCTTGCGCTCAATTGATTAAGAGATAGTTTGAATATCATGTTAATCCAAATCACAAGACACATTCAATTTGTCTTCTGTAAGACATGCTAGAAGTTCTGATTGTTATTATGTGAATCATTGATAGATAGTGAGAATCGAGTCTGGAGAATTTTATCTACCTTAAAAGAAGAAAAGAACCAGTTTAAAAAAAAAGAGAGAGATTGACAAAGAGGTCATGAAAAAGAATAAAAAGAATGAAAAATATGGAAAAGAATGCAAAAATAAAAAGAATGAATAAAAAATTGACCGTCGATATAAAATCAAAGACTGGAAAAAGAAGGAAAAGGGGATAAGTTCAAAATTAGTACTTGAGTTTCAAACTGATCTTAAAGTGATGAGTATGGCTAACATGTTGAACTAATAGTATTCGTACAGGAAGTAAGTTGATTTTCACTGAGCATATTGAAAAACTTGATATGCAAATTATACTCGATTTAATGGACAAAGAATTTACTTAATTGGTTGCTTATGTGGTTCGACTCTAAGTTTTCAAAACCCCACTTTCGTATCTTAATTCTACCCATTCATACTTGAGTGTACAAAAAATTGTTTTCCTAGAGAGGTTTTAAACATTAAGCAGTGAGATTTATTTCACACATACTTTGCTCGGGACTAGCAAAATGCTAGTTGTGGATTGTGTTGAGGGTCAAATATTGTATATTATCCCCCATTTATTTCTTGATTTTATGAACATGATAATGCTGAATGTTCTATTTTACTCATGTTTGTGTTGCAAGGTGAATTTAAGTGCTTGGATTGAAAAGGGTGCTAAAAGCATGGATTTGATGCTCAAGAATCACCAAGGCAAGGGATGGATCTTAGGAGACCAAGATTGAAGAATTCACATGTCAAAGATCTAAGAAAACCAAGTGAGGAATGAAGAGAATCAAAGATTTGAAGTGAAGAATCCTGAAATTGTCCTGAAAAAGCATATTCTGAAACTCTAGGTCATTTTGTGAAATTACGCAGAGTGAAGTCTATTTTGGGAAACTGCGCAGGAGAAGTCTATTTTAGCAAAATTTGAGGCGGTTTCTAGAGTTTTCCAACTAGGTGCGAAAGTTGGAGTTCCGCAACTATAAATAGGACTCCCTAGGATGTTCCTAGGCATCTTCTAGGGTTTAAGGAGTGGAGTAAAAGGGTGGAGAAGTCATCGCCAAGAGTTTTTCTTCTTCTTCCTTAGTTGTTTTCATGTTTTTTGTAAGAGACTTTGGTCCAATCATGCCTATGGTTGGCTAAACCTCTTAACTAGGGCTAAGAGGTGAAGCTTGTAGCGTGATGAGATGTTTTTATTGCTTTGATTCATGTTTATGTTGAACTTACTTTGATTCTAGTTTGATATTTAAGGAATACTTTCAGTTTTTAATGATTTATTGTGACTTAAATTACAGTAGATCTGTAATAGCTTTGAGTATCTTCTTTTCTTGTTTTGAGAATTGGTAAATCCTATTGTTTGCCATCGTCTCATGGGCATGGTTTGGTGATGGAATCCCTGCCAATTATCATAATTCTTCTCTTTTGATAATTAGGTCAAAGGAAGTTCAGATTTGATCTTAATTGTTGTATCTTCCAATTGGATAGGAGAAGACTCCAATTCCAATTGTGTTACTTGAATCAAGTAAGGAATCACCCTGATTGCTACAAGTGGATCCTTGGAAACCCTAGTTCCCACCTTTGAATTCTTAAGTTTCTAATTACACACTTCACAATTACTCCCTTTAATTCTAGATTTAGATTCATATCTTTTTCTAGTTCCACTTCTAGTTGCTTTCAGAATACACACGAGATTAGTCTCTGTGGATTCGACTTCGGTCTCACCGAGATTATTACTGCATCGCGACCCTACACTTGGGGTTGTGAACAAACAACACCTATAATGTACTTTGTAGGGAATGAATTGCGTATTTTGGAATGAACTATTATAGTTTGCCCTGCTATTTTCCTCTGGCAATCCCTTTATGTCTCAAGGTCACTCATGGAAAGTTGAATAATATGTATCAATTAAAAAAAAAAATGAAGAAAGCTAGATAGGATGTATCAATAAAGAAAAGAAAGAGCAGATCTATCACCCATTACCACCATACAAATTACCTTTGTAAGAACAACTTATGCACAGAGGATATGTTGTACTGAATACACTAGTATCAATGTTCCAGGTTGGACTTCCTTCCTGTTCATAAAGAGAAGTACTTCAAATTTTATTTTATTTTCTGAAAGATGATGGAGCAGTACTTCAATTTACAAGAATATCTAGTACAACACATCCTCTATGAATTGTAGTTGGACTCATGGCCCTTCCGAATTCACAGGCAGTGACTAGATCTGCAGCTTACAAGCACTACATCATTGAGAGTAATTTTACACACTATGAGCTCTGGGAAGCTTAAACACTTGCTGGTATGTGAAGAATCAAAGGGGCAGAGATCCAAATAGCTATTAAAAGGCCATTTCACAAATATGCATGCCGACTGAATTTGGTTTGACATCAACATGAAACAGTAGGGAGTTGTCAATATTCAACTAGATTTTAGCAGCAATAATATGCAGGAGTTTATTTTTCTAAAGTATACAAAATGTCTAATCCAATCTGAGGACTTAAGGTGACAATCAGAATTCAGATACCTGCATGCAGACATGAATGTATTAAAGAAAGAAAGGTTATGAACTCTCAGCCAGAAAAAAGACAATCAACTGAAACAATCACATAGAAGAAATGAGTTCGGGCTATCCATTTAATATTTATATTTTGTACAACCATCTGCACTCCTCAAATCAAATGATCAATGGCAGAAGAAGCTTCTAGTTATGGAATTCAAACATAATAGGAACTGCAGATAAAAATAGCAATGTGAAGAAAAGAGACAATCATTACCATCCAGGCCAATTCTCTGTCCAAATTTTTGGCTTGTTGACGGAATTGGGTGTGAACTGGTCACAATAAAATGAATTACACGTATTTATCTGCAAAGACAACGAAAGTACATGCTCTGAGCTGAATATTGAATTCATGGAGTTGCTTTAATGAATCTAATTCATTGTAGTTATAAAACTCATTTCCCAAATGCAAAGAAAAACAAAGGATGATACAACTATCCTTTTATCCAATTAGCTTTGAAATTTTATGCAATGAAATATTGCGGCTCCAAACTAAAGAAAAAAAAAAAGAAATTATTCCATTCAACACTTGAACAATGAGGCATCGATAAGACAGGATTTGCTAATATAAGCTAAAATTTAAGCTATTAGATATGAAATCTCTGAGCTCAACAACCACAATTGTTGCTCTATCAGCAGTCGTAAGTGCTACAACCAATAAACTCTGCTCCGAAGTTATATACTCATGTCCTCCATCAAATTCAAGTAGCTAAGGTTGAAGCAATCAGAAGCACATAGAAGAAGAATCATACTGCCATTTAACGGCAGCCAAATATAGACTAAGAGGTACGCATAAATTGATTCTTGGGTAACAAATAGATCAATCAATGATCCGTGCTGCATGTGTGTGTATACACATATATAGATCAATTATTGCTTAGATTGATCTGTGCTGCATGTGCATATATACACATATATAGATCAATTACTGCTTAGGCTTAGAAAAAAAACTAGAACTTTTTTATGAGTGACTAAATCCTCACCACAGGATCAGGAGCATCATACTGCTGGCACATTATCCAAGGGACACCAATATCTTGAGAAACAGCCATGTTTGCAGCCCACATTGCATATGGCTTCCCCCCTTCTCCATAAACCCTTTCAATGTCTCCATATTCATTTTCTATCTGCAACAGAACAACCGCTTAGTCAACTCCTCCGCACTTGAGACAGATTTAATAAATTACATGAAAATCGTGGCCTCATTGTTGTGGAAAAATTACTGGAAAGATGAAGTAACAAAAATCTGAAACAGTCACTGCCTAGCAAAAAGGATATAATTTGAAAGAAATTTCAAGCAGTATCCATAAACCACCAGCATAAACCACCAGCAGTTTATATCCTATTTGATGCATCATTTGGGCATTTTCACAAAGGTACCACCTGCTAAACAGGATTTGAAGAAACACACATTTCTGGGATGTTAACCTAGCTTATCATGACATTCAGCAACAACATTTCTAAAAGTCAAGAAAGACAAGATTATCTTGACAACTTCCTGGTAGCAATTGCACCAGCCGGTCCCCAGCCTGGGTAAAGGTGGGCATCTGGTCGGTGAACTTTTCCCAAGCTACTATGAGATTGCCTACTTAAAGTTAGCTTGTCAGTACACACCCATGTCAGTACACACACTCCACTGTTAGCCACGCCCACTAGGGATCAATACCACCAGCCGGTCCCCAGCCTGGGTAAACGAGATTGCCTACTTCAATTAGAAGAAGATTCATAAAGCTGGAACCGAATATCTGGGACAAGGCTGTCATGATGATGATAATGAATCAAGAAAGACAACATTCAAAATAGTTGCTCGAATAGTAGTGTTTGACATACGTCTATAGTCATTAAAAATAATAATAAAATTTTTTATCAATAATTGAACGAAACTCTTTTACTACAAAAATTTTCATGCAATGCACAGGTGTTGTATAGGTAGAAATCTATGAAAATTCCAGCAATGATGGCCTGTAGAAAATAACAAACAACAAAGAAAGGGAAGTCAACAATAGGAAAAAGGAAACCATGCATATATTCCATGATTATGTCAATTTACCAACACCCTCATAGAGTCCGGTGACAAGTAACCAAAAAATGCTTGCATAGAACCAAAATCATCTCGATGGAATGTTCTACTCTCCACAGAAACAGCTCGTCTTTGTTTGTTTGTTTGTTTGTTTGTTTTTTTCTTCTCCAAATAATATCAAGGGAATCGCTTTCCAGATCAACAGGATTGGGAAAGTGAAGTAAGAAGATCCTCAACACATAATAATACTAAATGGGGTATGCTCTGGTGGTACCGGGCAGAAGTGGGGCCCACATGATGTATTCACAATATCTGCTCAGTCCATCAGATGCGTTGTCTCATTATACCGCCAGGGCCCAAAGATCAGTCCAAATAAAAACTCAGGTAGGTCACAGCACAGGGGACAAACTGAGAGGGGGTGTGCACCCTTGATTTGCAAGGGGGACCCCCATGCTGTGTATACGTAAACCAGGCCGTCCAGATACTTCATCTGACCTGGATGAAGGGCTAGGAAAATAGGCTGTTCCGAAACTAAGGTGGGCCCTGGTTAGAATCAAGTGTAGGCACCCCCTTGTTCCCTGTTCTGTAGCCCACCAGAGTTTTGGATCAAGCTGATTTTCGGGACGTGGGGGTAACTTGAGGGTATGCATCAGATGGACGGGTTGGATGTGCTACATACACCACATGGAATGGACCCCACATCTTCTCAGTAGCACCATAAGCTTATGGTGATATTGCTACTACCGGAGTGCACCCCATACTAAATCCTCTTACCTCTTTTATCCCATTATGCCATTTGAGCAATCAATTTTCTTAACTAATGTAAAATCTATTGGTTTTCTCAAGGTTCAAAATCTAGCAATGTACCATATTGGGAACGTACATCCAGTAATGTGATACAAATATCTGTATCGAAATACAGTACTATGTTGATATTATAAGTATCATTTAAGTCATCAATACATTTCGATATGAATGCATGGTATCAAAATGTATAATTGATACATCCTTCCGATAATTTTATTGGAGTTTTCATTCTAATTGCAAGATTGATAATATTGAAAGGTGTCATATCATATTGGGAATGCATTGCAATAAAATCATGCAGCGATACAATTCTTTCAGAACCACAATATGAACCTTGATTTCTTTCTACTATTGTGTATGAGCATTTAATTTAGTTTGGTTTTCGTGCTTCTATAAAATTACGATATAGCTTAGTTAGCCTGAGACAACATTCAAGGATATACTTTCATTGCGTATGAGCATCTTTGTATATTTGTTCTCCCGTATGGAATTTTTTTTTTTTTTAAATCCAGAATTTACTTGGAAATGAATAGATATCCAGAAAACTTCTGTGTCTACTGAGCAGTGCCCATCAGCAACTTCCTACAAGGGAAGATCAACTATGTCGATCCACTAATTGAGCCACTTGGAGATTGCACAGAAGTCATGTTAAGACAGCATGAAATTAAGAGTTGTACTTGCCTGAGCCAATATAATAGGCCCTCCCTGTGAAGCGAACATCTTCTCTTGCTTCATCATGCTCACTATAAGCGTCGTGAAGTTTTTCATGTGAATCTGGATGACAATAAACATGATAGTAAGGTAAAACCACGTTCTTATTGGACACATCTCATGGGAAGAAGTTTAAGGTTCATGTCAATCATGTTCACAAATCTAGAAGAAATATGAACTTAAAGAGATGACTATTATACAATGCACTGCCCAATTTAACAGAATCTTCATACAGGCCAGTATTCCATAGATGTGGGCCCACCTTCCAGTAATCCAAATCATCATCTGGTAGGCAATAGAGCAAAATTCAGCTCCATCAAACAATCCCAGTTATTTGATCGGAACACTTTTGTCCTTTACACATGGACCATTGGCTGTATTGTAATTTTAACCATCAATTTGCAGACCATGAATCAGATGGCCAAAATTGTGCAACGAGAATGGTTTTTGCAGCATTGCCCATCCCCTGAGCATCACAGCGGATGAACAGTCTGGACCATCTTGAAGCTGGGCCCAATATCTATGGAATGCTTGCCCGAACTGAAAATGCCGCTAATTTTGGCTGCACGTCATACATTTCTTCTCAGGAACTGGATGATGATAAGCCCATTCCCAAACCTTCCAGGGTTCGTTGTCCGTTCTGAAGACTGTGCCAGGCACATAGTGCAGCCAAACAGGTACCCCACTGTAAAGCCATAACCCAACACTTGTGATCAAGATTTCAAGCTATACAAACAGGTAAACATAGCTTCAAAAGCATGCATGTAAGAGATCAATAGCTTTTAACAGACAGCAATTGTACAAGAAATAAATTAACAGACAAACCCGAAATTCCACTCAGCTGCAACAAATGGACCAATTCGCAGGATCAAATAAAGCCCAGATTCCTGAACAATCTTCACAAATTTGACCAGATCGAAGCGCCCATCAAAATAATACTGCCATATTTGACATCAATGATTGAATTCATGTTTAATAAAAGGGTAGAAAACAGTGTCTTTTTCATGAGGAAATATGAAATGCTCAAATAAGCTTTTGGTGGGCCGAACAAACTGTACATGTGGGGCCCACCATATAAATCATCGTGTGATCGGTCCCACAGTGGACAGGAGATACCATCCTAAAATTATCCTAGCCATCCAACTTGGCACCCGTTAAATGAGATTGGATATTGTTCTAGTTCCCCATTTTCATAGGATGGCCACGGTCACCTGATGAGGGAGATACAATGGGATGGTCAACCCAATGATGGGGCCCACCACCAACCAGCTCAGCAGCTTATGAGACCGAAAGGTGCCGCTGTACCATTGCTGGATAAAAAATAAAAATACAAAAAAATACAAAACTCCGTTCTTCTTCCGTCTGTTCATCAGATACCGATCAAAGCTGCCAAACACACTCACATTGCCAGGAGAAAGTTCGTGACCATTCCAGAAGACGTATGTTTCAATCACATCAATCCCTCCTTCCTTGGCAGTCGCAACAAGACCCGGCCACATCTACTCCACACCAAAAAGATTTCATAAACAACAAACTACAAATTTTTTAAAAAAAAAAATTAAAAACAGAGAGACAGAGAAAAGAAGAGAAAAATAACTCCTCTGTTCCAAAATCCCCCACCGTCCATTGCCAACGGGCGGGGATCCCAACACACTTTCGCCATCCGATTCCACCCCTTCCACAGAAAATGGGCAACAGGACCCAATCTGAATGTTGCATCGGGATTCCCGCCGACCGCGAAAAATAAGGACAATTAGCTAAAACGCGAATCCGGAACTACATTTCCAATCTTACCCCGGGAACGCTGCGAGGATAATGAATGGAAGCTGACATAAGAAGCTTCCGCTGACCGTTGATGATGAGAGACCTCCGATCGTATGTCACATTGCCAGCCGATGAGGATCCAGAAAGCAAAAGGAAGGAAAAGAAGGATAAGAGAAAGCAGAGCTTCCTTTCAACCATTGCCATTCTCTCTCTCCCTCCCTCTCTGCTCTGCAGTTGGGGTTAGGGCATTGGAAAGCTGTATAAATAGCAGAGGGAATGAGAGAAGAAGAGGAGTGGAAATGGCAGTGACAGCAGACAGTAGGGGCACTTATGTCCAAAAAACTGGACTGGGCTTTCTAGGGTTTTGCATTTTTGTCCCTGAGAAGTTTTGACAGCTGCATGCAACGCGCTCTCGGTTCGGTAACTGTCAGTCGTTAAACGTCTCCCGCGCGCGCGAAAATGCGTCCTTCCTTTTCTTCTCGTTGGGAGATTTTGGCTGTGGGCCGCGGAAACGGATTGGCTACTCCCCCTGCCACCAGCCCGGTGGCTGACGGTCGGTGATCTGTCGGCCCCACCATGATGTATTTGTTTCATCCATTCCGTTCATCCATTTTTACAGATCATTATAGATTCTGACCCGAAAAATTAGAATGATATAAATCTCAGGTGGACCACACCACAGGAAAACAAGAATGATTGGATATCCACCATTAAAATCCTCATGAGGCCCACTGTACTGTTTATTTGACATCAAATCTGTTGATTAGGTCATACAGACCCAGATGAAGGGAAAAAACAAATATCACCTTGATCCAAAACTTTTATAGCCCCCAAAATGTTTTTAATGGTCAACGTTCATTCAAGACTGTTTCCTATAATGTGGTCCACTTGAGATTGGTATATAAATAATTTTTGCTCTCATATCATAAAATGATCTAGAAAAATAGATGGAAGGCATGGATGAAATACATACATCATGGTGGGGCCCACAGATCACCGACCATCAGCCATTGGCTGGTGGCAGGGGCAGTAGCCAATCCGTTTCCGTGGGCCGCTGGCTCTGGTGTTAGTTCTGCACCATTTAAAAAATGGCCCTGATTTATTTTATTCACGTGTGGCATTATGTACACGTATCTAGCCTATCCATACTGTGGGTCCCGTTTTGGATGGTGTATATGTCTAAAATTATGCTGATCAAGGAATCTTAGCCTTCAATTTAGTGGATATTGAATGGATGGTTAATAGACAGTGAGTGATCCAATTTCGAAGGAAAATAAATCAGATGGCTGATATTATCTTCAGAAGGCAGTTTTTCCATTTGTGGTCTTTCTACAGTTGCTGCAGCAATTTGGACGGTCTGGATTGCAGATTAACTTAATCATGTGTGCTTCTGAAGAGTGAAGAGCCCAACTGTTTTTAAATGGTGCAGAGCCAACATAGAAGTTAGCCCTGATTGAGCATTAGGAAAGGTCCATAACTAGCTTAGGTGATCTGGACCGTTCGATCTGATAGTTACCCAATGGAAATGGGTATCACGACTGGAAATTCTGTAACATTTCAATAAATGACCTAAAAGAAGGTGGTTGAGACATTAAAAAAGATGAAGCAGGAATTAGTCGGCGGGGTATTTATATCTGCAAGATTATGGGGTTATCTAGGGTCCATGGTGGGGTCCACCCCAAATGGATTGGCTACTCCCCCTGCCACTAGCCAATGGCTAGTGGTCGGTGCTGTGGACCCTGACGTAATGTATATGTCTCATCCATGCCGTCCATCCATTTTTATAAATAATTTTATGGCATAAACCCAAAACTGAGGCAGATAAAAATCTCAAGTGGGCCACACAGTGTTGATTGAACTCTCACCATTAAAAACTTCTTATGGCTACAAAAATTTTGGATCAAGCTGATATTTGTTTTTTTGCCTTCATCAAGGTCTTTATGACCTAATCTACATGTTGGATGTCAAAAAAACATTACAGTGGGCCCTAGGAGGTTTTTAATGGTAGACCTTCATCACTACTGTTTTCTCATGGTGTGGTCCACCTGAGATTTTTTCTGCCTCATTTTTGTACTAGGTCATTGAAATGATGTGTAAAAATGGATGGACGGTGTGGATAAAACATATAAATCATGATGGGGCCCACCTAGCACCGACCACTAGCCACCTGGCTAGTGGCAGCGCCACTAGCCAAACCGCGTCCAGCTGGGAGTATCTAGACACTATTCATATCCCGTTGCATCAGGACTCTGTAATGAACAGACAGTGACGTGAGGTTGGTGCGGATATGTTGCTAGAGCCTACACGCGCGAGTACCTGCAGCCACGCCGGCCGGACCATTTATCGGACACCAATGCGACGTAGTACGGAGCCCGAGCAACAAATGTGGAGCCCATCTTGATACGTGTATGAAATCCAGTCCATCCATCATTTGATCCATCTCATATTACTTGAGAATATAAAAAATCAGGCCGATCCAAAACTTAAGTACAGTACACCATAGGGAAAAGTGAGGATGGGAACGATACAATTGGAACCTTCTTGTGGCCCACTTAAGTTTTTTATCTCATTGATATTTGGTTATTGATTTCTTCCTATTAGAACTCACATTATAAACGGGTCAGATTGCATTTAAACATCACGGTGGGCCCTGTGAAGTTTTCAACCGTAGGTGTCTCATGTTTCCACCGGCTGTGGCCGACTTGAGTTTTGTGCTGCAAAATATTGATTTTAATAAAAATATATTTTTAATATAAAATAATATATAATATATAAAAGTTGTTTTGAAAAACATTTTTTTTGGGTTTTGGCAATAGTCCCACGTGGGAAAGGGAAGAGAAGAAAAATTGGTTTAAATGAAAACAATAGAGTATTATAATATTTACCTACGTAGTCCGTGGACTATGAACCTTGCGTGTTCTAGTGCGAAGCACTGGAATACCCACGCTCGTGCTCGAGCTCGGGCACGGGCACGGTCTCGGTCTCGGTCTTGGTGCGAGGGCGTGGGCATGTGAAGCAGTGTGGCTGTAGAGGCGCTAGTGACGCACTTTGCACTTCGCACATCCGCATCGTGTCGCTCCTTCGTGAACCGGAGCGAGACGTGTGCTAGTCGCGGTGCGACTACGTGGCTTAGGCAGGTGGCTGGTTGGCATCCGCATCGTATCGCAGAGGGTCGCTCCTTTGCGACCTTGAGCGAACCGGAGCGAGACGTGTGCGACTACGTGGCTTAGGCGGGTGGCTGGTTGACAGAGAGACTAGAGAACTGAGAGAGAGAGATCTCAGTATATATAGACTAACTGAAAAGAGCTGTTGCAGCAGCAGAAACTATAATAGCTGAGCCATTAGTGCAGGACCCAGCTGTAAATGTTGCACGGCTAGCCCATGTAACGCCCTGAAATTCGGTGGTCGAGTATGAACTCAACTCCCGAGTTCCAACGCATCACTTATGCAACATACACAATGCTGGTTAAATGTTGTCTGAGTTAGCGCAATAAACATGAATGAGATTATACCAAAACAGTAATCATACTCCAGTTCAATTGTATAAAGGCAAGCGGAAGACTGAAAATTTTATATTCAAAGTATGTAAAGTAACAAAATTTATGAACTCCAGAGTATAAGTACTAACTGAGTACCAATATACATGTATTGTTTCTAAGTCAAGAATCAAAATACAATCCTCAAGGGAAGCCCTGAAAATCCCGCGATGCAGCTGGCCTAAGCAAAGCCGTCAGAATACTGCATAAAGGAGAACTCCTCCTGATCCTCATCGAAGTCAGGCTCCGGCTCCTGAACCAAGGCGCCATCTACACCTGCGACAGAGTCTGGTGGGTGTTGCAAACACCGTCCCGTAACGTGGGAGTGAGTAGCTAACTCAGTGGAACAATAAAGCACAGGTTAACATGTTATCAACTCAATCAAGCAGTAATGATAAAGCAGTACAAATCAAACATTTCTAACTACTCTTGTTAAGTGCGAAAATGAAATGATATGATGCTGTATGCCCTTGCCAAACCACCCTCAAGCGACATCATCTTACGTTCGCGAATGCTTACTCCCTCAGTGCGCCACATCTACAAAGCACATGCGGTGCGATGATGCTCATGATTACCAAGTTTTTATTAGTCCATTTCAGACAGCAGTATTGGGAAACTAAGGTACCTCCCTTGTATCATTCCCCAAACATGATCCATTCTAGGGTCGTCAATCCTAGTTAATCTCATACGATATTATGGTTTGAGAAGCGTAGTGAAGGCATCGCAAAGGGCTCGTCACCCGTCAGTGCGGATACAGATCTCACCGTATGCGGCTCAATTGCTGGCCGTCAGCTCGAGTACAGGTCTCACCGTACTTGGCTCAATCACTAGCCGTCAGCTCGAGTACAGGTCCTCACCGTACTCGGCTCAACTCACACTCTAGTTGCTGTGAAAGACTCGTCGCCAATCACAGACCCCTGGAGTGTACTCGATGATACTACAGAGGACTCGTCGCCCGTCAGCACGAGCACAAGTCTCACCGTACTCGGCTCTCGCCGTAAGTATCGACAGCTCGAATACAGTGTCCCATACCACCGTATTCGGCTCACAAGTTTGGTTGCGCAATGGTCACTACGGGGAGGCACATGGCCCCAGCGTAGGCCGACAGCTCGACCACGGTGTCCCATACCACCATACCCAGCTCATGCGTCTTAGCGGATCGAGGTACCATGGTTAACGGGATCGCCACTGGTAAGTTTGGTACCCTAGGTTGAAGCAGTAGCGACCAAACATGGTGAACACATAAATACATTTCGGTTTACTTGACGAGCCTGACTAGCTCGAGCGCACCACAAGTTGGGCGATATGGAGCGCAAAAGCACTCCGTGTGGCCAACCACTATCGCCAACCGAAGTACGACTCGGGTTCGCCAGACACGTCCTTTGGCGACGACATGAATCTCAGCCACAATCGCAAGTCTGGTACCAAATGTTCGGACTATAGGCATAGTCCCAAACTCAAACAGTTCTCATCAATAGCATTGGAGGTAAAGCATGATAAACAAGCAATACAAGCATGTTAGCAGGCATGTTATAAGCATGAAGTAAAGCATATTGTAAAGCATGTTGTGAAGCATGTGTAAAGCACTATACAGATAGGAATACAATTACATACATATCTCAAGTGAGTGGTTATAGTGAACCACCACATGGAGGGGATCCTACATGTCTCTAAGGGAGTCGGAAATCCCATATCAGCACCTCTCTAAGGCACTAATACATGAACATTTACACACACGAGCATTTACACAAACACTTGGAATACGTTATTCCAACATACATGACGTATGTTAGCAAAACGCATATTAGGGCTATTCTTTCGCCAAGCGGTTATTTATTTTATCCGCGTATACCGTATTCAAACAACAATTAATCATGACAATTATATTTCCAAAATTTGCACATAACGCGGTATTTCTAGAATACACAATTTTAACATACTTGACATTTACAAATGAACATGTATTTCAGCGATTCCTTTCGCCAAACTCGTATTTTATCCATATATTAGATAATCATACATTAAATAAACATGTCAAACATTTTCCCTAAAAAAATACGTATACGGTATTTCTACGTATATCTAGAGTGTGTGAAATTCCATATTCTACAACGTTAATCGAAACAGGAAACGGAAAGCACTTTGTACATGTGCATTTACATGCAGATCATGAATCTATCATTATCTGACATTGAAAGCGTTGAAAAATGTAACTTATACACTTAAAGTCCTCACCTTTGCCCTTGGAATCACAACGAATCAGCAAGGGTAGTAGCGCTTCCGTATACGGGAGTTTTCTAGCCTAAAGAGCGGAATCGGTTAGCTTTTACATAACCTACAACGATTCTACTCAAATCAGACTTAGGGTTAGGGTTTTTACCTTCAAACGGAATGGATACCGCCGGAAAAACACCTGGAAGGGAGCGGTGTAGGCCGTGCGACAACAAAAGCAGTAGGAGGAAGATCGCCTACAAACTCCAAGCTCTTCTCTCTCTTCTCTCTCTCTCTAGGGTTTTTCTCCCAAATTCGTATGGCTGTGAGAGGGGCTGTTCTAAGCTCCTTTATAGCCAAAAACCTCCCCAAAACAGACTCAGGTTCAAGGGTGACTGCTTTTATACAGGCATTTCGCCACTTTTCCAGCTCAAAAGGGAGGTTCTGGTAGCCCTCCTTGAGCCAAACGTCAGACTTAAGCTCACCATCTATGGATCTACATGGGATTACGTTTTCGACTCGATCGGATTCCCAGATCGCACGTGGCGGACCACTTTCAGTTCAACGGTCAGTGGGCCACGATCAGAAATTCCAAGTACATGTAAATGTTCCTGAAATTTTTCTTAATCCGAGGGTGTAATTTGGTCTGATTCTGACGGTCAGGTTGCTTAATATTGACGCGCAACCGAATGATGCCAAATCACTATTCCTGATATTTATGTTAGGATGGGAATAATGTTTTTCACACACCCTCGCTCCGGATCGAACGAATGGCCGTGGGACATCGGCCGGAGCTGATTTTTGAGATGATTGTCAAGCCCAGTGAGGCGGTCCTGGTTCCTTAGCTTCGTGTTCATCGGACCTCCGATGTGCGATCTAGACCTAATACGAAGTTTCGTTTCATTCCCGAGAGCTGACGGGAAATGAGTTTGGTTCTAAACTTTAGGGTAACCTAGAGTCACTAATTCTGCAAGTTTTGGGTCTTGCAGATCGTATTTAAAGCGATCCCACGGATTTCATGGCTAACAGAGTTAGTACTTAGTTAACTTTGTTAAATTTCTAAAGGATTTAATCCTAATTGATTTCTGGTCGAGGTGGTACTCGAGCCAATGTACGGAAATTTACGGGTCGTTACAGCCCAACAGTCAAGAAACGGCTAGCTGCTGTCTCACACAACAGTCAGCATGCAGCAGATTAATGGTCCATGCACAACAGTCAGAAAACGGCCATAAAAATGGCTAGTTTTCCAACAGCCATAAATGGCTTAATGGAATTTAAGTCTCTGGACCATAACTCTCTAGCCACCATAGCCTATAAAAGGAGGGCCTGGATGGGTTTCCAAAACATCTCAACTCACTCCAGCAAAACCCATACGAACTGAGACAGCCATCCCCTCTCAACTAAAATACTCCAGTGCTTCCAACAACATAGCAAGGCTTGAACCTTAGCTTGAAAAACAGACCAGCGGTGTGGTCTAGGACAGTTCAACTGAACCAATAGCTGAAGATTTGAACTGACCAGAGCAGTGGTCGAAACCATTTTTTCTCTTTCTTTTTCTTTCTTTTGGATTTCTCTATATTGTAATACTGCCAGAAATTGAAATTGAGTTCCAATAGGTGGGCCTTCGTGTTTGCTGAACGCAAACCCACACCAGGCTCGTCGTATCCTAGAAGCTATTTGCCTGTAACCTATCAGCTTACTCAATTAACTTGAGTAGGGGCAAATAACGCTTTAAGGACAGCGTTTTCAGACGTGCTTCAGCCTGTCCTTATTTTCTGATTATCGTGATTTTTTGGTTTCCATATTATACAGAAATTACATTAATCTGTATAAAATTCTCAACAATCTTAAAGCGTTATTTTTTATGGAAGCCAACAGTGTTTCATCCATCAAGTTGATGAATCAGGACTTGATACGTCTTGATCGGTTCGATGGAACCAATTTTACGAGATGACAAGACAAGCTGAAATTTCTCCTAACGGCGCTGAAGATCTACTATATATTAAATCCAAATTTGCAAGCGCTACCTGAAGCAACCGACGACGACACACCAGAACAGGTGGTCGCCCGCACCAAACGAGCCAAAGACGAACTCTTGTGTCGAGGACACATTCTGAACGCACTCTCCAACCGTCTCTACGATCTGTACCAACAGACGTCATCAGCAAAAGAGATCTGGGCCGCTCCGGAGTTCAAATACAAGGCTGAAGAAAAAGGTACCAACAAGTTTCTCATCCCCAGGTATTTTGACTTCAACATGGTAGATAACAAACCGCTGCTACCCCAAATCCAAGAATTGCAGCTAATAGTAAACAAACAAAATCAAAGCGATAAAAATAGATCTTCCTGAATCATTCCAAGTCGGGGCTATAATCGCCAAATTGCCACCGATGTGGAAAGACTATGAAAAGAAGTTGCTGCATAAAACTGAGGACTACACACTGGAACAAATCCAGAAACACCTCAGAATTGAGGAAGAATCGCGTAACCGCGACAGAAAGAATGATAACGGGAATACCTCGTCCAAAGTACATGCAGCAGAGAACTCTAATAACAAACATCCCGAGAAGAACAATTCCCTGAAACCCAATAAAGAGAAATTCAAGAAAAACACCAAAAGAAGAACGGAAAGTTCAAAGGCCCATGTCATGTCTGTGAGAAAACCGTGCACTATGCTCGAGTATGTCGATATCGCAAGTCTAAACAAGAGGCAAGTGCAGTAGAAGAAAGCGATATAGTGGCCATGATCACTGAGGTGAATACCATCTAAGGCAAAGTTCCAAGATGGTGGTATGATACTGTCGCTACAGTACATGTGTGCTACGACAAATCAGCCTTCAAAACTTATGAGGAATTGATCGATGATCAAGAAGTCCAAATGGGTAATGAAGTCCGATCGAAGGTCGTCGGCAAAGGAACTGTCAAACTGATATTCACCTCTGGGAAGAAAGTGATTCTGACTAATGCACTGCAAGTCCCAAACATGAGGCGAAACTTAGTTTCTGGGGATCTTCTGGGAAAACCAGGGATAAGGGTGGTGTACGAGTCAGGTAAACTGATTCTGTCTAAGAATGAGAATTTTGTCGGAAAAGGATATGCTTGTAACGGGATGGTCAAGTTTTCTCTGAATGAAAGTAGCACTTCTGCGTATATGGTTGAATCCGCTGGACTGTGGCATGATAGACTAGCCCATATAGGGTATAGCACCTTGAAGTTCATGGCTAAGAATGGTTTAATCTCATATACAGATAATGAAACCGAAAAAATGTGAAGTGTGCATACGATCCAAAATGACGAAGAAACTTTTTCCAAGTATTGAAAGATCGTCCCAAGTGTTGGATCTTGTGCACAGTGATATCTGTGAGTTAAACGGCATTCTTACTCGTGGAGGTAAACGGTACTTCATAACCTTTATAGATGATTGCTCTAGATATGTGTATGTGTACCTATTAAAGAGCAAAGATGAAGCATTAAACATGTTTAAAGTATATAAAGCAAAAGTAGAGAATCAACTAGATAAGAAGATAAAAATTATCCGTAGCGATAGAGGAGGAGAATACTTCTCAAATGAATTCGATAACTTCTGTGAACAACATGGACTGATACATCAATGTACTGCTCCATACACACCTCAACAAAACGGAATAGCTGAAAGGAAGAATAGGACATTAGTAGAAATGGTCAACTCAATGCTGATAAGAGCAAAGTTACCACTAAGTCTATGAGGTGAGGCTTGCAGCATGGCATATTCTAAATAGAATACCATCTAAAAAGTATAAAATATCTCCATATAAAAATGGAGAGGTAGAGAAAACCTAACCTAGGATATCTAAAAGTGTGGGGGTGTCTTGCATACTGCAGAACCCCTGACTAAAAAAGAACTAAGTTGGACAAGAGCTATTAAGTGTGCCTTCGTAGGGTATACACAAAATAGTAAAGCTTATAGACTTCTAGACATGGAGTCTAATACAATAATAGAATCAAGAGACGTTGAGTTCTTTGAGAACTCACTATCCTTGGAGTCTAAGGATAATGAAATCCAAACTCCTAACAGAGAACCAGATAGCACAGCTCCACAGATAGTGAAAGCTCCTATTGAACCTCGTAGGAGTCAAAGAATAAAAATAGAGAAGAGTCTAGGAGATGACTACATAGACTCACAACGCATCATTTTCCATCTTGTAAAAGCAGATAGAGAAAATGTTATAAGACAAATACCTATAGTGATGAATATAGAAGATGATCCTAAATCATATAAAGAGGCTATATCATCTTGAGACTCAGCTTTCTGGAAAGAAGTTATAAACGATGAAATGAAATCCATACTATCAAATCAAGCATGGAAACTAGTAAACTTACCTCCAGGTTCTAGACCCATAGGTTGCAAGTGGGTATTTAGGAAGAAATATCACACTGATGGGACTATCCAAACCTTTAAATTAAGCTCGACTAGTAGCTAAGGATTTTAGACAAGAAGAAGGGATAGATTACTTTGACACATATTCGGGATAGATTACTTTGACACATATTCTCCTGTAGCTAGGATAACATCCATTAGGATATTATTTGCGCTAGCTTCCATATATTATCTTTATATCCATCAAATGGATGTAAAGACCGCTTTCCTGAATGGTGACCTCAATGAGGAGGTATACATGGAACAACCTGAAGGGTTCATTCTACCAGAAAATGAAAACAAAGTATGTAGATTAGTCAAATCATTGTATGGATTAAAACAAGCACCAAAACACTGGCATGAGAAGTTTGATTCCAAAATATTTTCTCATGGTTTCATGTATAATGTAGCTGACAAATGCATATATTCTAAAGTAGATGATAGTTGTATCGTTATTATTTGTCTGTATGTTGATAACATGTTAATAATAAGTAATGAAATGGAAGGTGTAACTGAAACAAAGAGGTTTGTATCTTCAGTATTCAAAATGAAGGATCTTGGACAAGTTGATACCATCATAGGTATCAAAGTTAAAAAACATTGTGGGGGTTATGCTTTGTGTCAATCTCATTATATTGAAAAGATACTAAACAAGTTTAACCATCTAAATATAAAAGAAGCAAAGACCCCATTTGATCCAAGTATCAAGCTAAAAGAAAATACTGGAAGAACCGTTGCACAATTAGAATATGCGAGTACCATAGGGAGTCTTATGTATGCTATGCAATGCACTAGACCTGATATCGCATATGCTGTGAGTAAACTTAGTAAGTTTACTAGTAACCCCAGTACTGAACACCGGAATGCAATTAGTAGAGTCCTTAGTTACTTAAAAGCAACCAAAGACTTAGGACTATTTTATTCAGAGTTTCCGGCCGTATTGGAAGGATATACCAATGCGAGCTGGATATCGAGTGCAGGGGACAACAAGTCTACTACAAGGTGGGTATTTACCATAGGAGGTGCAACTGTATCTTGGGGATCCAAGAAACAGACTTGCATAATGCGCTCGACTATGGAGTCTGAATTCATAGCCCTGTCTGCAACAGGCAAAGAGGCTGAGTGGCTAAGGGATCTTCTATTAGAAATTCCTTTATGTGTAAAGCCTATATCGGCTGTGTCACTACATTGTGATAGTGAAGCTACATTAGCTAGAGCCTATATCGGCACGTATAATGGTAAATCTAGACATATAAGTCTTCGACATGATTATGTCAGACAATTGATTCGAGATGGAATCATTGCTATTTCCTATGTGAAATCAAACAACAACCTGTCAGATCTTTTCACTAAACCTCTACCGAGAGAGGTAGTAAAGACTACATTTAGAGGGATGGGGTTGAAACTCTTCAACCAAAGTTCCACCAGTGATGGTAACCCAACCTGAAGTTAGAAAATCTCTAAATTTAGGTTTAATGGGTAATAATAAGTCACTGATATGTGGAAAGTTTTTCAGCACTAAATTATAAAACCTCATCCATAATAGATAAGTGCTAAGCGTTACGAAAGAGGGTTGAGTCTGAGAACTCTTAATGAAATTCAGTCTATAGGACAAGTGTCTTATAGTAAAGGAGACACTGGAAGGATTTCACCTATATGAACGTAGAGATGGTGCCGTCTCTCATGAGATTTAGGAGTTTTCTTTCAGGATCGTTCACGAATTAGGATAAGCACATGGCCATTAAATGTGCTGAGCAAGATTGCGGGAACTCTAACAAACACACAGCGAATATGTGTGTGGTTTCTCCAACTCTATTATCTAGGAATAGCTGGTTCAAAGCTGCGGCTACCAGTAATTTCGATAGAGTTTTGAGATACTTATACTAAAGGAAGATTAAAATCGAAAGATATCTTTCTTTATGCATATAAGCTGATCATTCTGGCAATATAGTTTAACCGATAAAATATTTTTATAAAATCAAGTGGGAGATTGTTGCAAAATATTGATTTTAATAAAAAAATATATTTTAATAATAAAATA
Organism: Magnolia officinalis; assembly: GCA_021015155.1. Classification (NCBI taxonomy): domain Eukaryota; kingdom Viridiplantae; phylum Streptophyta; class Magnoliopsida; order Magnoliales; family Magnoliaceae; genus Magnolia; species Magnolia officinalis. Next base: position 17,722,084 of record JAJHSJ010000006.1, read on the forward strand.
ATATAATAAATAATAAAAGTTGTTTTGAAAAATACCTTTTTGTGGGTTTTTGGGAATTGTCCCACGTGGGAAAGGGAAGAGAAGAAAAATTGGTTTAAATGAAAACAGTAGAGTATTATAATATTTGCCTACGTAGTCCGTGGACTATGGACCTTGCGTGTTCCAGTGCCCCTCGCGCGCGCTCGCGCTCGGGCTCGGGCTTGGGCACGGGCACCGGCACGGGCTCGGTCTCGGTCTCGGTCTCGGTCTCGGTCTTGGTCTCGGGCTCGGTGCGAGGGCATGTGAGGCAGTATGGCTGTAGAGGCGCTAGTGGCGCACGCGGTGTGACTACGTGGTTTAGGCGGGTGGCTGGTTGGCAGAGAGACTAGAGAACTGAGAGAGAGATCTTTCAGTATATATAGACTGACTAAAAAGAGCTGTTGTAGCAGAAACTATAACAGCTGAGCCATTAGTTGTAACACCCTGAAATTCGGGGGTCGAGTATGAACTCAACTCCCGAGTTCCAACGCATCACTTATGCAACATACACAATGATGGTTAAATGTTGTCTGAGTTAGAGCAGTAAACATGAATGAGATTATACCAAAACAGTAATTCATACTCCGGTTCAATTGTATAAAGGCAAGCGGAAGACTGAAAATGTATATTTAAAGTATGTAAAGAACAAAATTTTCATGAACACCTGAGTATGAACACTAACTGAGTACCCATATACATGTAATGTTTGAGTCAAAAATCAAAATACAATCTACAAAATGAGTCCTGAAATCCCCGCGATGCAGTCGGCCTAAGCAAAGCCGTCAGAGTACTGCATAAATGAGAACTCATCCTGGTCCTCGTCGAAATCGGGCTCCGGCTTCTGAACCGATGCGCCGTCTATACCTGTGACAGAGTCTGGTTGGTGTTGCAAACACCGTCCCGTAACGTGGGAGTGAGTAGCTAACTCAGTTGAACAATAAAGCATAGGTTAACATGTTATCAATTCAATCAAAATCAAACAAGTTTAACTACTCTTGTTAAATGCAAGGATGGAATGACATGATGATGTATGCCCTTGCCAAACCACCCTCATGCGACATCATTTTACGTTCGCGAATGCTTAACCCCCTCAGTGCTCCACATCTACTAGGCACATGCGGTGCGATGATGAACATGATTACCGAGTTATTATTATTCCATTTCAAACAGCAGTATTGGGAAACTAAGGTACCTCCCTTGTATCATTCCCAAACATGATCCATTCTAGGGTCGTCAATCCTAGTTAATCTCATACGATATTATGGTTTGAGAGGCATAGCGAAGGCATCACAAATGGCTCGTCACCCGTCAGCGCGGATACAGATCTCACCGTATGCGGCTCAATTGCTGGCCGTCAGCTCGAGTACAGGTCTCACCGTACTCGGCTCAACCACTAGCCGTCAGCTCGAGTACAGGTCTCACCGTACTCGGCTCAACTCATACTCTAGTTGCTGTGAAAGACTCGTCGCCAATCACAGACCCTTGGAGTATACTCGAAGATACTACAGAGGACTCGTCGCCCGTCAGCACGAGTACAGGTCTCACCGTACTCGGCTCTCGCCGTAAGTATCGACAGCTCGAATACAGTGTCCCATACCACCGTATTCGGCTAACGAGTTTGGATTGCTCAATGGTCACTACGGGGAGGCACTTGGCCCAGCATAGGCCGACAGCTCAGCCACGGTGTCCCATACCACCATGTCCGGCTCATGAGTCTTAGCGGATCGAGGTACCATGGTTAACGGGATCGCCACTCGTAAGTTTGGTACCCTAGGTTCAAATAGTAATGACCAAACATGGTGAACACACATCCAACATATCGGTTTACTTGACGAGCCTGACTAGCTCGAGCGCACAACAAGTTGGGCGATATGAAGCGCAAAAGCGCTCCGTGTGGCCAACCACTATCGCCAACCGAAGTACGACTCGGGTTCATCAGACACATCCCTTGTGGCGACATGAATCTCAGCCACAATCTCAAGTCTGGTACCGAATGCTTGGACTATAGACATAGTCCCAACCTCAATCAATCTTCATCCATAGCATGTGGAGTAAAGCATGATAAACAAAGTAATACAAGCATGTTAACAGGCATGTCATAAGGCATGTTATAAAGCATGAAGTAAGCATGTTGTAAAGCATGTTGTAGTGTACTATACAAATAGAGATACATTTACATACACATCACAAGTGAGTGGTTATAGCGAACCACCACATGGAGGGTATCCTACATGTCTCTAAGGTAGTCGGGAATTCCATATCAGCACCTATCTAAGGCACTAACACTCAAGCATTCACACTCACAAGCATTTACACAACACTTAGAGTACGCTATTCCAACATACATGACGTATGTTAGCAAAATACGTATTAGGGCTATCCTTTCGCCAAGTGAGTATTTTATCCATGTATATCATAATCATACATCAAATAATCATGACAATTGCATTTCCAAAATTTACACATATACGGTATTTCTAGAATACACACTTTCAACATACATAGTGTTTACAAGCGGACATGTATTACGGCGATTCCTTTCGCCAAACAAGTATTTTATCCATATACTATATAATATACAACAATTATCATGGCAAACACATTTTCAAAAAAAATACGTATACGGTATTTCTACGTATACCTAGAGTATGTGAAATTCCATATTCTACAACGTAATCGAAACAGAGAAACGGAAAGCACTTTGTACATGTGCAATTGCATGCAGATCATGAATCTATCATTATCTGACATTGAAAGCGTTGAAAACCGTAACCTATACACCTAAAGTCTCCACCTTGCCCCTTGGAATCTCAACGAATCAGCAAGGTTGGATGAGCTTCCGTATTCGGGATTTTCTAGCCTAAAGAGCGGAATCGGTTAGCCTTTTCACAACCTATAGCCTATACACTTCAAATCAGACCTAGGGTTAGGGTTTCTCACCTTAAAACGGAGTGGATACCGCCGGAAAAGTGCCTGAAAAGAGGCGGTGCAGGCCGTGCGATGATTGAAAGCAACAGGAGGAAGTGCTCCCACAAATCCCAAGCTTTTCTCTCCCTTTTCTCTCTCTCTCTAGGGTTTTATCCCAAATTCGTATGACTGTGAGAGGGGCTGTTCTAAGCCTCTTTTATAGCATAAAACCTCTCCAAAATAGACTCAGGTTCAAGGGTTACTGCTAATATAGCTATTTCGACACTTTTCCAGCTCAAAAGAGGGGTTCTGGTGGCCCTCCTTGAGCCAAACGTCAGACTTAAGCTCTCCACACATGGACCTACGTGGGATTACGTTTTCGACTCGATCGGATTCCCAGATCGCACGTGGCGGACCACTTTCAGTTCAACGGTCAGTGGGCCACGATCCGAAATTCCAAGTACATGTAAATGTTCCTGAAATTTTTCTTGATCCGAGGGTGTAATCTGGTCTGATTCTGACGATCTGGTTGCTTAATACTGATGCGCAAGCGAATGGTGCCAGATCACTATTCCAGATATTTATTTTGTAAAGGGAATAGTGTTTTTCACTCCCTCGCTCTGGATCCAAACGAATGACCGTGGGACATCGACTGGACCTGATTTCTGAGGTGGTTGTCAAGCCCGGTGAGGCGGTCCTAGTTCCTTAACTTCGTGTTAATCGGACTTCCGATGTGCGGTCTAGACCTAATACGAAGTTTCATTTCAGTCCCGAGAGCAGGGGTAATGAGTTTGTTTCTAAACTTTAGGGTAACCTAGAGCCACTGATTTTGCAAGTTTTGGGTCTTGCAGATCGTATTTAAAGCGATCCAACAAGGAATTCACGGCTAATCGAGTTTGTTTTTAGTTAACTTTGTTAATTTTCTAAAGGATTTAATCCTAATTGATTCTGGTCGAGATGGTACTCGAGCCAAAGTACGGAAATTTACGGGTCGTTACATTAGTGCAGGGCCCAGCTGTAACTGTTGCATGGCTAGCCCAACAGTTAGAAAATGGCTAGCTGCTGTCTCACAACAGTCAGCATACAGCAGATTAATGGTCCATGTACAACAGTCAGAAAATGGCCATAAAACGGCTAGTTTTCCAACAGCCAGAAATGACTTAATGGAATTTAAGTCTCTGGATTATAACCCCCTAGCCACTATAACCTATAAAAGGAGAGTCTGGATGGGTTTCCAAGATATCTCAACTCACTCCAGCAAACCCATACGAACTGAGACAACCATCCCTTCTCAATTAAAATACTCTAGTGCTTCCAGCAACATAGTAAGGCTTGAACCTTAGCTTGAAGAACAGACCAGCGGTGTGGTCTAGGACGATTCAACTGAACCAATAGCTGAATATTTGAACTAACCAGAGCAGTGGTCGAAATCATTTTTTCTCTTTCTTTTTCTTTCTTTGGGATTTTCTCTATATTGTAATACTGCCAAAAATTGTGAAGTTGAGTTCCAATAGGTGGGCCTTCGTGTTTGCTGAATGCAGACTCACATCAGGCTCGTCGTATCGTAGAAGCTATTTGTCTGTAACCTATCAGCTTACTCAATTCACTTGAGTAGGGGCAAATAACGCTTTAAGGACAGTGTTTTCAGACGTGCTTCAGCCTGTCCTTATTTCTGATTACCGTGATTTTTCGGTTTCCATATTATACAGAAATTATATTAATCTGTATAAAATTTTCAAAATTTTGGACGGCTCAGTTTTAAGCTTATGTCCTGACACGTTCTGACTCAAATGATGGACGGAATGGATGTCACACGCACATCACGGTAAGCCCCACGAGCTTTTTGTTGCACGGGCTGCCTTCAGTTGGAGGAAATTCGCGTCCCTATTTGTCAGGTGGCGGACGGTGGCTTTTTTCACGTGACCTCGACAAAAATGATCGCGCTCCACGTGCGACGATGCTAAAGTGCACCCAATCGGGCAGCATGCAAGGCAACTTACATTTGATATGTTTAGAATGGTGCAAAATTAAAATACTTGATGGCCAAAGGGAGATTAGAGACCTTAGATGGCAGGATTTTCTAATGGGTGTGATTTCTAAGAACATGTGAGATGAAAATAGTTCATGGCCAAATATCTCTCCAGGTAAATGGTAAAAATTAAAAGTTGGTTTGGAGGAGTGAGCCAGTAAGATTTACTGGTCTACAAGATTTTTAAAACTATTATAAAAGCTGAAAATGAATGGTGCACATTCAATGATCTATTTGACCATTATAAGAGCAGAAAGGTCTAATTACTATTTGATTTTATGATTGAGATAGTCTCAAAATATAATTTATTACTCAGATTATATAAGAATTACCTAATTACAAGCACAAATGCACCGAATCCCATCAAAACTCCACAGTTAAATGTGTTGGGATGAGAATAGTAATAAGATGTGTACCCTCCAGGAAAGTCCTCGTGTTGCACCCTTCTTGACTGGGTGAAGATACCTCGTTTCAACATTAGTATCAATTCTCTGTCAGGGGTGACTAAACAGTGGAGTGTGTTCTGACAGTGTGTACTAACAAACTAACAAAAGAAAAAAAACTAAATAGACTGGACTTGGACCGTCTATCTTTCCATGTAAAATTCCGGAAACTTGGAAATGCATTTCACAAGATAAAATATAGACCAAGGAGAGGAGGAAAACTCTTTTAGGACCCACCCACATTCTCATGTCCAACAAAAATGCTACGAGCTGATTTGTTTGACTAGTGTGATTTTTGAAACATGAGCCATTCATGACACAACCGACCAGACGAATGGCTCCATAGATGCATAGCCCTTTAGATGCTGGCTCTTCGGATTATTTTAAGATTGAGTCTGGATCTTCTATCTGTCATAAGCAGAAAAATTCAATAGCACTATGTTTTTATCGGTCCATGTCATTATTGACATTGCCAATAATGCTGCATTAAATATAGTAGGTAATGATGTGGCCAATTAGATTACAACAACCAGCATCTTACCACGTGTGTTAAGCAGAGGATCTGTATTTATGTCATGGCTTGAAAGGTAAAGGGCTATTTTTGTCATTTTATTTTATTAGATATTTTAGTAAATGAAGTAAAGAAGGAAGATTAAAGGAGTTATTATATACATTTCCGAGGCTAAATTATAGCATTGACAGTTTTTTTCCTTTCTTGGTAGGTAAGATTGATTTGTCACCGACGGGCCTAAGCCCCATTGAAATCAACGGCGGGCACGAGATCTTGGCTGCCCATCAGGTAAGCGTACGATGGTGTGCCCTGGTACACAAATCAATCTAGACAGATGATCCAAACCGTTGGATTTTGTAAACGCGTGCAGAACACCGTTGAACCTTTTCCTGCAGTGAATTTTCTCTATTCCAACCGTTAGGATCGCCTCGATTAGGGATCTGATGGGTGGCATCGATCTTTCACACGTGTGCGTGTCATTGAACGATAGGGATTTGCGAGTAATATCTGCACCCAAGAGAGATCCAGAACGTACGTTACAAGGGATATATGCCGAGACATGATGTTGGTCCAGACATATCGTACTGAAGTCGGTGCTTTCGGATAACAAGGACGATGTGGGTCCCACCTTACATAAGAAAAGATCAGCCCCATCTCGTTTTTTGTTTGGTTGTGAGATCAGATTTCAGATTTCTTGACCCTTTGAAAATGGAAATGTTTGTTTTCTGGAAGGGGATTTCCTGCGAAAGCCTTTATCGGGAAGATCCTGCGCTGGAAACCTAGGTGGGGCCAACCGAAATGTTTGTGATAAATCCACCCCTTCCATCCGTTTTGTGAAATAATTTTAGGACTTGAAGCCAAAACTAAACAGGATCCAACACTCAAGTGGGCCGCACTAAAGGAAAAGGTAGGTAGGGAAATTCCTACCGTTGAAACCTCCCTGGGATCGACAGTTATGTTTAAATTCCATCCATTCCGTTCATAGCGTCATTCCTACTGGGATGAATTGAAAACAAAAATATTAGCTTGATTCAATACTTCTGTGGCCCCATGAATATTTCAACTGTGGACATTCAATACTCACGTTTTCAATGCAGTTGAATATTGGTTCCGGTTCATTTTTGTCCCTGTATCATAAAATGATATAAGAAAACGTATGGACGGAGTGGATTTCTCACAAAAATCACGATGGGCCCCACCTAGGTTACCAACGCTGGACTTTAGCAGGAAATCCGCGTCCTCGTTTTCTCACGGTTGCACCGGGCGTCGGTGCGCACAGGTACCTCCACCGGCTAATACCGACGGGCGGGAATGTTAACACGCATTTCATTCACACGTCCGAGCTGTGTGGGGCCCATCGTGATGTATGATTTCCATCCAACCGTTCTATTATATCAAGCCCCCTAATGTTAGGTTACATCACAAAATCCATCTTGATTCATAACTCAGGTGGGCAATGGAAGAGGTAAAAGTGGAGGAGAGGGATACCTACCGTAGAAACTTCCAGATGGAATGTGGGGTCCAAGGGATTGTTAATATATAATCCAATGCGTTCATCAATTGCACCCACCAGGATGAATGGACATACGTAACCAATTCGTGTAAAATTTTAGCTGGGACAAAACAAGTGAATATATAGATTTTTGGTTTGATCGTGCACTTTTTTCTGTTGTGTGTCCCACCTGAGTGTTCAATAGAGATTATTCTTGAGATATACGGTTCCCATTAGTAGATGCACCATATGCACGGTTTGGATTCTACGTAAACATCACCAATGGGCCATAAAAATGAAAAATTATCATAACTTTGAAGCACCTGGTGCACGTGTACAATATCTGATTCTCTTTCCCAAGGGTCCTCCAATGGAATGGTTAGGATTGTTGGATACGTTTGACTTTTGAGAGTGTGGGCGATCCAAGATAAAGCATGCCTAATGATTGGTTGAGATCTTCTAAAAAGAAAGGTGACAAACACCATCATCTAGACCCTTCAAAGTAACCACCCAAAAAATGTAATTTTGACCAATCATCCCCATATTACGTCAACATGATCCAGACTATTCATCAGGTGGGCCCAAGTTGTTTGGCCATATAAATAGTTACTCTAATAAAGAAAATATTGCTATATGACCGGCGATTAAATGTGCACAGCTGGGAAAGAAAACAACCAGTTTGTTTACATTCAATGAGCAAAACGCTTTCCAGCCTAGACCTGTAACCAGTCAAAGGTGGGGTCTACCAAAATAACAGCCTGTAACATGCTAATAGACGTTACGTGGGAAAATTGAAGTTATTTTATTTGATGTACTCTGTCTAGTTGAATAAAATATAATGAAATTTCCCAAGTAATCAGTCTAATTTAGCACAATATATTGTGAAATTTCTTGATATTCGGGTAATATTACCGGTTCAACTCAAAATTTAAGTTAGCCATGTGCAGACTGGGTGAAAGATTCCTTGTTTCAACACTGAGGTCTTGGCATCAATTCCTTGGTAAGGTGGCTAACAGTGAAGTGTGATCTAATAGTGGGTGTATTAATAAGCTAACAAAAAATATTTTTTAAAAACAGAAAAAAAGTTAGCCATGCTAGGCCTATTTCCTTTGTAGTATTAGGTGGTATGAAATTGCAATTGGAAAGGAGGGAAATGATTGATCAATCGTAGCATTGTATTATCCAAAGCCAATGGTAAATGTAGTAGAATTTATAATAATTTTCAAAAGTTATTATATTTGCAGGCCTTATGTTAATGTGTATGTTTTATCCATGCCATTAATTCATTTATGCCCTTTACATGTGACATTCAAGTTATATATATTATATATATATATATATATATATATATATATATATATATATATATATATATATATATATATATAAAAGCTTTACTTAAATAGTGTATTTCCTAAAGGGGGAAAGATTTTGATTCCAAAATGTGAGATTGTACGTTGACAATATCATGTATTTCCGGATATATAATCATTGTACAATAATGATGTTAATTCAATCTAATGCAATTCAATATCTTTTAATTAATATAGAATTAGATAGGCTTGATACAACCAATTAAACTTGAGAATAAAATTTAATAATTTGAAAAATTAAAAACAAGAAAGAGAAAGAAGTTGTTGAAGTTATTTTTTATAGCGACAGTAGCATAGAAGATATTCCATTAGCAATGACAATCACATTAACAGCCTCTATTAAGATTGATATTTTCTTTTTATTTTTAATTTCATACAACAAACATTAAGAGCTAGCTTAGGATGAAGTAAATGAGATTTTAGATTTAGCAAATTCATGTTTTTATTTGAGTGAGGAACAAACTCTATATATTTTAGTGTACTAAGTAAACTATGTGGGGCTCATCGCGATGTTTATGTCTTATCCATGCCGTTCACCTGTTTTACTATCCTTTTTTAAGGTATAAGCCTAAAATTGAAGCGTATCCAAAGCTCAAATAGGCTACACCACAGGAAACAATGTGAATTGAACACTCGCCGTTGAAAACTTTTTTAGAGGGTACAAAAGTTTTGGATCAAGCTGATATTAATGTCCTCCCTTACTTTTTGTATGTGTGACCTTATAAACAAGTTGGATGGCAAATAAACATTACCGGTGGCTTAAGAAGGTTTCAATGGTGGGTGTCATTATTGCCACTGTTTCATGTGGTGTGGCCCACTTGAGCTTTGTATATGCTTCAATTTCGGGTTCATGCACTACAATGAGCTGGTAAAGCAGATGTACGGTGTGGATAGGGCAGATACATCACAGTAGGCCCCACAAAGTTTACACACCAGGACATGCGTCCCTATTTCGACCGTTCTATATATTTAGGGGGGTCTGATAATTTTCCAATAGTTTCACAATCAAAGCAAGAACAGCTACCTTGTGGGTTCTACTTATCATGGTCGGGTGCAATTGATCTGAGCCATTCACTGAGTACTGTGCACTGTAAGCATGCTATGTAACAAAATACGGATTCATGAGAGGGGTGACGCATGAACGGTTGGATTTGTGCCGTTGGACCTTTAAACTAACCATCCGTTTTTCTTATACAAGTGCCGTCTGGGGACCGACATTATCTTTCCTTTTTTCAAAGGAGCGGATTCAGTACCGTCGGGGCTGACCAAGTTCGTCCTGGAACCACGTTGATGTGTGCGTTGTATATCCACACCATCCATTCATTTTTCCATGTCATTTTAGGACATAGGCCTAAAACTGAAGCAGATCCAAATCTCAAGTGGACCACACCACAATAGGACGTGGGCCAAATCTGAACCACGCCATTTTCACACAAGAAGTTTTGAACGGTCAATCACCACTGTTTCCTAGGGTGTGGTTTACCTGAGATTTGGATATGCTTCAGTTTTGGGCCACGCCCTTAAATGAGCTGGAAAAACGGATAGATGGCGTGGATATACAACAAACTACATCAAGGTGGGCCCACGGTCACGACCTGATTGAATCTGCTCCCATGTTCACCATGCACACTAACTGATGAATGGCCAGGATCTCTGACATGCACGCCATTCAACGGTGGCAACCAGCTCCCCACACGGTAGCTCAGATGCGGAGGCACCCCATCCCATGAAAATCCCCAGATTATCATAGAAAAAACTAAAGATCGACTCGCCGCACGTGCATGGAATCTACGATACTTGTCAGGTCAGGTGGGATGCACTCATGCACAGTACAATACGTCCCATTTTTTTATTATTTATTTTTAATATAAAAAAGATAATCATCAAGTTCATTTTTTCCAACCATATATTTTAGTTAAAGGGCCCACCTGATGGGTGGTTCGAGGTGATTTTTTAACCAAGGAAACATAAAGGCGGTGTCCACAGTGCCAATGATCTGAATCTTGCAAGCACATGGCATGTGTCTTATTAATCGGCTCTTCATTTCTCTCATAGGCCAGACATTAGGTCCATGCAATGCTCATATCGGATCTTACTTGATGAATGGCCTGGATCTCTAACACGTGTTCTGTCCCTCACACGAGGGCCCATTTATTGGATCACGACGCATGAAAAATTAGACCCTTTAACCTTGAGATCAGGTCGTACGTACGTCCAGCTACCTCATGCACGCGCCGTTGGGACGGACGCGGATTGCATACTTACCCTGCTAGTACCAAGTTGCTACTGGTGTGTGCTTTGTGGCCCCCATCATGATGTATGTTTTTTTATACAAGCCGTCCATCATTTTGCCAACTCACTTTAGGGCATGAACCCGAAAAGATGAGGTAGATCGAAATCCCACGTGAACCCCACCAAAGGAAGCAGCGGTGATTGAACAGTCACTGGTAAAAACTTCTGGAAGGCACAAAAGTTGTAGATCAAGCTGAAACTTGTGTTTTAACTTCATCCAAGTCTGCGTGATATAATCTTGGATGGCAAATAAACATTACAATGTGTCCTAAGAAGTTTTTAACGGTACGTTCAATCATCACTGTTTTCCTGTTGGTATGGTTCACCTGAGATTTGGATCTGCCTCATTTTTTATCTCATGCCCTAAAATGAGCCGGAAAAATGGATGGATGGCATGGATCATGATGATCCCACAGAACATCAAACATTAGCTGTGTCGGCGGCACTCTGTTGGTCAATGACTCAATATGCAGTCCGTGTCCCGGTGAAATGACAACTTATTTTTACTGGGCCATGCAAGGGTTGTCGAAAAAAGGCGTCCTAGCCATTTTCCCTCCGAATGTCCATGCTTTTTTAGCAGCTTTGTTTCCAGCCGCTGATCTTAAGGCTACTGATGTGACGGCTAAAATCACCAGATCATTACACTTCTTCAACCATCGCCCATCCAGCGTTGGGCCCCACAAGTGCGAAGGTCTAGATTATTACCCAAGAGAAATGTTCACATCCAACCCAACCATATTCTGATTTCTAAAATGCATCATATACTCCACATTTTTTTTTGATTAATATTATTATTAATTTTTTTTTTCAGTGAGTTAAAACGTACACATTTCAAATAATTGAAAAACCCAAACACCCACATTCGCACATGCTTTAATAGAACTGTGTCTAAGTACAAACGACCTTGCACCATCCATCCTTATCTTGGTGTCCACAGCCTGCCCAACACAGCTATTACAAGTGCATGTGGATTTTCATGTGCCCACTTCCCTGTCTAATGAGACCAAATGCATGGTCACATTCATGCATACATGGAGCTCAACTGGATCTTGTACATGTATTAAATTTCGAAGGGACCCTCCACCAAACAATTACTTTTTCAAGCTGTACTTCGCTTCAGAATGTGACTCCCAGGAGTAGGATCCCGAATCATGCTCTTGCGCGGTGTCAAAGATCGGGTGGGACCCCACCATTTTTTGTTCTAGTGTATATGTGCAAGGACGGCGGTGGTGTTTCAGTTTTTCTTCTTGTCTGAGAACGACAATGGCAGCACTGAACTCTTACATCTTACAATTTGGAACGATCATGGGATAAACGCGCAATGGGGCTGCATTTGGATGTTCAAGTGATTTTTTTAAAGGAGAAATTTTATTAAACACAAGAAAGGAAGCCAAAAACAGAGATCAACAGGGAAAAAACAGAAAAAGGGTGAAAACCTATTGCATACTCTCATCTGGCTATTTGGAATGAGATCCTGGCTGTAGCTTCAGTTGTGTGGTTCATGCCATGTTCAACCTTCTTTTGGCTTGGCATGGCGAGGATGGATGAAAGCTTGGGAGGAGGAAGTGGCGTATAGTGTTGCTAGTGGCGCCTCAGTCCATCTGAACTGAAAGGAATGATCGTTGTTTCTGTAATAAGAGAAATTCGGATGTGGGGTTTTTTCTGAGGGTTATCCAAGTTCTGAGGGTCTGGGCCCCTTAATTTGTTGTGGGTTTATCTTCCCAGTGTAGGCGCTGGTTGTTGTTGTATTTTAGTTGTAGGTTTTCTCTAGTTTTTATAGGTTTGAATTGCAAACATTCAGTTTAAACAAGAGGAAATGGCCCCTCAGCTCAAATTACAGTTACATTCCTGTTCAAGTCCAACTTGAAGGTGGACTAATTGCAATTTGAGGCCCAGTCCATCTCTGAGTGCTAACCTTAGCACAATCAGGCACGGACTAATAATTACTGCATCCAAATGCTTGCTTAGGAAAAAAACAACCCATGAAATGCAATCACAGTAGGCTGAAAATGGAATTTAGAACTTATCCATCACAACAAGAATCCATAAAGTGAAGCAGACAAAAAGAGAATCAATTTAGGAGCAATCTCGGCTCCTTAAGCTCTGCAGCAGCTGTAAATAACCACGGTCTTCAGGACTTATGTAGCTGCAAAAGAGAGTGCATAGACAAAAAAAAAAAAGAAAGAAGAAAGAGAGAAAGTGAAAGAAAGAAAAAAGAAAGCAGGATTTCAGTATTTGAACTGCAATTCCATGATTATTTAGCTAACAAGTTGCTAAAATCAGACACTTTACTAGTTGGGATTTGGAATGCTAATATTTCTGCAATGATGGCTTTAGTTTTATACAAACATACATCATCTAAGCCTTATCCCAGCTAATTGGGGATGCCTAAATGAATCATGTTCTGCATTCCACTCTATGATGGACCATATCCTCGGTGAACGATGGGTCCTCAAGTCCTTTCTCGCTACTTCTACCCACATCTTTTGGGCCTTCCCCTTGCCCTTTTAGAGCCTTCAACTTGAACCAACCCACTCTTTTACCTAATTGTTGCACGTGGCCAAACCATCTAACTCTACTTATCTTACTACTACTTGTGCTACTCCAAAGTTACCTGTTGGGGGTAGTCAATCAAACTTTCAAAATTGTCCAGAAAGTAGGATTCTTCCACAGTGGACAATTCTTGATGGGACCCATCATACAACCAGTCCAGTCGATCAACAAATGTGCCGTCCTCAGTTTGAGCATGGCAGGACCTAGCTAGAGAATAAAGAAATCAGGATACAGCCCAGAGGATGCAGATTGGGTATTGCACTCACCGGGACCTAGCTAGAGATGTACAGTCCTGGCAGGGGCTATGTGGGGCCCACTATCATGTATGTGTTTTATCCACTCTGTCCATCAATTTTGACAGATCATTTTAGGGCATGAGGCCCAAAAGGAGGAAGATCTAAGGCTCAAGTGCACCACACCACAGGAAACTGTAGGGATGGAATACCTACCATTGAAAACCTCTTGGGGGCCACAGAAGTTTTGGATCAAGCTGATATTTATTTTTTCCCTTCATCCAAGTCTTTCTGACCTTATGAACAAGTTGTATGGCAAATAAACATCACAGTGGGCCCTAGGAAGGTTTGAACGGTGGACATCAATGTCACCACTGCTTCTTGTGGTGTAGTCCACTCAAGCCTTCGATCTGCCTTCCTTTTGGGCTCATGCCCTAAAATGATCTGTCAAAATGGATGGATGGTGTAGATAAAATGCATACATCACAGTGGGCCCCACAGAGCCCCTGCCAGGACTGTCCGTCTCTAGCTAGGTCCTGGGGGGGTAGTACCCAATCCTCACCCCAGTCCACCTGCCAGGTTCCCCAAAAAGCCTCAACAACATAAGAGGCCAATTAGGGTGAAAAAATGACCAATCATTCATTCCAAGTTTTTCATAATGACCAGTTAGACGGTCATAACAGTATATGGTCATTCTACATGGTCATGTATAAAGAAATATGCCTGTTATATAATGGCCATTATTTCCACAGGTCCATTTTTTAAAAAAGTACAATGTTACATTATGGTATACAACACCATTTTCAGTACAAAGAAAAAAAGGTTCTTTTTTTTTTTTGGTGTGAGTTTAGTGATGTATGTTTTCCTATTTTCCTGTTTTTTGTTTCACATCTGTTTTAATGTTACACAACAGTATCCCTAGTTGGCCTTTATTAGGTCATAACATGGTTTTCTATACCCTGATTCATTCACAGATAAGTTTTAAATTCAATAAGAGAGCATGTATCTAAAGAGTTCTGCTAACCCCACAAGCAACTCTTACAAACATCCATGTGTGTGGGACATTCAAGTCATCATCAGGTGGGCCCACCATGTGGATGACCTGGCTTAAAAAATAGGCTGGTCCATTCATCAGGCCAGCCTCAGATGCGTTTAATATTGAGATTGACAATTTCTTTTGAACCATCCATTGTTTTTGTACACATGGCCAGCATGTTTGTGGGGCATCCAAGCCATGCATCAGATGGGGTTGCCCACAAAATAGGCTGGTCCACTCATCAGGCTAGCCTCGTGCATGTTTAATCTGGACATTGGCAATTTCTTTTGTACCATCCATTGTTTTCGTACATGTTGCCCACTTGATGACCTGACCTGCCTAATTTTTGGGCCAGGATATCTGAACAGTGGGACCCACTGTATGCACAGCTTGGATGTCCCACAATGTGACTGTGGGCTTCACAGATATCTTATATAAATTGCAGGACTTGTGGTAACTGTAGTAAAATGAGAGGATGAAATCAAGTACCCATGACGAAAAAGAAAGTCAATGATGACAAGACAGCAATTAGGCTTGAAAAATTCCGTCTTCCAAATGATCTTTGCAACATGTTCTACTGGGATCAACCTGAAGCTATCCACCTCTCCATCTGCCAAATTTGTTTTAAATTAACATGATGTGCAAAGATAACTGAAACAGAGGGGAATTCGTATTCTTTGAAGGTAAAATCCAGCAATTTCATTTGTGGACAGAGCAAAATGAACATTGCCCACAATCTCAAACATGTCTGATAAACAAAAGGTAAGAATAGAAATTCTTGCACTCAAATTACCAAGAGATCCTAGGTTAATCATTGTCTTTACACAAACAAGCACCATTGTGCAAACAGACTTCAACAACTTCCCACACAAAGACGATCCAATAATAAAGGTAGGTCATGCATGCATTCTACTAATCATCTACAATTGACAATTGCAAGGATTGTATGGAAGATCAGAAAGCCTACTAGCATAGTTCGAAAAGCTTAGCAAGATGCTGAGAAATAAGATAGAAATCATGACATAACAATGAAATTCTAGTTCACCTTGATTTGTAGGAACAAATCCGTTAGGGAGTTCTAAATCATAGCAGAAAAGAACATCTCTCTTGAAACTATAGCCATTGATATCCATATAAGAAACGGCTCCAACTGGGACAGCTCTGCCAAACAAGTAGCCATGCACCATCAGTATTACCTCTAGAGATTGCTCAAGAGGGGAAAAAAGCTAATTGAATCTGATCTCAAGAAAGGGCATAATCTCTTTCACAGGTCATGGTGTCTCCTGTTACTGAATATGACATATCTGGACAAGATAGGGTGTCTAAAGATTACCTGAACCAGCAGCAGATGAAAAAATTCAGGGAAAAAAAAAGGAGTTTATTGAGCCAAAGACACATACTGAGTGTGACTGTAAATAGGATTTATATCAATATAAGACCTGGCATGTCTAAAATTAGCTAAAACGCCCTGTACAGTTTCGATATTGGACTTGGATAGAGCTTGCCACTTCTTGGATATACTAGCTGACTCCACCCATGCCATGTGACAGATAAAAGTGAATAGCAGTGACTCTTTACATAAAGTTGCATTGTTGACTCCAAAGCCAATAACTCAGTAACAGAGTCATCTGATGGTTATATTCTATGACTAAATGCTTGACAAAGACCACCCGAGGAATGTAATCATCACCTACCAATCTGGGAGGTGGTGGATGCAGATCAATTGTCTGCTCAACAAAGACTGCCCAAGGAATGTAATCATCACCTACCAATCTGGGAGGTGGTGGATGCAGATAAATTGTCTGCTCAACAAAGACCGCCCAAGGAATGTAATCATCACCTACCAATGTGGGAGGTGGTGGATGCAGATCAATTGTCTGTGTGGAAGTAGTGAATTAAAAAAAAAAAAAAAAAAGAAAAAAAAAGAAAAAAAAAAAAAAAAAGAAAAAAAAAGAAGAAAAGATCGACAAGACAAATACTAGCAACAATCCAATTCTAAGAAGGGGAGCTCTAAACTGTTTGTATTTGGCCCAAAAAAGGGTAAATGTCTTGATTCTGTACTACAGGTGGATTTTTTCCAGCTGCGTTGTAGTTAGGTTCATTTCTGTAGTACGCCCAACTACAAGCAAACTATCATTAGTTGTCAAGGAACAGAATGAGAGTAAACTTGTTAGTGGAAAACATACCCAGTGGAGATAGATCTCGGAATTCCAGCTTCCTCTTCACATTCCTTCAGAATATTCTCTTTACAGGAGATCCCATGGGGCTGCAATTACCATAATTTAAATGAAACTAAGAAACACGAACTATCTGTTTCTGTCCTTGGTCCAATATTTTGCAAAATGGAGTCTGCATCAAGGTTTCAAGACTTGGCAACTTGGACCAACTCATTCGTTCCTGAGTTGAGTCACAACTCAGACAAGTTGAGCAGAGTTGCACATATTTTAAATACTGATTCATGGTGCCAAACCTCATGGGACTTGACTGGGTCCAAGTCACACCTGACTCAGACAAGTTGCCAAACCTTGGTCTTCATGAATATACAACATGACTAGAGCAGTTTTTGGAAGACTGAAATTAACAGCAATGGACTTGTTACAGACAAGTCCACCAGCAACAAGATGATCAAGCATCCCAGGAAAAGTGGGCTTGAGATCGCTTCTCTTTCCTATCCACAGAAATTCCTGCCCACCCCTGTTGACATAGCCATTCATATGGACGCCATAAGCCTGATCTCAAACAGAAACAGAAAGGAAAAGAATATGCAATCAGTAATACAGGGATGAAATATATTGTATGCATGAATCATAGACATCTTTGAAATAAACAAAAAAAAAAATAAAACAAAAAAAATCAGGAATTTTGAAATTTATAAATACAATGTGTGAATAAGAAACACAAACCTATCCAATTTACCTATCTATTTTTATGCGAGATACTTTGTTGGAAGCACTAAAGGGATTTCCAAACCAGGTTGCCCCTGCTTGAACCTTTGTCCTAGGTTTACAAGTGTTGCTATGTGGTTACCTCTTTGTTTGTTTATGTGTGTCTGTATTTGCTCACATGCAGCTCATATATTCGCCTTATAGATGGATCCACTTCAGTATGTTTATAAAACCATGTGCAACTTGGACTAACCTTCTCCAGCAATAACCTTAGACATTTATATAGGCTGAGATAATGCCCTCAAGAAACAACTGAGAAGAGGCAGGAAATGGCACAAACCAATTGAATAGATAGGAGACAACCTATATAGCACACATATAACTTGACACATCTGGGCAATTATGTGACATTAAGAAGTAGAATACTGTACAGATATTAGCTTGTAGAAGCACAAGATACACAGGCATTTAGCTACCTAAAATTACATTTGGATGGATGGACAGACAGACACATGGATTGATTGATGCATGGATGGATAGTGTACAAGAAAGATAAATTGAGGTTTGCTGACATGTGTCCAACATGCATTGTCAAACAATGCAGACTAAAGACATTTAGAGTCGTCTCATTACAACGTGCTTGGAGCACTCACTGAGATCAAGATTTCCCAAGAGCAACATCATGAACAAAAATGAGGGGATACATAGAAAAGAAAAATACAGTTTCCTTTAATTCCATGAATTTATGAGCACAGTACTGTTATCTTAATATTATTGACTGTGCTGGTCAATTCGGCCCGGATCTTGAGTACCCAGGATTTTAGTCTGGTGAACATCAAAACTGTTCAGTAAGAGAGCACATGTATGCATTCAATCCTATTCTTCAAAGATTCTCCAGATGCACACATTTAAAACCAAGAAGATTCAAATTAGAGAGCAGGGCTTATACTCTTAAATTTCACAGTCCTGCTTCAAAGTTCAAAATTTCATTGAACTTATTTGGTTTTCAATTTCACAGAATAGGTATGCAGACTTCCTTTTACTACCCACCATCCAGTAGCACATGGCATAACCAAATGATATTGTAGAGAAAATGGGAAATCTCATAGCTTGCTTAAATAAATCTGCAGCACATTTCCTACAATTTATATGCATTGGTACAAAAAGATGTCTGTGCCGGGCACTATATGGCAACAAGTGAGAGTATTTGAGAAATGCCTGATATTAGAATCCCAATCAAATTGTCCCCATGACAAATGATAAAAGGGTACCCTAGAACTCTATCCCAACACAACCAAGTAGAGCAAATCACCTTACAGGTTATTACATTTTTATCAAGGTTTTCCACCTCTAATATTTTATCAATAAAAAGATTTTATTAAAGCCAAAAACCTGAATGGCATAAAAACAGCCCTCAAGGGGCACCAGAACCCAACCACTCACTTTACATAAGAAACCTTCCCAGTCCCTATAGAGGTCATCTCTTCTATAAGCCAAGAACTCCTTTTAGGACAGCCTGAAAAGTAACATAGTTTCTCGATCTATTGACCACCAGATCCATGCTTTTACAATTACTATTGAAAAATCCCACTGTTTCTCTCTTTCCATATCAGTATCCAAAAATCTAAAATGACACTGGATTTAGTAGAGAATGAATTTATAACTGTTAAAGTCACATTAAAGACATGCAGCAAATGTATATTGGCAACTTCTGCAAACACAAAAAACATGCGAAATGCGATGAAGAGAAGATTAAAAAAGGTTACAGACAAAATCAAGGGATGGTCAATGCTTTGGGGCAAAAGAAAACAGAAAACCCAAGAATCCCTCTGCTAAAGACCCAGAAAACAATATATGCATAGAGAAAATTTTACTGATGCTCAAAGATCATTCCTTTCAGAAGATACTCTTCATGTGTAATTAATTGTCAAACTCTTAATTAGTTAACAATGGATTTTGTATTGAGTTCGAGCCTGTACCTCAGTGGAGGACAGTGCGTCTCAACACTGAGGCCTCAAGTTCGAGCCCATACTTACAGGAAGAAGGAAAAAAAAAAAAAAAAAACCAGTCGAGATTGTATTGTGTTTGATGTTGCATAACAGACCTTTATGCCAAAGTAAGGGGCAGCTGCACGTTCAAGTGAGAAAAATACTGGCAGCCCAAAAGATGATATCACCGGGTATAGCTGAATGAAATCAAAACAATCAAAAGTAAGAAGTAAGATTAAACAATGGTTGACAACAGGAAGAACCAAGCCCCAAAGGTTTTCAGTGATTTGTGATACAACTGACCGGGGGGTGCTGTAACAGCTATTACCGTAAAGGCTGTTACGTAAAGGTAACGGTGGCAACCGTTACATGTTACAGGGTCGTAACAGCTGTTATGGAAAAAAAATAAATAAAAACCTGCAACAGCCATTATGGCCTGTAACGGCCCTGTAACGGGGCAAATACAGGTTTTTTAGGGTTTTTTTTTTTTTTTTCTCAATTAAAAAAAGAAGAAGATCGCAATGGCTATTATGGCCCGTATCATAAAGGTAACAGTGGTGACCGTTACGGCCACCGTTACCATTATGGAATACCTCGCAACTGACAGCATATATAAAGCATGTGGTGTAGCTGGACTATAACGGAGTGAACTTCAGCATGCAGCATATATTTCGTCTTAGAGATATTTATACATTCTACAATGTTCAGGTTGAAAGATTGTACAGTACCAACCAAGTTCTCAGTTTGTGCAAGGGGATATTGGCATGGTTCATTGATCTAAACAATTGATATTATGGCTACCCCTGTGGATGATCCAACTCATATTGGAGGAAGCCTGACCTTTCAATAGGTGGCCACAAATATACAGAGAAATGCACCAACAATTCACATTCAGCCAAGAAAAAGGTCAAATATCATTCAGTTAGGATCTTCAATCTGGGGAACTTTTGGTGTATGGACCTTCTGTCGTCAGGCATGTCATCTCAACAGATCATTGAACCATGAAAAAAGAAAACCCAAAAGGTACTGCATCATATTTCAGCCTGAACTT
Organism: Magnolia officinalis; assembly: GCA_021015155.1. Lineage (NCBI taxonomy): Eukaryota > Viridiplantae > Streptophyta > Magnoliopsida > Magnoliales > Magnoliaceae > Magnolia > Magnolia officinalis. Next base: position 17,742,895 of record JAJHSJ010000006.1, read on the forward strand.
GTATAATAGCTCTTCATCTTATTAGTCTAACAGAGATCAAATATCTGCAAAACTTTCAGCAGCACTAGTTCTATTTCCAAAGGTATAAATAGTTATGGTTTTATGTAACATAGGTGTTTCTTTTGCCGTTGCTTTTTCCTTGCCTTATTCTCTCTTTGTTTTGTTTGTTTGTTTGTTTTTTTTTTTAAAAATAAAAAAATCTTTTTAGGGCAACATTGAGGGGAACAAGGATGACCATCAAAACATAATTTGGTGATAACAAGGAGTACCTCATTACGTATACCTGGAATCACTTCTCCCAAACATTTAATTACATCTCCAACTGCTCTTGTCCTATCCTCTGGTGTTTTGAGTAATGGATGTAGTGTGATATTGCCACCAGCACAGTTAGTTTGACTGTTACCCAGTGAGAATGTAAACACATCCGAAAATTTCCTTAAATGATCTGAGAAGCTGCACTAGATCAATGGCCTTATCAATACGAATATATGCTTTGAATAGATCCAAACACTTGTCCAGGAAATCTCCATTAGAAGTGTGAAAAATGTCCAGGATGGGAAGCCTTTCAAAAAATGTTTCAAAATGTGGTAGGCAAATCACATTGTTCATCCAGACCTGGATCTTCATTCATGCAAAGCATTTCTAATTACAGTACAAAAACAAAATAATCAAAGACATGCATTTCCATGGGAGGTAGAGCTGTTCTAATGATAATATGAAAAAAATAAATAATCTATAAATAATGAAAATGTGTTTAGCAAATAATAGCATTACTCATAATATTTATTTCATATTCTATGTAAATACTAACCTACTCCGCATACTTCAGAAGAAGTAAGTTTTTCATATATATGCTTGTAATTTACTTCAATTAGTTGTTCTAGTTTCTAACTTACTGGTAATTACCGCTGCTTTCTCAGTCAAATCCCTTTATACTGTTATTTATCCTGTGGAGGAAACCCAGGGTGAAGTTGCGTCATTCATTTGGAAGTTTCAGGCCCCTCCTAAGTATAGATGTTTTGGGTGGTTGGCGGTCCGTAATAGAATTCTAACTATTGATAACCTGGCCAAGAGAGGCATGCAGATCGTTAATATTTGCCTTTGTTGTATGCGTCACGCGGAATCTGTGAATCACCTGTTCGTTCATTGCCCCTTCATTTCTACTATTGTGGCAGATTTCTGATTTTTCTCATTTTTAGTTAGTTGTTGGTGCATTCCAGATTCTGCTGGGAAGATGCTGCTTCACTGGAATGGGCTTAAATTTGGTAAGATAAATTTGATTATCTGGCGTTTGGCTATTCTTGCCATCTGGTGGGCTGTCTGGGAAGAAAGGAACAACAGATGCTTCAATGATACTTCTTCTTCTGCTAAGGCTGTGGGTTCCAGGGCTAAGAAGATGGTGATAGAATGGGCAGGCAATGTTAGGGATCTGAAAGTTGTTGATTTTAGTTTTTTAGGTGGCTAGGTGTTTTCTGCTACCTCAGCAGATTCCATCCTTTTTTGTTTCTGTTTCCTTTCCTCTTGTAGCCCTTTTGTTTTTCCCCTCTTTTAGTTCAATGCAGTTTCTCTTTTGTTGCTTCTAAAAAAAAAAAACTTACTGGTAATTACAAAGAATATTGCTAAGGCAGCAGGATCGTTCGTATGAACGAGGAAGGCATGGTCATCAAGATGGATGGTGATCATGGTGTTTCCATTATCAGGACATGCTAAAATGTTTATGAAGATCTAGAGGGTGATGAAGACAGATGTGGCCCTGATTTCCTCACTTGTGACCGAAGCAACCAGCGTGGAGAAATCCATGCATGTATGTATGTGTTTTCTTAGTTTTGTATTGAATTAGTGAAAGAATCTTGCAGATATGTGCCAAATAGACAAGAATACTAAAAAATAAAAATAAAAAAATTGCATGAATAATGCATCACAACAGCACTAAGATCATAGCATCCTTAGGGTTGGTTTGGTAAAAAAAAATATTTGAGGTGATGTTTCCTAGGAAACAACCTTTTTAGGAAATTGTTAGAAAGGAAAAGTTGTTTCTCCTATGTATATATAACGACAGGATGTCACTGCCCCTTTTTAGGTGAGTCTAATCCCTATGGATGCCCGCAAACCACGTGCATCAGGTAAAGCACGGGGAAGGGAATCGAACTCGCATTTGCGGGGAGCAAATCCACGACACTAGCCATTCGTCCAAACCCCAGCAGTTTCTCCTAATTTTTTTGAACAAGATTTTCTAGAAAAATGTTCCTCCATTTTCAAATCTTTTTGCTTTGAAAAACATAACCTTTCATGGAAATTTGCCATTGCTTTGAAAAACATAACCATTGACACAAGTGCCACATTAGGCACATGTAGCACATTAGGCACCTGTGGGGTTAAGATGGATAGTAGCAAATGGCACATTGGAAAATGTGGCACATGTGAGGCGCTTACAAATGAACAATGGCACATGTGTGGCGCTTGAAGATGGTTGGCGATATAGGAAGGACAATTGTATTGTTATTATTCTTTTTGTGCGTGTGTACACTTTTCTGTTCTGCCGCAGACCATGTTATGTCTTTCCTTAAGTTAATATATATTATTCATTTGGTGTGTGTTAGGGATTTTCAATCAACACAACACATTTTCTTCCCTTTTCTCCCTCCTTTTCCTGATCTTCTCTTCTTCTTTTCTTTTGTTCTATTCTTTCCACTCTCAATCTCTTTCACTCAACTTAGTATCAGAGCGATTTACAGTTGTGATGAGTTCAATTGCAGGTTCTTGCTGACATCAGCAACTGTAGAGCTGACGTCATCACATGATCCCTTTGTATGGACAGAGTTAGGTTGGAAAAAGCATGGTTTGATGGAGCATGATTTTAGAAGATTTGTCAAGAATTTTGTGGAATTTTTTAGGCAGATTTGAGGTATGTTTGGATCTCTTTTGTCATCCGGTGGTAAAACCCTAAAATCTCTCGTCTCTCTTTTTGAGATTTCTCCCAAATCAATGCATTTTTCCCAGATTTTACTCCATGGGAAGGGTCAGTTTCACCCTATCAGGCTATCCATAGCCTTGCTTCAAATCCGTTTTGAGTTTTTAATGGTTTATTGGTGAGTTTTGTGGACTGGTTCCACCATTTATGTGGTCCTAATGTTCCTGGATATACACCAGATTCTCTGCGTATATTCCAGCCTCATGTGAAGGTGATATATGCATTAGTCTATTCATGTTGGTGGGGTGTTATGCTAAGGCACCTCTCGTAATGTTGTATATGTGAAAGAACTGAAGTGTGTGCTTGAATTGGGTCCCATACTTCTTTGACACAAGTGTATCATATACATTTTCTAGAGTATGGAGGACACTTTCTTCCGGATCTCTTGTGGGATCTTCTGAATCTCATACATTGTTGATTATGACAGTCAAGTTGAGTGGTAACAATTATCTGCAAGGGGCACAATCTGTGAAGCTGTTCTTAGGAGGAAGAGACGGACTTGCATATATATTTGATGATGCTCCTAACTCTATGGATGTGTACTTTTAAACTTGGACTAAGGAAAATTACCAAGTCATGGCCTGGCTATTGAACAGTATGGAGCCATCCGTGAGTAACTCCGTTATGTTTCTGACATATGCCAAAAAGATCTGGGACACCATTACTGAGATGAATTCTGAGGCTCAGAAATATCCAGGGTTTACAAATTAATTTCGTATATCGGTTATTTTCCAGGACTCTAGATCCCTTATGGAGTATTTCTCGACTCTTAGGGGTATGTGGGATGAATTAGATCTATATCATCTCCTCCCCTCCTATTGTACTAAAGATTATGATATCATCTAGAAGCGGTGTGAAGAAAACTGAATCTTGCGGTTTTTTTTTTTTTTTTGTTTGAAGTGACGATTGTATTAAAGAGAAAAAACAGCAAAACAGAAACAAAGAGATCCGCTGAGATAGCAGAGAATCTTGCAGTTTCTTTCTGGGCTTAGTTCGGAATACGAGAGTGTTCGCAAGCAAATTCTTGTAATGGAGCCCCTACCATCTTTGACTACTATTTATGCTCTCGTTTAGAGGGTTGCTATCTCAACTCCATCTACTTCTGTGCCAACTGATAGGTCTGCCCATGCAGCTGGAGATCAGCCTCCCTATACTTTTGGCCCTAGAGTCCAAGGATGGAGGGCACAGGGCCATGGTTGCAACACTGGTTATGGCAGTCAAGGCATGGGGCGTGATGTTGAGTGAGGTGGACGTGGCATTCGTGCTCGAGGTGGACGTGGTCGTGATGGCTCCCCCATGTTTGTACTCACTGTGGTGGCATGAATCATTCAGTTGATTAGTGTTAGGATCTTATTGGGTGTCCATCATGGGCGGGAGCATCACTTGCTTCCAAGCAGACTTCACAGGAGATTCAGCATTGCCTCACGTGAGGCCTTCCTCAAGTAACTCTATCACCTTACCCTGTGAGGTCTATGATGCATTAATGCAGCTTCATGTTCGAGATACTACTACCTTTGTTCCTCCTTCCCAAGCTATTGTTGCCCAGTCAGGTACTGCTCTCCATGTGTCTTCCCCTTCATCTACCAAGGTCATTGATTCTGGTGCCACGTTCTATAGGACTGGTAAGTCTCATTTGTTCACAATTTATCATTCTTTTGGTCATCCACAATTTGTTACTATTGCTGATGGTAACCAAAATCCTATATTTGGAACTGGTTCCATCAATCTTTCTCCCGCTTTGCATTTGTCGTCTATCCTCCATGTTCCTAGCTTTCCTCTTAATCTTTTATCTGTGAATTCTCTTACAAAATCCTTACATTGCTCAGTAACCTCTTTCCCATCTCATTGTGTGTTTCAGGCAATGTTTTAAATAGCGGTAGCGTGTTGCATAGCATTCAACCCTCCGTAGTGTATAGCGAAATAGCGTAACGTGTAGCGTAAGCTACACAATACTTCTATTTTTTAATTTTTTTTACACACACACACACACACACACACACACACACACACACACACATATATATATATATATATGATAAATATTAAATAGTAAGGAAAAAACAAAATATATAAATGTCACACCATAGAAAATAATGCACATCCCACCCCTTTACGCACCTCAGTGGGCCCCACGTGGGCCACACCATAGAAACTAATGCACATCTCACCCCTTCATGCACCTCAGTGGGGGCCCACGTGGGCCATACCATAGAAAAAAAAGTATAAAGAACAAAAAACTGACAGTTACTAGCATTTAAAGGGAAAAAAATGAGGAAAAACCTGAAAATACCAAGTTATTTCATTGTACATCGATTTTTTTTTTTTTTTTTTTAAAAAGGAATGAGCGCACCTATTTTTGTCTCAAGATGAGATTAAATTAGTGAAAACTACAAATGTTGAAGCTCCATAGCGATCGGTTTGCGTCTGGAAGCAGTTTTTCCAACTCAAGATTGAAAAGTGGGGAGAGGAGCAACGTCAGCAGCGTCGGTTTGCGCCTGGTAGCAGATTTTTGACCTCGACATTGAAGGGTGGGGAGAGGAGCAGCGTCGGATTGGGCCTGTGAGAGGATTTTTGGTCTCTAAATGGAAGGGTGGGGAGAGCAGTTAAGTCGGCTGCTTCGATTTGGGGGTGGAAGCCTTTTCGAATTAGGTTTTTTCTTTTTTAACTTAAGTTTGGCTTGTGGTGTGAGTTCACCACTATTTCCTCCTGCACTGAAAAAAAAAAACCAACAGGTAGTGCACGCTACCTGCACTGCACGCTACCTATCCGTAGCGTACGCTACGCTACAGGGGAAAAACGCTATTTGCTACGCTACGTAGCATACGTTACTGCTACGCTACGGGCGCTACTGAAAACATTGGTTTCAGGACCTTCGGACGAAGCAGACGATTGGCGAGGGATAGAGCTGGGCACAGGACGACTCGATTTGCCTGACTCAACTAGTCCGACTCGTTCAGACCCGACTCGACCCAAACTAAATGGGTGAGTTGGTCTGAACCAAGTAGGCTTCGCTTAATCCGAATTCAAACCAAGTCGAATTTGAGTTACCCAGTAACTCGACCCAACTCGACACGAATCTCGATCCGGTCAGACTCGACTCGATTTGAAACCAACTCGACTCGGATTCGGGTACATATAATTAAAAAACCCTAATTTTTAAGTATATCTAACCCTATACGCCGCACCCAACCCCTACGCGATCCCAAACCCTCTCCCTCCCTCGCATCCTCCTCCTCCTCTTCCAAGCCTGACAACCACCCACCACCATCACCACCCCCCCCCCCCCCCCCACCCCCCCCTCCCCCCTCTCTCTCTCTCTCTCTCTCTCTCTCTCTCTCCTCTTCCAAGCTCGGCAACCACCCACCACCATCACCCTCCCTCCCTCCCTCCCTCCCTCCCTCCCTCCCATCCCCGACGGCCACCCCCACCATCGCCACCCTCCTCTCTTTCTCCTCTTCACTCCCTCCCTCCCTCATCTCTCGATTCGAATCGGTGCCAACTCGAACCGACTCGGTACTTTTGACTAGGTCAGACTTGGTCCGGATTACTCCGGGCCAGACTTGGATTCAGATCGGTTCAGGCATGCTGGACTCGGTACCGAGTCAAGTTTGGGTCAGGCCTATTTCAAAATCGGATCGAGTCGGTTCAGCCCAAACTCGGTCCGACTCGACTCGATGCTCAGCTCTAGTGAGGGACATGAGCATGGAGGGATTTATGTCTTGGATGATGTACCTATGATGACATCTAGTGTTTTTTATTTAGATAAGGAATCTGTGTCCAGATGGCATTGTCATTTAGGACAACCATCCCTATCTAAGCTAAAGTTTTTGTTTCCATCAATCCTAGCCACTAAGTCTTTATATTGTGACACATGTGAGTTTTCTAAACAACATCGGATTGTGTTTCCTCCTAGTTCCTCTGAAAGGAAATTCAACCACTTGAGTTGATTCATTCTAATGTTTGGGGCCTTACGCTTGTCACTTCTACTTCAAGCTATAAATATTATCTCTTTTATTGATGATTATTTTAGGATGGCATGGGTGTATTTTATGAAATTTAAGCGTGAAGTATTTGATATGTTGAAGGCGTTTTATAATGAAGTTATCACCCAATTTCAATGTCCACTTAAAACGCTACATTCTGACAATGGTGGCGAATATATGTCAACATCTATCTTGTTTTTTTTTACAGGATCACGGTATCTTATCTCAGACTTTATGTGTACGTACTCCTCAACAAAATAGTATTAGAGCGAAAGGTCTTGTGTTCGAATCCCGAGAGCAAGAAATATGCCCCCCTTAATATATTCTCCCACGGGGCACCGTTAATGGTGCGAGTTGCGAGTGTCCCTCCACCCTTGCCCAATATGTTCCCGTGCAGGGGAGTGTTAAAGTCCCTTGATATACATTGATACACCATCCTCTAATGGCTCGAGCTTTTAGAGAAAGTGGTTGTTTGATAGGCGAAGCATGATGCACATGTTGCACACTAGCATAATGGCACATATTGGGTGCTTGAAGGTGAGAATGCCACATATGGCATATGTCGCACATTGATGCATGGGCACTTGAAGATGGGAGGTGGCACATGCGACACTTGCAAATGTGCGGTGTGCTTAAAGATGGATGGTGGCACATGTGGGGATAGCAAATGTGGGGCATGCTTAAAGATGGATGGATCGTTGCACATGTGGGGTCGACAAATGTGGGGTGTGCTTAAAGATGGATGGTTGCACAAGTGACTAACATGCATGGCCGTAGAAAGATGGGTTATTTTCTCTCATTTTCCTCAATTTCTTGGAAATTATATTTCTCAAGTATGAGCAAGGAAATGAAAAAAGAGCATTTTACAAGAAATGGAAATAGCATTGCCACGAAATTTCCAAAAACAAACAACGGAAATGTTGTTTTTGCAAACATGTCATTTCCTTAGTTTACGGTGAATGTTTGAATTTTCAATTCAGTGGTAAATACTCGGTAAATGGGTAATAATTATTTCACCTGGTATTTACAGCAGTATTCCCAGTGCTTGATTTGGCCGGCTGCTCTTTAGACACAAAAAACCGAGAAGGCCACAAAATATGTGGGTCCCACCGTGATGAATGTTGATTATCCACACCGTTCATCCATTATGCCGGCTGAATTTATGACATGAGCCAAAAAATGAGGCATATCCAAAGCTCAAGTGGACCACGCCATGGGAAAATGGAAATCGAACACTTATTGTTAAAAACCTCTTAGGGCCACTATTTCTTTTGTTGTGGGCCACTTGAGTGTTGGATTTGCCTCATTTTTTGGATCATGCCTCAAAATATTTTGGTAAAACAGATGGATGGAATGGATATATAATACACATCACATTGGGGTCCACAAATTTAAATTAGCTCTTTTGATCCAGTTTCCAAGGTAGAAATTCGTTTGAAAATCAAACGGGTGAAATGGTAATAATTACCCATTTACAGGGGTAATTACACCAGCTCTCGAAAATCAAATAGGCCCTTAGGGCATGTTTGATTTTCTCAGGTAAATATAAATGCACTGGAAATGGGCAATAATTATTTCCTTGGTAATTACCTTCATCGTTACCGATGTTGATTTGACTCCTACTTTTTTTCAACGTAAAAATCGAGGAGGCTGCCAAATATACTGAGGGCCCACCATGATGTATGCGGATTATCCACACCGTCCATCCATCATGCAAACTGAATTTAGGACATGAGCCAAAAAACGAGGCAGATTCAAAGTTCAAGTGGACCACGCCACAGTAAAAATGTAATCGAACACTTACCGTTAAAAACTTCTTGGGGCCACTGTTTACCCTGAATTTGGAAAAACAAACAGGCCCTTAATGAAATTGATGTATACATGGTCTGCAGCAAATAAGATTAAGGGTGTTAGGGCGGGTCTTTGGGTTTGGTCCATCACAAATTGGCTTCAAGATAGGACTCCTAGGCCAATTGGTGCAGGTCAGTTCTTAAAGCTCGGGCCCAATTAGTAACCAGGTTGAGCTTAAGTCAAGTTCATTGGTCTATCAAGAGAGGGTGGGGCCGTTCGGCCAAGCTAGAACAGATCCAGGTCATGATACTAATAATAGATGTTGGTCGTGCATGTGCATGTGTACTAACTACCTTTAACATACATGTACAAATTGCTTAACCAACTGGGATCAGGCTTGATGAATTTTTAATCGGGTCAGGCCTGGCCCTAAAAGATTTGGCCCATACAGGTTCTATTCGGGCTTGGGTTTGTATTTTCCTGTTGGGTTTGGGTTGAACTTGAGCTAGGCCCAGTGGACAGCGCTAACCACTCAAATTGCGCCCTAAAATCTCTAAGTTCATGCAATGTGGCCCGCCTGAGTTTTCGGATCATGATGATTTTTGTGTCTTACCTCATTCTAGTGGGTCACACCTGTGAATGGGTTTGATGAAAGATGCATAGCATGGTGGGTCACACCACACCTGATGTTGATTTTTGTGTCTTACCTCATACTGGTGGGTCACACCTGATTAATGGGTTTGATGAAAGATACACCTGTGTGCATCTCAACTGATGAATGCAGTGAATTTCAATATACAACATGGTGGGCCCAGCAGTTAATGTTTCATAAGTTGCGTAAAACGGGTGTTGCAGATGATTTTGGTCCCCATTGGAGGGGGTTAGACTCCTGTGGTAGCTTTGCACCATTTGAGAAATGGTGATTGCTCATTCTTGTTGCATGTGGCACTTATGTACAGTCATCAGACCATCCAAATCGTGGGTCTCATTTTGGATGGAGCATAGCTCTAACGTCACACTCATCAAATAATACTAACCACTCAAATTGTGGGTTCATTATTGCTGGAGCATATCTCTAAGATCACATTGATTTAGCAATCATAAACATTCAAGTAATGGGTACCAAATAGATGGTTGAAAGAAGAATATTGAACGACCCAATGAAAGAGAAAATAAGATCCACACATGCTTCAACAAACAACGGAGGAACTTTTCCTTGACAGATCCAGACATATTTCAACAAACAGCAAACAGGCCTGATTAGGACAATATTGACCTAGCCAGACAAGATACCAGCCTGACCTAGACAAGTTATTTGGATTGAATTTTTGTTGCTATCAAACAGGCTTTAACTGAACTATATGTGTGTGTGAGTTAACTTTTAATTAAGATTAATTAAAGAAGCTCACCGACGAAAACAAGATTATTCAAATGCAAAGAAAATCAGATAATTGATGCATCTCAACAGCATCGATCATGTCATAGCTAATAGAAGTGTTGTATGAAGCCCAATTGCAAGAAACAATGAACGTTATTTTTATTTTTTATTTTTTGGTTTGACCTAGCAAGGGTTAGGCAGGGCTCACATTTTGGAAAACAAGTGTTTTATCTCATGGTTTTTAATATCAGTTTCAACTTGCAACTCCCAAGGGGTGAAACTGGTCGGACTTGCAACTCTCGGGTTACTCGACTCAAAACTCACCTGAGTCAACTCTAATTGACAAGATTCAAGCCTAGTTGATAAGAAAGTCCTGACGACTGAGACTCTTTTCTGACTCTGCAAGACTCGTTGAGTCAGCTAGCCAACTCGGTCAACTCTGGACTCCATGTGACTTGAACCAAGTCACTCACTGATTGCTTATTTTTATTTTTGCAAGTCACTCACTAATTTGATTGGCTTTTTAATTTTAAAAAAGTAAATTGCAGTAAGGCAAGAGATTCAAATGCTTGACCTTAAGGAGAAGTGTGTCTCATCACCAACTAGCCAAGCTTTATATGTGTGACAAATTGAGCCATGTTTATATTTGTACCTATTCCAAACATCTATCATTTTTTTGGGCCTCAAATTCCAAGCATCTATCATCAACCCAAATACTTCTTATTAATTATTAAATATTGAGTTGAATTAAATCCTAGTCTTCCTGTAGACCTGACCTAGTTGGAAATTGAATCGAGTTGAGTCTGAGTCTTCAGGTAGACCCGACCTGGCTGAAAATCTGAACCATGGCCCAGACTGACTCTGACTCAGTCAGAATCATCTCAGTCAGTCCATTTGAGGGACAATTTGGGTGGGTGACTCACTTCATTCTTCAGTAACAGTGGATAAGCATCATGATATGTCATGACCTAAAGTCTCCTCTATCGGATGATCCTAGCCATCTGATGAAAACGGACAGTTATACCCAAAGGTCCACCATTCCACAGGGGCCGATTGGACATTGGACATTCTCGGTGGGTGAACTCCCATGCACTTTGTGAACTTCACACATTGTGTGGACAATTCAGATTGCCAAAAGGTGGTGTAAGCAAACCCTCAATCAGACATTGTACACTCACCAATGCAATAAGCTATAACATTATTTCAGCCCAGAAATTACTCCAACAATGAAAACTTAGCTCAACTAACAAAGCATTTCAATCCAAACAAATAGTCTTAATTACCGATTATGGATGTATCCAGCGACATGATCCTCGATCATGAACGGAACAAACTCGGACTGCATTTCCTGCAATTAGTTTCACCAATAGTCAGATCAAATCAAGATCGAACATCCGAACCCTAGCATAAAAATATATATCAAAAAATAGAAAACGGAAGAAGTTCCAGGCATCTGCAGAATCAAACGAATGCGAGAGAGGGAGCGCGTGAGACTTACGCGGCCACGATTACAGATCCGGACCTTCTGGAAGTATCCTTGGAGATCGGTGGCGTCATCGTCACCGTCGGTTTGAGTGATCCGAAGGACATCGTCCCAGCTGATGGAGGTGCTACTTGTGATTAGAGAGCGGGATTTTATAGGCTTGAAATTCGAGGGTTTTGGGATTTGGATTTTGGTTCGGAGAATGAAAGAAAAGAAGGGGGAGTTTCTAAAGAGAGAGGCGAAGGGGATATTGCAGGCTGCCATGAGAGAGAAAGAGAGAGAGAGAGAGAGAGAGAGGTGCGCCGTGCGCACAACGGGGAAATGAGGAAGGAAGGGAACTAACGTGCGCTGCGCGGGGCTAACGAGAGCGGGTGAGATTGGTGCGCCTTCCTCTCCCCAGCCTCGAATTCGGGGCATATAAATCTACGGCCAGATTAGATGGGTTCTCGAATCTCATTGGTGGAAACGGTTGAGCACTCCTGTTAGTTGCGAAGCGTGCAAAACGCGGGTGGGTCCCATCGTCCTCGGAGACAACGATTGAGGGGGGCCCTGCCACCAGCCCGGTGGCTGATGGTCGGTTCTCTGTGGGCCCCACCATGATGTATGTGTTTCATCCCTTCCGTTCATCCATTTTCGCAGATCATTTTAGGGTTAATCCCAAAAATGAGGGGGACATAAATATTAGGTTGACCACACCACAGGAAAACAATAGTGATTGTATATCCACCATTAAAATCATACTGAGGTCCACTGTACTGTTTATTTGACATCCAATATTTTAATTAGGTCATACAGACCCAGATGAAGGGAAAAAACAAATATCAGCTGATCCAAAACTCTTATGGCCCCCAAAACGTTTTTAATGGTCGACGTTCATTCAACATTGTTTCCTGTAACGTGGTCCACTTGAGATTGGGATATACCTATTTTTTGGTTTCATTCCATAAATTTATCTATAAAAATAGATGGACGGCATGGATGAAACACACATCATGGTGGGCCCACAGAGCACTGATCATCAGCCATTGGCTGGTGGCAGGGGTAGTCAATCCGTTTCCGATTGAGGGACCGGAATCCTGTATCGCACCTGTTGAACGGTACGATACCCGATCTATGTTGGGCCCACCACATTTTTTTGTGTGTGATCCACTCTGTCCATTAATTGAGACGCATCCTATTCACTGTACATCCAAACAATAAGCCCACTCGAAAATCAGGTGGGCCTCACTACGGGCCGCCTGAGTTTTGGAGTGTCCTTTCATCGTCTTGATTTTAACTTGATGAACGGTTGGGATGGAGTATACACACCAAATTGATCCCCGCAGGCAAACCTATGGCTGTTGTCCCCTCCTCATTTCTCCCTGTGGTGTGGCCTCCTGAACTGTGCATAGCAATGAATTTTGGCCCCAGAGCCTAACATAGATGGGAACACCTGATGGACGGAACGGATTTTACACAAGCAACACAGTAGGCCCCACAGAGCTCGGGTGCTGTAGTCGCTGCCAGTAAGGGATTCCGGTGTGGGTTTGATGTATACGTGCGAAGATGGCACGTGCGTCGGAGATTCCGGATCTTAATGCATTCATTTCCGGCTTCGAAACATAGCCTGAGGTGGGCCACTAAGCCAATATGCCCATTTAGAAGGAAATACGAAGATATGCTCTAAACATACACATTGCAGTGTGGCGAAAGTTTCAGTCGATCTAGACCGTTGCAAGAATGGACAAGATACGGGCCACTCATCATAGGCACTGGACGGCCCAGATAAGCCTCAGAAGAATCTTCTCCATTGGATGTGGGCCTTTTATGTTGCTATTTTTAGTGCCATTTGTAGGTCATTAATCGATTAGCTGGAACCATTCAATTGGTGTGACTTTTGAGCTGTGGGCATTCTAGAGTGGGGCCCAATTAATGAATGGTATAGATCTTGTCTTCTGTGACCATGCATGTAGTTTTGGATTAGAAATCCTTCAGGACAGTTATTGGCCGGTGGACCATCTTCAGTTTTACCTCGAAGAGGCACAATTCAGATCGTCCAACCTACGGCTGTCATTGAGCCAGCTGGCCCCTCACCTTCAGTCTCTCGAATCCACTTCCGGACGGGCGTGGACTGAAATATCAGGCCCCTAGTCCTGGCAAGGGCCTAACATTCAAGCCTGCTATTAACGGGCTGGGCTTTGGCTTTGTTTCAAGGGCATTTTTGTCATATGCCATGCATGGTTGGTGGGCCACACTCAACCATTCATGCAAGTGGGCCCATGGGGCAATCCATGCTGGCGAATTTTTAATACCTCATTACGATGGATTACATGTGTACCAAGTGGGCCATATGATCATGGATAATAGTCCACTAGCTCAGTCTCAGATCCAATGATGTAGAGCGGGTCGTGGACAGTTTCATGGTCAAGATGGATCAGAAAAGGCCCGGTCGACAACGAAGTGATTCAGACCGTCAGATCTTAAATTGGGCATATCTCACAATCTAGAATAAATTATTCAACGTACTATATGATTTCGGGGTAGGACGAGCTACTTTAGCCACCCAACCCTGCTACGCCTTGTTTCCCACATCGAATTTGCTAAATACCATCAGATCGACTGTCATTTCCCTAATTAAATTTTTTTTTACTATAAATAGTAATTTTAGTAGAATAATTAGGAGAAAAGTGGTGAAGTTAAATAGGACACTTTGCACTAACGGAAATAACGACCGTCTATAGTAAATTTACTATTTATAGTAAGTTGCGAATTCTAGAAGTTTTAACTGTAGTTTAATTTTGAAATTTCTTTGATTACTTAGTATCAATATTAAAGGGTTGTCAACTTATTTATTTAATTCATCAATTAAATTAAGAATTTTATAGAATTTATTTTTATTTTTGTTACTTTTTTTTTTTTTCCTCGTGTATTCGAAAAGTCTATGCTAGGAGTCCAAAGAAGCCCATAGATTCGGAGTAGTTATCCCTCGGGAAGACAAGACGGTGATTGACCTCATCACGTTCATCCCTACGTCATCCAATGGTCATCGATCACAATCATTGGTGGGCCCACAAGGAATCTGAATATAAACCATCACTGTAACACGGCATGAGAGATTCATTAGCTCCATGAGCTTTTACATATTCCCATCAAAACAAACAGTCTTTTGGTCCATCTACAAGACACTGGGATGGGCTCAAACATACCTTAAGTGGGTCACATTTTAAAATCTACACGCATATAATCAGCAACGGTTACATAATACTTATATGCATATATATGTTACAATTTACCGAAAAAAAAAAAAAACTCAAACAAAAAAAAAAAAAAAAAAAAAAAATGGCGATCAAGCGCCATCTTGGAGAATTCTAAACACATCCCTTCGCCTTTTTTCGCTCAATTTTTTTGGGAATTCTACGTCGAATATGATCCGTAGATCGCCCCGCAGGCCATGCTCTTTGGCGATCGGCATGCCGTGGCCCGCCACGATCTTTTCGTAGCCTGGGTATATGATTTCATTGAATGAACAGCTCATCTTGTCCCCACCAGGGAGTGGGATGGAAAGCGTGCACCCTGTGAGAGCCTTCACTAATGGAATTTGAAGTGTGAGAACTAAGTCATTGCCTTCTCTCTTGAATAGTGGATGTTGTAGCTCTGATATGGAAAAGATCACGTCGGCCGGAAGCATGCCGGGCCGCTCGTCGCCGATTCCTTCGAATGTGATCTTTGTGCCTTCCTTCCATCCTGGTTTTACTTTTATACGTAGCAATTCCTCTTCTTGCACCATGATTCTACCACATGAATGATAACAATCATATATATAGATTGCGTTTGGATGTGATATCGAATTCAATTGCAATTTTAGTAGTTATGGGGTGGGCTGAGGTCGGCCCAAGATTCAGGAATGAAAGCCCGCTACTGATGGGCCATGATCAGGCCATGGGAGAGATAAACGGGCTAGATTTGTACTCGAGCTGGCTTTGAATAAGAAATGATGGGCTTGGTATGAGAGCCCAACAGGCCGGATCGGTTCATTGATGGCTATTTGGAGGTCGCCAATGGTTAGGATAGTTATGTTGGTGGGGCCCATCCTATCAACGGTCTGGATCGCCAATGGTTAGGATAGATATCATTTTCTTTACTCTTGCTCGGGTGGTAAACTCTCAGGAGTTTCAACACCCGGTCAAGGGTTCGAGTATCATAGGTGGTGAAATCATGCTGCAGCGTGAGTGTGTAAAAAAAAAAAAAAAAAAAAAAAAAAAAAGGCATAAGCCAAAGAATAAGTAAGATCCAAAGTTCAAGTAAACCCACCACACAAAACAGTGGTGGGACAATAACACCGGCCATTGAAACCTTACTATGGCCCACCATGGTGTTTATTTGAGATCCAGCCTGTTTATAAGTTAACATAAGATATTCTGTGGCCCAAAGAAATTTTTAACTGCGCGGCCTTTAATCCCCACTGTTTTCTATGGTGGGATCCACTTGAGCTTTGGATCTACCTCATTCTTTGATTCATAATCTAAAATGATCTCTCCAAATGGATAAACGGTGTGGATACCATACATACATCATGATGGGACCCACAGAACATGATGACGTCACTTCAATAGCCAGACTCACCACTGTCAAGTTCAGTAGCTAATCCAGGTCCGGTCGACCCGGTCCACGGATGTAGGGCCAGGCTCTGGCTGGCCCTGGATCAATTTTGGGTCATATTTCAATGATCTAATCTGGTGGATGCATACAACATCTAGACCACTCATCCATTGGGCCAACCATCAAACAATCCTAACCACTTGATCCAAGAGAAAAAAAAAAAAAAAACAACCAAACCCATTGTGGGCCATGCTCTGATCGAGTGGTTGGGATCGTCCTATTTCCAGGCCATGACTCGTAATGGTGGGCCCACCCAAAATGAATGGTTATTACTTATTAGCAAGGTGTAACGTACCCATTGTCTGCAAGGACTTCTCTTGTAAGCATGATCTTTTTAACACAGCCATGCAAAAGATCTTCAAGTGTGCATTCGAGCGTCTTCTCGACCGGTGGAGGCTTCCTTCGAACAGTAGAACAAGAGAACATGATGGGGTCGCCTGCTCTTGTACTGGTGCTTCGGGAGAGGCTGGGAGTACGGGACGCGAAGGTATTGTCCATGCTTCGATGCTTGGGAGTTTTGCCTGTTGAAATATCATTAATGCTGCCACCTCTTGATAAATCAATGCTGCTACCCTTGGATCCTCCATTATCATCACCACCCTTCGATCCTCCATTGTCGTTGCCTTTGTCTTTGTCGTAACCGATTTTAAAGAAGCGAAAGGCATACATGATCGTATGTTCCTTCTCATTAAGGGCCTGAAATGAAGAAAGAGAAGTTAAATTAGGCCATGATTGGAAGAGGCTGGTTTGTGGCTAACATAACTTTTTAAGTTTAGATCTTTTTTTATTCTCAAAGATGTAAGACTCCATTAGGTGGGCCATACATGATCATGAACTTATATTTGACAGTTGAATTATTCAGATTGAGTGATTTAGTGAACCCTACTATAGTTGTGATAATTATAAATAAGTTTGGGCCGTGATGCTTGAACCGTGCTCTCTATACACAGTTATTTATAAGCTGAATATGAAAATTTATAGCGTGAAGACCCTAGAGGAGATAAGTGTGATGGGTAAGCTTCTCTAACCCTATTTTCTATAAATAGATATCTTGTTTCCATCACTAATACAAGTGAGAAAATCCTAGTCCTATTAAAATGTTCTCCTAGAGGTGTAAGGTGCGGAAGATCAGGATTTTCATCGATTACATTTGGGCATCGAGAATGTTTTTTCAATCAGGTACGCTTTAAAGTTATGACATTGAATCACCATTATTGATGCATAAATGATTTGTTAATTCCGCAATACAGATTTAACAAAAAATTCTTTGTAATTTCATAGTGTTATTAATTTTTTTAATTAATTAGAGGAGACGAATAGTCACGTAATTAATTAATTATTTTAATAAATTGTAACCATAATTATATATAAATTTAGGGCTCATCTCTCTCTCTCTCCAATTTAACTTTGCATATGATTTTCTATCTCTATTCACACAATATAGTGAGTCAAGTAAAGAAGAGATCAAAACCCATTTATCTTGACTATCGTGTAAGGTTAAATGAATAGATTTAAATTGTAGAAAGCATATAAATAACTATCACGTTAAGCTTTTTCATTTAATGCAATGATGTAAGGTATGCCATGTGATATATGTAACTCTTGACTTTTGTTAAACATATTGTGTCAGGATTCTATCAGTTTATATTATTAAAAAATCACATAATTGCTAAAATGGTTGTGATACAATTGGATTAAGAATCCATTTCTTGGACAATTCATGATGGATCGGACGATCTAGATCGCCCATCTGATGGGCCTTTGTGTGGATGGACAATTGTTAGAAAATCACATTGGGAGAACAATCCTAACCATCTGATCAATGGCTTCCAAACGTATGGGTAGAGCAGAAATAAACAACGTCCCACTTTCAATCTTGAAAAATCAACATGGTAGGATCATAACCGTTTGATTTTCATAGAATCCCAAATAAACATAAACCATTCGATTTCCATGAATTCCCAATGAGACGGGCAGGATTATCTCATCATGCATCCATGTGGGTCTCATCAAGGAAGGGCCAAGAAATAATGGGCCTTCTTGATTGAAGACAAAAACCACCCTTTTGATAGGAATACGTTAATATACGTGCATGCATGCATGCATACAAATAGGGTGATGCAAACGCGATATAGCTTTTAATGACACGTGCGGTGTCTGATCATTGATTTCAGGCTGTCCATTGATTCATAAAATATTCTGATTGGATGATCCTAACCCTTTAAAAGTGAGCCATTTTGTTACAACGGTCACATTCATTCATACGACCGTGGACAAGACACTACACAGATGATCCTGAGCCTTTGGACGTGGGCCATTTTGTTAAAACCGTTCGTTTTACGAGCCATGGATCCAATGTCGGAATCGGCAAATCAAAGTTCTTTAATGGAATCATGACGTTCACATTCCCTTGCATGTGTATATGTATGCATGGATGTGTTGCGTACCTCATAGGCTTTTATGTGTGATGGGCTTTGAACTGAGCTTCAACTTGTTCTTTGCGGTGCTATCTCATGACTGAGGAAGATTTGCAAGCTCTTGGAATATCAGAGAGAGAGAGAGAGAGAGAGAGAGAGAGAGAGAGAGAGAGAGAGAGAGAGAGAGAGAGAGAGAGAGAGAGAGAGAGAGAGAGTTGTTTGGTTAAAAGAGAGATATAGGGTGGAGAGAAGGAGAATGTTAGGGGGAGAGATGAGCCAAGCAAAAAGAGAATTTCAAGCCTTTTTATTCGGTAAAATCGGTTTTGGGAGGACTCGAATTGTCTGTGTGCCGACTCATAGGAAATTCATGTGCTCTGAAGCTACGTGGGCCCCACGTAGATTTCTGTGATAAATCCACTCCGTCCATCAGTTTCTCAAGATCACAATAGAATGGAAATACAAAAATTAGATAGATAAAAGACTCAAGTGGGACACACGACAGGAAGCAGTGAGGATGGGAATGTTCACCGTTGAAACCTTTCTGGATCCGACCATGATTTCTTATGCCATCCAAACTGTTCATAAGGTTTATTAATCAGATAAAGTGCATGAAATATCATATTGATTCAAAAATTCCGTGGCCTCCACAATGTTTCCAATGGTGGGGATTCGGTATCTTCTGTTTCGTGTGGTGTGGTCCACCTGTGTTTTTTTTAATCTGAATGATTCTGGAATCCTGTCTTATTGATATCTTCAGAAACTGATGGACGGAGTGGATTTGATACAGGAATTTATGTGGGGTCCACGTAGCTTCCGACCACAGGAACTTCATGTGGGCGGGGGCACAGGCAACTCGCGTCCGTTTTGGGAGGACGGGTCATGTTCTCTCTGCTGGAAGGTTACTATTTGAAGCATGCATACGAACCATACCGCACGTGCTAATGTGGGTACACGGGATTAAACTCCACATTGTGTGGTCCACTTGAGTCTTGAACCTGCCTCATTTTTGGGCTTATACCCTAAAATGATACAAAAAAAATGGATGGACGGTGTGGATAAGACCCATACATCACGGAGGCCACTCAAAGCTCATGCGTGTTCCCATCTGGAGACGGGCGGGGGTAGTACGCAATCCGTGTACAATATGTATCGGGTGTGAAGTGGCACGGCAGCAAATATAGAGATTTGCTAGCCCAACACACTCATTTTCAGCAGCACACGTGCCATGTACAGGACATCTGAAAGCGTGCGTGAGTTGGGCCCAACGATCATCAGGCAGGTCCGTTCATTAATGGTCCTCTCTGGTACAAAAACCATGGACGGTTCGAAAAGAATATCCCCCAGAGACAGACATGTAGCTGGGCCGGACAGCCCAGCCATTTCCACCCATACTTGAAAATGAGGCTGCAAGATTCAGATGGGCTGGCCCTTTAACTAAGGATTTCTTCCCAGGCCCAGGCCTTCCTACATGGGGGAGCGGATTAGTGGGTGTTACCCTGACCGTGTGGGGCCCACCTTGATGATTTTTTTTAAAAATTTTTATATGCACGCTGTCCATTCGTTTTTCCTGCTCACTTTAGGAAGTTATTCCAGAACTTAAGCAGGTCCAAATCTCCAGTGGACCACCACTGGAAAAAATTAGTGAGTGACCATTGAAGACTTTTTGTAGGCCACAAGTTTTGTATCAAGCTGATCTTTGTATTTTCTCTTCATCTAGGTTTATTTGACCTTATTAAAGATATGGATGGCAAATAAACATTATGGATCTGTTTACAGTGGCCCTGGGAAGTTTTTAATAGTGGGTGTTCAATGATCACCACTGTTTCCTGAGGTGTGGTCCACCTCAGATTTGGATTTTCTTAATTATTTGTACCAATGCCTATAATGGTCTGGAAAAACGGATGGACGGCATGGATATACAACATATCATCAAGGCGGGCCCCACAGTAAGGGTAACAGCCACTAGGGTGTTACCTGGGTAACACCTAATCCGCTCCCTCCTACATGGAACCAGAGCTGGGCCGGGACCCGACTAGCCAACCACTCAATGGGTACTGAGTATCATTTCAGGTTATCCTTACGTGGGTGGTTCCTGCCTGATGCATGGTCCAGAAGACCCACACACGTCATGTTGCCATGTCTGGGTACACATGGAGTTATGTGGGACTTCGGGCCTGTTTGGGGGCGTGGATTTGAAATCCTCATGTTGTGTTGGCATATTGAATTTGGAATCCCCTTTAATCTAGAAGTTGTTATGCAAAGTATATTTACAAGGGTTTGAATTTAATTACTAAATCAACATTAATATCTTTAACTAGTGAATGTATGTAATGTTTGACACAATGGTTGTAATAAGCCTGTTGAAATATATATTTTGCCCGAAAATGATGAAATTCTAATTCTCAAAAGGGCCACAAGTACAAGATCACATTCAAGTGACTAGCCAACAATTTTTAATAATTGATTTACATGGGCAATGTTTGGACGGCACAAATTATCATATTAAAGTAATTAAGTGATGCAATTGATAATCTAATTGTTTTGGGATATCATCAGTGGACCAAGAACCCATGGATTAATAGTCTGGTGACACATATTACACATGCAACTCTTGAAAGAATTTTAGATGTAATTCAAGCTTTTACCTTGGATTTCAAACCCCCCAGGCGATTTGAAACCTGTTACTTCATGGTGCCAAAACATAACAGGGAATTTGAAATCCCCTCAAACCCCCTCCAAATCCATGGTGCCAAAGGACCCCTAGAATCGAGCTCCAAGAAACAGATTCCATTACTGAGGGGCTGAATCTATGTTTGTGTTGGGAAAGGAGTTGAAAATGATTCCAACAGAATCCGATCTCAAAATTTGCTCTTTTCATCATTTCCATCCCTAAGATGGCTTGCAACATTCAAGAGATTTGTAAGTTCAAATTGGATTTAATACAATATTTTTGTTAGAGAAATTATT
The DNA here is from genome assembly GCA_021015155.1 of Magnolia officinalis. Lineage (NCBI taxonomy): Eukaryota > Viridiplantae > Streptophyta > Magnoliopsida > Magnoliales > Magnoliaceae > Magnolia > Magnolia officinalis. Next base: position 17,764,523 of record JAJHSJ010000006.1, read on the forward strand.
TAGATAGCCAAATCCTCCTTATCCGTCAGTGAATAATTTTAATTTATTGAATCAACAAAAAGAAAAAAAAAGTAAATAAATAGAAAAAATTAAAAATGACAAGAAAAATATTTCAAACTCCAGATATAAAGATTAGTCCTAACAAGACAAGTTGTGAATATCAAATACCACAACCGCATCATGAGTCATCATTTCCAAGTTCACACCAACACGTCACGTGTAGAAAATCCAATCCGTCCAAAGGTTGGAAACACCATGATGATCAACCGAAATGAAATCCAGGCTGATTCAATTGGGACATAAAATAAACAAATCGATGGAAAATCGATGTTATGGCCCACCCAATAAGTGGATCAGCCTGATTTAATCAGGTGATAATCATGGTGTGGCCCACATTGATTCAATATTCTACACATGCGACATTTTGACGGGGAAAGTGGCAATATCATAACTTATGATACGATCATTCTATCTTATCAGTTCTGGTTTGTTAATGTTTATCCGATCGGTTCTAGTTTGTTCTACTTTGTAATTGTTATAAGACGACAGGCGATGCCTGTCGGCAGTGTGCCACATACCAAACGCATTCCATCGTTTGTACCATGTCCAGGATCCGCATTGGCCTAGGGGTGTACGCAAACCGAGTTAGCTCAGTCAGCTTGCTCGACTCAGACTCGAAAAAGCTCGGTTCGAAACTAAGTTCGAGCCGAGTTGAGCTGATTTTTTTTGAGCTCGAAAAAATTTCAAACTGAGTTCGACCTTGACTCGACTTGGATCGAACCCCAACTCGAATCGAACTAGTTCGGTGACTTGGTTACTTTGATATTGATGTTGCTCACCAAGTGTTTGATGAAATGACTCAACGTAGTGTCAGTTAGTGGCAGGAAGGTATGTATATGAAACAAATATCATTTTTTCTTGATTTTGATGTTGCCTACAAGGTGTTTGATGAAATACTTGTAAACAATTGCCGCTGTCTTATGTACAGTGAGAAATTGAAAGTGCACAACATATGTTTGTGAAAATGCCACAGAGGCTTTATTTTGGCTTGAACTTAGCTCGAACTGGCCTAAGCTGCTGACGGAACCAAGCCGAGCTGGCCAGTCAGGCTCGAAGACCGAGCCATGCCGAGTTCGAGCTGGGGTCAGCTAGTGGCCGAGCCGAGTCGAGCTGAGGCCAGCTCGACTCGGTTCGACTCGGTGTACACACATCGCCAATCACAAAAGACATTTCCAATAAAAGCAAAGCTGGTGCTTTTCAAGCCTTTTTCCCGAGTAGTGCTTTTCAGTTCCTCTGTTTTTTTTTTTTTTTTTTCTCAATCTCAGGCTCTTGTTCCATCTTTCCTTGGATGTTTGTTAAGCCCACATGCTTGTGGAGCAGTTCCCACTCAGGCAAGTGAGTATGCCCCATGTGGCACACATGTAAGGGATCTGAGCTTTCCATCAGGTGGCCCAAAGGGTTATGATCTCCTGGCCTAAAATCAGGTGCCTACAGTGAACAAAACAGAAGGATGTTTTCCCCCTCTTTTTAGCTTATTTGTTGGCCACCTATTGAAGGAGTTAGGAATCTTTTCATTTGGGCATGCACGGTCCAAGGTGGGGCCCAAAACACCAACAACTGAGATTTGAACCATGGGTTCCACTCATGCAACCTGAAAAGAAAATAGTGCCCAAATAAACTTTCAGCCTAAATACTATACAACCAACCGCTTACTTTGATTTTTTTAAAATGCATTCTTAACATCCAACTGATAGTTAATTCACTAGAAAGAAAAAGTCATGCGACTTACAACAATTCATTAATACTCTACTTGTATCACATATTTCCACATGCCTACGGTGATGTGAGGTCGAGACCAAATCCATCACCATCCTATCGAAGTTAGACAGGGCTAGCTAGAAACATACCTGAAATTTATTTCTTTTCCTAACAACATCTTAAATCTACATTGGTTATGCATTTGAAAAAGCAGCTCTTGTTTCCCCTCTTTGTGATTTGTGAATGTATGTGTGTGTATATTTACAAAATAAGAAAGTGGAATGGAGCTCCTGTCTTTATTGTTTTATTCTATCTATATTGGTTTGTTTGGGAGGATAAGTTGAAGGATGCTCATCTGTCAAGATTCCCATGCTTGCAACATAAGGCTGAGAAAAATCATCTCTGAAGCCATCATCACCCCCATCGTCGCCGCTGTCAACTAAACATAGGAGAGCGGCTAAGAATCTCCTCTGTGCATGTCCACGTAAAAAGGAAGGACATCAGAAGAGAGCAGTTCCAGACTTGGGGAGCCTGTCGCAATTTGCACGAACCCATCCAATCTGCTTCTTCTCGTTGTCGTAGATTACCATGAGATCTTGTAGTGAGATGTCTGTGAGATTGCCATGAAGAGGAAAAGCAATCGATTTGCAGGCATGTAGAATTAGAGAGTTATTAAATGTGCTCCATTGGAAGAAACTTTTTTTTTTTTTTTTTTTTTCCATTCGACCAGTAATAGTATGGGATTTTAAGAACCAAAGCCAGCGATCTGTGGACCCCATCATGGGATGGGCCATTACTTAATATCTCCAATATCAAATGATCCACATAACAGGGAAGCCAATCAAGTGTGGCCCTTACCATGGGGCCCACCTTGATGCATGTATTCTACATCCATGCCATCCATTCGTTTTTCTAGATCATTTTAGGGCATGATCCCAAAAATGAAGTAGATGCAAATCTCAGGTGGACCATACTCTAGGAAACAGTGGTGATTGAATGCCCCAACATTAAAATGCCCCAACATTTTAATGATCAATCACCACTGTTTCCAATGGTATGGTCCACCTGAGATTTGGATATGTTTCATTTTTAGGTTCGTGCCCTACAATGATCTAGCAAAACGGATGGACAGTGTGGATATAGAATACATGCATCAAGGTGGCCGCCACAGTAAGGGCCTCACCATCTTGGGTGAGGCCAGGGCAGCACTTAATCCACTCCCACAAAACAGGTCCATCAGATGGACAATTTGGATCACTAAAGCTGGCCCCACATGTACAGTTTACTAGGCGGATGAGAGAATGCTCAGTGCTAAGCATAGTTCAAAAACTTGAAATCTCGACTCGAATCTATGTTCGGCAGGGTTGGGTTGACTCGAAGACTCGGGTAAGTCTTTTATCTGACGTTAGTTGCATGTGGATAAAATATAAAAGTTTTGAAGAAACATCAAATAGCCAGCCTTTGGCATGCTGTTTGGGAATGTCAGTTTACCTCAAACAGGTTTCAGTTTCAACTCCCATCTCTTACCTTTTGTAAGCACACAAATTTCCAGCAAGTGACTTGATTCAAATCATTGCAATTCTGACTTGCGAGTTCCATGGTGACTAGGCCCGATATCTCATCAAGTCAAGTCGGTTCAGCTTAGATTCGAGTCGAGTTACCAAGTTTTAGAACTATGGTGCTTCTTTTGTGCAAGTTTTTACCTCCAATGAGGTTGAGATCTTGCAGTCCAATTTCACTGCCATTCAGAATCCCCAAGCAAACATTGCCATGCTTCTGAAGAAAACAACAACAACAAAAGCTTTTAGAAGTCAGTTGAGCAAGATGCACCAGCAGTCATTCACTTTCTGCTTTTTTCGCTTTTTTTTTCTTTTTCTTGCTTAATCTTTGAAGTTTGAGAAGTGCTTACTGAGATGATCAGATAACCTTCAGGAGGTATTTCAAGCACAGCTTTCTTGCCATTTGCAAATACCAGTATCAAGGGCTTGAAGTATTTCTTGACTTCGCGTATGGATTTGAACCTCGTAGCACCTTTCCAACACAATGGAAGTTCCTTGTCTTTGAACTCTTTCAATGGTTTTTCAGATAAACTTTTATTCAACTTGAAACAGTAGCATTGAGTCAGTTCCCATCTAGATGGAGTAGAAAATAAAGATGATAAGAGCTGCAGGCTGCATTTGGATTCACTATCTAATCAAATTGCAATAACTAGTTTGATGAAGAGGAAATTAGCAAAATTCACAATGAGGAAGCAGCCCTCAAGTTGCAGTTGCATTACTTTCAAGCCCCAAATTGAGAGCAAGTAATTGTGATTGGAGCCGTAGCGACCCTCATCGAACTAATTGTTGCATCTGGATTCAGTAATGCATCCAAACAAAGATCAACATCCATCCTTGTTTTCACTCACTGCGTAAACAAACGCTTGGTAAGGCTGCGAAGCGAAGTAAGTGTAGGTGCTCCCACTGTCAAAAACTACCAGAAGATTTTTAAAACCCATAGGCTGCTCTCCAAAGAAGATATTAGTGGGACCTGGAGTGTAGTATGTACTGGAAGAAAGAACGTGGGACGCGTTAAAGGAATAGGGATTTTGAGTAACAAACAAAAAAGTACTGATGGAGGACGACAAGGCTTACTGAAATGTATTGCGAGACATTGGTGTCCAAGTCACCCCTGAAGAAGGCACGATGCTGTCTCCAATGAATAGATATCCATCACCTTTTCCGCTGAAACAGTGACCAATCACATTTCTTACAAGCCTGAGAGCTTGCAGCTGAGATACAATGCTAGATTTCCCATTTCCAAGGCCAAGAACTCCATCAATCAAAGTGGAAGTTGAACTGGAACCTCTTTGGTTGTACCCACATCTGTAGATGAGAACCAGAAAACAATGTCTTACATAAGAGAAAGGAGATAGCACAGAAGTGGCAGCACAGAACTCAAATGCCTGTTTGGACATCCGTGCATTCACGAATTAGGCGATCCATGAATCAACTCATCTGTGAAACTGGGGCAGATGTTTGGCAAAATACAAAGAGACAAGTTGAATGATTATTTCAATTGCGAATTGAGCATTCGAGAATTGCGTGGGAGTACAAAAACGACAAAATGTAGTTAATTGCTCATTACCCAAAAGCTAGAGTTTTAGCGAGAGAACCGTAGGACATGCGGAGTTTGAAAGTGTCCTGTGTAAGGAAACCAGCAGAGGAGCCATGGTCAGCATACACGACCTTGTAGTAACATTTATCATGAGGATTCTGGCATTTGTTAGGGATGGTGGAGGGGATGGAGGCACAAAGGGCTTCCTCACAGAAGACGAACTTGTTCTTCACGGGCTTGTAAGGTGGGTGGGGACCCTGCCAAACCAGAAAAAAATAGCAGAGATAAGAGATAGGGATAGGAAGCAAGGACTAGAGAAATAGCACCATTTAAGCAGGCAATGAAGATTGTGTTTATTTTACCGTGGAGCAGCTGACACAGGGGGCATCACATTGGACCCATGTAAGGTCGCTGCCTGTGTCGACATCAAGAAAGTACGTCTTGGGTGGATTTCCAATGCTGACGCTAGCGTAGTATAACCTGCATGGTATTGTGATATCAGAGACTGTTTGATTTTCTAATTACATATGTAAATACAGGTAAATATGCAATCATTACTTACCTCCACAAAAAGCAAAAAAATAAAATCATGCCTTGTGTCGTATTTTGTGTTTCAAAGTGAAATAAATCATTATTTTAAACAATAGAAAATTTTCCTTAAAAATGATTTTAAAAAACAACAGGTTTTTTGTCTTGTGATGTTGCAGGTTTAGTCCCACATCAGATTGGCAAAAGAAATTTGTTGAGTATATAAGAAGAGGTTTTTGCATTGGACTTGAGCCCCTTTCAAGAGGCATGTGAATTTGGTTGTGGGGGACAATGCCATTAGCTCCAAAATATGTCATGAACCATGCACGAGTTGGGCTGGGCTGTCGACGTGGCACGGTGTGGTGTCTGTGTGCCAACGGTTGGCCAGAACAATCATATTTCCCAACAGTCGTCTCTTTCGAAAACCAGGGGATGCTTCTACACCCTTTCATGGCGACCATTGAAGTCTATAAAAGAGACTTCTCTGTTTCATTTTTTGTACACATTCAAATCATTAAAATCATTTTGTTTTCTACAATTGCTGCTTTCAAATCAACTTCAAGCCGAGTGATTAATCACACCTCAATTCCAATAAGTTCTATCATTTATTTTACTCAATTTTCTTCTTTCTAATTGTTTTCTTTTATTATCACTATTTATTGCTTCCGAATTTCCAAAATTACAGATCTACAACCTTCAAATTCCAACAGTTTGAGGCCCGGATTTTGAACTGTTTGGTCTGGGCTTTCAAGCCACACGTATTCAAAAATTTGCATTTGCTAGGCCTAGGCCTGGCCCATTGATAGCCCTAGTGGCCCACCTTATGAGTGGAATAACCTGATTTTTGTCCCCAATTATCTTCATGGTGGGTCCAACCATTTTAATGGTATTAATGTGCTACATAAGTAGCATGATGTTTGGAAAGACAGTACAGTACCATTTCTTGTTCATTGAATTTTGCAATTCGATTCACTTGTGCGTCCAAACCCACTTTTGAGGTCACCCCATTATGGGGGCATTTAGATACATATAAAATCATTTAGTTGTAAAGGATATAAAGGTAAAGGCATTACAAGGGCTATTCGGATGATTATAATTGCATGTAAACACTTCTCAACTTGTAAAGGCTTTACAAACTTCGATTCTAAAGAGAAACCTGGCAACTTCGGAAAATTGGATTGTAAAGGGAGCATTGGAGCTCCACCATGAACTATGTATTACATCCAATCCTTTCATTATTATTATTTTCCTTTTTTTTTTTTTTTTTGCCTCCAGCCCCAAAATTTAGAAAATCTAGAAATCAAGTGGGCCCATAACAACAATCTAGACAATTTTATTGGTAACATATGTCTCACAACTGTTCCTTTTGGTGTAGACTACGTGACTATCGAATGGCCATCTAACCAGACCACAACCACAAATACAACCCACATTGGTTCCCACAAAAAATCAGAAAATTTTAATGGTAAGCATCCCCTTCCAAATATCGCTTGTGGTGTGGCCCACCTGATCATTAGAATGGCCCATCTACGTATGATGCTTCTTACGCGTGCACAAAAAAAAAATGTACACTTGCCATATTGTTATTAGTGGCATACCTTGTAGTAGTTTCTCCTCATAAAAGGGCATTTGAATCCGTGGGCCCACTTTTGTGGTCCGCTTAATGCTTGGTTTAGTATAAGGATCAGCCTTTGCTTCATTTTATTAAGATGGATTCAACCCAATGATCCTTCTTAAATGAAATCCTTATATGCCATTTGAAGATTTTATAGGGATTTCCTGCTATCAGCTTAGTGTGAATAGCCCGTTATAGACTACAAACACTTTATCAATTATCCAAACATGGATAAGTGTTTCCCAGGGAAATGGAATTGGAGGTAAAAATGAATTGGGAGTAAATAGCTTAATTAGTTGTGTTTGGATAGAAGTAAGTGAATTGCATTTGAAATTCAAATATTCGCTTTGTTGGATGGGAGTAATGAAAGAAATTAGAACGCATTAGAATTTTTTAATATATTCATATGAACATGTGATATCCCAAATCAGCTTTGACATCCCTGATTAGTGTACAAATGTGATATTTAATAAAATGATTGTAATAAGCCCATTGAAATATATACTTTTCCCAAAAATGAGGAAATTTCGAGCCTCGGGTGGGCTACAAACTTAACTATCACAAACAAGCAACTTGCTAACATTTTTAAACAGTTCATTTAGATGGACAACCTTTGAACGGTTTGGATCATTATATTGGTGTGATTTTAGTGATGTAACCAATAACTGGATTGTTTCAGAGTATCGTCAACGTGTCACATATATAGCGAACATATGCGCAGTGACACCTTTGTTTACTCATGTGCCTTTCCAAAAGAGCTCAAAAAACACATTTCAATTCATTTACTTCCTAATCTTCATTTCATGTACATGCCCAATTGCCCATTTTCTCAATGCCATTTCATTTTCACACATTTACTCCCATCTAAACACACCTCAAATGTCATTTACCTCAATTTACTCCCAATTCCCCCAATTTACCTCCATCTACTCCCATATAAACAGCCAAAGCTCAAAGCCAAAATAGCTGGATTGTTTTAGGCATCAAAACGACCCGTGAGTGTCTATTACATGACTATATCTTTTTTTTTATTTTATTTTATTTTTTTAAAAATCAATTTGGAAAATCCAATAGTGGGCCCTAATCTCGATCGGGTAAAAACAAGATCTATACCAATCGCAAATCGAGGCAGAAAAACAGAGTAAAATGAAATCCCACTTTACAATGTTTCCATTTTGCAACTGACCCGAACGGAAAGCAGACGGGTAAATCCCAATTAGCAGTGATTCCAAACAAGCCCTTACTCGACCGGGATGCTTGCCAAAACGGACGTGAATTCCCTGCGACAGGAAGCTAGGTGTGGCCCACCATGATGTTTGTGACAAATCCACCCCATCCATCTGTTTTCCAAATCATGTTAGCAAAAAATGAGGCAGATCTAAAACTCAAGTGGGCGTACGACAGAAAACAGTTAGGATTGAACTCCACCGTTGAAACATTCATGAGGCCACAGAAGTTTTGAAGCAGGCTAATATTTCTTTCGTTTTCAGTTAATCCCAGTAGTAATGACCGTATATAAACATCACCGTAGACCCAAGGAGGTTTCAACGGTAGGAATTTCCCTACCTACTTTTCCCTGTCGTGCGACCCACTTGAGTTTCGGATCTTCCTCTCTTGGTGTAACATGATCTGGGAAAACGGATGAACGGTGTGGATTTCTCAGAAACATCATGATGGGCCGCACCTAGCTTCCTGTCGCAGGCAATCCGCGTCCTGCCGAACCCCGCAATTTCGGCACGAATTTTGAAGCGAAAGAAACCCACAAAAAATCAAGGCCAGATAACTCCTCTGATCACATTTTCAGACCAACCCAAACGCCGAGAGAATCAGTTCGGCATCCGTTTCACAACACTAACATCACAAAATCGGATTTAGAAGGACATCCAAACACGCCCCTTTAACTTCCAATTGAAAATAACAACATCACTTCTAATATACAAGAAAGAGTGCTTTTACTTGGATTGAGAGAGAAGAGAGTACCCGGCTGGGTATACATTCCCAATGATGGGGAAGACGGATGAACCTAGACCGTTGGATGATGAAGATGAAGACGAAGATGAAGATGAAGATGATGAAAGTGATAGATTCTGCCTTTGCTGCGTGTTGGTTGCAGCCGAGCACGTTTGGAATGTCAGCAGCAGCAGCAGAAGAAACGGAAAAGACTCTCTCTCCTCTCTGCTCATTTCTCTCTCCGTTTTACAAAAATAACCCCACGAGAACTCACTTGTCTTCCTCTCTCTACGACACGAGTCCTAGAAATGCGCTTTGTACGAGCGATTGCGACGACTCTTGTCAGTGCTTCTTCATTTGTACGATGAAGTGGGCCCCACATCAGTATCTGTCTTTGACCGCAAGAAAAGAGCACGCGGTACGGTACTATGAGATCTGGACCATCCATCACGGGAGAGGAGGTTCTCGTTTTGCATCTAACGCGGCTTTTATGATTCTAATGTATGTGTTGAAGCCCACTGGGGCCCATGAGTAGTCCAGTGATCAGAACCGTCCATGTTTTGAACTCTACGCTACACAGACTGCCGAACGGGTGATTGTGACCATCGGTGTCAAAAGAAAACATACTATGGTTGATTGGACGTTCCACTCTGGCTTGTTTAAACCGTAAATGATTTTAAACGCACCATCAAGACATTTGCAAGGCCTTGGAAAAGAGGGGCGCCTGTGCTTTTTTACGCTTTGTACAGACGCTCCCTGTTATCCATCCACGGAGGGACCTAAGATTGAGAAGATTGGACTATTTTATCTTAGATCTGTTTCAGCCACGATACATCTATGATGAATCCGAGTAGACCAACGGTCCGGATTAGAAAATAATGGGGCTCAGTTATATAAACTTAAAATCGGGATTAGAAAATATCGGGGCATACTAAGTCATTCGCAGCCGACGACCATATAATTACTTGTGGCGGCTGCCGCGTGCCGAGGACGCGGATTCGCTACTGAATCCGACAGTGGCCAGTCTAGCTATCGAAGTGACGTCACCACGTTCTTTGGGCCCCACCCTGATGTATGTATTGTATCCACACCATCCATCCATTTGTATAGATCATTTTAGGGTATGATCCAAAGAATGAAGTAGATCTAAAGTTCGAGTGGACCCCATCAAAGCAAAGAGTGGGGACAGCTTCCACCGTTGAAACCTACGTAGGGGCATGATGTTTATTTGAGATCGAACCTGTTTATAAGTCAATAAAGACATGAAACAAGGGAAAAAATAAATATCAGCTTGATCGAAAACTTCCATTGCCCGCTGAAGTTTTTAATGGTAAGCGTTCAATCCCCACATTTTTATGCGGTGGGGTCCACTTGATATTTTTACCTTCCTCATTATTTGTCTCATATCTTAAAATGATCTTTCCAAATGGATGGACGGTATGGATACAACACATACATTATGGTGTGGCCCACAGAACTTGGTGACGTCACTTCAAGAGACTGGGGAGTTCAACCACTAATACGCGTTTGAGTGTCGAGTGCGGATAGTCAAAGTCATAACTAGGGGTGTACATGAGTCGATCCGAGTCAAACTGGACTCAACCCGTCTTGGCCCGGTCACCGGGCCAACATCTCCAGCCCGAACTTGGCCCGATCAGTAATTGGGGGAGTTCAGGCCGAGTTCGGGCCAATTTCAAGCCTGCTCCATCTACAAAGGGATGGACGGTGTTCTCACTTCTCTATCTCAAATGATTAAGATAAGAATTTAGGATATATATATATATATATATATATATATATATATATATATATATATATATGGGAAAAGGTACAATGCGCTCGAGCTAATTTTAACGTCCCGTGAGGTCGAGCTGTGTGGGCCCCACCGTGATGCGTGTCGACCATCAACACCATACATTTGATGGGTCCCCTTTAAATTATGGGATATCCCAAAAATCAGCCGTATACGGAACTCAGGTGGGCCATACCATCTAAAATCATGTGAAGACATGCCAAAAACATATAAAAGCACTTGGTGGGGCCCACCTGAGTTTTGAATGCTGCTGAAACTTGGTCTGAACCCTCATCCAAGTGGGACACACATAATGGATGAGATGGATTTGCAAACCACATCTCGGTGGGCCCAAAAAATGTCCCATGAATATTTTAATGGTGCATGGCCCCTCTCCACTTTGTATGTGGTGTGGCCCACACAAGTCACAGATTGTCTCGATTTTTGAGACCTAGGCCCACGATGGAATGGTGCATCTGACTGATGGGGTAGATGTTTGAAATGCATCACGGTGGGTCCCACACAGCTCGACCTCATGGGACGTTAAAATCAGCTCGAGCGCATTGTACCTTTTCCATATATATATATATATATATATATATATATATATATATATATATATATATATATATATATATATATATATAGGAAAAGGTACTATGCGCTCGAGCTAATGGGACCGTCCCATGAGGTCGAGTTTGTGTGGGCCCCACCGTGATGCGTTTCGAACATCTACCCCATCAGTCAGATGCACCATTCCATCGTGGGCCTAGGTCTCAAAAATCAAGTCAATCCGTGACTTGTGTGGGCCACACCACATACAGAAATTGAGAGGGGCTGTGCACCATTAAAACATTCATAATCATTTTTTGGGCCCACCGAGATGTGGTTTGCCAATCTAGCCCATCCATTATGTGTGTCCCACTTGGATGAGGGTTCAGACCAAGTTTCAGCAGCATTCAAAACTCAGGTGGGCCCCACCAAGTGCTTTTATATGTTTTTGGCATGTCTTCACATGCTTTTAGATGGTATGGCCCACTTGAGTTCCATATACGGCTGATTTTTGGGATATCCCATAATTTAAAGGGGACCCATCAAATGCACGGTGTTGATGGTCGACACGCATCATGGTGGGGCCCACATAGCTCAACCTCACGGGAGCTTATCGTGAGGTCGAACGCATATATATCTACGTCGATATGACCTAATCAATAGGTTGGATGCCAAATATATATAAACGGCCGAGTTGGGCCGGTTCGGGCCAGATCGAGTCGGGTTTCGAGCCAGGTCGAGTCGGGTTTCAGATTGAGTCGGGCCGAACTGGGACATGTTTGAACTCGGTCCAAACTCAGTTTCGGGCTGAAGAAAATGGCCCGGCCCAAACTCAGTTCCGAGTCGGGCCGAGTCGAGCGAGTTAACCGGGCTAGCCCGGTTCGTGTACAGCCCTAGTCATAACCCTTATTTCACTCCAATCAAACGGGACGTGGATTTCCTACGAAATCTTTTCGCAAGTTCCTGCGCAAGATGCTAGGTGGGGTCCACCTCCATATTTCCATGTTTGTGGGAAACTTACTCCATTCATTCGTCTTTTGATCTCATTTGATGACACTTGATACAAAAAAAAAATAAAATGAGTTGATCCAAAACTCTAGGGAACAGTGGATTCAGTGAGAACCGTTGAAACATTTTTATGCCATAAAAGCTTTGTTTTAGGTTAACGTTTTTTTTTTTTTTTTTTTTTTTTTTTTTTTTTTGTATTTTCACTTCATCCAAGTGGTAATGCCCTTATAGACGGTTTTGATGGCATATAAAAATCAAGTGGAGCCCAAGAAGGTTTCAACGGTATATATTTCATTCCCCAAGTTTCCCTCTCGTGTGGTCCACTTGAATATTATATCCACATCAATTTTGGTTTTTTGTCCTAAAATGTGCTCACAAAACGGATGAACGGGTAGATTTACTACAAACATGGCGGTGGGCCCTACCTAGCATCCCTGTACAGAACTTTCTGCGAATCGTAGGAAAAATCCGCATCCAATCAAATAGAAGACAGGAATGGAAGCGGATTGGCTGGTGTACCTCACACCGGCTATATAGCTGTTGTATTGATGTAAGGCCCTGGAAATTGGGGGTCGTGTATACACTCAACTCCTGAGTTCCCGGGGTCACTTATGACCGGTTTTCATTAATATGCGATTAATCCAGTCAATGCGCAGCCTAGAAATTCCTGGAACATGAAGCACAACCACACAAGTCTACTGAAATGAAAGAGATCAAATATATACATGTCCAAAAGAATAAAGGGGTCGCACATGGCGTCACCCAACAAAATCGTAAAAAAATAGCAAGTCCAAAAGAATAGGACCGAGTCCACTGCTCAGCGATCCATCGGCTTATCTATGGGTCCGGTGAGGTCCCGCGCATCAGCTGGAAGTATGACAACTCCTCCTCGTCGAGAGTAGCATCGGCATGCACCACTTGCTCCGCCTCCTCTCCATTTATGAGAGAGTCTGGTTGGTGTTTTAAAACATCGTCCCAGAGTGGGAGTGAGTGATCAACTCAGTGTGCACTATTAGTCTTAAGTTATAACAGGCATCAATTGTAATATGAACTTAATAAAAAGCAGTCAATCATCAACACCTAACAACTCTTATTAAATGCGCATGCATGCAGGATGATATGATGCATGCCCTTGCCACAACGCTCCCTCGGGCGACTCCATCTAACGATCGCATATAACAACACTCCCTCAGAGCGACCTCGACTTCCGAGTCGCCACCCTAACTAGTGTGATGCAATGCGATCGTGTTAACCGAGTTATTAGTTAAGTCCATGCATCCAGCAGGTTGGAGAATCTGATACACCCCGCATATCAATGCCCTAAACTAGTTACGAGGCCAAGGCCCCCCAACGCGTGAGGCTGAGACCCCGCGGTCCGTGATCCCGTCGGGTTCCTCATCCCCGACTTCAAGCACATGAGGAGTGCCGAGAGAAAAGGATCGCTCGCGGTCACTACGGGGAGGCGGGACATCCTAGCGTAGGCCGACAGCTCAGACACAGTGTCCCATTTCACCATGCCCGGCTCATGAGGCAGTGGACCAGTTGCAATCGGTTATTGGTGGGCTGCTTACGGTTGTAGGGTGTTCCAGGTTCCATACATGTGTGAGCAAACAGGGTTAACAAACAATGTTGGTTAGACAGTGGGCTAGACCGCATGAGTTCAGGCAAGCACGTGGCGGAACGACATCGAGTACAAGCGACCCACGTAGTCTAACTACTGTCGCCCACACGTACTCGCCCAAATCCATGGGTTTAGCCTCAAGACGATCCTACCAACGGGACCGCCTTTGTTCTCCTCGTATTCCTGACCAACCCAAGGGTTGGGTGGTGATTTATAACATGCCAAGTATACAAGTTATCAACTAACATATCAATACCATGTTCTTATGCATCTCAACCATACAAACGATTACTCCTACCAAGCAAGCAAACATTTTCAAGAAACAAGGAGCGTGTGAGTGTGTGGGTTTGTGAGGAAGTTAAGCACTTCCTCCATCTTAAGAAATCATGAGCACAAGGTTAACAAATCATATACGTAATGAAACACCACATATGAGGGAAAAATAATTAAGCAAACGTGAGCATACTATCATCCATACATAATATCATATGAGAGGCAAGATCAACACCAAATGTGAGAGCTAAGCATGCACATTCATACAATTCCAACAAACATATAATTCCGAGGGTTTCTCTAGCATTTCGAATATAACATCCAAGTAAATAAAATCATTAAGCTCATACTAAAATTGGTGCTAGGCCACCTAAAAACAATAGTCCGCACCTTCGAATCGTTGAAGGCTTGCAAGACGACTTAGAAATGAGGATTTTGGGGTCGAACGACCGGAATCCCTAAAGCAAGCATTTGCATGTTAGAGATCCAAGCCAAACCCTCCTCAATACATAGATTTTAAGAAAATGAGGTGAAGAATCTTACCAAGACGACCAACGGACGATTGTTGTGGTAGTGGTGGAGAGCTTCTCCTTTGAGGAGAGGTAGGGAGATGCAAGATCGGTTTCCTTGGGCCCTACCTTGATTTAGGGTCCACCTTGCCCAACTTCACTCATGCTCTCTTCTCCTTTACTCTCTTGTTCTTTCTTTACTCCATTGGCAATGGTAGTTGTGGTGAGACTTATGAGATAAGGGGTTAGGGCTTTATTTCCTAGAGTTGGGCCCTTTGGCCCCAAGCTTCTACAAATTTTCAAAATAGCCCTATAGGACTCCTTATTGGTGTTGGGGCGGTCCTAACACCCCTCTGACAACCAAACTTGGTGTGCAGGTGTCTCACGGCCCGATGAGGAGTCATGCAAAGTTTAGAAACAAACGGATGAACGAGTATGAGGTTGAACATACGATTCCGATCTTCAAGTGGTCCTATGGGGCCCATTTCGGTGATTGGGGTGGCTCTGGTGGCCCCCGACCATGAAACTTATAGGATAGGTGTAATGACTCGTAATTTTCCGTACTATGGCTCAAGTACCACCTCGACCAGAAATCACTTAGGATTAAATCCTTTAGAAATTTAACAAAGTTAACTAAGTGCTAAACTAGATTAGCCATGAAATCCGTTGGAATCGCTTTAAATACGATCTACAAGACCCAAAACTTGTAGAATCATTGACGCTAGGTTACCCTAAAGTCTAGGATCAAACTCATTACCCGACTGCTCTCGGGAACGAATTGAAACTCCGTATCAGGTCTAAATCGCACATCGGGAGTCCGAATAATACGAAGTTAAGGAATTAGGACCGCCTCGCTGGGCTTGACAACTATCTTGGAAATCAAGTCCAGCCAGTGTCCCACGGCCGTTTGCTCGAGTCCGGAGCGAGGGAGTGTGAAAACTCTTGTTTTCTTTACAAAATAAATATCTTGAATAGTGATCTGGCACGTATCGCTTGCGGACATTTTATAAGCAACCAGACTGTCAGAATCTGACCCAAATACACTCTCGGATCAGAAAAAATTTCATAAACATTTACATGTACTTGGAATTGCTGATCGAAGTCCGCTGACCGTTGAACTGAAACTAGTCCGCCACGCGTGATCTGGAAACCCTACTAGAATGAAAACTTAAGTTCATCTAGATCCAGGATGGGTGAGCTTAAGTCTGACTTTTGGCTCAAGGAGGCCCACCAGAAACCCTCCATTGAGCTGAAACAATGCCGATTTGATTATAATATAAGTATACCTTGAACATAAGTATATTTCAGAGAGTTTTTAGGCTATATAAGGACCTTAGGGCAGCCTCTCTCACAACCATACGAATTTGGGATAAACCCTAAGAAGAAGAGAGAAAAATAGAGAGAAAGCTTGTGGGAGAATCTCCCTCCTACTGTTTCCAATCACCACACGGGCTGCACCACCCCTTCCTTGACGCTTTCCCGGTGATACCGACTCTGTTTTAATGTAAGAAACCCTAACCCTAGATTTGTTTTAGGGTGTGAAGGTTATAGGTTATGAAATAGCTAACTGGTTTCGCTCTTTAGGCTATAAAACCGCCGAATACGGAAGCCTAACAAACCTAGCTGATCCGTTGAGATTCCAAAGTGCAAGGTGAGGACTTTAGGTGTATAGGTTACGGTTTTCAACGCTTTCAATGTCAGGTAATGATAGATTCATGATCTGCATGTAATTGCACATGTACAAAGTATTTTCCATTTCCTGTTTCGATTAAAGATGCACAATATGGAATTTTACATAATCTAGGTATACGTAGAAATACCGTATACGTACAAATTTTGAAAATGTGTTTGCCATGATTATTTGTTGTATGATTATATAGTATATGGATAAAATACTTATTTGGCGAAAGGAATCGCCGTAATACATGTTTGCTTATATACACTATGTATGTTGAAATTGTGTATTCTAGAAAATACCGTATATGTATAAATTTTGGAGATGTAATTGTCATGATTATTTGCTGTATGAATATGATATACACGGATAAAATACTCGCTTGCGAAAGGATAGCCCTAATACATATTTTACTAACATACGTCATGTATGTTGAAATAGTGTACTCTAAGTGTTTGTGAAAATGCTTGTGAGAGTAAGTGCTTAGATGTTAGTGCCTTAGGTAGGTGCTGAGATGGGGTTCTCAATTACCTTAAAGACATGTATGATTCCCTCCATGTGGTTGTTTACTCTAACCACTCACTTATGAAATATATGTGTTTGTATCCCTATTTGTATAGTGCTCTATAACATGCTTTATAACATGCTTTGTAACATGTTTCATAACATGCTTTATAACATGCTTTATGACATGCTTGTTAACATGCTTGGGCTGCTTTGTTTATTATGCTTTACACCTCATGCTACGAGCAAAATTGATTGAGTTTGGGACTATGTCCATAGTCCAGACATTCGGTATCAGATTTGAGATCGTGGCTGAGATTTATGTCGCCACGAAGGATGTGTTTGACGAACCCGAGTCGTACTTCGGTTGGCGATAGTGGTTGGCCACACGAAGTGCTTCTGCGCTTCATATCGTTCCACTTGTTGTACTCTCGAGCTAGCCGAGCACGTCAAATAACCTGTTGTGTCTTATGTATGTTTACCATGTTTGGTCGCTAATGCTTGAACCTAGGGTACCAAACTTACTAGTGGAATCCCGTTAACCATGGTACCTCGATCCACTAAGACTCATGAGCCGGGCATGGTGGTATGGGACACCGTGGTCGAGCTGTCGGCCTACGTTGGGGCCACATGCCTCCCCGTAGTGACCAGTGAGCAACCAGACTCGTGAGCCAATTATGGTAGTATGAGACACTATATTCGTGCCGTCGCCTACATTGACAAGGTGATGGGGGAGCGGTGTAACCTTTGTGCGTAACAGCCCTGACAGCCCTTTGTAGTGACCTCGAGCATACTCTGAAATCGCAGTGAGCCTTAGGGTTTTACCGCGGTATATAGAGTATGAACTAGGCCTGTTTCTGTATTGTGATGAATCGTTTAAGAGGTGATGGGGGAGTGGTGTAACCTTTGTGTGTAACAGCCCTGACAGCCTTTGCAGTGACCTAGAAAACACACCATCGTCTGATATTAACTAGGACTGACGACCCTAGAATGGATCATGTTTGGGAATGATACAAGGGAGGCACCTTAGTTTCCCAATACTGCTGTTTGAAATGGACTAATTAAAAACTCGGTAATCATGCTCATCATGCATTGCATGTGCCTGGAAGATGTGGAGCACTGAGGGATGAAAGCATGCCGCGAACGTGAGATGGTGTCGCACGAGGGAGGGTGTGGTGAGGGCATCCATCATACCTGTATCCATACTTGCATTAATAAGAGTAGTTAGGAGTGTTTGATTTTACTGCTTTATCATTACTGCTTGACTGTATTGATAACATGTTAACCTATGCTTTAATGTTCCACTGAGTTAACTACTCACTCCCACGTTACGGGACGGTGTTGCGCACACCAACCAGACTCTGTCTCAGGTTTAGACGAGCCGACGATTCAGGAGGCGGAGCCTGATTATGACGAGGACCAGGAGGAGTTCTCTTATATGCAGTACTCTGGCGGCTTCGACTAGGCTGCCGATTGACGGATTTGCGGGGATCACTTCTTAGTTTATTTTTGACATTTTGTTCACAAAACAAACATATGTATATTGTGACTCAGATGTATTCATACTCTGGAAAAAGAAATAATTTTGTATATTTTACATACATGTATATACGTTTTCAGTCTTCCGTTTGCCTTTATACAAATGATCTGGAGTATGAATTACTATTTTTGGTATAATCTCACTCATGTTTATTGCTCTAACACAGACAACATTTAATCAGCATTATTTATGTTGCATAAGTGATGCGTTGGAACTCGGGAGTTGAGTTATACTCGACCTCCGATTTTCAGGGCGTTACAATAGGTGTTCCATGGGGCCATGCAAAATTTGGGAGCGATTGGATATGGGGCTTGATCGTACGGGTCTGATTTGCGATCAACGGTTACCGTTTCACAATCGGGTCCCAGATTTGGTGGACGGGTATAGAAAAATACATTAAACCTTCACCGTAAATTTGGAAGAAATCCTACGGCTGGAAAGCCTGGTATCTAGGTTTTATTTGTAAGTGCTAGATTCCAATTCTGGCATTGGTGAGGTGCATTTGGCAAGTACCAGATCCCAATTCTGGGCGTCCACTGGGTCCGTGGTCCACGATAGACCACAAGCCTAGTGAGATCTTCAGTTCCCTAAATTTTTAGATTTTTCTGACCCTTTTCGGTTGTTGGGTGGCCCACACGGGCTGTTGTTAAGCGTAAACAGGTCATCTGGCTTGGCGAACCGCACTTGGTCTGATCATGACCAGATGGGTCTACTCTAATGGCTAGATCTAAATTAATTAACTCGTGGTACCCCATCACGAGTACTTTGAACGAACGATCCTGCGGCAAATCCTACGTGAACGCCTCAGGACACTGTTCTGGTTGGACGGGACATTATAATTGACGTCAACAAGTTATGTGGGTCTGAGGATGAGGTATGTGTTATATCCAAACCATCGATCTATTTGGCGAGCTCTTCTTAAGGCTTGAGACGAAAAATAAGACATATCTAATTATCAAGTGGACCACACTGCAAAAAGCAGTGGAGGAAGGGAACGTTTACCATTGAAACCCTTTTCAGGGTCACAAAAGTTTTGGATCAATATGAAATTTGTTTTTCCTCTTCGTTCAGATTTTTGTGACCTTATGAATAGATTGGATGGAAAATAAACATTATGGTGGGCCCTACAAATTTTTTAACAGTGAAAATCATTATCTTCATTGCTATTTATGGTGTGGCCCAGATGATCTTTGGATATAATTCTTTTTTTTAAGATAATACTCTAAAATGATTTCTAAAATAGATGAACCATGTAGATATAATAAATACATAACTGTGGGGCCCATAAAACTTTGATCTCCTTTGAACCGTTTGTACAACTCGAGATCGAGGAGCGTCCGTGCTAGTCTTCGCACAACACATACCTACAACAGCTATATAGCTGGTGTGTGGGACACTAGCCAATCCGCTTCCAACAGGAATTGGATTCTGGTGCTACTCGTCCAGTGCTAGTACCGAGGCCGGTATCGGTTGGTGCTGGAAAAAGTTACGGGGGCCACATGATGTGTGTTGTGTATCCAACTGCCCACGTATAGGATGACGTATAGGATGAATGGTGTCGATACATCACGTACATCACAGTAGGCCCTATATTCATTTGACAGCCATCCTCGATTTTAACGCCAAAAAGCTAAGCCGTCAATGTAGGCGCTGGAAACGATGGGGTAATTCCCTGATAAGTAATTATTACTTATTTACCAGGTAATTACCATTTACTTCAAAAATCAAACCAGCCCTTGAGAAGTAGTGATCCAACGCTCATCATTAAAACCTTTTTATGGCCCACTGTAATATTTATTTGCTATCCAACTGGTTGATTAAGTCACATATATCTAAATGAAGGAAAATTATAAATACCAGCTTGATTCAAACTTTTGTGGCCACTAATTTTTATGGCATAGCTTACCTGAGATTTGGATCTACCTCATGTCTTTATTCACGATCTTAAAATGAGCTGAAGAAATGTCAATGGTAGGGCCCATAGATAGGTGGGCAAACCATCTTACCGAAATTAAGTCCATTCCAGCAAGCTCATTAACAATGACAGGTTGTGATGCTATGAGACCATGTTGTGATGTATTTGTTTTATGGCGGCCTATCATCCATTTTGCCAGTTTATTTTTAGAAGTCAGATTCAAGTCTCAACTCAAGTGGAACACACCGTTGGAAAGAGTACTGATCAAATCCCCACCGTTAAAAATTTCTTGGGGTACGAAAGTTTTTCATAACGTCGATGTTTGTTTTCCCTTCAGCCAGGTCAGCTGATGACCTAATCAACGGGTTGGATTGCAAATAAACATGGGAGCAGATTAGCCGTGCCCTGGGTAACACCCCACCTTGATGATTTATTGTATATCCATGCCGTTTATCTGTCTCTCCGGAACATTTTAGGAGGGGTCCAAAAATTATACAGATCAAAATCTCAGGTGGACCACACCACAGGAAATAGTGTTGATTGAGTACCTCACCATTAAAAATTCCAAAGGTTCCATCATAAGGATTTCGTATTGTTTATTTGTAATCCAGCCCGTTGATAATTTCAAGAAAATATGGATGAAGGAAAAATACAAAGATCAACTTGATCCAAAACTTGTGTAGCCCATAAAAGATTTATTTATTTTTTTTATTTTTTTTATTTTTTTTTATTTTTTTTAAATGGTCATTCATCACTATTTCTAAGTTCACTAGCTTAAAATGAGATGGAAAAACAGATGGTTAGGTTGGATATACAGAAAGTATATCAAGGTGGGCCTCATACGGTTAGGGTAACACCCACTAAGGTGTTTGTGAGTAACTATACTAATCCGCTCCCAATAAACATGAAGTTTTCAACGGTGGGCATCAAATTACCGCTATTTATTGTAATGGGTCCACCTGAGATTTGGATCTGCTACATTTCCTATGGTGTGGTCCACCTAAATTTTGAATCTACTTCATTTTTTATTTCATTCCTAAAGTAGAAAATGGATTGGCTGGTGTACCACACACCAGCTATATCGCTGGTGTATTTACTTCAGCAAGTTCTGTGGGTCCCATCACGATGTATGTGTTATATCAAAACCGCACATCCATTTGGCGAGCTCATCCTAAGAATTGGGATGAAAAATAAGACAGATATAACAATCAAGTAGACCACACTGCAAAAGCAATAGGAAATTGAACGTCTGCCATTGAAACCCTTTTGGGGTCACATAAGTTTTGGATCAATATGGAATTTGTTTTTCCTCTTCATCCAGATTGGATGGTTAATAAATGTTTTGGTCACCTGGGAACGTTTTGACATTTAAATTTATTATCCATGCTACTGGTTGTGGAGCTTGTGATATGATTCATTCCGTCTCATCGACAGTGTCGCATCTCTTTCTCTCTACACTCATCCACGCGTGAGAAATGTTTACACACAACTGGTCGTTCCTACAACTAGTTGCCCACCATGTTATTGGTACGACAACTCGACATCTTTCACTCAATCTACCACTTGAGGTATGGATCTGGGTGTTAATAGTCCCACTATGAGACTATTGTTTTATATATATGTATTTTCTAATTGAGTTATGGATCATCGTTTATATATATATATTTTAATTGTAAGCATTTTATAGGTCCTGCTAATTTGTCACTCGTGTAAGACACTCAATCCATGCAAATGGTGGGCTACATCATGAAGATCACCCAATTTGTCACTCGTGCAAGACACTCAATCCATGCAAATGGTAGGCTACATCATGAAGATCACGTGGGGGGAAAATCAGGATGGTCCACTGGGACACACCACCTATCCACAAGGTGGCTGGACTCTATGGACCCCACCACCTATCTACAATCGTCACTGAACAATGTTCCATGCTTCGGTGAATGCGAGCCATTGGAAAACTTCTTTTCATTGTCTAAGTATATCTACTTGTAATGCTGGACATGATCATCCATTCAACCTAAGTTTCTTATGGTGGCCCAAATAGCATGGAGTTCACAACATGAATGGTTTCGATCATTGCAACCACAGGTTATTTGGGCCCCAGTGTCTGGCAAACACGTGCTAGGTGCTGAGTCTGTGACAAAGGCCAAATTAACTCATTGCACAATATGGTCATCTTGAAAACTTGTTAGCGCCATAATCCTATACTAGTTTTGCACCATTTAAAATGGTTGTGATTCGTCAAACGTACACATGGCATAGTTGCAAGGCAATCCAGATGGTCTAAATCACTGACTCGATGATGGATGAAGCATAACCAGGAATTTGCAATGATAAGTAGCTATATTTTAAGGATCATATGCGACTTTACGCGAACCAGAGCGAGACGTGTGCGAGTCGCGGTGCGACTAGGTGGCTAAGGTGAGTGGCTGGTTGGAAGGGAGACTAGAGGACTAAAAGAGAGGTCCTTCAGTATATATAGAGAGGCTGAATATGGTTGTCGCAGCAGAAGTGTAACTGTTGTGCCATTAGTGCAGAAACCATGCTATAACTGCTGCATGGCTGGCCCAACAGCTAGAAAACAGCTAGCCACTGTCTCACAACAGTCAGCACGCAGCAGTGGTTATGGCTTATGCACAATAGTCAGAAAATGGCCATAAACGGCTAGTTTTCACCAACAGCTAGAAAACAGTCAATGAGATTTATTTTCCTGGACCATAACCCTCAGCCACCACAGCCTATATAAACGGGGCTTGGATAGGTTTCCAAACCATCTCTCAATCCACTCTAGCAGACCCATACGAACTAAGATAGTCAGTCCTCTCCTATACTCCAGCGACTCTAGCAAGACAACAAGATTGAACTATTGCTTGAAGAACAGACCAGCGGTGTGGTCTAGAACGGTTCAACTGAACCAGTAGCTGAAGAACAGACCAGTGCAGTGGTCTAAATCACAAAACACAAAACTTCTCTTCTCTTTTCTTTCTGGGATTCTTATTTTTCTGTATTTCTGTCAGATTGTGTGTAATAGAGCTCTAGTAGTGGGCCTTCGTGTTTGCTGAACGCAGACCCACATCAGGCTTGTCGTATCCTAGAAGCGGTTTGCTTGTAACCTATCAGCATACTCAATTCACTCGAGTAGGGGCAAATAATGTTTTAAGGACAACATCCCAGACGTGCTTCAGCCTGTCCTTTTTCAAGATCAAATTGATTTTTCGGTTTCCATATTTTATAGAAAAATATTATTATATAATTTTTTTTAACAATCTTAAAGCATTATTTTCTGATGGAAGCCGATAGTGTATCATTCATCAAGTTGATGAATCAAGACTTGATTCGTCTTGACCGGTTCGATGGAACCAATTTCACTAGATGGCAAGACAAATTGAAATTTTTTTTGACGGCGCTGAAGATTTACTACATCATAGATCATAATATTCAGTCATTGCTTGAAGCAACTGAAGCTGACATACCTGAACAGATAGCTTTCCGGACTAAACGAGCTGAAGACGAACTCTTGTGTCGAGGACACATTCTAAATGCGCTCTCTGACCACCTGTACGATCTGTACCAACATAAGTCATCATCGAAGCAGATCTGGGCCACTTTGGAGTTCAAATACAAGGCTGATGAAGAAGGTACCAATAAATCCCTCATCGCCAGGTATTTTGACTTCAACATGGTAGATAACAAACCGCTGCTACCCCAAATCCAAGAACTGCAGCTAATAGTAAACAAAATCAAAACAATAAAAATTGATCTTCCTGAATCATTCTAAGTCGGGGTTATAATCGCTAAACTACCACCGATGTGGAAAGACTATAGAAAGAAGTTGCTGTATAAGACTGAGGACTAAACACTGGAACAAATTCAGAAACATCTTTGAATTGAGGAAGAATCCCGTAATCGCGACAAAAAGAATGACAATGGGAATGCCTCGTCCAAGGTACATGCAGTAGAAAACACTAATAACAAGAATCCCGAGAAGGACGATTCCCTGAAACCCAATAAATCGAAATTCAAGAAAACCGCCCAAAAGAAGAATGAAAAGTTCAAAGGCCCATGCCATGTCTGTGGAAAAACCGGGCACTATAGTCGAGTATGCCAATATCACAAGTTTTAAAAAGAGGCAAGCGCGGTAGAAGAAGGCGATATTGTCGCCATGATCACTGAAGTGAATACTATTCAAGGAAAGGTTCTTGGTTGGTGGTATGATACTGCTGCTACCGTACATGTGTGCTACGACAGATCAAATTTCAAAACCTATGAGGAATTAACCGATGGTCAAGAAGCCCAAATGGGTAATGAAATCCGATCGAAGGTTGTTGGCAAAGGAACCGTAGAACTAATATTCACCTCTGGAAAGAAAGTGATTCTGACAAATGTCCTGCACGTCCCAGACACGAGGTGAAACTTAGTTTCTGGGGACCTTTTGGGCAAACCAGAGATAAGGGTGGTGTACGAATTAAGAAAACTGATTCTGTCCAAGAATGAGAATTTTGTCGGAAAGGAATATGCTTGTAACGGAATGGTCAAGTTTTCTCTTAATGAAAGTATCACTTCTACGTATATGGTTGAATCTATTGGACTGTAGCATGATAGACTAGCCCATATAGGGTATAATACCTTGAAGTCTATGGCTAAGAATGGTTTAATCTCATACACAGATAATGAAACCGATAAATGTGAAGTATGCATATGATCCTAAATGACGAAGAAACCCTTTCCAAATGTTGAAATATCATCTTAAATATTGGATCTTGTGCACAATGATATCTGTGAGTTAAATGACATTCTTAACCTTTATTAATGATTGATTTAGATATGTGTATGTTTATCTATTAAAGAGCAAAGATGAAGCATTGAACATGTTTAAAATATATAAAGCAGAAGTAGAGAATCAACTAAATAAGAAGATAAAAATTCTCTATAGCGATAGAGGAGGAGAATACTTCTCCAATGAATTCGATAACTTCTGTGAAGAACATGAACTAATACATCAATGTACAACGTCATATACACCTCAACAAAATAGAATAGCTGACAGGAAGAACAAAATATTAATAGAGATGATCAACTCAATGTTAATAAGAGCAAAATTGCCATTAAGTCTATGGGGTGAGGCATTGCTTGCAGCGTGCCATATACTAAACAGAATTCCGTCTAAAAAATATAAAATATTTCCATATGAAACATGGAGAGGTAGAAAACCTGACCTAGGATATCTTAAAGTATGAGGGTGTCTTTCATACTGCAGAACTCCTGATCCAAAAAGAACTAAGTTAGGACCCAGAGCTATTAAGTGCTCCTTCGTAGGGTATGTACAAAATAGTAAAACTTATAGACTTCTAGATCTAGAGTCTAATACCTTTATAGAATCAAGGGACGTTGAGTTATTTGAAAACTCACTATCCTTGGAATTAAAGGATAATGACGTCCAAACTCCTGATAGAGAACTAGATAGCACAACTCCACAGATAGTGGAAGCTTTTGTTGAACCTCGTAGAGAAGAGTTTAGGAGATGATTACATAGACTCACAATGCGTCATTTTCTATCTTGTAGAAGGAGATAGAGAAAATGTTGTAAGAAAAATACCTATAGTAATAATTATAAAAGATGATCCTAAAACATATAAAGAGGTTGTATCCTCTGGAGACTCAGCTTTCTAGAAAGAAGTTATAAACGATGAAATGAAATTTATAATGTCAAATCAAATATGGGAACTAGTAAATTTACCTCCAGGTTCTAGACCCATAGGTTACAATTGGGTATTTAGAAAGAAATATCACACTGATGAGACTATCCAAACCTTTAAAGCTCGACTAGTAGTTAAGGGTTTTAGACAAAAAGAAGAGATAAATTATTTTGACACATATTCACTTGTAGCTAGAATAACATCCATTAGGATATTATTTGTGCTAGCTTCCTTACAGCATCTTCACATCCACCAAATGGAAGTAAAGACTGTATTTCTGAATGGTGACCTCAATGAGGAGGTATACATGGAACAACCTGAAGGATTCGTTCTACTAGGAAATGAAAACAAAGTATGTAGATTAATTAAATCTTTATATGGACTAAAATAAGCACCAAAACAATGGCATGAGAAGTTTGATTCCAAAATACTATATCATGGTTTCATGCATAATGTATCTGATAAATGCATATATTCCAAAGTAGATGGTAGCTGCATGATTATTATTTGTCTGTATGTTGACGACATGTTAATAATAAGTAATAAAATGGAATGTATGACTAAAACGAAGAGGTTTTTATCTTCCGTATTCAAAATGAAGGATCTTGGACAAGTTGATACCATCATATGTATCAAAGTTAAAAAACATTATAGGGGTTATGCTTTGTGTCTCATTATATTGAAAAGATACTAAACAAGTTTAATCATTTAAATATATAAAAAGAACAAAAAACCGCATTTGATCCAAGTATCAAGCTAAAAGAGAATAACGGAGGAACAGTTGCACAATTAGAATAAGCGAGGGCTATAAGAAGTTTTATGCATGTTGTGTAATGCACTAGACCTGATATCGCATATGCTGTGAGTAAACTTAGTAGGTTTACTAGTAACCCCAGTACTGAACACTGGAATGTTATCAGTAGAGTCCTTAGTTACTTAAAAGCAACTAAAGACTTATGACTATTTTATTCAGAGTTTCCTGCCGTATTGGAAGGATATACCGATGCGAGCTAGATATCGAGTGCGAGGGACAACAAGTCTACTACAGGGTGGGTATTCACCCTAGGAGGTACAACTGTATCTTGGGGATCTAAGAAACAGACTTGCATAACGCACTCGACTATGAAGTCTGAATTCATAACCCTGGCTGCAACAGGCAAAGAGGCTGAGTGGGTAAGAGATCTCTTATTAGAATTTTCTTTCTCTGCGTAAAGCCCATATCGGTTGTGTCACTACATTGTGATAGTGAAGCCACATTAGCTAAAGCCTATAGCGACACATATAACAGTAAATCTAGACATATCAGTCTTAGACATGATTATGTCATACAATTGATTCGAGATGGAATCATTATTATTTTCTATGTGAAATTAAGCAATAATCTAATAGACCATTTCACTAAACCTCTACCGAGAGAGGTAGTAAAGGCTGCATCTAGAGGGATAAGGTTGAAATTCTTCAACCAAAGTTCCACTAGTGAGGGTAACCCAACCTAAAGTCAGAAAATCTCTAATTTCGGGTTTAATGGGTAAAAACAAGTCACTAATATGTGGAAAGTTTTTTCAGCACTAAAATATAAAACCTCATCCATAATAGATAAGTGTTGAGCATTACGAAAGAGGGTTGAGTCTTAGAACTCTTAATGAAATCCAGTATAAAGGACAAGTGTCTTATAGTAACGAAGACACTGCAAGGATTTCACCTATATGAACGTAGAAATAGTGCCATCTCTCATGAGAGTTAGGAGTTTCTCTTGGGATCGTTTACCAAATAAGATAAGCACATGGCCATTAATAGTGTTGAGAAAGATTATGGAAACTTTAAATAACACATAGCGAATATATGTGTGGTTTCTTCGACTTTGTTATCTAGGAATAACTGGTTCAACGTTACGACTACCGGTCATTTTGATAGAGTTTTGAGATACTTACACTAAGGAAATATTAAAATCGAAAGATATCTTTCTTTATGCATATAAGCTGATTATTCTTGCAGAAATGTTTTATCGAGTAAAATATATTTTTTAAAAATCAGTGGGGGGTTGTTATAAAATAATGATTTTATAATAAAATATAATATAATATATTAAAAAGTTTTTATAAAAAAGTTTTTGTGAGGGTTTTTTAGAATAGTCCCACATGAGAAAGGGAAGAAAACTTTTTGTGGTTTAAATGAATATGGTGGAGTACCTTATTATTTGCCCACATTGCCCGTAGACCATGGGACTTGCGTGTTCCAGTGCGTAGCAATGGAATGCGTGGGGGCGCTCGCTCGCACTTGCGCTCGAGTACGGCTTGGTCTCGGTCTTGGTCTTGGTCACGGGCTCGGTGCGAGGGCGTGGGCATGTGAGGCAGTATAGCTGTAGAGGCACTAGTGACGCACTTCGTACGTACGCATCGTGTTGCAGAGGGTCACTCATTCGCGACCTTAAGCGAGACGTGTGCGAGTCGCGGTGCGACTAGGTGGCTAAGGTGATTGGCTGGTTGGAAAGGAGACTAGAGGACAAGGAGAGGTCCTCCAGTATATATAGAGAGGCTGAATATGCCTGTTGCAGTAGAAGTGTAACTGTTGTGCCATTAGTGCAGAAACCATGCTGTAACTACTGTATGGCTAGCCCAACAGCTAGAAAACGGTTAGTCACTGTCTCACAACAGTTAGCATGCAGTAGTGGTTATAGCTCGTGCGCAACAGTCAGAAAACGGCTATAAACGGCTGATTTTCTCCAACAACTAGAAAATGGTCAATGGGATTTATTTATGGACCATAACCCTCAGCCACAACAGCCTATATAAACAGGGCCTGGATGGGTTTCCAAACCATCTCTCAACCCACTCCAGCAGACCCATACGGATTAAGACAACCACTCCTCTTTTATATTCCAGTGACTCCAGTAAGACAGCAAGGTTGAACCATTGCTTGAAGAACAGACCAGCGGTGTGGTTTAGAACGGTTCAACTGAACCAGTAGCTAAAGAACAGACCAGTGCAGTGGTCTAAATCACAAAATACAAAACTTTTCTTCTCTTTTCTTTCTAGGATTCTTCTTTTATTGTATTTTTGTCAGACTGTGTGTAATAGAGTTCTAGTAGTGGGCCTTCGTGTTTGCTGAAAACAGTCCCACATTAGGCTCGTCGTATCCTAGAAGCGGTTTGCCTGTAACTTATCAGCATACTCAATTTACATGAGCAGGGACAAATAAAGCTTTAAGGACCAACGTCTCATACGCGCTTTAACCTATCCTTTTTCAAGATCAATTTGATTTTTCGGTTTCCATATTTTACAGAAAAAATATTATTCTATAAATTTTTGTAACACTCCGAGCTTGAGGAGCATCCGCGCTTGCCTTCGCACCACGCGTATCTACACCAGCTGTATAGCTGGTGTGTGGTACACCAGCCAATCGGCTTCCCCTAATGCTTGGATCAAACACGAACATAAATGTGGGAGTCACATAGCACCGTCCAGTCGACACGTAGCTACTCGCAGTGTTACTACGCAATCCTTGTATCCATCCTTAATCCTAAAGCAGGGACCTCCCCAACCATCTATCCCCACTCACAAGGTGGGGCCCACCACCCCTTCCCTCGCGTCTTCTACTTTCCAGATTCTGTCACTGGGCGGACTTGTCCCTTAGTCGAGGACCACTGAGTCTCGTGTCCTATATCAAGAAGCTGTACATGCGGTACATGTGTACAAGATCCTGACCGTTCATCAGACAGATACTGAAGCAGATGGTTTGCAGATAATTTTTATTTTTATTTTAAAAGGATCACACTTGTGGGATGATCCAAAGCCCAATTTTAGGCCACCGATCAGATGGTTCAAATTGTCTGATCGGATTGACTTTTGATACATGGGTCGAAGAGGTATGTGCGCGTCGTGTAGCCTTACTCATCCATATGCATGCACACATGCTAAATATAGAACATGTGCACAAGATCTGAGCCTTCAACTGGGATCCTCAGGTAGGCCCCACCCTACAAAAATAAACTGACCGTCAAAACAATTTGTTTTTTCACTGGCCATTTTTTTTGTTTTGTATTTTCAGGTCATAAAATATAAAAGCCTACGTGAGAAAAGCTCACGTCCTGCGCGCAGATGTGCAGTGCTACAAACACGTGTGGAGAAGAGTCTGTTTTACATCCGTCACGGCCAGTGTCATGCCTGTGCCATCATCCACCTTACGTCAGGTCCCACCGACATCGGTGGATGTGGGGCGGACGCGGATTGCGTCCTAACCCCACCCGTCTCTGGCCACGAACGGGCAGTTATGTGGGCGAGCCCACCTTGATGTATCTGTTTATCTACGCC
Organism: Magnolia officinalis; assembly: GCA_021015155.1. Lineage (NCBI taxonomy): Eukaryota > Viridiplantae > Streptophyta > Magnoliopsida > Magnoliales > Magnoliaceae > Magnolia > Magnolia officinalis. The sequence continues at coordinate 17,794,865 of JAJHSJ010000006.1, forward strand.
GTCCATCTCTTCTCTCAGGTTATTTTAAGGCATGTGCACAAAATTAATGCAACCCAAGCTTATTATTTGGGGTGGTCCACTTGAGCGTTGGATCTGCCTCAATTTTTTGCACATACCTTGAAATGATAGGAGAGAATGGATGAACGGCATGGATAAACAGATACATCACGATGGGTCCGCCCATCATTATCCCCACTGTTTCCTGTGGTGGGGTCCACTTGAGCGTTGGATATGCTTCAGATGAAAAAATGGATGGACAGCGTGGATAAGCCACATACATTCACGGTATGCCCAACAGAGTTTACTCAGTACACAATACACTTCTATTTCTCGTTACCCAAATACAAAATCCCCAATCTCTTTCACAACAAAAGGATCTTTCATTTTTATTTTATTTTTCTCTTGGTGAATATTTTATCAAATCCACGTATAAGAAGAAGAAACAAAAAAAATCAAAGACAGAGAAAAATATATCTAACTCCAGATATAATATCAGTCCCAACGAGGCTGGTTGTGAATATCAAATACTCGGGCTGCATCATAAGTTAGTAATGAAATCTAGGCTGATCCAATTTTCCCTCAGCAATGTTTTTCAGTTCCTCTGTTTTTTCAATCTCAGGTTCTTGTTCTTTCTTTAGAGGTTTGTTAAGCCCACGTGCTTGTGGAGCAGTTCCCACTGTCAGACAACTGCAGATGCCCATGTGGCACACAATCGAGGGATCTGAGCTTTCCATCAGGTGGCCCACACGGTTCTGATCTCCTGGCCTGAAATCAGGTGGCTACTTGTATACAAAACAAAAGGATGTTTTCGCCCTCTTTTTTTTTGCTTAATTGTTGCCCACTTATTGAAGTGGTTAGGAATTTTTTCATTTGGGATATTGTCTGGCCATGCGCCAGCGTGGTCCAAAACACCAACATTTGGATCTCAATCATGGACCCATCACAACTCTCCTTCAGGCATCACATAGTTTTAGCATTCCTAATCCATTTAGGAGATTGTGCGTGTATCACAGTCTAAGTGTATCCCTACAAATTTGAGACTGATGAGTGGGGCTCACCAGTATGCCCTTAGGAAAATCTAGTGTTGTAATAGATGTCTTAAATCGAGTCTGTTACTGGGTCTATTGATGCAATCGGCAGTTTGTTCGATGTCACCTTCGATGGCATTGAACAGTCCTTGATCCTATCGATGTTTTCTAGATTTTTTTCAGCTAGTCGTTGGACTAATTAGGCACTTTTTCGATGTCATCGATGAGTATTCGATGCCATCGAGAATTTCTAGAAAATTATGTTGTCTTTGAACAATTGAGGTGTTAGTTCAATACCATCGACAAGGCTTCAATGGCATCGACAGATTCTCTACTCAGATTTTTCGCAAAATTATGAAATTGTGGAATTCATTTCCAACTTCGTTTGTGATTCTTTCCAAAGCTATATTGGAAGTATTCTAAGGGTTTTTAAATTGTCCTAGGGTTTCAAAGGGTGTAGCAAGTGTGAGATTTGAGTGTAAGATTTGAGGTAAGCTCTTTCTCTTTGTAATTTCTGCTTTCATAGTGATCATCTGACGCTTTGTGCCGTGGTTTTTTCCTGAAAGGGTTTTTCCACCTTAAATCGCTGCGTACTTCTCCTTTTTGCTTGGTGCTTTTGGATTGCTATCTTTGATTCATCTATATATGCTTCCACAATTTCCCCAAGAACTCTTGTACTCCACTCATGCAAACCTTTAAAAAAAAAAAAAAAAAATTTAAAAAAATTAAAAAGTGACCAAATAAATTTTCAACCTAAATATTATACAATCATGTCTTTTTTTTACTTTTTTGAAAATGCATTCTTAACACCCAAATGATTCACTATAAAGAAAGAGCAATATGACTCCTAACAATTTACTAAAGTTCACATGCTCGATGCATTTGATTCTTTCTTTTTCATTCACAAAGATGGCAACTGATGTCATTAATACTACTTGTATCGCATATTTCGGCATGCCTATGGTGATGTAAGATGGAGACCAAATCCATCACCATCTCTACCCATGTTAGACAGCACTAGCTAGAAACAGACCCAACATTTATTTCTTTTCATAACAACATCTTAAATATACATTGCCTAATGCACTTATGAATGTATACATACGAATTTGCGAAAATAAGAAAGAGGAATGGATCTCCTGTCTTTATTTTTCTGCTCCATCCGTATTGGTTTGTTCAGGAGGGTAACTTGCAGGATGCTCATCTGTCAAGATTCCCATGCCTGCAACATAAGGCTGAGAAAAACCATCGTTGAAGCCATCATCGCCGCGATCGTCAGTGGTGTCGGATAAACATAAGAGAGAGGCTAAGAATCTCCTCTGTGCATGTCAACTTAAGAGGAAGGAAATCAGAAGAGAGCAGTTCCAGACGTGGGGAGCCTACTGCAATTTTCACGAACCCATCCAATCTTCTGCTTCTCGTTGTCGTAGATTACCATGAGATCTTGAAGCGAGATGTCTGTGTGATTACCATGAAGGGGAAAAGCAATCAATTCAAGGGCAAGTAGAATTAGAGAGGGCCCCATCATGGGATGGACCATTACTTAATATCTCCAATATCCAATGATCATAGCCAACAGAATGGACAACTACAAACAAACATCCACACTTAATAGGTGCCCACTTGGGTTATCTCCCACACAACAGGTCCATCAGATGGACAGTTCAGATCACTAAAGCTGGCCCCACATGTACAGTTTACTAGGCAGATGAGAGAATGCTCAGTACTAACTGCTAAGCATAGTTCAAAAACTCGAAATCTCGTCTTGACTCCATGTTCAGCCATGTTGGGTTGACTCAGAGACTTAGGTGAGTCTTTATTTGACTCGACTTGATATCTAAAAATCAACTTAATAATGTTTATAAATATTTTACATTTGTTGTGTATGGATAAAATCATCTAGAGTCACATCGAGTTGAGATTGAGTCACACTGACCTGTGAGTTCCATGGTGACTCAACCTGAACTCTCGTCAAGTCAAGTCAGCTCAGCCGAGTTTCAAGTCAAATCACCAAGTTTTAGAACTATGGTGCTTTGCTTCTTTTGTTAAAGTTCTTACCTCCAATGACGTTGAGATCTTGCAGTCCGCCCTCACTGCCATTCAGAATCCCCAAGCAAACATTGCCACGCCCCTGAAGAAAACAAAACATCAACAACAACAGCTTATTAGAAGTCAGTTGAGCAAGATGCAGCATCAGTCATTCATTTTCTGTTGTTTTTTTTTTTTTTCTTATTATTTATTTATTTTTTCTTCCATGATGTTTGAAGGTTGAGTATGTGCTTACTGAGATGATCAGATAACCTTCAAGAGGTATTTCCAGCGTAGCTTTCTTGCCATTTGCAAAGATCAGAATCAAGGGCTTGAAGTATTCCTTGACTTCGAGTATAGATTTGAACCTTCTCGAACCTTTCCAGCACAAAGAAAGTGTTTTGTCTTCGGACACTTCTTTCAGTGGTTTTCCAGATAAACTTTTCTTCAACTTGAAACAGAAGCATTGAGTCAGTTCCCATCTAGATGGAGTAGTTCATAAAGATGATAAAACTTACAAGCTGCATTTGGATTCACTATTGAATCAAATTGCAATGATTAGTTTGATGAAGAGGAAATTACTAAAATGAATGAGGAAGCAGCTGGATCCTTACTCTTGCTCCGGTGGTGGACTCTTAGGAGTTTTCAACACCCGGTCAAGGGTTCGACCATCCATAGGTGGTGAAATCCCACTACGGCGTGAGCATGTGGGGTGTGTGTGCGTGTGTTTTTTTTTTTTTAAAAAAGAAAGAATGAGGAAGCAGCCCTCAAGTTGCAGTTGCATTACCGCCCTCGGTATGAATGCTAAGAAAGGTACCATTTCCACTCATTGAACTAATTGTTGCAACTGGATTCAGTAATGCATCCAAACAAGGATCAACATCCATCCTTGTTTTCACTCACTGTGGAAACGAATGCTTCGTAAGGCTGCGAAGCGAAGTAAGTGTACGTGCTTCCACTGTCAAAAACAACCAGAAGATCTTTCACACCAATAGGCTGCTTTCCAAAGATGATATTCATGGGACCAGGAGAGTATCTACTGCAAGAAAGAACATGTGACCCATTAAAGGAAGAGGGATTTTGAGTAAGAAACAAAAGTACCAGTGGAGGACGACAAGGCTTACTGAAATCGATTGCGAGACATTGATGTCCAAGTCACCCCTGAAGAAGGTATGATGCTGTCTCCGAAGAATAAATATCCTCCACCTTGTCCGCTGATACAGTGGCCAATCACATTTCTTACAAGATTGAGTCCTCGCAGCTGAGATAAAATACTAGATTTGCCATTTCCAAGGCCAAGAACTCCATCAGTCATAAGAGTGGAGGTTGAACTGGAGCCTCCTTGGTTGTATCCACATCTGTAGATGAGAACCAGAAAAAGACATCTTATATAAGAGAGAGGAGATAGAACAGCAACGGCAGCACATAACTCAAAAGACTGTTTGGACATCCGCGCATTCACGAATTGGGCAATCCATGAATCAACTCATCAATGGGGCAGATGGAACATTTGAGAATTGCATGAGAATACAAAAAATACTGAAAGTAGTTAATGGTTCGTTACCCAAAAGTTAGACTGGGTTGAGCGAGAGAGCCGGAGGACATGTGGAGTGAGAAAGTGTCCCGCACAAGGACACCATCAGAGAAGCCACCGTCAGCATACGTGATCTGGTAGTCACATTGATCATGAGGCTCCTCGCATGTGTAAGGGATGAGGGAGGGGCTGGCCGCACAGAGGGGGTCCTTACAGAAGACAAGCTTGTTCCTCGCAGGTTTGTAAGGTGGGTGGGGACCCTGCCAAACCAGAAAATATAACAGAGATAAGAGATAGGGATAGGATTCATAGGAAGCATTTAGGACTAGAGAAATAGCAACATCTAAGCAGGCAATGAAGATAGTGTTTGTTTTACATTGTAGCAGCTGACACAAGGGGCATCGCATTGGACCCATGTAAGGTCGCTGCCTGTGTCGATGTCGAGGAAGTACTTCTTGGGTGGATTTCCAATGCTGATGCTAACGTAGTATAACCTGCATAGTATTGTGATATTAGGGGCTGTCTGTTTTTCTAATTACATATGCAAATACGGGTAAATACGCAATCATTACTCAACATCACAAAAAGAAAGAAATCATGGCAAGATAGAAATGCATCGGTCTATAAAAATTAGGTAAGGATTCAACCCAGTTTTTATCAATTTCTGATAGATAAAAGCATGGATGCATGCCTTTTATGTGTGTTTGGAAGAGCTCTAAAATTGAATTGCAATTTTAAGTTCTAATAAAGAGAAAATAGCTGAATTTGTAATTTCCTTCTATAGCATTCATGTTGAGGATCTGCTCTCCAAATTGAAATCTTTTTAATTTCAGGTTGGAATTGAAAGAAATGTAACTGTAATTTGTGGGCTACTTCCTCACCATGGATACTAGGAAATTTCTGTTAATTGAGAACTGAAACCACACAGAAAAAGGTATTGGCATCTTTTGCACCAACATTCCATGTCCGTGGGACTAAGTACCATGAAAATGGAATGGGAATGCCCCCGCCCCCCCCCCAGAAGATAACCCTCCTCGAAAATCAGGCTGATTTACACACTTGAATCTTAATCCAGACCGTCGACTGTATGTTGATTTCATAGGTGGGGCCTACTGTGATGTTTATGAGAAATCCACCCCGTCCATCTGTTTTGCTAGATCATGTTATGACATTGGCCAAAAATTGAGGTAGATCCAAAAATCAAGTGGGCGGCACGACAGGAAACAGTAAGGATTGAACTCCACCGTTGAAACATTCATGGGGCCACAGAAGTTTTGAATGAGGATAATATTTTTGCGTTTTCAGTTCATCCCAGCAGGAATTACTTTCTTAACGGTATGGATGGCATAAAAACATCACCGTCGACCCATGGAGATTTCAACGGTAGCCATTCCCCTTTTCTGTCGTTCGGCCCACTTGAGTTTCGGATCTGCCTCAATTTTAGGGCCCTTGCCGTAAAATGATCTGGGAAAATGGATGGACGGGGTGGATTTCTCACCAACATAACAATGGCCCGCACCTAGCTTACTGTCGCAGGCAATCCGCCTCCTCCCAAAACCCGCAATTTCGACCCGAATTTTGAAGTGACAGAAACCCACAACAAATCAAGACCCGATAACTCCTCTGATCGCATTTTCGGACCAACCCAAACGCCGAGAGAATCAGTTCGGCATCCGTTTCACAACGCTAACATCACAAAATCAGATTTAGAAAGACATCCAAACACACCCCTTCACTTCCAATTGAAAAGAACAACTTCACTTCTACTATGCAAGAAAGAGTGATTTTACTTGGATTATGTGTGTGTGAGAGAGAGAGAGAGAGAGAGAGAGAGAGAGAGAGAGAGAGAGAGAGAGAGAGAGAGAGAGAGAGTACCCGACGGGGTATACATTCCCGAAGATGGGGAAGACGGAGGAACCTGGACCGTTAGATGATGAAGATGATGATACTGATAGAGACTCCCTTCTCTTGGGTTGCTGCGTGTTTGATGCAGCCGAGCAGGTTTGGAATGTCAGCAGCAGCATCAACAACAGAAACACAAAAGCCTCTTTCTCCTTTCTGCCCATTTCTCTTTACCTTTTTTACTGAAATATCCGAAGCAGAGATCACTTGTTTTCCTCTCTCGGACACCAGTCCTGGAAATACGCCTTTTAAGTGGGGTTGCAGGTACTCTAGTCTGCTCTTCTTCATTTATAGCGAGTGACGCGACGATGATGTGGCCCCACATCAGTTTCCCTCTTGCTTCCTTGACTTAGTGCCTGTTTCATTTTCTAATTACAGAGGTAATTCATGATAAATGGGTAATAATTATTTACCTCCGTGCTCCTCACTTCACCCGAGGAGAAAAAAGATAAATTGTGGGGCCCACTTTGATGTTGGTATATTATCCACACCGTCCAACCCTTTAACCAACTCATTTTAGGGCATGACCCAAAAAAAGGAGGCAGATCCAAAGATCAAGTAGACCACACTAATGGAAATAATCGGAATTGAATTCATACTATTGAAAGCTTCTGGAAGACTCAGAAGTTTTGAATTAAGCTAATATTTTTGTTTTCACTTTTTTCGTGACTGTGTGACCTTATTAACAGGTTGGATGACAAATAAACATTACTATAAGCCCTAAGGGAAAAACAACTTTCAATCATTGACGTTTTAATTATCATTATTTCATAAGATGTTGTCCACTTGAGCTTTTGATTTTCCTCATTTTTTGGTTTACAACTTAAAATGTATTTTCAAAAGTATGGATGGTGTGGATAACTCATATATATCATGGTGGGGCCTACATATTTAAATCAATAATAACAACCTTTGTATGGACCGATTTTCGAAACGTAATTACCGGCGACTTTCAAAAAGTAATAATCAGGTAATTCCTTGTATTTACAAGTAACAGACATTGCGGATTTTCTTCGAAAGTCCTTCTCATGAAGTTCCTTCAACGGGAAGCTACGTGGGATTGCGTATTGGCTGATGAGTGGTGATATGGCTGGTGTGGGTACGTGTCGTGTGAAGACGAGCGTTGCTGCTCCTCGAACTCCGAGTTTTACGAACGGTTCGGAGATCAAAGTTACATGGCACGCAGAATGATGTATTTATTATATCCATACCGTTCATTCGATTTTTTAAGATCATTCTAGAGAATTATACCGAAAAAGATTCATATCCAAAGCTTAAGTGGACCACACAAGAAATAGCAGTGGGACAATGATTCTCACCGTTAAAACATTCGTGGGCTCACCATATCGTTTATTTTTCATCCAATCTGTTCATAAAGTCACACAGACCTGGATGAAGTGGAAAAACAGATACAGTGTTATCCAAAACTTCCGCGACCCTAAAAGGTTTTAAATGGTAAACGTTCAATCTACCACAGCTTTTTTTAGTGTGGTCTACTTGATCTTTGGATCTATCTTAATTTTCGGTTGAAGCCTTAGTAAGAGCTGGCCAAATGAAATGACGGTTGTGATATAAAACATACCTTATCATGGGACCACAGAACTTGGTGACGTCAACACAACAGCCACATTGGTGGTGTGTGGTATGCCAGCCAATCCGCTTGCAGATACGTGGGACTGGCTATTGAACTGACGTTACCAAGTTCTGTGAACCCAACCTGATGTATGTTTTGCATCTACACCGTACATCTATTTGGAGAGATCATATTAAGGTATGAGCAAGAATGAGTCGGATCTAAAGCTCAAGTGGACCCACCACAGAAAACGGTGGGGAGAGTGACGCCCGCCGTTAAAAACTTACAAAGGACACGGAAGTTCTCGATGAAGCTGATATTTGTGTTTTCCCTTCTTTCATGTGTGCGTTAACACATGAACAGGTTAGATCTCAAATAAATAAAGATCGACCTTAGTAAGATTTCAAGGGTGAGCGTCACTCTCCTCAATGTTTTCTGTGGTGGGTCCACTTCATCTTTGGATCTGATTCATTCTTTTGATCTTTTGGTCATGCCCTAAAATGATCACTCCAAATGGATGAACAGTGTAGATATAACACATACATCATGGTGGCCCCCATAGAACTTGGTGAAGTCAATTCAACAGCAAGTCTCGCTACCCAACTTAATCTGTGTCAATTTATGAGAAATCGACTCAGCTTTTTCATTCTTAGAAAATCACACGAGGATATGTATAAAATTTGAAACTCATGTAATATACGGGTAAGGAAATACCTACAGCTGAAATTTCTCTGTTTCCAGTGGGATGGGTATATGTCATCCATGCGGCTCATAAGGTCCTAATGAGGTGAACTGAAAACATAAAAATAATACCTTGATTCAAAACTTCGCACTTATAATTGTTTCAACATGGATACCACTTTTTTGGATGTGCCTCAATTTTAACATCATGTCTGAAAATGATCTAGAAAAACGATGTACTGGATCTATTTAATTCTGGTAAACATCAGATTAGGACCCACCTAGCTTCCTGGAGGAACTACTAGGAAAGCATAAGCAATTAATCCATTTCCTCCTTATGTTGGCAATAGGTTTGTTATCTGACATGTGTGGTGTGCATGCATGTTACAATTGATATAACGGCTCGATTCAAACTGATCAACTTTGATCCCATGTGCTAAAATAAGTTGATATGCCCAATAGGAACATATATGACAAGAATATGAGAAGATTGATCGCCTACTTAACCACTTTTAGAATTTTCTAATGATCAGGTTACAATCGAAGGGTGAAGTTTTTCTTTCGAAAGTGGGTTGCGTTTTGTTTTTCACAAAAAACTATTTTTTTAAATATATTAGTGCAATGAGATAAAAGAAAAAACTTATAATTAATCATTAGAAGCAATTGTAAGAATGCATCTATTAAAAGAATGACTTAATATTGAATAAGGATTAAGTCTAACGTATGAGCGTAGACCTGTATTACAACTAAGAACTATCATTAAGAATTACTACTAGTGGATTATTGCTACTTTTATGATAAACCAAGATAAAAGATAGATTTGTTTTGATTTGACTGTATGTTGTTGATTGGGTTCCTTGCTCTATTAATTTCCTTTACTACTTATAGATTTCTCATGTTGCTTTTCTTTAAACGTTTCTGTCATTCAATTCATCAGTTATGGTAATTGAAGAGTCTTCTCTCTAGATAAATTTTTTGTTACATTTTTTTTTTTTTTTTTTTATTGTTCATCTTCTCTCGGTCAAGCTCTGTGTAACGACCTAAATTTTGAGGGCCAAGTAGATACTCGACTCCCGATATTCTGGGCATCACTTATGTTTTACAGAAGTGAGTTTTATGCTTCATTTACTTGGCATGTGAGCATTTGATGAATTAAAATGGATCATGCAACTTACACTAAAATGAATGTAACTTTAACTCAAAATACGACTATCAATAAGACATGTATAGGCTTAGCGAATGAGACCACGTCCCAGCAAAATACATATGATTCCAAAATACAAAATGATTCGACCTTAATGTCTCATCGCTAGCCCTGGGGCAGCCTATGGTAGTCTGCTCAACAACTGGAAATACGAGAGCTCCTCTTTTGATTCCACGGTCGCCTCCTCTAGTGCGTTGGACTCCATGGTACTTGCATATATGATAGAGTCTATTTGGTGCTTTAAAACACTGTCTCAGAGTGGGAGTGAGTGATCAACTCAGTGGTTCCATTAACATCAAGTTACACAAGTTATCAATTCCTGTAACGCCCTGAAAATCAGGGGTCGTGCATACACTCAACTCCCGAGTTCCCGGGGTCACTTATGACCGGTTTTCATTAATTTTGTGATTAATCCAATCAATGCGCAGTCTGGAAAATCCTGGAACATGAAGCACAATCACACGAGTCTACTGAAATGAAAGAGACCAAAAGCGAATACATATATATACATGTCCAAAAGAATAAAGGGGTCGCACATGGCGTCACCCAACAAAATTCCAAAAGAATAACGAGTCCAAAAAGAATAAGACTGAGCCCACAGCTCAGCGATTCGATCCCACCTCTCCTGCTGGCGGAAAACCATCCATCAACTGGAAGTATGACAACTCCTTCTCCTCATCGAGAGTAGCATCGCCATGCTCCACCTGCTCCGCCTCCCCTGCATCTATGAGAGAGTCTGGTTGGTGTTTTAAAATACCGTCCCAGAGTGGGAGTGAGTGATCAACTCAGTGTGTACTATTAGTCTTAAGTTATAACAGGCATCAATTGTAATATGAACTTAATGAAAAACAAACAACAATCAACACCTAACAACTCTTATTAAATGCGCATGCATGCAGGATAATATGATGCATGCCCTCGCCACAACGCTCCCTCAAGCGACTCTATCTAACGATCGCATATGATCACACTCCCTCAGAGCGACCTCGACTTCCGAGTCGCCACCCTAACTAATGCGATACAATGCGATCGTGTTAGCCGAGTGATTAGTTAAGTCCATTCATCCAGCAAGTTGGGGAATCTGATACACCCCACGTATTAATGCCCTAAGCTGGTTGTAAGGCCAAAGCCTCATCAACGCGTGAGGCCGAGACCCCGCGGTCCGTGATCCCGTCGGGTTCCTCATCCCCGACTTCAAGCACATGAGGAGTGCCGAGAGAAAGGGATCGCTCGCGGTCACTACGGGGAGGCGCGGTACCCCAGCGTAGGCCGATAGCTCGGACACAGTGTCCCATTCCACCATGCCCGGCTCACGAGACTGTGGACCAGTTGCAATCTAGTTATCAATGGGCTACAATGGTTGTAAGGTGTTCCAGGTTCCATACATAGGTGAGCAAACATGGTTAACAACAAGGTTGGTCAGGCAGTATGCTAGACAGCACGAGTCAGGCGAGCGTGAGACGAGTGACATCAGACATAAGGGACCCGTGTAGTCGAACTACAACCACCCAAACACTCCCGCCGAATCCACGGATCTAGCCCTAGCGTAGTCTTACCGATGGGACTACCGTCTCTCATCATGTTCCTGACCAACCCAAAAGGGTAAAGGAGATCCATAACATGCCAACTATCCAAGTCATCAAGTAACATATCAACATCATGTTTTTATGCATCTCAAGCATACGAATTAAATACTACTAACAAGCAAGCTATCGCTATCATGAAACAAAGTGTGAGTTGTGTGGATTTATGAGGAAGTTAAGCACTTCCTCCATCTCAAGAAATCATGTGCACAAGAGTAATGAATCATATATATTATGAAGCACAACATATGAAAAAAACAATAAAGTATGAGCATGTGATCATCCATACATACAATCATATAAGAGGCAAGAACAACATCATGAGAGCTAAGCATGCACATCCATACCATTCCAACAAACATATAATTTCCTAGGATTTCTCTAGAATTTCAAATATAACACCCAAGTAATCAAAATCATTAAGCTCGTACTAAAATTGGTGCTAGGCCACATAAGAACAATAGTCTGCACCTTCGGATCGTTGAAGATTGGGAAAAACGTCCTAGGAAAGAGGGCTTGAGGTCGATCGGCCGGAATCCCTAAAGGAAGCCCCCGCATGTGAGAAATCCAAGCCAAACCTTCTTAATACATGAATTTTCAAGAAGAAGGGTTGAAGGATCTTACCTAAACGACCTACGGATGATCGTTGAAATTATGGTGGAGAGTTTCTCCTTTGAGGAGAGGTAAGGAGTTGAAAGGGTTGGTTATCTAGGGCCCCACCTTGATTTAGGGTCCACCCTAGCTCAATTCCACTCACACTTTCTTCTCCTTTACTCTCTTGCTCTCCCCTTTGCTCTTGGTAGTTGTGGTAAATGAGAAAGAGTTATGAGAGCTAGGGTTTTGTTTCCTAGAATTGGGTCTTTTGACCCCAAGCTTCCACAAATTCCCAAAATAGCCTTATACGATTCCCTATTGGTGTTGGGGCGGCCTTAACACCCCTCTGACCACCAAACTTGGTGTGTAGGTGCCTTATGGCCCTGTGAGGGGCCATATAAAATCTGGGAACAAACGAATGAACGGACATGGGGTCTGAGCATAAGATTCTGATCTTTAAGTGGCCTTGTGGGGCCCATTTCGGTGATTGGAGCAGTTCTGGTGGCCCTTTGGCCATGAAACCTACAGGATAGGTGATCCATTGCCCAATAAAGGGCCATGCAAAATTTGGGAGCGATCAGATATGGGGTTTGATCGCATGGGTCTGATTTACGATCAATGGTCACCGTTCCACGATCGGGTCTCAGATTTGGTGGACGGGTGTAGAAAAATACATTGAACTGTCACCGCAAATTTGAAAGAAATCCGACGGTTGAAACGCCTGATATCTCGACTTTATTGGCAAGTGCCAGATTTCAATCTGGCATTGGTGGGGTGCATTTGGCAAATGCCAGATCCCAATTCTGGGTGTCCACTGGGTCCGCAGTCCGCAATGGACCACAAGCCCAGTGAGATCTATGATTTTCTAAACTTTCGAATTTTTCTGACTCTCCTCGGTCGTTGGGTGGCCCACATGGGCTGTTATTAAGTGTAAACAGGCCATCTGACCTGGCGGGCCACACTTGGTCCAATCATGACCAGACAAGTCTAGTCTAATGGGCTAATCGTATGTTTAATTTACTAGTGGTACCTCACCCTAAGCAGTTTAAACGGATGATCTTGCGGCAAATCCTATGTGGACGCCCCAGGACACTGTGCTGGTTGGACGGGACGTTACAATTCCGCAAGCACAATTAATGATAAAGCAACTTAAACGTTCAGTTCCTAGATACTCTTATTAATGCACATGCATGCTATTATGAGATTATGCATGTCCTCACAATCCAACACTCCCTCATAGTGACTCCGACTCCTCGTTCGCAAATTGCTAACACTCCATCATCACGCGATCACAACGCTCAAGTTGTCATACATATACTAATGCAATTCGATAAGTGATCATGTTAGCCGAGAATTTAGTTAAGTCCGTTTGTCTAACAAAATTGGGGAAGCTGAGACGCATCCACTTAATCAATGGCCTTAACCCAATCGCTAGGTCCAGGGCGGTCGTGACGGCCCTATGTTTGCGATCATTGACCCCTTTGAGTTCATCATTCCTAGTTAAACACATATGATAGGCAATGTTTGTTAATTAAGTTTTTTCGCTGTCACTACGTGGACACTCGTTACCACAGCGTAGACCGACAGTGCGGACACGGTGTCCCATACTACCATGCTCGGCTCTCGAGACTTGGGTATTGTATTGCTAACGGTTATAAGTGGGTCTTCTAAGGGTGTGGGGTGCCCCAGATTCAAGCAAGCGTGATCATACATGATAAACACACATAGTTGGTTGACTAGTGGATTAGTTTAGCTGACTTAAGCGAACTACGACGCAACCGGCACTGGGTGCGAGCATCCCGTGTAGTCTGACTACTATCGCTTGTCCGCATTCGGCCTGGATCAGTCTGACTGACCAGGGGTAGCCGACCCAATGGAGATATCCTCGTGAGTTTACGATTCGCTGGCCAACCCAATTATCCAATTAGCTGCAATAAAACAGTATGCCTCATACATTACTTATTTCAAGAGCATGAAAGAGTCCATATCAGTAAATCAGGATGTCTTATTTAATTCATGCATTCTATTGAACATGTGGGTGCACTACTCAATTCGTCACAAATTGCAACGTTAAAACAAGCAAGTGCATGTGTCAGGGGATAATGTAGAGTATGGGCAAAAATTTTAGTAAATCCAGCCTACTCTAGCATTAAATTTATGGAGGACAATCAATATAAGGGGTGCTCACTGATTAGTATGCAATCACATTTTTACTACACAATCATTATTTGCGACATAGGTTTAATAATTGGCAACCTAAAGGTAATGGTCCGCACCTATAAGTGGTTTATCGAATTTCTAATGCCGCTCTTAGGATTTAGGTCCATAGATTGACGTATTGGTGCCCTGCACTGATGAGATTAGTTTGTAGGGGCGCATGTAAATGGCCTCTAAGGCCCAAATCACGAGATGAGTTCGGTAATTACCTCTCTCTTATTATCGAGTCGTTTCCTATAGCGTGACGCAGTTGTGGGTTATGTTGCAACTCGTGGTGGTAGGAAAAATCTCCTAATTCAGCTCCCCCACATGCCCCTTCTCACCTTCTCTCCTCACTCCCTCTCCCTGCTACAATAAAATTCACATGGGAGTGAAGGAGTGAAAATCCAGGCTATTTATAGCCCCGGATAAGTGTGCAAATGGCCCAGGAGTCTCTTTCCTATTAAACTTGTCCCTGGGAGGCTCTCTTTGGCCTATAAGGTCCCTTTTGGGGCCAGCTGGCCTATCTATACCAAAGGGCAGGTGCCTCACCATGGGATCTATGGTTGGTCATGGTTGGGCAGAGATCGAATGCTTCGATCAACCGTGGGGACCCCATTCACGATGGACGATCGTTGATGATCAATCGAGGATGTGGCTATACCTATACGAATGCGATCGGAGAAATATCTTTAACTCGTGCCTCGAGTTTGGTTACAATCCGACGGTCGGAAAGTCACAACTTCGTGAAAGAGCGGGGGAACCTATTTTACTTAATTTTCAGATTCATGCCTAGAACAATGTAATTGCTTAGCCATGTAAAAACATCAATTTCGACTATCTTGATCGAACTTAGCCATTTTAGTCGAAAAATATTGAATTCGACTGTCTTGGTTGAAAAATGTTAAATTCTGCCATATTGATCGAATTTAGCCATCTTGATCGAAAAATGTTGTATTTGACTATTTTGGTTGAAATCAATTATCTGGATCGAAAAACATTAAACTCAGTTATAACAATGGAGAATGTTAGTCAATCCATTCCAAATAATACTCATGGTAGAATGAAGTGATAGTAAAATCAAGAATTTATATGTATTTCCAATCCTCACTTTTTACTATAGTGCAGCCCACTTGAGTTTTGGATCTCCCTCGTTTCCGGGAGCTATGTCATCGGTAGATTTCTCACAAACGTTGTCGTGGCCCCTAACTAGCTTCCTGTCGCTGGAGGCTCCTTAATTAGAGTGGTTTTCGCAAGCAATCCATATCCAGAAACAGTACACGCGGCGTCATCTGATGAGAGCTGGACCATCCATCAGGGGAGCGCGGAGGTTCTCGTCTGGCCTCTGTCGCTATTTACAATTCTAACTAATGTTGCCACGCACTGGAGCCCACATGCTGAGTAGTCCAGTAATCGGAACCGTCCATCTTATGAACTCTATGCTACATAGACCACCGAACGGGTGATTGCGACCAATAGTGTCAAAAGAATAAATTCGACGGTTGGTTGGACGTTCTACCCTGGCTTGTTTTAACCGTAAGCAAGGCCTTCCAAAAGAGAGTGACGCCTCTGTATTTTGGAAGCTTTTTCATTTGCGCCTTTGTTTTCCATCCACTGAAGGCCCTAAAATTGAGAGGATAGAATTGTTTTATCTCAGAGAAATTTCATCCATGGTACATCCATGATGAATCTGAATAGACCAACGGTTTCGATTAGAAAATCATAGGGCCCAGTTATATAAACTTAAAATCGGAGCATACTGAGTTAATCGCCAGTCGAAGACCATAAAAATACGCGTGGCGGCTACTGACAAGTAAAGAAAATCTTGTTATTATGAATTTACATTCCCGTTTTCACTCCCAATCAAACAGGACTCGGATTCGGTAGTGACTCGGATACGATCGGCACTGGCTGCGAACCTGTTGCCAGTTACCACTTACCAGGGTGAGACCCTGACCGTATGTGGGGCCACCTTGACGTATTTGTTGTATATCAGTGCCATCCATCTGTCTTTCCATCTCATTTTAGGACGTGATCCCAAAAATTAAGATCTAAATCTCAGGTGTACCATAGCACTAGAAACAGTGATAAATGATTATTAAGGGTGTGTTTGGACGGGCCCATCCCATGGGATTGGATTGTATTAGGGTGGATGGCAAGTAATGATGGCTGTGTCAGTGGATTGCTGGCAATCCCATGGGATTGCTATATCCAGGAATTAACCACCGAGAATGTTTGGCTCGCTTGGCCAATCCTGGGATTACGTCAGCCAATCCCGGGATTGCTCCGTCTAACCAAACATGTCCCAAGCAAAATAAATGGGATTAAGAGGGATTGAGTGGATTTCAAGGTAATGATGGTGATGTCAGTGGATTGCTTGCAATCCCATGGAATTGCTATATCTAACTTCTGCCTGTTTGGCACACCCAGCCAAATCTCGGGATTGCTCCTTCCAATCCATCCTAATACAACCTAATACCATCCACCCTGCCCGGCTAAACAGGCCCTAAAAAGTTTTTGTGGGATGCGAATGTTTTGGATCAAGCTGATATTTTTATTTTCCCTTCAATCAGTTCTTCTTGACATTATCAAGAGATTGGATGGCAAATAAACATTGCTAAAATCTTACCATAGATTATTTGGAATTTTTAATGATGAGGCACTCAAACACTATTATTTCTTACATTTGAATCTACTTAATTTTTAGGACCATAGGCTGGAGAAATGGATGGACGTAGACCCTGACGGTAGGGCCCATGTTGGTTCCAGGTTGCATCATCAAGGTGGGCCCTATAATCAGGGTCTCATCCACATCGTTAATTCCATGTTGCAGCCAAATCACGTTCCCGATTACCTATGTCCATAGTGGTTAGTGCTCGAATGGTCACACTGGAGCCCAACTTGGGTAAGACCTTAGAACTAGTAATGTGGGTAAGACCCTGATGGTAGAGACTACCTCGGTGTGTTCATCATATATCAGGCTGTTCATCCATAGATACGAATTTCAAGTGAACCACACCACCAGAAACAGTAGTCATAGAAGACTCACCATTAAAAACTTCTCTGTGTCTACCATAATGTTTATTAAACATTCAACCTATTGATAAGTTCACACAAATCTAGATCAAACCAAAAAACAAATATCAACTCATGTAAAACTTATTTATTTTATGAAAAGTTTTTAATGATCAATAATTATTGTTTCCAATATTGTCGTCTACTTGAAATTTGAATCTAGTTTAGTTTTAAAAGGACAGGATAAAATAAGTTGGAAAAATAGATGAACAACATGAATATACAATGCATACATTGAGGTGGGCTTCTATAGTGAGGATCTCACCGGCATCCCTAGTTCCGGGTGCAGCTTGATTTTATCCATACATTCCATCGGTTTTCCAACTCATAACGAGTGATCTAAATCTCATGAGAATCACACCATAGAAATAGTGGTGATTGAATATACTTACCATTAAAAAATTTCTAAAACCCACTGTAGTATTTATTTGCAGTCTGACTTGCAACCTTAAATGAAAGGAAAACATAAATATCAGCTTAATACGAGGCGCTAGTGAGCCCCTGTGAATTTTTAATGATGGCCGTTCACTCACCTTTGTTTCCCATGGTGTGGTCCACCTTAGATTTGGATATACCTCATTTTTAGCTCATGTCCTTAAATAAGCTGGAAAAATGTATGGATAAAGCGGATAAAACATGGTAGGGCCACAAGGCTTTTTAAGTACCGTCCTCCATGTTCCAAGGGTCTCACTACCAATCCAGATCTTGTGCACATGTTTTATATTTGGCATGTGTGCATGCATATGGATGAGTAAGGCTGCACGTGCTGCATATGAAGTTTTAGTAGACCTCTTCGACCCATCTATCAAAAGTCAATCCCAACGGACAATTTGAATCACCTGATCGGTGGCTTAAAATTGGAAGCGGATTGGCTGGTGTACTACACATCAGCAATATAGCTGGTGTGGGTAGGTGTCATGCGAAGACGAGTGCTGACATTCCTTGAGCTCCGAGTTGTACGGACGGTTTAAAGGAGATCAAAGATAGATAAGCCCCAAAATGATGTATTTAATTATTACATCCACACCATTTATTTTTGGAGATCATTTTATAGGATGAGCAAAAACTAGCACGAGCAAAAACATTAAGCATAAACAATGCTCAAATGGACTACACCAGAAATAGCAAGAGGATAATGATTTTCAGCATTAATAAAACATTCGTAGGCCCACCAAAACATTTATTTCCCATCCAATCTGTTCATAAGGTCAAAATGATATAGATGAAAGGTAAAAATAAATATCATATTAATCCAAAACTTTTGTAACCCCAGAAGGGTTTCAATGGTAGACATTCAATCCTCTGCAGTGTTTTCAGTGTGGTCCACTTAATCTTTAGATATGTCTTATTTTTCGGCTCAAGCTGGACGGTTTAGATATAACACGTACCTCATCATGAGACCCACAGAACTTGCTGACGTCAATACACCAGCTATGTGTGGTACACCATAAAATTGGGCTTTGTTAGATTTTGAAAGATATGGTCCAACTTGGAGGAGAAGCTTTTCCACTTAAATTGTTTGGATCATCCGACAAACATGATTTTTTTTTTTATCTACAAACCATTTGCTTTCGGACTTGTCTTATGAACGGTGAGGATGTTACACACATGTTCCGAGTACAGCTTGCGGGTATAGGACCCGAGACTCGGGGTCCTCCACTGGGAGCTGATTACATGGTACTTGGTAAACTCTGTGGGCCTACCGTGACATATCTGTCTTATCCACGCCATCTATGCGTTATAAGTTCATTTTCGGGCATGAGCTCAAAATTGAAGGATATCAAAAGCTCAGGTGGGCCACACCACAGCAAACGGTGGGAATTGAATACCCACCGTTGAAAACTTCGTAGGGCTGCATAAGCTGTTGATCAACTGATATTTGTGTTTGCCCTTCATCCATGTCCATGTCACCTTATTCACGGATTCGATGACAAAAAAAAAAAAAAAAAAAACATGCCTTAGAGATTTCTACGGTGGGTGTCACTATCTTCACTGTTTCTGTGGTATGACCCACTTAAGCTTTGGATATCCGTCAATTTTTTTGCCCATGCCCTAAAATGATCTCATGAAACGGATGAACAGCAGGGATAAGACACATACATCACAATGGCCCCCACATAATTTACTCAGTACGAAATCTTTGTCACTTAGGGCATGTTTGGACGGGCCAATCCCGTGGGATTGGATTGTATTAGGGTGGATGGAAAGTAATGATGGCTCTATCAGTGGATTGGTGCCAATCCAATGGGATTGTTATATTCAGGGAACTCACCACCAGCATGTTTGGCTCACCTGGCCAATCCTGTGATTACACCGGCCAATCCTGGGAGTATGTCCGGCTATCCAAACATGTCCAGGCAAAATAGTTGGGATTAGGA
The DNA here is from genome assembly GCA_021015155.1 of Magnolia officinalis. NCBI lineage: Eukaryota > Viridiplantae > Streptophyta > Magnoliopsida > Magnoliales > Magnoliaceae > Magnolia > Magnolia officinalis. The sequence goes on from JAJHSJ010000006.1 coordinate 17,814,641, forward strand.
GGGATTGGGTGGGATTGGGTGGATTTCAAGGTAATGATGGTGATGTCAGTGGATTGCTAGCAATCCCATGGGATTGCTATATCCAACTTCTGCCTGTTTGGCACGCCCGGCCAAATCCCGGGATTGCTCCTTCCAATCCACCCTAATACAACCTAATACAATCCACCTTGCCCGTCCAAACACGCCCTTAATCTCTAAAGCAAAAGGCGCGTGGCGAGGGCTGGTGGGTCCCACCTTCTGACGTGGAAGAGATGGATGGAAGGCTTGGGGACTAAGTATGGTACTTTGACTTGCTACAGGGACCTTTTCTTAATGGGTGCTTATGCATTGACGGCGCGGATTAGCTGCGGCCTACGATCTAGGCCGTCGGTGTGACCCAGACCGTGGGGCCCAATAAGCAGGTCTTTATGGCCCAATAAACAGGTTGGATGGCAAATAAACATCGTGAGCCCTTGGAAGTTTTCACCATTAAGCATAAACAATGCTCAAATGGACTACACCAGAAATAGCAAGAGGATAATGATTTTCACCATTAATAAAACATTCGTAGGCCCACCAAAACATTTATTTCCCATCCAATCTGTTCATAAGGTCAAAATGATATAGATGAAAGGTAAAAATAAATATCATATTAATCCAAAACTTTTGTAACCCCATAAGGGTTTCAATGGTAGACATTCAATCCTCTGCTGTGTTTTTCAGTGTGGTCCACTTAATCTTTAGATATGTCTTATTTTTCGGCTCAAGCTGGACGGTTTGGATATAACACGTACCTCATCATGAGACACACAGAACTTGCTGACGTCAATACACCAGCTATGTGTGGTACACCATAAAATTGGGCTTTGTTAGATTTTGAAAGATATGGTCCAACTTGGAGGAGAAGCTTTTCCACTTAAATTGTTTGGATCATCCGACAAACATGATTTTTTTTTATCTACAAACCATTTGCTTCCGGACTCGTCTTATGAACGGTGAGGATGTTACACACATGTTCCGAGTACAGCTTGCGGGTATAGGACCCGAGACTCGGGGTCCTCCACTGGGAGCTGATTACATGGTACTTGGTAAACTCTGTGGGCCTACCGTGACATATCTGTCTTATCCACGCCATCTATGCGTTATAAGTTCATTTTCGGGCATGAGCTCAAAATTGAAGGATATCAAAAGCTCAGGTGGGCCACACCACAGCAAACGGTGGGAATTGAATACCCACCGTTGAAAACTTCGTAGGGCTGCATAAGCTGTTGATCAACTGATATTTGTGTTTGCCCTTCATCCATGTCCATGTCACCTTATTCACGGATTCGATGACAAAAAAAAAAAAAAAAAAACATGCCTTAGAGATTTCTACGGTGGGTGTCACTATCTTCACTGTTTCTGTGGTATGACCCACTTAAGCTTTGGATATCCGTCAATTTTTTTCCCATGCCCTAAAATGATCTCATGAAACGGATGAACAGCAGGGATAAGACACATACATCACAATGGCCCCCACATAATTTACTCAGTACGGAATCTTTGTCACTTAGGGCATGTTTGGACGGGCCAATCCCGTGGGATTGGATTGTATTAGGGTGGATGGAAAGTAATGATGGCTCTATCAGTGGTTGGTGCCAATCCAATGGGATTGTTATATTCAGGGAACTCACCACCAGCATGTTTGGCTCACCTGGCCAATCCCGTGATTACAACCGGCCAATCCTGGGAGTATGTCCGGCTATCCAAACATGTCCAGCCAAAATAGTTGGGATTAGGAGGGATTGGGTGGGATTGGGTGAATTTCAAGGTAATGATGGTGATGTCAGTGGATTGCTAGGAATCCCATGGGATTGCTATATCCAACTTCTGCCTGTTTGGCACGCCCGGCCAAATCCCGGGATTGCTCCGTCCAATCCACCCTAATACAACCTAATACAATCCACCTTGCCCGTCCAAACACGCCCTTAATCTCTAAAGCAAAAGGCGCGTGGCGAGGGCTGGTGGGTCCCACCTTCTGACGTGGGAGAGATGGATGGAAGGCTTGGGGACTAAGTATGGTACTTTGACTTGCTACAGGGACCTTTTCTTAATGGGTGCTTATGCATTGACGGTGCGGATTAGCTGCGGCCTACGATCTAGGCCGTCGGTGTGACCCAGACCGTGGGGCCCAATAAACAGGTCTTTATGGCCCAATAAACAGGTTGGATGGCAAATAAACATCGTGAGCCCTTGGAAGTTTTTAACGATGGACGTTTAATTACCACCGTTTGTTTCCTATGTTGTGGTCCACCTGAGATTTGGATCTTCTACTTTCTTAGGTTAATGCTCTAAAATAATGATCCAAAATGGATGGACGGCATAGATGAAACACACATCATTGTAGGGCCCACAGAGCATCGTCCAGTAGTGACATCCCTACTGTCAGTGTCACTACGCAAATCCCCATCCCTTGTATTCATCCTTGATCCCCACGGAAAGCCGTACACCCATCTCTCTCCACTCACAAGGTAGGGCCCACCAGCCTTCTCTACGCGTCTTCTGTTGACTGCTTGTCAGATTCTGTCAAGGGAAGACTTGTCTGTTAGTGTAGGAATCCTTAGTTCCGCGTCGAATATCTAGAAGCTGTACACGTGGACATTTGTACAAGATCCTGACCGTTCATCAGACGGGTCCTGAAGCAGATGGTTTGCTGATAAAAACGGATCACGCTCGTTGGTTGATCCAAAACCCAATTTTAGGTAACGGATCAGATGGTTAAAATTGCCCGATCAGATTGACTTTCGATACACGGGTCGAAGAGGTCTACTAAAACTCCATATGCGCAACGTGCAGCTTTACTCATCCACACGCACACATGCCAAATACGAAACATGTGTGCAAGATCTGAGCCTTCTACTGGGATCATCAGGTAGGCCCCACTGTATAAAAATAAACTGACCGTCAAAGCATTCTTTTTCCCTGGCCATCCGTTTATTTTGTATTGTGGCACACCTGACTCTCGAATCATAAAATATAAAAGCCTACGTGCGAGGAAAGCTCGCATCCTGCATACATATGGTCAGCGTTACAAACACGCGTGGAAAAGAGTCCCTTTTGCCTCCGTCACCATAATCCCCTCTCTTTTGTAAGCGGACTGTGTCCGACCCCTGCAGTCTTGGAAGCGGATTGGCTGGTGTACCTCACATCACCTATATAGCCGGTGTAGGATTGACATCACATCACCTATATAGCCGGTGTATTGACATAACATCCCCTCTCTTTTGTAAGCGGATTGACATCACATCACCTGTATATCCGGTGTATTGACATCACATCACCTATATTGGCTGGTGTACCTCACATCAGCAAGTTATGTGGGTAAGATTATGAGGTATCAGCTTTATAGCCGGTGTATTGACATCAGCAAGTTATGTGGGTAGGATTATGAGGTATGCGTTGTATAGCCGGTGTATTAACATCAGCGGGTAGGATTACGAGGTATGCGTTATATCCAAATTCAGCTCATCTTACGGCTTGAGATAATGATTTTCATTGCTAAACAATTCATAAGGCTCACCATATCGTTTATTTTCCATCCAATCTATTCATAAGGCTCACCGTATCATTCAAGGTGGCTTTTCATGCCTTTTTCCTGAGCAATGCTTTTCAGTTCTGTTTTTCAAATCTCAGGTTCTTTCCTTGGGAGGTTTGTTAAGCCAGCGCACTTGTAGAGCCCTTCCCATTGTGAGGCAAGTGTACATGCCCATGTGGCAGACGTGGAGGTGGGCCCACACGGTTCAGATCTTCCGGCCTAAAATCTGGTGTACCTCACATCACCTATATAGCCGGTGTAGGATTGACATCACATCACCTATATAGCCGGTGTATTGACATAACACATCCCCTCTCTTTTGTAAGCGGATTGACATCACATCACCTGTATATCCGGTGTATTGACATCACATCACCTATATTGGCTGGTGTACCTCACATCAGCAAGTTATGTGGGTAAGATTATGAGGTATCAGCTTTATAGCCGGTGTATTGACATCAGCAAGTTATGTGGGTAGGATTATGAGGTATGCGTTGTATAGCCGGTGTATTAACATCAGCGGGTAGGATTACGAGGTATGCGTTATATCCAAATTCAGCTCATCTTACGGCTTGAGATAATGATTTTCATTGCTAAACAATTCATAAGGCTCACCATATCGTTTATTTTCCATCCAATCTATTCATAAGGCTCACCGTATCATTCAAGGTGGCTTTTCATGCCTTTTTCCTGAGCAATGCTTTTCAGTTCTGTTTTTCAAATCTCAGGTTCTTTCCTGGGAGGTTTGTTAAGCCAGCGCACTTGTAGAGCCCTTCCCATTGTGAGGCAAGTGTACATGCCCATGTGGCAGACGTGGAGGTGGGCCCACACGGTTCAGATCTTCCGGCCTAAAATCTGGTGGCTTAAGTCTACTCCCCCCCCCCCCCCCCCCCCCCCCCCCCCCCCCCCCCTTTTTTAAGCATATTGGTTGACCACCAATAGAAAGGGCCGTCCAAGGTGGGGCCCCTAACACCAACAATTGGGATCTGAACCATGGACTCCACTCATGCAAATTGTCCGATCGGATTGACTTTTGATACATGGGTCGAAGAGGTATGTGCGCGTCGTGTAGCCTTACTCATCCATATGCATGCACACGTGCCAAATATGGAACATGTGCACAAGATCAGAGCCTTCAACTGGGATCCTCAGGTCGGCCCCACCGTACAAAAATAAACTGACCGTCAAAGCATTTTTTTTTTCTCTGGCCATTTGTTTGTTTTGTACCATGGCCCACCTGGCTTTCAGGTCATAGAATATAAAATCCTACATGAGTAAAGCTCACGCCTGCGCGCTGATGTGCAGAGCTGCAAACACGTGAGTAAAAGAGGCCCGTTTTACATCCGTCACGGCCAGTGTCATGCTTGTGCCGTCATCCACCTTACGTCAGGTCAACCGGTTAACGTAGTGAGTTACTGCGCTCAGCGTACTGACTAAACTCTGTGAGGTACCGTCATCTATGTATTTTATCCGATCAATCCATCCATTTCATGGGATATATTTATGGCTTGAGAAAAAAATGATGCATATCCAATTTTCAAATGGACCACACCACAGGAAACAGTTGAATTAAACATCTTTAAAGATTCTCGGAAGCCACTGAAGTTTTGGATCAAGATTATATTTGTTTATTCCCTTAATCTATGTCTGTATGATCTTATGAAGAGGTTGGATGACAAATAAGCATCACTGTGGGGCCTATAAAGATTTCAACGGTGGAAATCATTATTTCCACTGTTTTCATTGGTATGATACACTTGATCTTTGGATATTCTTCAATTTTGGGTTCAACCCCTTAAATTAGATGGAAAAACGGATGGACGGCCTGGATAGACCACATACATTCAAGTTGGGCCCAAATGAGTTTACTCATTACGATAAGAGAGTACTGAGTGACTCAATACCCAATCTGATTTCCGGTGGTGGATGTGGTGCGGACGCGGATTACGTCATACCCCACCCGTCTCTGGCCACGAACTGTCAGCTATGACGGCGAGCGCACCGTGATGTATCTGCTTATCCACGCCGTCCATCTCTTCTCTCGGATTATTTTTTAAGATATGTGCACAAAATTAATGTAACTCAAGCTTATTATTTGGTGTGGTCCACTTGAGCATTGGATCTACCTCAAGTTTTTACACATACCTTGAAATGATACAAGAGAATGGATGAATGGCGTGGATAAACAGAAACATCACGATGGGTCTGTCCATCATTATCCCCACTGTTTCCTATGGTGGGGTCCACTTGAGCTTTGGATATGCCTCAATTTTGGGTTTGAGATGAAAAAAATGGATGGACAGGATAAGCCACGTACATTCAAGGTGAGCCCAACAAATTAAGTTTACTCAGTACAAATCCACTTCTATTTCTCATTACCCAAATACAATATCCCCAATCTCTTTCACTGCAAAAGGATTTTTCATTTTTATTTTATTTTCTCAGTGAATAATTTAACAAATCCACGTATAAGAAGAAGAAAAATATATCTAACTCCAGATATAATATCAATCCCAACGAGGCTGGTTGTGAATATCAAATACTCGAGGCTGCATCATAAGCTAGTAATGAAATCTAGGCTGATCCAATTTTCCCTGAGCAATGTTTTCCAGTTCCTCTGTTTTTTCAATCTCAGGTTCTTGTTCTTTCTTTAGAAGTTTGCTAAGCCCACGTGCTTGTGGAGCAGTTCCCACTGTCAAGCAAGTGCAGATGCCAATGTGGCACACAATCGAGGGATCTGAGCTTTCCATGAGGTGGTCCACATGGTTCTGATCTCCTGGCCTGAAATCAGGTGGCTACTAGTATACAAAACAAAAGGATGTTTTCCCCCTCTTTTTTTGCTTATTTGTTGCCCACTTATTTTTCCTCCAGGCATCACACAGTTTTAGCATTCCTAATCCATTTAAGAGATTGTGCGTGTATCACAGTCTACGGGTATCCCTACAAATTTGAGACTGATCAGTGGGGCCCACCAGTATGCCCTTAGGGAAATCTAGTGTTGTAATAGATGTCTTAAATCGAGTCTGTTACTGGGTCTATCGATGCAATCGACAATTTGTTTGATGTCACATTCGATGGCATCAAACAGTCCTTGATCGCATCGATATTTTTTGAATTTTCTTCAGTTGATCGTTTGACTAACTAGGTACTTTTTCGATGTCATCGATGAGTGTTTGTTAGGGATTTGTGTTGTGGAATCATACAAATCTAGATCTATGATAGCAATCCAATGGCACTGTTGAGGCACAAAAAAATATCTCATTACATTGGTCAGAGAATCCCAGTGCTGGTCTTCTCAAGGGGTAGTCTAGGTGTTTTGGTAAAGTTCCAGCTCAAGGGGTAGTCTAGGTTTTGACAAAGTTCCAGCTCAAGGGGTAGTTTAGGTATTTTGGTAAAATTCCAGCACCAGGGGTTGCCTGCCGAGGTATGGAGAATGATGAAAGAATTGAAGTAGAAGAAGAGCAGTTGCGCGGACCGCGCAACAAAGTTCCCAGTTGCGCGGGTCGCAGAAGCAAGTTCCTCCGTTGCGCGGGTCGCGCAACCAAGAAGTCCGTTGCGCGGATCGCGCAATCAAGACACAAGAATCGAGGATTGGCACGTGTGTGGGGGCTATAAATACCCCGCTCCCCCTCTCATTTGGAGGTTGGAAGATTTTGGGAAGACTGGAGCAGAGTAGCTGAAGGTAGAAAGTAGAGGTAAAGTTCAGTTGTACGGACCGCGCGACAAGGCAGTCAACTGCGCGGACCGCGTAACAAGGTTCGCCGTTGCGCGGACCGCGCAACAAGGTTCGCCGTTGCGCAGGTCGCAGAACTGGGATGACTAAAATGGTGTCGAAATGCTGCTAGATTTTCAAGCCTTCTTCTCTAGAGAGAGAGACTAGCTGATCAATTCAGCAATTCCTCCTAAGTGTTGGGAGATGACCAAAGAAGCTGTCGGAATGCTGCCGAAATTTCTATCTCCTCAGAGACTAGCTGATCAATTCAACAATTCCTTCTAAGTATCTAGGAGATGACTAAAATGGCGCCGGAATGCTGCCGAAATTTCTATATGGAAGACTATTAGTTGATTGATTGTACTTTGTTTTCAGAATCAAGGGAATCCAAGGATATAAATGAACTCAGAATAAATGTGATCAATGTTCTCTCATTCTTTCTTTGTTATCATTGAATAAATCTCTCAAATCAAACGCATTTGTTTTCTTGTCGAAACAGACACCAAGCAAACATAAGAGAACACAAAGATTTAACGTGGAAAACCCTTGCGGGAAAAAACCACGGCACAAAGCGACAGAATTCCACTATGAAAGCATAAATTACAAAGAAAGAGGACTTACCTGATTCGAACAACCTCGAATCTCACCCTTGCTACACCCTTTAACCCTAAAATCCTTTTAGGAACCCTTGAAAAACTTTTAGAAAGTCTTTGCATACACTAGAATAGCCCTAGGGACCCCTATTTATAATTTAGGAAACTCCCCTTACGTACCTCTTTGGAAATTTTCAGAAATCCAATCAAATTTACACAGTCCGCGCGTGGGCTGCGTAACCCTCGACTAGTCGAGCTAGTGCCCAACTAGTCGAAGGACCCCTTCGACCGGTCAAACCTAACCCTCGACTGGTCGAGCGGCCCAGACCTCCAAAAAACATAGCACATTGAACTTCGAGTCGAGTGAGCCTCGACCGGTCAAGTAGGCCTCTCGGCTGGTTGAACAGCGCGGTGAAAAACAAGATTTAAGACATCTTTTTGTAACAATCTCCACCATGTCTTCAATCTTTAACTGTGTAGCTTCTTGACCTCTTCTTTATCTCTTCATTACATCATAGCTTCTCGGGCATACTCCGTCCTTCTTTTCTGTCATCGTCAAGCCTATAGAAGTTGCACAGAACTTGAACTTTTTTGCAGGAACGACCTTGATGATCATGTCTTCTGGATTCACGCTGGTGTGAATCTTCTCCAGTGTTATGCCTCCTTCCTCATGCACCTGTCGGATAACATGGACATCCAACTAATTGCTCCACTCGCTAGTACAAACGAGTAACCTGAAGTCGACTTTCTGGACTCCACACTGCTTGTGTAATCTGAATCCACATACCTAACCAACTTTGTCCCTATCTCCCAAAAGTAAAGACGTAGTCCTCTTACCATCACACCACTATCCAATATTACTTACCAGGGTACTTGCTCACAACACTGATAGCCTGTGAAATAACCGATCTAATACAGACCATAGCATGCACTACCAACTGCATTCGAATAAAGCTTATGAGATATATTCTGCTTTTCCTCATCTGTTTTTGGACATGTCCTGAGGAAAACTTGAGGAAAGACACGTAGGGAACGCTCTCCGATTTTGTCTGGTCCATCACATACTTGATTAATACCTACCCAAGGTATTCTACCATGATTACCAAAACATACTCCTCTTCCAGTCTCAATGCTGAGAACCATCTTTGCAGCCCCCCGATCATTCATCCTGAATGTCCTACTTCACCGAGTTTTCAGTACATTGATCTCAGACATGTCATAATTGGCGATCTACATGTCATCAGTATACAATTCCTGACTCACCATGAAGAAATCAAACCACTGCCTAGGCGACAGGTCATACCACGATCTCCCGCAAACTATTTTCTCAACCCCTTTAACTTTAAACTGCTTTGGTTACTTCATGTAGATCTGCTCTTCCAATTTTCATTGCAGAAGTGCAAACTCCATATCCATCCTTCCAGCTCTAGATCGCATTGGCCAACCAGCGTCAATCACGAATCTAATAGACACCTGCTATATCGTCAGCGCGAATATCTCTGAGAAGTCGATTCCCTCTCTCTGAGCATAACGCTTCGCTACCAACCTCGCTTTGTATTTATGCAATATCATCCTGAAGATTCACCTGCATCCACCCACTTTCCGGCCCACTGGAAGCTCCACCAGTTTTCATATGTCAGTCTGGTACAACGAGTCAATCACATCGCCCATAGTCACATTCCACTTATCAGCACCAAGCTCATCTAGAGCCATCTGTCACGTCTCAAACTCGAAACCTGGCTCACAAAATTCTCGATCACCAAATCAGGCGCCGACAGCCTCTGTAGTACCCCATTCTCGGCTCCCAGCTCCCGTTCGCCAGGTTCCGATCCTGGGATGCTACGAGGAGGATTTTTTAATATCAGTTTGATTCGTAATAAGCATAACCAAAGGCATAACCCACAAACAACAATCAAAAACTCCATCACATTTTCACTATGATCAAAAAGTTATAAGTATAGTGCGCATAAAAGGGAAATATAATGATGATAGACAAAAGCTCCAAGATGATCTGCTATGTGCTCCTGCCTCGGGGCTGCTGCACTCCAACGTCACCTGTACGCAACGGTCGTGCATAAGCTTACAGAAAGCTTAGAGGGTGGTGAAAGTGTGTGCGCAATGTAGTAATGTCATTATGCAATATTAGAGTAATGCGGAATATGTTGGAGATTCCGTGAATACTATTGGTCGTACAAAGGCCACGCGATACAAGGCATGAATGATGTCGGCCATACCAAGGTCATGCAATGCAAGGTATGAATGATGTCGGCCATACCAAGGCAATGCGATGCGAGATGCAATTCAAGCACACCAATCCTCATCTAAGTCCACATATCAATACAGCTCAATTTTGGAATATCACCGGGGTCTAATACACTCCAACTAGATTATCGCCCTATCGCGCGCAACAAGGTGAGTGAAAAACACCTCACTATCCGCCTGCCAATATCGGACTCGGCTTGTCGATAGCGAACCCATTCCTCGAGCTGGTCAAACTCAGTCTAGCTTTGCCCCCTCCTCTCGGGCGAGTAAGGCGGCACCCCCTTCCAACCGACCACAACACAGTGGAAAGCGCGACCTTCTGGTAATCGGTGCTTAGCGCTCATGCACCCACTTGGTATAGACGTTAGAGCAACCTCTTTGTACCATAAGGGTTTGGGGACTTTCACCCATGGATATCTATAGCATCATATGTAGAACAAGATTTTCAGTATCCAATCCTACTAACCACGATACGCCTGTGGAGGTTACGACCCTGATATTGTTAGGGCGTAAAGTAACCATGTCACACAATGCGAAATGCATGAATCACACTATCCAATCATGCAACAATCCTGCGCGTATCGTGCGTACATGTAGGGCAACACTGCCTATCCGGGAGCCCATAAACAATATGCCCGAAGACATATGTTATGATCAGTCACTTCTCATATCAAGCATACACATGATGCGTATGATCATGAATCATGAAACTATACTAAACAGGTTATATGGCGATGAATTTTTTTATTCGTAACGAAGATGGGCTTAGACGGCCTACACACTATAAGTATAAGCCTAACAATGGACCCTAAGAAGAGTTACAATGCAGACATTTAACCATCATTGCTCTTACAATGTGGACGTCAAACCATCATTGCTCCCAAGGCATGACCATCAAAAACATCATCACATACATCATGGTGGAATCTCATATAGCAATGGGCTTCATATATATCACATTCGGCCCACACAAAGGCCTCACATCGTCTCATTGGGCCTCATATACATCAAATGGGCCGATCGAATGGACCAAATCAAATGGGTCGATTCAAACGGGCTGAATCGAATGGGTCGAATCAATTGGGCCGATTCAAATGGGTCGAATCAATGGGCCGAGTCAAATGGGTCGAGTTAAACGGGCCGAATCGAATGGGCCGAGTTAAACGGGCCGAATCGAATGGGCCGAGTCAAATGGGCCAAATCGAATAGGCTTTATGTATATCAAATCGGGCCGCACCATTGGACCAAATGTATATCAAATCGGGCCGTACTAATGGACCAAATGTATATCAAATCGGGTCATACTAATGGACCAAATGTATATCAAATCCGGCCGTACTAATGGGCAAAATGTATATCAAATCGGGTCGTACTAATGGGCCAAATGTATATCAAATCGGGCCGTACTAATGGGCCAAATGTATATCAAAATCTGGCCGTACTAATGGGCCAAATGTATATCAAATCGGGCCCACCCTTATGTATTTGAGATCCGACCTATTCATAAGTTAACATAGAGATAGATGAAGTGAAAGCCAAATATCAGCTTTAGTGGGAACCACTGTGGCTCCTAAGAAGTTTTAAATGGTGGATGTCACTGCACCCCATTATTATTGCAAATGGTGGGGTTTACTTGAACTTTGGATCTCACTCATTTAACTCATGCCATAAAATAATCTCACAAATGGTTGGACGGTTTGGATACAACACATGCATCATGGTGGGTCCCATAGATAGACGGCGTGGATGAAAAGGTGGGACCCACGGAACTTGCCGCAGTAAACAACAGCTAGTGGTGGGGCCCACTTGCTGCCGTGCACAGCAGCAATAGGGCTGCTGTATAGCTGTCGTGTATATGCAGCTGCTGCTGCTTAAAGGAGGCAGAGGTGGGTCCCACGTAAGGTCCACCCTTATATATACATAAAGTATATAATATAATATATTTTATATTTTTTATATAACTGCTGCTAGTGCAGCTTTACTGCATTAAAGGGGCAGTGGTGGGTCCCACGTAGGGCCCACCACAACATTAAAGTTATAATAATATATTTTATTATAATATAATATATTATATATCATATTAATATAATATAATATATTAATATTATATTTAAAGCGTCCAGGCCTGAATGGCCTGGACAGACGCATACACCAAGGTGGCCCCACACGTGGGGTGGGTCCCACCGTCCAGAGACGGTGGAAACCCCACATGCATCACAGTGTGGCCCATCAATGGGTGGATGACATGGGACAGGGTGGGTCCCACGGACCCCACTGTCCGATCACACTTCACTGTTAGCCACCCTACTAGGGAATCAATGCCAAGATCTCAACGTTGAAACGAGGAATCTTTCACTCAGTCTACCTCTTGAGCTATGGATCTGGGTCCCACCGTCAGATCACACTTCACTGGCAGCCACACCCCACCAGGTATGGTTACAACACAGGCATCATGGTGGTTCCCATGAGGATGTGGCCCACCCAGTGTCTAGCCACCGTCCAGCTTGGACGAAGCACATTCATCATGGTGATCCCACGTAGTGGGCCACGGAATTTTGATGAAGCTGATATTTGACCTTTCCTTCCATTCGGGCCTATGTGACCGTCCGGTCATGCAGGCCCCAAACAAGGATCAAGGTGGCCTACTAGTTAGATGGCATGGGTAAAATACACACATCATAGGTAGGCCATGATCATAGAAAGAGAGAAGAGAAAAGAGAGATTGAAGATAACGGAGGGGCCCCGCCACTATGGGCCCCTCTTGGATACAAGCATATATCAAAGTGGGTCCCACCATATGTGGCCCTTAGATCTCAAAAAGACAATTACAAAAGAATAAAAATGTGGGTCCAAGATCACCCACCGTCCACTTCTTCTTGCTCACTTGGCTTCCTTTTCTCCTTAGCTTCGATCCTAACGAAAGAGATGGAGTTTGGATGGTTGAGATGGGAAATAAGAGGGTAGGAAGTGGGCCACACACAAAGCTCTCTTAGAGGTTTAAAAGAGCTTGGACGTGTGATATTTTCTTTTGCATGGGAAAGTGAGTTTGAGAAATGAGAGAGAGAGAGAGAGTTGTAGAGAGAGAGAGAGATGGTTGATGGAGTGATGGGTGAGGTGAGTGATGGGTGTGTAAGAAATTGTTAACTTTAGGGGTAGATTGTGTAAGAAAGGTATGGGTTGTGTAAGAGTTTGTTGACTTATGGGGTTGCTTGGGAATGGGTGTGAGGTGATGTGTACTTGACATGTACATGACCCTTGATGAGATTGATTGATGGATGGATGTGACATGTTGTAGAGATTCTCTTGGGTTTTGCAACGCGCAGCGTTTTCCTTGAACTGAACGCAGGCCCACATCGGAACCGCGGCCACGGCACGATCGCTAGGGTACAAGTCTCGGATCGAGCCGACTCTGGTTTGCAAGACCTAGCTTAGGATCGCACGCAAATGTTGGATACAGGTCGAGGGTTGCCGGAATTCAACAGGAAGGATCGCGAGAACCTACGGAATGTTACGGACTAAGATACAGGTCTTACACCATCTGAATAGAAGATGAATCCCTTGCAATATTGGAGTCGTCCATGTACCTCGCCAATATTTTGCGATTATGTTGTGTGATTCTTCTCACAAGTAGCTTCTTCACCCGCTCTTTATCCATGTTCGCGCGTCTCAGCCTTCCTGCCCTGCCCACTCATGTGGCCATGCCCAATATGCCACACACGTGCAGAGGTGGAATCCGCTACAGCCAGTAGAGGTGTGCAAGATGGACCCGATCCGGCGGATCCGGCCCAATTCGACCCGATCCGCCCCGATTCGAACAGAACCGATGGCTTGGATTGGGTAGGATCGGGTAGGAGCAAGCAGATCCAAACGTTATTCGGATCGGAATCGGGTGAGTGGTAAATCCGGCTGAACCGACCCGAAATCCGATCCGTTTGGATCCGACCCGGACCAATCCGATTCGATCCGGTGTGCTTTAACGATGAAAATCAATGCTTCTACCTTTTCCTATGGTATGGTCCACTTGAGCTTTGGATATGCATTAATTTTGAGTTCAACGACTAAAATGATCTGAAAAATTAAATGGACGGCGTGGATAAACCACATACATTCACGGTGGCCCCACCAGAGTTTACTCAGATACGTACCTGTAAACCACGCAACACTTGCGTGCACAACACGTTTGTGAGACAGACAGTGACAAGTTGAGTAGCGAGACTTGCTGCTGAATAGTGAAGTTACGTCAACAAATTCCGTGGGCCCCACCATAATGTATGTTTTATATCCACACCTTCCATCCATGTGGAGAGATCATCTTAGGGCAATACCCAAAGAACGGGTTAAATCCAAGGCTCCAGTGGACCCTAGAACAGAAAAAAGTGGGACAGTGACGCCCACCATTGAAAATATTTAAAGGCCACGAAAGTTTTACATTAGGCTTATATTTGTGTTTTCTCTTATTTCATGTCTTTTTTAACTTTTGAGCAGGTTGGATTTCAAATAAACATTATGGTGGGCCTTAGGATAGTTTCAACAATGGGAATCACTTTCCCAATTGTTTTCTTTAGTGTGGTCCACTACAAACTTTTATTTACCTCGTTCTTTGATTCATTCTCTAAAATGATATCTACAAATGGATGAACGGTGTGGATTATAACACATTTATCACAGTGGAGCCCACGGAACTTGGTGACGCACGCCAACTCAACCCGTCACCGACTCACCGTCAGCATCATCAGTATATAGTTGTAACCCCTAAGCATTTCTTGCCCAGCACGTTAAGACGTGTCGTGCAAAGAGGAGTAGAGGCAGGCCTCGAGCTCCGAATTGTACGAACGGCTCAAATGAAATCAAAGTTACATGGACCCCACAGTTATGTATTTATTATATTCACAACGTTCATCCATATTTGGAGATCATTTTGGAGCATTATAAAAATAAAATAAAATCATATCCAACGATCAACTAGACCACATCACAAAGAGCAGCGAGAATAATGATTTTCACCGTTAAAAAATTCGTAGGGCCCACCATAACGTTTATTTTCCATCTAATCTGTTATTAAGGTTAAAAATATATGGATGAAGAGGAAAAATAAATTTCATATTACTCCGAAACTTCCATGATCTCTAAAAGGATTTCAATGGTAAATGTTTAATCCCCCACTGTTTTTTGTAGTGTGGGCCAACTGATCTTTATATCTGTCTTATTTTTTGGCTCAAGCCTTAAGACAAACTTACAAATGGATGGACGGTTTAGATATAACACATACATCATAGTTTGACCACAAATTTAATCCTATTCGAATCATATCTAACCCGATCCGACTCAGTTTTTCTGCCCGAGTCGGAATCGGTTCGGGTGAGGACAATTGTACAGCAGATCTGTTCGATTCAGGTGTCCCGAACTCGAACCCCGGATATGATTGGGTTCGGATTAACTCATTCAGATTTCGGGTAGGATCGGGCGGGACCCAATTCAATCCGACTCGGTCTGATGCCCAGCTCTAACAGCCACTATAGCTCTACCTTTTGAAGTGCTCCCGCTCGACCTGTACATGTTACTGAGTCGTTGCGCTTTCATGATTACCCGTGCCCCCTTAGATACCTTAAGAGCATCATCAATACCTGTGAACTTGCAGCCCATTGCCTCAAGTACACAAAGAGAAATCAGATTCTTCTTCATGTCAAGAACGTGTCTCACATCAGTCGGGGTATGCTCTGTCCCATCAAACATCTTGATACGCACCGTACCAATAGCAACAATATTACAGGCACTGTCATTGCCCATAAATACTTGTCCACCATCGCACTCTTTGTAGTTGATGAACCAACTCCGATGAGGAGTCATATGAAAAGATGCCCCTATGTCTAGTATTCATTCGTCCTTATGATCATCGTATGAGCATCTGATCGTAGACACAGACAAAACATCACCATTGTATTCCACTCGATCCATCTGACGTGGCAGCATTGGTCTCCTTGTACAAAGTCTCAGAATCTTATCTCTTAAATTTAGGGTTTGTACAATCGTTCTTCATATGTCCTTTCATCCCACAGTTCTAGCACTTTACCTTTCTTTTGCCCTTGCCCTTGGATTTGGATCTAGAACTTGAAGAACCTTTACCTTGTTCAAAATTCTTACCCCTTGTAAGCAGTGCATCAGAAGATATCCCCATGTCGCTATTAAGTTTTCTCATAGCCTTTCCTTGAAGAGCTGAGATAACGGTGTCGACACTCAGGGTTTTATTCGTGGTGCACATTGTGTCCTTGAATGACTCATAAGACGTCGAAAGAGAATTCAGCAACATACATGCTTGTTCTTCATCTTTCATCACTTCCTCTATATCCAGCAATTTACAAACCAATTTATTAAAGTTGCTGATGTGAACCTCTAGATCTCCACCCTCTGTTATCTTGAAGTTATACCACTTGCCGCTTCAAGTGTAGGCTATTTTCAGAGGATTTTTTTGCATAGACGTCCTCTAACTTCATCCATAACTTAGCCGTAGTTTTCTCCCTCATGACATTATAGATAACTTCATCCATGAGACAAACAGATCGATGATAAGGCCTTTATATCAAGAGTATTTCATTCATCATCAATCATAGTAGACTTTCGCTCCTTAAGAGCACCGTCTTCGCCTTGCTTGATTAAGGAACTGATCATCTTGATCTTTCATAACTCAAAATTATTTTTCCATGAGTACTTCTCAATCTCATACCTAGTGCTTCCCATTATTACTAATCCCTCAGATTCAGATCTGTGCTCCAGCGATTTCTCTGATACCACTTGTTGGAGATTTATGCTGCGGAATCACACAGATCTAGATCTAGGATAGCAATCTAATGACACCAAGCAAACATAAGAGAACACAAAGATTTAACATGGAAAACCCTTGCTAGAAAAAACCACGGCACAAAGCGACGGAATTCCACCATGAAAGCATAAATTACAAAGAGAAATGACTTACCCGATTCGAACAACCTCGAATCTCACCCTTGTTACACCCTTTAGAAACCCTAAAACCCTTTTAGAAATCCTTGAAAAACTTTTAGAAAACCTTCGCATGCCCTATAAAAGCCCTAGGAACCCCTATTTATAGTTTAAGAAACTTCCCTTACGCACCTCTTTGGAAAATTCTAGAAACCGCATCAAATTTACGCAGTCCGCGTGTGGGCTGCGTAACCCTCGACTAGTCGAACCAGGGCCTCGACTAGTCGAAGGACCCCTTCGACTGGTCGAACTTGACCCTCGACTGGTCGAGCGGCCCAGACCTCTAAAAAACATAGTACGCTGGACTTCGAGTCGAGCAAGCCTTGACCGGTCAAGCAGGCCTCTCGACCGGTCTAGTAACGCGGTGAAAAACAAGATTTAAGACATTTTTTTTTCAACAGTATTCAATGCCATTGAGAATTTCTAGAAAATCTTGTTTTGCCTCTGGACAATTAAGGTGTTACTTCGATGCCATCGGCAAGGCTTTGATGGTATCGACAGATTCTGCGCAGATTTTTCGCTCCTAGGGTTTCAAAGGGTGTAGCAAGTGTGAGATTCGAGGTTGTTTGAATCCGGTAAGATCTTTCTCTTTGTAATTTCTGCTTTCATAGTAATCATTTGTCGCTTCATGCCATGGTTTTTTTCCGAAAGGATTTTTCCACGTTAAATCGCTACGTACTTCTCCCTTTTGCTTGGTCCTTTTGGATTGCTATCCTTGATTCATCTATGCGTGCTTCGACAATTCCCCCAACATCTAGACCGTTGACCAATTAGGCCCACCTTATAGAACTCTTATACTCCACTCATGCAAACCTTTAAAAAAAAAAAAAAATAGTGCCCAAATAAACTTTCAACCTAAATATTATACAATCACTTCTTTTTTATTTTCCGAAAATGCATTTTTAACATCCAATTGATTCACTATAAAGACAGAGCTATACGACTCGGACTCCTAACAATTTAGGAAAGTTCACTTGCTTGATGCATTTCATTCCTTCTTTTTCATTCACAAAGATGGCAACTGATGTCATTATTACTAATATTTCGGCATGCCAATAGTGATGTGAGATGGAGACCAAATCCATCACCATCTCTACCCATGTTAGACAGCACTAGATAGAAACAGACCCAACGTTTATTTCTTTTCATAACAACATATTAAATATACATTGCCTAATGCACTTATGAATGTATACATATGAATTTGCAAAAATAAGAAAGAGGAATGGATCTCCTGTCTTTATTGTTCTGCTCCATCCGTATTGGTTTGTTCAGGAGCGTAACTTGCAGGATGCTCATCTGTCAAGATTTCCATGCCTGCAACATAAGGCTGAGAAAAACCATCGTTGAAGCCATCATCGCGGCGATCTTCAGTGGTGTCGGATAAACATAAGAGAGAGGCTAAGAATCTCCTCTGTGCATGTAAACTTAAGAGGAAGGAAATCAGAAGAGAGTGGCTCCAGACGTGGGGAGCCTATTGCAATTTTCACGAACCCATCCAATCTGCTGCTTCTCGTTGTCGTAGATTACCATGAGATCTTGGAGCGATATGTCTGTGTGATTGCCATGAAGGGGAAAAGCAATCAATTCAAAGGCAAGTAGAATTAGAAAGTCATTAACTGTACTCCATTGGATTTTTATTTATTTATTTTTTTTTTTTGAGGGGGGTTTCAACCAGCAATAGTATGGGCTTTTAATAACCAAAGCCAGTGATCTGTGGACTCCATCATGGGATGGACCATTACTTAATATCTCCAATATCCAATGATCATAGCCAACAGAATGGACAACTACAAACAAACATCCACACTTAATAGGTGCCCACTTGGGTTATCTCCCACACAACAGGTCCATCAGATGGACAGTTCAGATCACTAAAGCTGGCCCCACATGTACAGTTTACTAGGCAGATGAGAGAATGCTCAGTGCTAAGCATAGCTCAAAAACTCGAAATCTCGTCTTGACTCCATGTTCAGCCATGTTGGGTTGACTCAGAGACTTAGGTGAGTCTTTATTTGACTCGACTGGATATCTAAAAATCAACTTAATAATGTTTATAAATATTTTACATTTGTTGTGTATGGATAAAATCATCTCGAGTCACATCGAGTTGAGATTGAGTCACACAGACTTGTGAGTTCCATGTGACTCAACCTGAAATCTCGTCGAGTCAAGTCAGCTCAGCCGAGTTTCAAGTCAAATCACCAAGTTTTAGAACTATGGTGCTTTGCTTCTTTTGTTAAATTTCTTACCTCCAATGACATTGAGATCTTGCAGTCCAACTTCACCGCCATTCAGAATCCCCAAGCAAACATTGCCACGCCCCTGAAGAAAACAAAACATCAACAACAACAGCTTATTAGAAGTCAGTTAAGCAAGATGCAGCATCAGCCATTCATTTTCTGTTTTTTCCTTTTTTGAAATCTTATTATTTATTTATTTTTTCTTGCTTAATGTTTGAAGGTTGAGTAAGTGCTTACTGAGATGATCAGATATCCTTCAAGAGGTATTTCCAGCGTAGCTTTCTTGCTATTCCCAAATATCAGTATCAAGGGCTTGAAGTATTCCTTGACTTCGAGTATAGATTTGAACCTTCTTGAACCTTTCCAGCACAAAGAAAGTATTTCGTCTTCGGACACTTCTTTCAGTGGTTTTCCAGATAAACTTTTCTTCAACTTGAAACAGAAGCATCGAGTCAGTTCCCATCTGGATGGAGTAGTTCATAAAGATGATAAAACTTATATGCTGCATTTGGATTCACTATCGAATCAAATTGCAATGATTAGTTTGATGAAGAGGAAATTACTAAAATGAATGAGGAATCAGCCCTCAAGTTGCAGTTGCATTACTTTCAAGCCCCAACTTGAGAGTATGTAATTGTGATTTGGAGCCTAAGCCGCCCTCAGTGCTAAGAAAGGTACCATTTCCACTCATTGAACTAATTGTTGCAACCGGATTCAATAATGCATCCAAACAAGGATCAACATTCATCCTTGTTTGTTAGACAGGCTGACATACCTTGTATAGCTAGCATACCTTGTATAGTTAGTTTCCATATGTAGAGGATTTTGATTTTATTATTTTCCTTGTATAGATGACTGTAATCTCTATATATTCAACCCCTTTGGGTTGTCTCAAATACAGAAAAGCTTTCAGCTCCTCTCGGTTTTCAGTTTTCACTCACCGTGGAAACGAACGCTTGATAAGGCTGCGAAGCGAAGTAAGTATACGTGCTTCCACTGTCAAAAACAACCAGAAGATCTTTCACACCAATAGGCTGCTTTCCAAAGATGATATTCATGAGACCAGGAGAGTATTTACTGCAAAAACAACACGGGATCCATTAAAGGAAGAGGGATTTTGAGTAAGAAACAAAAGTACTGGTAGAGGACGATGAGGCTTACTGAAATCGATTGCGAGACATTGGTGTCCAAGTCACCCCTGAAGAAGGTACGATGCTGTCTCCGAAGAATAAATATCCTCCACCTTGTCCGCTGATACAGTGGCCAATCACATTTCTTACAAGATTGAGTCCTCGCAGCTGAGATAAAATACTAGATTTGCCATTTCCAAGGCCAAGAACTCCATCAGTCAAACGAGTGG
This sequence comes from Magnolia officinalis, assembly GCA_021015155.1. Taxonomy (NCBI): domain Eukaryota; kingdom Viridiplantae; phylum Streptophyta; class Magnoliopsida; order Magnoliales; family Magnoliaceae; genus Magnolia; species Magnolia officinalis. The sequence goes on from JAJHSJ010000006.1 coordinate 17,835,357, forward strand.
AGGTTGAACTGAAGCCTCCTTGGTTGTATCCACATCTGTAGATGAGAACCAGAAAAAGACATCTTATATAAGAGAGAGGACATAGAACAGCAGCGGCAGCACATAACTCAAAAGACTGTTTGGACATCCGCGCATTCACAAATTGGGCAATCCATGAATCAACTCATCAATGGGGCAGATGGAACATTTGAGAATTGCATGAGAGTACAAAAAATACTGAAAGTAGTTAACTGTTCGTTACCCAAAAGTTAGACTGGGTTGAGTGAGAGAACCGGAGGACATGCGCAGTGAGAAAGTGTCCCGCACAAGGACACCATCAGAGAAGCCACCGTCAGCATACGTGATCTGGTAGTCACATTGATCATGAGGCTCCTCGCATGTGTAAGGGATGAAGGTGGGGCTGGCCGCACAGAGGGGGTCCTTACAGAAGACAAGCTTGTTCCTCACAGGTTTGTAAGGTGGGTGGGGACCCTGCCAAACCAGAAAATATAACAGAGATAAGAGATAGGGATAGGAAGCATTTAGGACTAGAGAAATAGCAACATCTAAGCAGGCAATGAAGATTGTGTTTGTTTTACTTTGTAGCAGTTTTTACAAGGGGCATCACATTGCACCCATGTAAGGTCGCTGCCTGTGTCGACGTCGAGGAAGTACTCCTTGGGCGGATTTCCAATGCTGACGCTAACATAGTATAACCTGCATGGTATTGTGATATTAGGGGCTGTTTGTTTTTCTAATTACATATGTAAATACAGGTAAATATGCAATCATTACTTAACTTCACAAAAAGAAAGAAATCATGGAAAGATAAGAATGCGTCGGTCCATAAAAATTAAGGTAGGGGGTTCAACCCGGTTTTTACCAATTTCTGATAGATAAAAGCATGGATGCTCGCCTTAGCTCTGAAATTGAATTGCAATTTTAACTTATAATAAAGAGAAATAGCTGAATTTGTAATTTCCTTCTATAGCATTCATGTTGAGTATCTGCCCTCCAAATTGAAATCTTGTTAATTTCAGGTTGGAATTGAAAGAAATGTAACTGTAATTTGAGGGATACTTCCTCACCATGGATACTATGAAACGCTGTTAATTGAGAACTGAAACCACACAGACAATGGTATTGGCATCTTTTCCACCAACATTCCATGTCTGTGGGACTAAGTACCATGAAAACGGAATGGGAATACCCCACCCAGAAGAAAACCCTCCTTGAAAATCAGGCTGATTTACCCATTAGGTGGGCCACACTTGAATCTTAATCCAGACCGTCGATACCATGTTGATTTCATAGGTGGGCCCTACTGTGATGTTTATGAGAAATCCACCCTGTCCATCTGTTTTGCTAGATCATGTTATGACACTGGCCAAAAATTGAAGTAGATCCAAAAATCAAGTGGGCGGTACGACAGGAAACAGTGATAATTGAACTCCACCGTTGAAACATTCATGGGGCCCCAGAAGTTTTGAATGAGGCTAATATTTTTGCGTTTTCAGTTCATCCCAGCAGGAATGACTTTATTAACGGTATGGATGGCATAAAAACATCACCGTCGACCCATGGAGATTTCAACGGTAGCCATTTCCCTTTTCTGTCGTTCGGCCCACTTGAGTTTCGGATCTGCCTCAATTTTTGGGCCCTTGCCGTAAAATGATCTGGGAAAATGGATGGACGGGGTGGATTTCTCACCAACATCACAATGGGCCGCACCTAGCTTACTGTCGCAGGCAATCCGCCTCCTCCCAAAACCCGCAATTTCGACCCGAATTTTGAAGTCACAGAAACCCACAACAAATCAAGACCCGATAACTCCTCTGATCACATTTTCGGACCAATCCAAACGCCGAGAGAATCAGTTCGGCATCCGTTTCACAACGCTAACATCACAAAATCAGATTTAGAACGACATCCAAACAGAGCCCTTCACTTCCAATTGAAAAGAACAACATTAATATTACTATGCAAGAAAGAGTGCTTTACTTGGATTATGAGAGAGAGAGAGAGAGAGAGAGAGAGAGAGAGAGAGAGAGAGAGAGAGTACCCGACGGGGTATACATTCCCGAAGATGGGGAAGACGGAGGAACCTGGACCGTTGGATGATGAAGATGATGATACTGATAGAGACTCCCTTCTCTTGGGTTGCTGCGTGTTTGATGCAGCCGAGCAGGTTTGGAATGTCAGCAGCAGCATCAACAACAGAAACACAAAAGCCTCTTTCTCCTTTCTACCCATTTCTCTTTCCCTTTTTTACAGAAATATCCGAGGCAGAGATCACTTGTTTTCCTCTCTCGGACACCAGTCCTGGAAATTCGCCTTTTAAGTGGGATTGCAGGTACTCTAGTCTGCTCTTCTTCATTTATAGCGAGTGACGCGACGATGATCAGTTTCCCTCTTGCTTCCTTGACTTAGGGCTGGTTTGATTTTCTAATTACAGAGGTAATTCAAGGTAAATGGGTAATAATTATTTACCTCCGTGTTTCCGGTTGGATGATTTGACCGCCACCTTTCATTTATAGCACTCACTTCACCCGAAGAGAAAAAAGATAAATTGTGGGGCCCACCTTGATATTGGTATATTATCCACACCATCCATCCCTTTAACCAACTCATTTTAGGGCATGAGCCAAAAAAAGGAGGCAGATCCAAAGATCAAGTAGACCACACTAATGGAAATAATCGGAATTGAATTCATACTATTGAAAGCTTCTGGAAGACTCAGAAGTTTTGAATTAAGCTAATATTTTTGTTTTCACTTTTTTCGTGACTGTGTGACCTTATTAACAGGTTGGATGACAAATAAACATTACTTTAAGCCCTAATGGAAAAACAACTTTCAATCATTGACGTTTTAATTATCATTATTTCATAAGATGTTGTCCACTTGAGCTTTTGATTTTCCTCGTCTTTTAGTTTATATCTTAAAATGTATTTTTCAGAAGGATGGATGGTGTGGATAACTCATATATATCATGGTGGGGCCCACATATTTAAATCAATAATAACAACGTTTGTACGGACCAATTTTCGAAACGTAATTTCCGGCGACTTTCGAAAGGTAATAATCAGGTAATTGCTTATGTTCACCAGCAACAGACATTGCGGATTTTCTTCGAAAGTCCTTCGCATGAAGTTCCTTTCAACGGGAAGCTACGTGGGATTGCGGATTGGCCGATGAGTGGTGATGTGGCCGGTGTGGGTACGTGTCGCGCGAAGACGAGCGTTGCTGCTCCTCGACCTCCGAGTTTTACGAACGGTTCGGAGATCAAAGTTACATGGCACGCAGAATGATGTATTTATTATATCCATACCGTTCATTCAATTTTTTAAGATCATTATAGAGAATTATACCAAAAATGATTCATATCCAAAGCTTAAGTGGACCACACAAGAAATAGCAGTGGGACAATGATTCTCACCGTTAAAACATTCGTGGGGCTCACCATTGCGTTTATTTTCCATCCAATCTGTTCATAAGGTCACAAAGACCTGGATGAAGTTGAAAAACAAATACCGTGTCGATCCAAAACTTCTGCTACCCTAAAAGGTTTTAAATGGTAAACGTTCAATCTACCACAGCTTTTTTTAGTGTGGTCCACTTGATCGTTACATCTTTCTTAATTTTCGGTTCAAGCCTTCGAACGAGCTTGCCAAATGAAATGACAGTTGTGATATAACACATACCTCGTTATGGGACCATATTACTTGGTGACGTCAACACATCAGCCACATTGGTGGTGTGTGGAACACCAGCCAATCCGCTTCCAGATAGGTGAGACTGGCTATTGAACCGACGTCACCAAGTTTTGTGTACCCCACCATAATGTATGTTTTGTATCTATACCGTACATCTATTTGGAGAGATCATATTAAGGTATAAGCCAAAGAACGAGTCGGATCTAAAACTCGAGTGGACCCACTACAGAAAACGGTAGGGGGAGTGATGCCCACCGTTAAAAACTTACAAGAGCCACGAAAGTTTTCGATCAAGCTGATATTTGTGTTTTCCCTTCTTTTTCTTTAATGTGTGCATTAACACATGAACAAGTTGGATCTAAAATAAAGATCATGGTGGGCCTTAGAAAGATTCCAACGGTGGGCTTCACTCTCCCCATTGTTTTCTTTAGTAGGTCCACTTAAGCTCTGGATCTACCTCATTCTTTTGATCTTTTGGTCATACCTTACAATGATATCTCCAAATTGATGGATGGTGTGGATATAACACATACATCATGGTGGCCCCCACATAACTTGGTGAAGTCAATTCAGATACTCAACCTATTCCGCGTCCGTTTGTGAGAAATCGACTCAAGTTTTCATTTTTACAAAATCATTTAAAGAAAGGTATGAAATTTGAAACTCAAGTGATACACACGAGTAAAGAAAGTTGAAATATTCCTGTTTCCACGGTGATGTTTATATATCATCCATGTTGTTCATAAGGTCCCAATGAGATTGAACCAAAAACATAAAAATAATACCATGATTCAAAACTTACGTAGACTCATAATTGTTTCAACGATAGATACCACTTTTTTAGATATGCCTCAATTTTGACATCATATCTTAAAATGATCTAGAAAAACGATGTACTGGATCTATCTCTCATAAATATCAGATTGGGACCCACCTAGCTTCTCGAGGAACTATTGAGAAAGATTAAGCAATAAATCCCCTTCCTCCCTATGTTGGTAATAAGTTTATTCTCTGGCACATGTGATACGCATGCATGCTAGAAGTGATCGAGCCGGCTCGATTCAAACTGATCAACTTTGATCCTAAGATTGACCGTCTACTTAATTACTTTTAGAATTTTATAATGATCAAGTTATAATCAAAGGGTGTGGTTTTTCTTTCGAAAGTAGGCTGCGCTTTACCTTTCACAAGAAAGTATTTTATAGTATACTAGTTCAATCAAACAAAAGAAAAAGCTTACAATTAGTTATTAAAAGCAATTGCAAGAATGCGTCTCTTAAAAGAATGGCTTAATATTGGATAAGGATCAAGTCTAAGCGTAGACCTCTATTACAGTTAAGAACTATCACTAAGAATTAATATTAGTGGATTATTACTCCTCTTAGGATAAACTGAGATAAAAGATAGATTGGTTTAATTTGATTGTATGTTATTGATTGGTTCCTTATTCTATTGATTTCCTTTGCTATTTATAGATTTCTCAGGCCGCTCTTCTTTAAATGTTTCTGTCATTCAATTCGTCAATTATGATAGCTGAAGAGTCTCGCTCTAGATCATTTTTGTTACATTTTTTTGTTTTTTGTTCATATTCTTTCGGCCAAGCTCCGTCTCTTGAACATTTTGGCCATGTACCCACCCGGCTACTCTCCGCATCTCTTCGCTTGTCCTTCATTTACTATGCTTCTCTCGGCCACCTTCCATGTTCTATATCTTAGCCATGCCAACTTATGAATTCTCTACCATAATTGGCTTCATTATCCCACTTCATTTATTACATCCACACCGTTCATTTATTCGATATCATTTTATAGCATGAGCAAATACATTCAACAGATACAAAGCTTAAATCGACCACACCAGTAATAGCGTGTTGGGGGGGGGGGGGGGGGGGGGGGGGGGTTTAAAACATTCATAGGCCTGCCATAATATTTATTTTCCATCCAATCTGTTCGTAAGGTCACAATGATCCAAATGAAGAGTAAAAATAATTAGGGGGTTAAAACATTCATAGGCCTGCCATAATGTTTATTTTCCATCCAATCTGTTCGTAAGGTCACAATGATCCAGATGAAGAGTAAAAATAATTATCATATTGATCCAAAACTCCTGTGACCCCGAAAGGCTTTCAATGGTAGACGTTCAATCCCCTGCTGCATTTTTCAGTGTGGTCCACTTAATCTTTAGATATGTTTTATTTGTTGGCTTAAGCTTTAAGATGATATCGAAAAATGAATGGCAGTTTAGATATAACACATGCCTCATCATGGGACCCATAGAACTTGCTAACGCCAATACACCAGCTATGTGTGGTACACCATCCAATCCGCTTCCCTTAATTTGGGCTTTGTTAGATTTTGATAGTTATGGTCCAATTTCGGAGGAGAAGCTCTTCCACTTAAATTGCTTGGATCATCTGACGAGCATGATTTTTTTTTTTTTTTATCTACAAACCATTTGCTTCTAGACTCGTTTGATGAACGGTGAGGATGTTACACACATGTTCCGAGTACAGCCTGCGGGTCTAGGACCTGAGACTCGAGGTCCTCCACTGGGAGCTGATTATAAACTCTGTGGGCCCACCGTGACATATCTGTCTTATCCACGCCATCTACACGTTACAAGTTCATTTTCGGGCATGAGCTCAAAATTGATGGATATCAAAAGATCAGGTGGGCCACACCACAGCAAACGGTGGGAATTGAATACCCACGGTTGAAAACTTCGTAGGGCTGCATAAGCCGTTGATCAAGCTGATATTTGTGTTTGCCTTTTGTCCATGTCGATGTGACCTTATTAACGGATTCGAAGACAAAAAACATGCCCTAAAGATTTCAACGGTGGGTGTCACTATCCTCACTGTTTCCTGTGGTGTGACCCACTTAAGCTTAGGATATCCGTCAATTTTTGGGTCCATGCCCTAAAATGATCTCATGAAGCGGATGAACGGCAGGGATAAGACACATACATCACGGTGGGCCCCACGTAAAAGCAAAAAGCGCGTGGCGAGGGGTGGTGGGTCCCACCTTCTGACGTGGGAGAGATAGATAGAGGGCTTGGGGACTATGGTACTTTGACTTGCTACAGGGACTGGGGACCTTTTCTTAACGGGTGCTTATGCATTCACGGCGCGCATTAGCTGCGGCCTACCATCTAGGCCGTCGGTGCGACCCAGACCGTGGGGCCCAATAAACAGATCTTTGTGAGTCTGTGACCCAATGAATAGGTTGGATGGCAACTAAACATCATGAGCCCTATAAAGTTTTTAATGTTGGACTTTTAATTACCACTGCTTGTTTCCTGTGGTGTGGTCCACCTGAGATTTGGATCTGCTTTATTCTTGGGTTCATGTTTTAAAATAATGATCCAAAATGGATGGATGGCATAGATGAAACACATACATCACTGTAGGGCTCACAAAGCATCGTCCAGTAGTGACATCCCTATTGTCAGTGTCACTACGCAAATCCCCATCCCTTGTATTCATCCTTGATCCCCAAGGAAAGCCGTACACCCATCTCTCTCCACTCACAAGGTAGGACCCACCAGCCTTCTCTACGCGTCTTCTGTTGACTGCTTTTCAGATTTTGTCAAGGTAAGACTTGTCTGTTAGTGTAGGAAACTAGGAATCCTTAGTTCCGTGTCGAATATATAGAAGCTGTACACGCGACCGTTCATCAGACGAGTCATGTAGCAGATGGTTTGCTGATAAAAACAGATCACGCTCGTTGGATCATCCAAAACCTAATTTTAGGTAACGGATCAGATGGTTCAAATTGCCCGATCAGATTGACTTTTGATACACGGGTCGAAGAGGTCTACTGAAACTCCATATGCGCAGCATGCAGCTTTACTCATCCACACGCACACATGCCAAATATGAAACATGTGCGCAAGATCTGAGCCTTCTACTGGGATCATCAGGTAGGCCCCACTGTACAGAAATAAACTGACCGTCAAAGCATTCTTTTTCCCTGGCCATTTGTTTATTTTGTATTGTGGCCCACCTGACTCTCAGATCATAAAATATAAAAGCCTACGTGTGAGGAAAGCTCGCATCCTGCGTACATATGGTCGAAATCGGATTGCCTACTGAGTTACTCAGTACGTTCTTATCGTACTGAGTAAACTCAGTTGGGCGCACCGCGAATGCGTGTGGTTTATCCATGCCGTCCATTCGTTTTTCCAGATCATTTTATAGCTTCAACCCAAAATTGATACATATACAAAGCTTAAGTGGACCATATCACTGGAAAAAGTGGAAGTATTGATTTCAACCGTTGAAAACTTTCTAAGGCCCCTAGTGATGTTTATTTGTCATCCAACCTGTTCATAAGATAAGAAAGACATGGACGAAGGGAAAACACAAATATCAACTTGATCTAAAACTTCTGTTGTCCCCAAAAATTTTTCAACTGTAGATGTTCAATTCACACTGTTTCTGGTGGTGTGGTCCATTTGAGGTTTGCATATACTCTATTTTTGGAATAAAGCCCTAAAATTATGTGTTAAAAGAGATGGACGGAGTGAATATAATGTATGAATGACACTGGGTCCCACGGAGTTTACTCAACGCTTACCGTACTGAGTTACTCAGTACGCAATCCGCTTCCCATATGGTCAGTGCTATAAACACCCGTGGGAAAGAGACCCTTTTGCCTCCGTCACCTTATTCCCCTCCCCTTTGTAAGCGGATTGTGTCCTACCCCTGCAGTCTCGGAAGCGGATTGGCAAGTGTACCTCACGCGGAAGCGGATTGCGTACTGAGAACTCTGTGGGGTCCACCGTTATTTATTATTTTATCCACTCCGTTCATTCATGTTAAAGGATAATTTTAGGACTTGAGCACAAAATGGAATCATATCCAACGATCAAGTGGACCACACCACAGGAAACATTGTGATTCAACCTTACCATTGAAAATTTCTTAGAGGCCACAGAAGTTTTGGATCAAGCTGATGTTTGTTGTTTCTCTTCATCCATGTCTTTGCGATCTTATGAATATGTTGGATGACAAATAAATATTACTGTGGGCCCTAGGAAGGTTTCAACTATGAAAGTCATTATTCCACATTGTTCCCTATGGCATGGTCCATTTTAGCCTTGTATTTACTTAAATTTTGGGATCAACCCCTAAAATTAGTAGGAAAAATGGATGGACGGTGTGGATAAACCATATACATTCACAGTGGGCCCAACTGAGTTTACTCAGTACGATAAAAGCCTACTGAGTAACTCAGTATGCAATCTGATTTCACCTCACGCCTGCTGTATTGACGTCAGCAAGTTATGTGGGTCTCATTATTAGGTATTTGTTATATCTAAACCGTCCATCCATGTTGCCAGCTAGTCTTAAGGCTTGAGACGAAAAATAAGAAAGATGTAACTATCTAGTAGACCACACTGTGAAAAGGAGTGGGGGATTGAACGTCTACCATTTAAACCCTTTTTGGGGTCACACAAGTTTTGGATCAATATGAAATTTTTATTTCCTCTTCGTTCAGGTTTTTATGACCTTATGAACAGATTGGATGGAAAATAAACATTATGGTGAACCTTATGAATTATTTAACGGTGAAAATCATTATCTCCGCTGTTATTTATGGTGGGGTCCAAATGAACTTTGGATATGATTTATTTTTTATATAATGCTTTAAAATGATCTCTAAAAATAAATGAACGTTGTAGATATAATAAATACATCATTGTGAGGCTATGTAACTTTGATATCTTTTCAACCGTTGGGACAACTTGGAACTCGAGGAGCGTCAATGCTTGTCTTCTCACGACACGTACCTACAGCAGCTAGCTGGTGTGTGGCAGACAAGCTAATCCGCTTCCTTCGGGCTAGAACATACATATACGTGGGGAAGCGGATTGGCTGGTGTACCATACACCAGCTATATAGCTGCTGTATTTTCGTAAGTTTTGTGGGACTCATCATGAGGTATGTGTTATATCCAAACTATTCAATCATTTGGTGAGTTTATCTTAAGGCTTGAGACAAAAATTAAGACAGATCTAACAATCAAGTGGACCACAGTGTAAAAAGTATTAGGGGATTGAATGTCTACCATTGAAACCCTTTTGGATAGAAGTTTTAGATCAATGTGAAATTTGTTTTTCCTCTTAATCCGGGTCTTTGTGACCTTATGAACAAATTGGATAGAAATAAATGTTACAGTGGACCTACTAATGTTTTAACGGTGAAGATCATTATCCTGCTGCTATTTGTGGTGTGGTTCATTTGATCTTTGGATATGATTTATTTTTTGGATAATGCTCTCAAATGATCTCAAAAAATGGATGAACGGTATGGATATAATAAATACATCACTGTGGGGCCACGTAACTTTGATCTCCTTTGAACCGTTCGTACAACTCGGAGCTTAGGAGTGTCAGTGTCCATCTTAGCACGACAAGCGACTACACCAGCTTTACAGCGGGTGTGTGGTACACCAGCCAATCGGCTTTGGTCTATTGGAGTTGGTGTACTACGCAGGGCTGGTGTATTGGCATCACCAAGTTCTATGGGTCTCATCAAGAGGTGTGTTATATCAAACTATACTTTCATTTGGCAAGCTCATCCTAAACCTTAAATCAAAAAATAAGACAAATCTGAATATCAAGTGGACCACGCTGCAAAAAGCTGTGTGAGATTGAACATTTACAATTGAAACCCTTTTGCGGGTAATAGAAGTGTTGGTTCACGCTGATATTTGCTTTTCCTCTTCATCCAGGTCTGTGTAACCTTGTAAACGGATTGGATGGGAAATAAACATTATGGTGGGCCCTACAAATGTTTTAACGGTGAAAATCAATGTTTTAATGCAAGAATCATTGTCACCATTGTTATTTCTGGTTTGGTCTACTCAAGCTTTAGATATTAATCATTTTTGGTAACATGCTCTAAAGCAATCTCATAAAATGGATGAAAGGTCTGAATATAATAAATACATCAATTTACAATCCATGTAACTTTGATCCATCTGAGCTGTTCGTACAACTGGAAGCTCAATGAGTTACAGTGGGAAGCGGATTGGCTGATGTACCACACACCAGCTATATAGCTGATATAACAATGTCAACTATAGGTCCCTTCATAAGGTATGTGTTTTATCCAAATTGTTTATCCATTTGGCAAGCTAGTCTTAAGACTTGATCCTAAAAATAAGACGGATCTAAAGATCAAGTGGACCACACTGCAAAAAGCAGTAGGGAATTGAACTTCTACCATTGAAACCCTCTTGGGGTCATAGAAGTTTTGGATCAATATGAAATTTATTCCTCTTCATCCAGGTCTTTGTAACCTTATTAACAGATTAGATGGAAACTAAAAGTTATGGTGGGCCCTATAAAATTTTTAACGGTTAAAATCATTATCTCCGCTGCTAATCGTGGTGTGGTTCATTTGATCTTTGGAAATGATTTATTTTTTGGATAATAATCTAAAATTATCTCGAAAAATGGATGAACGGTGTGGATATAATAAATGCATCAGTGTGGGGCCATGTAACTTTGATCCCCATTGAACCGTTCGTACAACTCAAAGCTCGAGGAGAGTCGTCGCTCGTCTCCGCAGCACGACATGTATCTACACCAGCTATATAGCTGGTGTGTGGCACACCAACCAATACGCTTCCGCTGCAACGCTCGTCTTCTCACAGCATGTGTTTAAAGCATGAGCCCAACACATTAAGGGCCTGTTTGGCCAGGCAGATCCCACGGTATTAGGAGGGATGGGATCGGCAATATCCTGGGATAGGCATGACGAGCCAAACAGATCCGGTAAACTTGTCCCAGGATATGAGCAATCCCATGAATCTTAAGACAATCCACTGACATCACCATCATTACCTTAAAATTGATCCTATCCCTTGGTTGGATGGATTGGAAGGTAAAATCCCGGGATATGCACGGCATGCCAAACAGACCCAGTGAACTTGTCCCGGGATATAAGCAATCCCATGGATCTTAAGACCATCCACTGACACCATCATCATTACCTTAAAATTGATCCCATCCCTCCTAATACCATGGGATCTGGCCTGTTTGGCCAGGCAGATCCCACAGTAGGAGGGATGGGATTGGCAATATCCTGGGATAGGCATGACGTGCCAAACAGACCCAGTGAACTTGTCCTGGGATATGAGTAATCCCATGGATCTTAAGACAATCCACTGACATCACCATCATTACCTTAAAATTGATCCTGTCCCTTGGTTGGATGGATTGGAAGGTAAAATCCTGGGATATGCAGGGCGTGCCAAACAGACCCAGTGAATTTGTGCCGGGATATAAGCAATCCCATGGATCTTAAGACAATCCACTGACACCACCATCATTACCTTAAAATTGATCCCATCCCTCCTAATACCATGGGATCTGCCCGGCTAAAGCAAATCCAAAGCTCGAGTAAGCCATATCAGATGCGACTCTTGCATTTAATTCGGCAGAATTTTCTATTTTGGTGCGGTTAACTCGAGCATTGGTTAGTTATTTTCGGGCTTTTACTTTAAAAATGATTTCAGAAAATGGATCGACAATATAGATAGATAAATACATCAAAGTGAGCCCCACACAGATCTGCCAGCAATGTAAGATGCATTTATCTTCCGACTGATTTTCTGTACACCCATTTCCCATTTTGAGAATTTAAATACATAATCATCGATTACAAATCCTTTAATATATTAAAAACTGAAATATGAAGCAAAACTGGCAATTCTGCAAAACTACACAGGTAAGTAGATAATAGGGGTGTATACGAACCAAGTTAGCTTAGTTAGCTCACTCGACTCAACTTGAAAAAGCTCAATTTGACTCAGTTCTAAGCTGAGTTCGAGCCGAGTCGAGATGATTTTTTGAGCTAGAAAAAATTTCAAACGGAGTTCGAGTTTACCTGAGCTCGACTCGACTCAGATCGAACCCCATCTTGAATCGAACTTGGATCGAACTAGTTCAATGACTCGGTTACTTTGATATTGATGTTCCTCACCAAGTGTTTGATGAAATGACTCAATGAAGCGTCAGCTAGTGGTAAGGAAGGTATGTATATGAAACAAATACTATTTTTTCTTGATTTTGATGTTGCCTACAAGGTGTTTGATAAAATACTTGTAAACGGTTGTTGTTTTACATATAGTGAGAAATTGAAAGTGCACAGCATGTGTTTGTGAAAATACTGCAGAGGCTCGATTTTGGCTCGAACTCGGCTTGAACTGGCCCAAGCTACTGACCGAATTGAGCTGAGCTAGCCAATAAAGCTCGAGGTCCAAGCCGAGCCGAGTTCGAGCTGGGGTCAGCTAGTGGCCGAGCCGAGGGCAGCTCGACTCGGTTCGACTCGGTGTACACCCCTAGTTGATAGGAGCTTTGATCATATCGAGTGTCATCAATGTCTGTTGATAGGATTAAAGCCATTTTCGATCATATCGATTTAAACTTAGAAATTGTCTAATGAGCAAAGGCCAAAAATCATAATTTTTTTGATGGGATTGAGATCAACAAACCCGGTTACAGAAAGATTTAAGACATCAGACAACACTGGTGAATGACCCATATTCCCATAGATGTGCCTTGTCAGCATGTCTGATATGAATATGTTTGGGGGTGGAGCTATGGCATGACATCAAATATTATAAGTTTACTGGCCCAACACACGATTTACGACAGCATGTGTGCCATGTACAGGAGTTGGACCCCACCACAAAGATGATTAGATGCTAAAGATCAGGCAGGTACGCTCATCAGATGGCCCTTACCCTATACAAAAAACAATGGACAGTTCAAAAAGAAATTCCCCATGGCAAACATATGGCGTACATGTGTGCCCCACTTGGTAAATGAACTGCCTGGAAATTTGTGCTAGTGAGGCCCACGCCATGCTAAGTTCAGATGTCCCACACATTTTCTAAGTTGGACCTTGTGCATAATGTAAAGGTGCGTGTTGGGAGACTAACATAACAAATAGGAGTGGCAAGGGTGTATCTGTTTATCCATGCCGTCCATCCCTTTTCTGACATCATTTTGGGATTCAACACTCAAGCAGACCACACCAAGCTTACTATTTGGTGTGGACCACTTAAGCATTAGATCAACCTCATTTTTGGGCTCATAGAAAAGGGATGGACGGTGTGGATAAATAGATACATCACGGTGAGCCCCCACAGATCTACCGTTTGTGTTAGAGATGGGCAGGGTAGGACACTATTTGCATCCGTGGCAATGGTCGCGACTTGGATTCAGTAGTGTCCCATTGGTGCTAGAAATGTTGTGGGCCCCACCATCATGTATGTGTTTTATCCACGCCATCCATCCATTTTTCTAGCATATTTTATATAATGAGCCCAAAAATGAGGCAGATCCAGCGTTAAAAACTTCCCAAGGGCTACAAAAGTTTACATCAAGCTGATATTTAATTATGTTTTCCCTTCCTTTGTGTAGGGTTGTGTTGAGACTCAAATATTGCATAATTTTTCCATTTATATCTTGGTTTTATGAACATAAATCCGCTTAATATTCTATTTTACTCATGTATGTGTTGCAAGGTGAATTTAAGTGTTTGGATTGAAAAAGGGTGTTAAAAGCATGATTTTGATGCTCAAGAATTACCAAGGCAAGAGATGGATCTTAGGAGACTAAGATTAAAGAATTCACATGCCAAATATCCAAGAAAATCAAGTGAGGAATGAAGAGAATCGAAGATTTGAAGTGAAGAATCCTGAAATCGTCCTGAAAAAGTGTATTCTGAAGCTTGACTGTCCATGCTCTCTTCGAGCTCGCCCTCGAGCTTACCATTGGAGCTTGGCTTCACTCCCCCTTGCTCCCCTTAAGCTCGAGCTCAAGCTTGAGTTAGGGCCCACCCTCGACCTTACCATTCGAGCTCCCAACCCCAACCTAATATCGACCTTCTTCAACATGATCCACAAACCTTTCAATTTGCAAATTATATCTTTAAAACCCCAAATCTCAATTTTAGGATTTAAGGTTTTTCTATTTTCTGTGAGTCCAAAGAGCTCAGTGGATTTTAAATAGATATCCACTGAGGAAGATGGTGATGGACTCATTGCGTCGTTGCCTTGTTACTAATGATACACTGTGATGGGATTTTTTGTCCCGTGCTCGATCGGTCGTGAGCCTCGCTCGACCGGTCGAGGGCTGGTGCACGACCAGTCGTGGAGTCGAGTCTTAGCTCGACTCAAAGTCCAGCAACTATGGATTATTTTTTTCGAGGGTGCTCGATCGGTCGTGGGAGGTGCTTGACCTGTCGTAGATGGCTCTCGACCGGTCGTGGACTCGGTACGACCAATCGATGTTATGCAAATTCGTTCCGCGATTTTGTGCGGATTTCGTTTCGCAAGTCCTTTCGCAAATGGGACGCGGAAAGGAGTTTCCTACACTATAAATAGGAGGTACCTAGGGCTTTCTAGGTACGACAAAAGGGTTTCCTAAAGCTTTACAAGGGATTTGTTAAAGAGTTTAGGGAAATCAAATGGGTGAGAGGAAGAGAGAAAGAGAGAGAGGAAGCTTGTGGAAGGGAGGTTCTGCTCGTAGAGGTGATCTACTGTGGACTTGATATCTTAGCGCTTCCACGTCCTCATAATTGGTTAGATCTCTCCATTTTTCTTTGTTTCTCTTATTGTTTATCCACTCGTGCGTGAGTGAAGAAGGTTGTAACGTTCTACTTCATAGTGGATTGTTGATCTGGACGAGGTCCCGTGGTTTTTACCTCTTTGAGAGTTTTCCACATAAAAATCTCTTGTGTGGTGTGTGGTTTATGCTTTGATTTATTTCATTACTTTATTATTCCATAATTTTGATTTGTTTCGGGAGGCTAGATCCCAAGGTTTTGTGCAAGGCCCCCAACAAAGTGGTATCAGAGCCAAGTTCGTTGAACGGGTAGGATCGGTTTTGAATTATGGAAGGTGGCTCATCAATGATGATCAGCCTCAATGGTTCTAATTGAAAAATATAGAAGGCTAAGATGGAGGACCTGCTTTATTGCAAGGACCTATATTCTTCAATTTTAGGCATATCAACAAAATCCAAGGATATGTCTGATGATGATTGGAAGAAGATGGACTGAAAGGTGGTGGGGTTTATTAGACAATGGTTTGACGATTCCGTATTCCATCATGTGTATACGAAAACCTCATTCGCTAACCTATGACTGAAATTAGAAGGCTGTATGAGAGGAAGATATCCGGTAATAAGATTTTTCTGATAAGGCGACTTGTGAATCTCAAGTTCAAAGATGGTGGTTCTGTAGTCGAGCACATGAATGAGGTCAGCAATATAGAAAACCAGCTCTCAGCTATGAAGATGGTCTTGGATGATGAATTGCAGGCTTTGCTATTGCTTAGTTCATTGCCTGACAGTTGAGAGATATTGGTGGTGTCTCTAAGTAACTCCGCGCTAGACAGAAAGATATCAATGGAACAGGTAACCAGTTGTCTCTTCAATGAGGAGACAAGGAGGAAGTCTCGGGGGTCTACTTAGCAAGAGGCCCTTGTGACACAGGAACAGGGGAGAGGAAAGAACAGGAAGGGCAGGAAGGCCCGAGATAAATCAAGAGGCAAGTCGACTAACAGAAAAGATGTTGAATGTTGGAATTGTGGCAAGAAAGGCCACTATAAGCTTGAATGTCATAAGGCTAAGAACGACAAGAAAGGAAAAGGAAAGGAAGATGAATCATATTCCACTGCGGTCACTTCAGATGGCGACGTTGTAGTTATTCTTTTAGCAGATCACGATGTATGTCTCACGGCTACGAGTCAGGACACCGATTGGGTGATAGACTCGGGAGCTTCTTTTCATGCAACTCCATGCAGAGACTTCTTCACAAACTATAAGTCAGGTGACTATAGAACCGTGAAGATAAAAAATTCTGGCGTATCGAAGATTGTAGGGGTCGGTGATATTTGTGTGAAGAGCGATGTGGGCTGCACATTGGTTCTCAAGGATGTGAGACATATCCCAGACCTTTGCCTCAACTTGATGTCGACGGGACGGTTGGATGATGATGGCTATGAAAGCCGGTTTGCTGGTGGGTGATGGAAGCTCATCAAGGATTCGTTGATCGCAGCCAGAGGAAAGAAGTGTTGCACCCTTTACAAGGTAAGTGTCAGTATGTGTAAGGGTGGGTTGAACGCAACGAAAAATTCAGCTATAGACATGTGGCATAGGCGTCTAGGCCACATGAGTGAAAAATGGTTTCAGTTACTAGCGAGGAAGCGGCTCCTTCCAGACGTGACAGGTACACCTCTCAAAACCTGTCTTGATTGTTTATCAAGGAAACAGCATAGAGTTTCATTTACTAAATCTGCTTCTCGTGTTAATAAAGTGCATGCATTAGATTTGGTTTATTCTGATGTTTGTGGTCCTATGAGGACAAAAACCTTGGGTGGGGCATTGTATTTTGTCACTTTTATAGATGATGCATCTAGGAGGGTTTGAGTTTATGCTTTGAAATCCAAGGATGAGGTCATTGGTGTGTTTAAATTATTTCATGCTATGGTCGAGAGAGAGACAGGTAGATCATTGAAGTGCATCCGCACTGACAATAGTGGTGAATACATTGGCGACTTTGATGAGTATTGTAAGTCCCTGGGTATACGACATGAACAGACGGTTCCCAAGACCCCCCAACATAATGGTGTGGCTGAGCGAATGAATCGCACCATTGTTGAGAGAATCAGACGCATGTTATCCCATGCAAAGTTGCCCAAGACGTTCTTGGGAGAAGCAATGCACACGGCAGTGTGTTTGATAAACAGGTCTCCATCGGCCCCGTTGAATGGAGAAGTGTCTGAGAAGGTGTGGACTGGACGGGATCCATCGTACAGTCATCTCAGGGTATTTGGATGCAGGGCATCCGTTCACGTACCAAAGGACGAGAGGTCCAAGCTCAATATGAAGATCAGACAGTGTGTGTTCTTAGGGTACAGTGATGAAAAGTTCGGTTACAGATTGTGGGATCCGACCGAGAAGAAGCTTATCAGGAGCAGAGATGTGGTTTTCTTTGAAGATCAGTGTATAGAAGCCATTGGTAAGCCAGAGAAGAATCAGCCTAGTTCAGGTGAGCTAGAGGATATGGATCCGGTTATTCCTCCCGTGGTGCTTGATGACGGGGGAGTACAATAAGGTACAGAGGACGAGGGAGTTCCTTCAGAAGACGGAACAGGGGAGCAGCCCCCACTTGATCCACCTGTTGAGCCACAGGTGAGGAGGTCATCTAGCGACAAATAGCCGTCCAAGAGGTACTAGCCGCATGAGTACATTATGTTGATCGATGGGGGAGAGCCAAAAGATTATTCTAAGGCCCTAGCCGACGAGCATAATGGGGAGTGGTTGAAAGCTATACAAGAGGAGATGAAATCCTTGTATAAGAACCACACCTATGATATAGTGAAATTGTCTAAGGGCAAAAAAGCTTTGAGCAACAAGTGGGTGTTCAGAAAGAAGGTTGAGTATAAGAATTCACAGACAAGGTTCAAGGCCAGACTTGTGGTGAAAGGGTTTGGTCAGAAGAAAGGTATAGACTTCGAGGAGATATTCTCACCAGTGGTGAAGATGACATCCATACGGGTGTTGCTTGGGTTGGCGGCTAGCATGGATCTGGAGATAGAACAGTTAGATGTTAAAACTGTCTTCCTCTATGGTGACCTGGAAGAAGAGATCTAAATATACCAACCAGAGGGGTTCAAAGTCAAGGGTAAAGAGCATATGGTGTGTAGGCTGAGGAAGAGCTTGTATGGGCTGAAACAATCTCCACGACAATGGTATAAGAAGTTCGACTCGTTCATGTTACAGCATGGATATGACAGAATGGAGTTGGATCACTGTGTGTTCACGAGCAAGTTCTCATGTAACGCCCTGAAAATCGGGGGTCGAGCATAAACTTAACTCCCGAGTTCCAATGCATCACATATGCAACAAAATGAATGATGGTTGAATGTTGTCTGAATTAATGCATTGAACATGAGTGAGATTAAGCCAAAACAGCATATCATACTCCAGAGACAAGTGAGATTGCAAGCGGAAGATTGTGATAGATATATAAAATATAAAAACTGTGGTGAGTCTCCAGAGTGTGATAATGTTACCAGGTTAACTATTTACAAGTACAATTTTAAATTATACCAAGTTGTGTAAGGTCATCTAGTCAATATCCCAGAAAGCCCCGTCGATCAGGACACGGCTCACAAGAACCCGTCTGAAACTGCATAAAGGAAGAATCCTCCTCATCCTCATAAGAGTCCGACTCCGCTTCGCAACATTGCCATCATCTGAAACTCAAACAAGTCTGGTTGGTGTGTACAACACCGTCCCGTAACGTGGGAGTGAGTGATCAACTCAGTGGAACAATAAAGCATAGGTTAACATGTTATCAATTCAGTCAAGTAGTAATGATAAAGCAGTACAATCAAACACTCCTAACTACTCTTATTAATGCAAGTATGAATGCAGTCATGATGCATGCCCTCACCACACACTCCCTCATGCAACACCATCTTACGTTCGCGGCATGCTTGCATTCCTCAGTGCTCCACATCTTCCAAGCACATGCAGTGCGATGATGAGCATGATTACTGAGTTGTTATTAGTCCATTTCAAACAGCAGGATTGGGAACTAAGGTACCTCCCTTATATCATTCCCAAACATGATCCATTCTAGGGTCGTCAAACCTAGATAATAAACCTAGATAATCTCATACGATAGTGTGGTTCTAGGGCGCTGCAAAGGCTGCCAGGACTGTTACACACATTCGTTACACTACTCCCCCATCACATTTTTAACAGTTCATCACTAAATTGATACAGGCCTAGTTCATACTCTATACACTGTGGCAAAACTCGTCGCCTCACCGTAAATTCAGAGTATGCTCGAGGTAACTACAAAGGGCTCATCACCAATCAGTGTAGGCCGATAGCTCGAATATAGTTTCCCATACTACCATAATCGGCTCACGAGTCTGGTTGCTCAATGGACACTACAGGGAGGCACGTGGCCCCAGCGTAGGCCGACAGCTCGACCACGGTGTCCCATACCACCATGCCCGGCTCATGAGTCTTAGCGGATCGAGGTACCGTGGTTAAAGGGATTTCACTGGTAAATTTGGTACCCTAGGTTCAAGCAGAGGTGTCCAAACATGGTGAACATACATAAGACAGATCGGGTTGCTTGACGAGCTCGGCTAGCTCGAGCGCACAACAAGTTGAACGATATGAAGCGCATAAGCACTTCGTGTGGCCAACCACTATCGCTAACCGAAGTACGACTCGGGTTCGTCGAACACATCTCACGTGGCAAATGAATCTCAGCCACGAATTCAATCCCGTTACCGATTGCCTGGACTATAATCATAACCCCAAACACAATCAATCCATGACCAGAAGCATGTAGAGTAAAGCAGAATAAATAAAATGATTCAAGCATGTTGACAAGCATGTCATAAAACATGTAATAAAGCACAATATAAACAGGAAATACAAACACCTATATTTCATAAGTAAGCGGTTAAATTAAACAAGCAACATGGAGGAAATCATATACATCTCTAAGGTAGCTGAGAATCCTATCTCAACACCACTATTAAATTTAGTTCGTCACACAATTTCTCACACAGGCATTTTAGCAAACACTTAAACTACACCACTCCAACATACATGACATATGTTGATTTCAACATAGAATTGGACAAATCCTTATAGCAAGGAGTTATCGCATACACATCAATCATGTTCTTACATTCAATACATTTGGCAGGCATAAATCATAAATCCATATTTATTTAGTCATTTCAATAAACACTTTAAACTACATACATCAACATACATAACGTATGTTGATCACATAGGTATAAGGCCAAATCCTTTCACTAGGGAGTTGCCCCAATTATAACACGCGTGCACCCACGACGGATAGTCATGGCAAGTAGGAATCCAAGTTCCATGTTCATTCAGTCATTTCCACAAACACTTGGGCTACACGTTTTAGCATATATAGTGTATATTGGCCGTGGCGTGATTTAGGGCAAATCCCTTTCGTCAAAGGGGTATCGCCTATACAACAATCATGTATCCATGACAATTAGTCGTGGCAAGCATGAATGCGAATTCTATACTCATTCGGTCATTTTCATAAACACTTAGAATACACTATTTTAACATACATAGTGTATATTAGCAAAAACATGTATTAAGGCGAACCCTCTCGCCAAGTAAGTGTTATACACATATATAATATGTTCATACAGCAAATAATCATGGCAAACCCATTTCTAAAATTTATACGTATACGGTACTTTCTACAAATACCTAGAATACACAAAATTCCATATTCTTCGTATTTAATCGAAACGGAAAACAGACAACACTTTGTACATGTGCAATTGCATGCAGATCATGAATCTATCATTATCTGACATTGAAAGCGTTGAAAACCATAACCTATACATCTAAAGTCCGCACCTTTGTCGTAGAATCGTAAAGAACTCGATAGGTTTGTTAAACCTTCGTATTCGGCAGTTTGGTAACCTATAGAATGGAATAGGTTAGCTATTTCATAACCTACGACTATCAAAACCCCAAAATAGGTTAGGGTTAGGGTTTCTTACTTAGAAATGATGTCGAAATCGCCGGAAAAGCGATGAGAATGGAGTGGTTGAACACGTATAGCAGCAGAGAAGCATGGTAGGGAGATGCTCCCACTTCTCTCACACTTCCTCTCTCTTTTCTCTCTTTCTCTCCTAGGGTTTTCTCAAATTCGTATGGCTGAATGAGAGAGGGTTTTAAGGTCCTTCTATAGCCTAAAACCTCACCGAAATAGACTTCAGGTCAAGGTATACTTAGGTTATATCCAAAGTGGGTCAGTTTCAGCTCAACGAAGGACTTCTGGCGGCCCCTTTTCTGTGTGTGGTCAGATTTAAGCTCACTAACACTGGATCTAGGTATGGCTAAGTTTTCGTTTTGATCGGCTTCCCAGATCACACGTGGCAAACCAGTTTCAGTTCAACGGTCAGTGGATCTCGATCGGAGATTTCGAGTACATAGATATGTTTGGGGAAATATCCCTGATCCGAGGGTGTAATTTGGCATGATTCTGACGGTCGGGTTGCTTAATACTGATCTGCAAGCAACATTTGCCAGATTTATTTATTTTGAATTAAATTTAGAATTATTTTCACATTTCTCACACTCCCCGCTTCGAGCTCAAGCGAATAGCACTGAGACACTATCTGGATTTAATTTCCGAGATAGTTGTTAAGCCCAGCAAGGCGGTCCTAATTCCTTAACTTCATGTAAATCGGACTTCCGACGTGCGGTCCAGATCTGATACAGAGCAGCCGGGTAATGGGATTGATCCTAGATTTTAGGGTAATGTAGCGTCAATGATTCTACAAGTTTTGGGTCTTGCAGATCGTATTGAAAGTAGATCAAGCGAATTTCGTAGCTAATCTAGTTTAACACTTAGTTACTTTGTGAAGGATAAGGTAGTGAAAGTGAGATTTGTGAAGGAAATGGGTTAAGAAGCGATTTTAGACTGTGGGATTCAGTTCTGACAGGTTAATAAGGTATTAGGAGCGACCCATTGCCTAAGGACGTCTAATCCCAGGTTGGCAAAATTCGGGGATGTTACATCTCAGATGGTGATTTCTTAGTTCTGTTGTTATACGTTGATGACATGCTCATTATGGAAAAATACATCAAGAAGATCGACAGGCTGAAAAAGGAGTTGGGCAAGTCTTTTGCGATGAAAGACTTGGGCCAGACTAGACAGATCCTAGGAATGAAAATAACCCGTAACAGAAGCAGCAGGAAGCTTTGGCTGTCACAAGAGCGGTATATTGAAAAAATCCTAGAGTGGTTCAAAATGAACAGCGAAGCCAGTTAGTACTCCACTGGATGGTCACTTCAGATTGAGCAACAGGCAGTGTCCCAAGATGAAGGCAGAGGTAGAAGAGATGCAGAAGATACCCTACGCGTCAGCTGTAGGAAGTTTGATGTATGTTATGGTGTGTACACGCCCAGACATATCACATATGGTTGGTGTTGTCAGCCGGTATCTTGCCAATCCTGGCAAAGAGCATCGGGCAGCGGTTAAGTGGATATTGTGGTATCTAAGAGGCTCATCCAGGTTGAGCCTATGCTATGGTGACGGTAAATCTGTGTTAGAGGGCTACATAGATGCAAATATGGCAGGTGACATAGACTCTAGGAAGTCTACATTGGGGTTCATGTTCACGTTTGCAGGGGGAGCGGTTTCTTGGCAGAGCAAGGTACAGAAAGTCGTAGCATTGTTAACGACAGAGGCCGAGTACATTGCAGTCACAGAGGCATATAAAGAGATGCTTTGGATGAAGAGGTTCCTACAGGAACTTAACCTCAAGCAGGAAGAGCACGTGGTCTATTGCGATAGTCAGAGTGTTATACACTTGAGTAAGAATTCAAGTTAGCATTCCAAGTCGAAGCACATAGAGATTCGGTATCACTAGATCAGGGATACTTTGGAACAAAAGGTGTTACAGCTTGAGAAGGTCCACACGGACGATAATGGGTCAGACATGATGACCAAGGCTTTGCTCAAGGGTAAGTTTGAGGTTTGTAGAAACCAGGCTGGCTTGAAGAAGGTGGATCCCTCCTGAGACAAAAAGGGAGAGATTTGATGGGATTTTTTGTCCCGTGCTTGACCGGTCGTGAGCCTCGCTCGACCGGTCGAGGGCTGGTGCACGACCAATCGTGGAGTCGAGTTGTGGCTCGACTCAAAGTCTAGCGACTGTGGACCTTTTTTTCGGGGGTGCTCGATCTGTCGTGAGAGGTGCTCGACCGGTTGTAGGTGGCTCTCGACCGGTCGTAGACTCGGTACGACCAGTCGAGGTCATGCGGATTCGTTCCGCGATTTTGTGAGGATTTCGTTTCGCAAGTCCTTTCGCAACTGGGATGTGGAAAGGAGTTTCCTAAACTATAAATATGAGGTACCTAGGGCTTTCCAGGTACGATAAGGGGGTTTCCTAAAGCTTTGCAAGGGATTTGCTAAAGGGTTTAGGACAATCAAAGGGGTGAGAGGAAGAGAGAAAGAGAGAGAGGAAGCTTGTGGAAGGGAGGTTCTGCTCGTAGAGGTGATCTACTGTGGACTTGATATCTCAGCACTTCCGCCTCCTTATAATCGATTAGATCTTTCGGTTTTTCTTTGTTTCTCTTATTGTTTATCCACTTCTGCGTGAGTGAAGAAGGTTATAACGTTCTACTTCATAGTGGAAAATGAGCCTTGTGTTAGAAGGTGTAAGATGGGATTTCCAAATCCCATGATGATGAATTTTCAAGTGTAATTTGAACGGAAATCCTAGGATTTACCTTTAATTGAATACATTCCAAACATGGTATTAGAAAACATGGGATACTCCCAATCTCGGGACAATACCTCACACATGCATTTATTGTTACTTTCACAATTCCATCCACCTTAATCCCACTTAATGCAGTTGGCCCAACGGGCCCTTAGGGACTAGGTGGACTAGACTACCTAAATTTCTTAGTTAGTCGAATCGGGTCTTGCCGTTAAGTTCCCTAATTCTTGCCCAGGAATGGGCTGAGGCACTGGATGACTCTCGGATCCCTTTCCTAACGTCACTACACTTTCTCGCTCCCCAATCCTAATTCTTTGGAAGTCTATCTCTATTGCGTTCCCTCATAAATCAGTGGTCACGCTAGTGAGTTCATGGTCCACGACCTAATTAATTCCAAACCATTGCTTTGATACCAACTTGTAACGCCCTGAAAATTGAGGGTTGTGCATAAGCTCGACTCCCAAGTTCTCAGGTATCACATATATCCAATTTTTCTGTTTTATGTTTAATCAGGGTTAATGCGTGGTATGGAATTACTTAAAGCATGAATCACAATTCACAACTAATCTACTGAATGGAAATGGCTAAATGTATATAAGTCCAAAAGATATAATAATGGGTCGCACAAGGCGTTGCCCAACAAAAATACAAAAAATGATATGTCCAAAAGAATGATGCACTAAGTCCCGTACTCAGCGACCCAAGTCCGCCTGTGAAATCTACGGCGAACCGCTCATCAAATGAAAATAGGACAGCTCGTCCCCTTCATCCAGGCTCGCGTCGCAAGGCTCCTTGAACTCAACATCACCTGTAGCTACTGAAGAGTCTCGTTGGTGTTTTAAAACACCGTCCCAGAGTGGGAGTGAGTGATCAACTCAGTGGGTGCTATTAGTCTTAAGTTGTAACAAACATCAATTATATTATGAATTTAATGAAAGGCAAAATATTCATAAACACCTAACTAAACTTGTTAATGCATGTGCATGATAAATGATATTATGCATGACCTCGCAACAATATTCCCTCGAGCGACTCCGTCTAACGATCGCGTATGACCAACACTCCTTCATTGCGACCTCAACTGTCGAGTCGCCAACCTAACTAGTACGATGCGATCATGATAATGTTAGCCGAGCTCTTAATTAATTTCATTCATCCAGTAAATTGGGAAAACTAGTACACCTCACGTATCAATGCCCTCAACTGGCTGCGAGACTAAGACCCCTCAACGTGCGAGGCCAGGGCCCCGCGATCCTTGATCTCATCGGGTTCTCCATTCCCGATTTCGAGCACATGAGGAGTGCTGAGAAAGGGATCTCTCGCGATCACTACGGGGAGGCTCGACACCCCGGCGTACGCCGACAACGCGGATACAATGTCTCATTCCACCATGCCCGGCTCTTGAGTTAGTGGATCGGATTCAAATGGTTATTAATGGGCTTCAATGGTTGAAGGGTGTTCCAGGTTCTATACAGGTGTGAGCAGATAAGGTTAACAAACATGGTTGGTCAGTACAAGGACTAGACTGTGCGTATTTAGGCGAATACGAGACAGACGACATCAGGTACGAGCGACCCATGTAGTCCAACTACTGTTGTCCGTTCGCATCCGCCCAAATCCGCTGGCTCAGCCGTAGGATGGTCCTACCAACAGGACCACCTTCTCTCTTCTCAGTTTCCTGACTCACCAGGGGGTTCGAAGGTATTCAGTAACACTTCAACAAATCAGAATCCATCATTTAACACAGGTGACATCATGCACTCATACAACCACACAAAATTCAGATTTCTCTATAAATACAATTACTAATAATTACGAAATAAATGTGTATGTGTGTCGTGTGGTTTAGTGAGGAGCTCAAGAGGTAGACATCATTCATAGCACAAACATACAACGAGGACTAAGGCTAGTACAAACATACATCAAGGACTTATGCAAGCACACATATACAACAAGGATTAATGTATCATACAAGCTATAAGGAATCATCGCACAAGAATCAATTAATAAACGAACATGAAATCACCAAACTCATGCCCAATCATGTTAAGGAACAACAAACATGCCATAATCATTCCATGTTGATTGAGAGGATCTAAAATGTAAGGTCTTTCTTAGGTTTTCTCTAGATTATCCAAATACATCACCCAAGTAATCATAATCATTAGATTCATACTAAAATTGGTGCTTGGCCACCTAAGAATAATAGTCCGCACCTATGGATCGTTGAGTTCTTGGGAAAAACGACCTAGGAGTGTCGAATTTGGGGTCGATTGGTCGGAATCCCCAAGGAAAAGCATTTGCATGTTAGAATTCCATGCAAATTCCCTCTCAACACAAGGGGTTTCAAGAAAAGATAAGGGATTACCTTCACAATCGGCGGAGAAGGGTTCTTCCGGTTGTGGGTGAGGGATTCCTTGAGGAAGAGGTAAGGAGTTGCAAGATTCAAACTCCCTTGGGCCCCACTTCAACTATGTCCCACCTTCACTCTCTTCTTCACTCTCTCTTCTCTCTTTACTCTCTTCTTTCTCTTTTGTTGTTGGAGCAATGGTGGGAGTACGAGAGAAAGAGCCTTAGGGCTTTATTTCCTAGGTTTTGGCCCATTGGCCTTAAGTTTCAACAATTTTTCACAATGGCCCTCTAGGACCCCCTTTTGGCTTTGGGGTAACCCTGTCACCCCTCTGGCCACCAAATCTGGTGTGTAGGTGCTCCATGGTCCGATGAAGGACTGTGTAAAATTTGAAGGCAAACAGATGCAGAGTTTTAACGTACGGGTTTGATTTGCGATCAACGATCACCGTTTCACGATTGGGTTCCAGATTTTGTGAACGAGCGTAGAAAAATACATTAGGCCTTCACCGTAAATGTGGAAGAGATCCGACGGCTGCAAAGCCTAATATCTCAGTTTTATTTAAAAGTGTTAGATTTCAATTCTAGCTTTTGGGTCACGGCCGGGGTGAGTTGAATTTGGTAACTGTCGTTGGGACAGCGTGGATAATTAATTTCTAGGCGTCTATTGAGTCCATGGTCCGCGATAGACCACAAGCCTAGTGAGATCTGCAGTTTTCCAAATTTTTAGATTTTTCTGACCTTCCTTGGCTGCTACATGGCCCGCTCAAGCTGTTGCCAAGTACAAACAAGTTATCTGGCTTGACGGCCCGCACATGGTCCGATCATAACCAGACTGGTCCACCCTATTGGGCTAACCAGGGTTAATTTGTTGGTGGTAACCCACACACGAGCGGTTTAAGCAAACAGTCTTGCGGCAAATCCTACGTGGACGCCTCAGGATACTGGTTGGACAAGACGTTACAGAAAGAAAACCCGCAATTTCACAAAACTACACAAGTCAGTAGATAATAGGGATGTACACGAACCGAGTTAGCTCAGTTAGCTCGCTCGACTCAACTTAAAAAAGCTCGATTCGACTCGGTTCAAAGTTGAGTTCGAGCCGAGTTGAGTTGATTTTTGGAGCTTGAAAAAATTTCAAATCGAGTTCGAGCTTGCCCGAGCTCGACTCGACTTGGATCGAACCCCAACTTGAATCGAACTTAGATCGAACTAGTTCAATGACTCGATTAGTTTGATATTGATGTGATTACTTTGATACTGATGTTGCTCACTGAATGTTTGATGAAATGACTCAATGAAGTGTCGGCTAGTGGCAAGGAAAGTATGTATATGAAACAAATACTATTTTTCATGATTTTGGTGTTGCCTACAAGGTGTTTGATAAAATACTTGTAAACGGGTAGTGTTGTTTTACATATAGTGAGAAATTAAAAGTGCACAACATGTGTTTGTGAAAATGCTACAGAGGCACAATTTTGGCTCGAACTCGGCTTGAACTGGCCCGAGCTACTGACCGAACTGAGCCGAGCTGGCCAGTCAAGCTTGAGGTCTGAGCCAAGCCGAGTTCGAGCTGGGGTCATCTAGTGGCTGAGCCAAGGGCAGCTCAGCTCGGTTCAACTCGGTGTACACCCCTAGTTGATAGGAGGTTCGATCATATCGAGTGCCATCGATATCTGTTGATAGGATCAAAGCCATCTTCGACCATATGGATTTAAACTTAGAAATTATTTAATGAGCAAAGGCCAAAAATTATGATTTTCTCAAAGGGATCAAGATCAACAAACCCAGTTACGGAAAGATAGATTTAAGACAGACAACACGATGAATGTCCCATATTCCCATAGATGTGCCTTGTCAGCATGTCTGAGATGAATATGTTTGGGGGTGGAGCAATGGCATGACATCAAAATATTATGAGTGTACTGGCCCAACACACGATCTACGACAGCATGTGTGCCATGTACAGGACTTAGACCCCACCATGAAGATGATCAGATGCTAAAGATCAGGCAGGTACTCTCATCAGATGGCCCTCACCCTATATGAAAACAATGGACAGTTCAAAAAGAGATTCCCCATGGCAAACACATGGTGTACATGTGTAAATGAACTTCATGGAAATTTGTGCTAGTGAGGCCCAGGCCATGCTAAGTTCCAATGTCCCACACACTTTCTAAGTTGGACCTTATGCATAATGTAAAGGTGCATGTTGGGAGACTAACATAACAAATAGGAGTGGTCCATCCCTTTTCTGACATCATTTTGGGATCCAATAGTCAAGCGGACCACACCAAGCTTACTATTTGATGTGCTCCACTTGAAACTTGAACATTGGATCTACCTCATTTTTGGGCTCATAGAAAAGGGATGGACGGTGTGGATAAATAGATACATCATGGTGAGCTCCCACAGATCTACCATTTGTGTTAGAGATGGGCAGGGTAGGACGCAATCTGCATCCATCGCCGCAACTTGGATTTGGATTCAGTAGTGACCCATTGGTGCTAGAAATGCTGTGGGGCCCACCATCATGTTTTTGTTTTATCCACGCCATCCATCCATTTTTCTAGCATATTTTATATAATGAGCCCAAAAATGAGGCAGATCCAGCGTTTAAAACTTCCCAAGGGCTACAAAAGTTTACATCAAGCTGATATTTGTGTTTTCCCTTCGTTCTTGTAGGATTGTACAACGAGCTGAGTGAGTTGAGGTGGGCTAAGCTTGGCTTGACTCGCACTTTCTCTGTTCGAGCTCGAGCTCGCCCTCGAGCTTACCATTGGTGCTTGGCTTCACTCCCCCTTGCTTTCCTTGAGCTCGATCTCAAGCTCAAGTTAGGGCCCACCCTCGGCCTTACCATTTGAGCTTCCAACCCCAACCTAATCTCGACCTTATTCAACATGATCCACAAACCTTTCAATTTGCAAATTATATCTTTAAAACCTCGTATTTCAATTTTGGGATTTAAGGTTCTTCTATTTTCTATGAGAGTCCAAAGAGCTCCGTGGATTTTGAATAGATATCCACTGAGGAAGATGGTGATCGACTCCCTGCGCCATTGCATTGTTACTAATGATACACTGTTCTATCTGATCTTTTTTTCTTTGTTATTGTTACAAGACAACAGGCGATGCAATCAGCATCTAAACACACACTGCTCACCATGGATTACAAAAGGCCTCAAAATGCGATATCATCGTGTGATTCAGACCTTTTGTCTTGTGGGCCCCTACGCTCAGATAAGATACTCTTATACGAAATCGCACCATCGCAACATTCTTTAACTGTCTCGGTGATGGCTACAAAAGGGACAGCATATGCAAAAGAACCATCGAATATAAGCAAAGGTAGTGGCTTTTCATGCCTTTTTTCCTGAGCAATGCTTTTCAGTTCTGTTTTTCAAATCTCAAGTTCTTCTTTCCTTGGGAGGTTTGTTAAGCCAGCGCACTTGTGGAGCCCTTCCCATTGTGAGGCAAGTGCACATGCCCATGTGGCAGATGTGGAGGAGATCTGGGCTTTCAGTCAGGTGGCCCACACGGTTCAGATCTCCTGGCCTAAAATCAGGTGGCTAAAGTCTACAAAACAAAAGGATGTTTTCCCCCCTTTTTAGCTCATTCGTTGAATACCAATAGGAAGGGCCGTCCAAAGTGCGGCCCTAAACACCAACAATTGAGATCTGAACCATGGGCTCCACTCATGCAAATTGTCTGATCGGATTGACTTTTGATACATGGATCGAAGAGGTACGGGCGCGTCATGTAGCCTTACTCATCCATATGCATGCACACATTCTAAATATGGAACATGTGCACAAGATCTGAGCCTTAAATTAGATGGAAAAACGGATGAACGGCGTGGATAGACCACATACATTCAAGTTGAGCCCAACTGAGTTTACTCAGTACGATAAGAGGTTCTGACTAACTCAGTACCCAATGTGATTTCCGGTGGGTGTGGGGCGGACGCGGATTGCGTCCTACCCCCACCCGTCTCTTGCCACGAACGGTCAGTTATGTGGGCGAGCCCACCGTTACGTATCTGTTTATTGACGCCGTCCATTTCTTCTCTCATATTATTTTAAGGTATGTGCACAAAATTAATGCAACCCAAGCATATTATTTGGTGTGGTCCACTTGAGCGTTGGATCTGTCTCAATTTTTTGCACTTACCTTGAAATGATACTAGAGAATGGATGAACGGCGTGG
The DNA here is from genome assembly GCA_021015155.1 of Magnolia officinalis. NCBI lineage: Eukaryota > Viridiplantae > Streptophyta > Magnoliopsida > Magnoliales > Magnoliaceae > Magnolia > Magnolia officinalis. The sequence continues at coordinate 17,865,949 of JAJHSJ010000006.1, forward strand.
ATAAACAGATATCACGATGGTCCGTCCATCATTATCCCCACTGTTTCCTGTAGTGGGTCCACTTGAGCTTTAGATATGCTTCAGATGAAAAAATGGATGGACGGCGTACATTCACGGTATGCCCAACAGAGTTTACTCAGTACACAATATACTTCTATTTCTCGTTACCCAAATACAATACCCTCAATCTCTTTCACTACAAAAGGATCTTTCATTTTTATTTTTATTTTCTCTTGGTGAATATTTTATCAAATCCACGTGTGAGAAGAAGAAGAAAAAAAAAAAAAAATCAAAGACAGAAAAATATATCTAACTCCAGATATGATATCAGTCCCAACGAGGCTGGTTGTGAATATCAAATACTCGGGCTGCATCATAAGTTAGTAATGAAATCTAGGCTGATCCAATTTTCCCTGAGCAATGTTTTTCAGTTCCTCTGTTTTCTCAATCTCAGGTTCTTGTTCTTCTCTTTAGAGGCTTGTTAATCCCACGTGCTTGTGGAGCAGTTCCCACCGTCAGGCAAGTGCGGATGCCCATGTGGCACACAATCGAGGGATCTGAGCTTTCCATCAGGTGGCCCACACGGTTCTGATCTCCCGGCTACTGGTATACAAAACAAAAGGATGTTTTCCCCCTCTTTTTTTGCTTATTTGTTGCCCACTTATTTTTCCTTCAGGCATCGCGCAGTTTTAGCATACCTAATCCATTTAAGAGATTGAGCGTGTATCACAGTCTAAGCGTATCCCTGCAAATTTGAGACTGATCAGTGGGGCCCACCAGTATGCGCTTAGGAAAATCTAGTGTTGTAATAGATGTCTTAAATCAAGTTTGTTATTGAGTCTGTCGATGCAATCGACGATCTGTTCGATGGCATCGTATAGTCCTTGATCCCATCAATGTTTTTTAGATTTTCTTCAGTTGGTCGCTGGACTAACTGGGAACTTTTTCGATGCCAACGATGAGTATGGTATCGAGAATTTCTGAAAAATCATGTTTTGTCTCTGGACAATTGAAGTGCTAGTTAGATGCCATTGACAGGGCTTCGATGCCATCGACAAATTCTGCATAAATGTTTCGCAAAATTGCGAAATTGTGGAATTTGTTTTTGATTTCATTTGTGATTCTTTCCAAAGCGCCCCCCCCCCCCCCCCCCCCCCCGGTTTTTAAATTTTCCTAGGGTTTCAAAGGGTGTAGCAAGTGTGAGATTCGAGGTTGTTCAAATCAGGTAAGCTCTTTCTCTTTGTAATTTCTGCTATCATAGCGATCATCTGTCACTTCGTGCCGTGGTTTTTTCCCAAAAGGGTTTTTCCACGTTAAATCGCTGCGTACTTCTCCCTTTTGCTTGGTGCATTTGAATTGCTATCCTTGATTCATCTTAGTGCTTCCGCGGTTCCCCCAACATCTAAACCGTTGACCAATTAGGCCCACCTTATAGAACTCTTATACTCCACTCATGCAAACCTTTTATATATTAAAAAAAAAAAAATAGTGTCCAAATAAACTTTCAACCTAAATATTATACAATCATGTCTTTTTTATTTGTTTTGAAAATGTATTCTTAACATCCAGTTGATTCACTATAAAGAAAGAGCTATAATACTTCCTAACAATTTACAAAAGTTCACTTGCTTGATGCATTTGATTCTCAAGCATTTGAATCTTTCTTTTTCATTCACAAAGATGGCAACTGATGTCATTAATACTACTACTTGTATTGCATATTTCGGCATGCCTATGGTGATGTGAGATGGAGACCAAATCCATCACCATCTCTACCCATGTTAGACAGCACTAGCTAGAAACAGACCCAACATTTATTTCATTTCACAACAACATCTTAAATATACATTGCCTAATGCACTTATGAATGTATACATATGAATTTGCAAAAATAAGAAAGAGGAATGGATCTCCTATCTTTATTGTTCTGCTCCATCCGTATCGGTTTGTTCAGGAGGGTAACTTGCAGGATGCTCATCTGTCAAGATTCCCATGCCTGCAACATAAGGCTGAGAAAAACCATCGTTGAAGCCATCATCGCTGCGATCGTCAGTGGTGTCGGATAAACATAAGAAAGAGGCTAAGAATCTCCTCTAGGCATGTCAACTTAAGAGGAAGGAAATCAGAAGAGAGCGGTTCCAGACATGGGGAGCCTATTGCAATTTTCACGAACCCATCCAATCTTCTGCTTCTCGTTGTCATAGATTACCATGAGATCTTGGAGCGAGATGTCTGTGTGATTGCCATGAAGGGGAAAAACAATCAATTCAAAGGCAATTAGAATTAGAGAGTCGTTAACTTATACTCCATTGGAAGATTATTTATTTTTTGGGTTCAACCAGCAATAGTTTGAGCTTTTAATAACCAAAGCCAGTGATCTGTGGGCCCCATCATGGGATGGACCATTACTTAATATCTCCAATATAAAATAATCATAGCCAACAGAACGGACAACTGCAAACAAACATCCACACTTAATAGGTGCCCACTTGGGGTATCTCCCACACAACAGGTCCATCAGATGGACGGTTCAGATCACTAAAGCTGGCCCCACATGTACAGTTTACTAGGCAGATGAGAGAATGCTCAGTGCTAAGCATAGTTCAAAAACTCGAAATCTCAACTTGATTCCATGTTCAGCCAGGTTGGGTTGACTCAGAGACTTAGGTGAGTCTTTAATTGACTCGACTTGATATCTAAAAATCAACTTAATAATGTTTATAAATATTTTACATTTGTTGTATATGGATAAAATCATCTCGAGTCACATCGAGTTGAGATTGAGTCACACTGACTGGTGAGTTCCATGGTGACTCAACCTGAAATCTCGTCCAGTCAAGTCAGCTCAGCCGAGTTTCAAGTCAAATCACCAAGTTTTAGAACTATGGTGCTTTGCTTCTTTTGTTAAAGTTCTTACCTCCAATGACGTTGAGATCTGGCAGTCCGCCCTCACTGCCATTCAGAATCCCCAAGCAAACATTGCCACGCCCCTGAAGAAAACAAAACATCAACAACAACAGCTTATTAGAAGTCAGTTAAGCAAGATGCAGCATCAGCCATTCATTTTCTGTTTTTTTTCTTCTTCTTTTTTAATCTTATTATTTATTTATTTTTTCTTGCTTAATGTTTGAAGGTTGAGTAAGTGCTTACTGAGATGATCAGATAACCTTCAAGAGGTATTTCCAGAGTAGCTTTCTTGCTATTTGCAAATATCAGTGTCAAGGGCTTGAAGTATTCCTTGACTTCGAGTATAGATTTGAACCTTCTCGAACCTTTCCAGCACAAAGAAAGTATTTCATCTTCGGACACTTCTTTCAGTGGTTTTCCAGATAAACTTTTCTTCAACTTGAAACAGAAGCATCGAGTCAGTTCCCATCTAGATGGAGTAGTTCATAAAGATGATAAAACTTACAAGCTGCATTTGGATTCACTATTGAATCAAATTGCAATGATTAGTTTGATGAAGAGGAAATTACTAAAATGAATGAGGAAGCAGCCCTCAAGTTGCAGTTGCATTAATTTCAAGCCCCAACTTGAGAGTATGTAATTGTGATTTGGAGCCTAAGCCGCCCTCGGTATGAATGCTAAGAAAGGTACCATTTCCACTCATTGAACTAACTGTTGGATTCAGTAATGCAACCAAACAAGGATCAACATCCATCCTTGTTTTCACTCACCGTGGAAACGAACGCTTGGTAAGGCTGCGAAGCGAAGTAAGTGTACGTGCTTCCACTGTCAAAAACAACCAGAAGATCTTTCACACCAATAGGCTGCTTTCCAAAGATGATATTCATCGGACCAGGAGAGTATCTACTGCAAGAAAGAACACGGGACCCATTAAAGGAAGAGGGATTTTGAGTAAGAAACAAACGTACCAGTGGAGGACGACGAGGCTTACTTAAATCGATTGCGAGCCATTGGTGTCCAAGTCACCCCTGAAGAAGGTATGATGCTGTCTCCGAAGAATAAATATCCTCCACCTTGTCCGCTGATACAGTGGCCAATCACATTTCTTACAAGATTGAGTCCTCGCAGCTGAGATAAAATACTAGATTTGCCATTTCCAAGGCCAAGAACTCCATCAGTCATAGGAGTGGAGGTTGAACTGAAGCCTCCTTGGTTGTATCCACATCTGTAGATGAGAACCAGAAAAAGACATCTTATATAAGAGAGAGGACATAGAACAGCGGCGGCAGCACATAACTCAAAAGACTGTTTGGACATCCGTGCATTCACAAATTGGGCAATCCATGAATCAACTCATCAATGGGGCAGATGGAACATTTGAGAATTGCATGAGAGTACAAAAAATACTGAAAGTAGTTAATTGTTCGTTACCCAAAAGTTAGACTGGGTTGAGTGAGAGAGCCGGAGGACATGCGCAGTGAGAAAGTGTCCCGCACAAGGACACCATCAGAGAAGCCACCGTCAGCATATGTGATCTGGTAGTCACATTGATCATGAGGCTCCTCGCATGTGTAAGGGATGAAGGTGGGGCTGGCCGCACAGAGGGGGTCCTTACAGAAGACAAGCTTGTTCCTCACAGGTTTGTAAGGTGGGTGGGGACCCTGCCAAACCAGAAAATATAACAGAGATAAGAGATAGGGATAGGAAGCATTTAGGACTAGAGAAATAGCAACATCTAAGCAGGCAATGAAGATTGTGTTTGTTTTACATTGTAGCAGTTTTTACAAGGGGCATCGCATTGCACCCATGTAAGGTCGCTGCCTGTGTCGATGTCGAGGAAGTACTTCTTGGGCGGATTTCCAATGCTGATGCTAACGTAGTATAACCTGCATAGTATTGTGATATTAGGGGCTGTTTGTTTTTCTAATTACATATGTAAATACAGGTAAATATGCAATCATTACTCAACTTCACAAAAAGAAAGAATTCATGGCAAGATAGAAATGCGTCGGTCCATAAAAATTAGGTAAGGTTTCAACCCGGTTTTTATCAATTTCTGATAGAGACAAAGGCAAGTATGCTTGCCTTGGAAGAGCTCTGAAATTGAATTGCAATTTTAAGTTCTAATAAAGAGGAAATAGCTGAATTTGTAATTTCCTTCTATAGCATTCATGTTGAGGATCTGCTCTCCAAATTGAAATCTTGTTAATTTCAGGTTGGAATTGAAAGAAATGTAACTGTAATTTGAGGGATACTTCCTCACCATGGATACTAGGAAATGTTGTTAATTGAAAACTGAAACCACACAGACAATGGTATTGGCATCTTTTCCACCAACCTTCCACGTCTGTGGGACTAAGTACCATGAAAATGGAATGGGAATGCCCCACCCAGAAGATAACCCTCCTTGAAAATCAGGCTGATTTACCCATTAGGTGGGCCACACTTGAATCTTAATCCAGACCATCGACTGTATGTTGATTTCATAGGTGGGGCCTACTGTGATGTTTATGAGAAATCCACCCCGTCCATCTGTTTTGCTAGATCATCTTATGACATTGGCCAAAAGTTGAGGTAGATCCAAAGATCAAGTGGGCCGCACGATAGGAAACAGAGAGGATTGAACTCCACCGTTGAAACATTCATGGGGCCACAGAAGTTTTGAATGAGGCTAATATTTTTGCGTTTTCAGTTCATCCCAGCAGGAATGACTTTATTAACGGTATGGATGGCATATAAACATCATCATGGACCCCATGGAGATTTCAACGGTAGACATTTCCCTACCCACTTTTTCCTGTCGTTTGCCCCACTTGAGTTTCGGATCTGCCTCAATTTTGGGGCCCTTGCCGTAAAATGATCTGGGAAAATGGATGGACAGGGTGGATTTCTCACCAACAATACAATGGGCCGCACCTAGCTTACTGACGCAGGCTGCCAAAACCCGCAATTTCGACCCGAATTTTTGAAGTGAAAGAAACCCACAAAAAATCAAGACCCGATAACTCCACTGATCACATTTTCGGACCAACCCAAACGCCGATAGAATCAGTTCGGCATCCGTTTCACCACACTAACATCATAAAATCAGATTTAGAAAGACATCCAAACACACCCCTTCACTTCCAATTGAAAAGAACAAAATCACTTCTACTATGCAAGAAAGAGTGATTTTACTTGGATTATGAGAGAGAGAGAGAGTACCCGTCGGGGTATACATTCCCGAAGATAGGGAAGACGGAGGAACCTGGACCGTTGGATGATGAAGATGATGATACTGATAGAGACTCCCTTCTCTTTGGTTGCTGCGTGTTTGATGCAGCCGAGCAGGTTTTGAATGTCAGCAGCAACAAAAACACAAAAGCCTCTTTCTTGCCCATTTCTCTCTCTTTTTTTACAGAAATATCCGAAGCAGAGATCACTTATTTTCCTCTCTCGGACACGAGTCTAGAAATTCGCTTTGTACGTGGGATTGCAGACACTCTAGTCAGCTCTTCTTCATTTATACCGAGTGACGCGACGATGAAGTGGGCCCCGCATCAGTTTCCGTCTTGTTTCCTTGACTTAGACCATGCGAATTTTCTTCGAAAGGCCTTCCCAGGAAGGGGAAGTTCCTTCGACGGGAAGCTAGGTGGGAAGCGGATCGGCTGGTGCCGTGTGGGTACGTGTAGTGCGAAGACGAGTGTTGCCACTCTCGCCCTCCGAGTTTTACGAACGGTTCAGAGTAGATCAAAGTTACATGGCCCCCAAAATGATGTATTTATTATATCCATACCGTTAATTCAATTTGTGAGATCATTTTAGAGCATTATGCTAAAAGTGATTCATACCCAAAGCTTAAGTGGACCACACCAGAAATAGCGTTTATTTTCCATCCAATCTTTTCACAAGGCCGCAAAGACCTGGATGAAGAGGAAAAACAAGGAAACGGATTGGCTACTCTCCCTGCCACCAGCCCCGTGGGTGATGGTTAGTGCTTTGTGGGCCCCACCATAATGTATGTGTTTCATCCATTCCGTTCATCTATTTTTAGAGATCATTTTAGGCTTGATCCCAAAAAGAGAGGAATATAAATCTCAGGTTGACCACACCACAGGAAAACAATAGTGATTGGATATCCACCATTAAAATCCTCCTAGAGCCCAATGTACTGTTTATTTGACATCCAATCTGTTGATTAGGTCATAGAGGACCAGATGAAGGGAAAAAAACAAAGATCATCTTGATCCAAAATTCTTATGGCCCCCAAAAGGTTTTTAATGGTCGACGCTCATTCAACACTATTTCCTGTAATGTGGTCCACTTTAGAGTCAGATATACTTCATTTTTGTTCTCGTATCATAAAATGATCTGAAAAAATATATGGACGGCATGGATGAAACACATACATCATGGTAGGGCCCACAGGGCACTGACCATCAGCCATTGGATGGTGGCAGGGGGAGTAGCCAATCCGTTTCCGAAAAACAAAAATCGTCTCGATCCAAAACTTATGTGACCCCTAGCTTTTTCACGGTGATCCACTTGATCTTTGGATCTGTCTTAAGTTTTGGTTCAAGCCTTATGATGAGCTCGCCGAATGAAATGACAGTTTGGATATAATATATACCTCATGATGACGTCAACACACCAGCCATATCTAGAGCTGTACACAAGCAGCAAAAGCTTGGTAACTCGCTCGACCGGCTGGAAAAAGCTCGACTCGACTCGGAACTTGCTCGACTCAAGCCGAGTTTGAGCTGATTTTTGGAGTTCGAGCCGAGTTCGAGCTTGCCCCTGCTCGACTCGACTCGACTCGAATACTGCTCGAACTCGGCTTGACTCGGTGCAGGGTATATATACCCTTTAAAAAATAAAACCCTTACTCCCTTCTAACTCTGCGCTCACATTCGAAAGGGAGATCTCCAAAACCGCATTCTTTTCCAGAAGCTTTTCCATCTCTTTCAACTTCTTCAAAAGAACTAATTTCTCATCTTCGCTTCTCTTTCGGGTCTCTTTCAGGCTTGATTTCTCATCCCGCAAGTCCTTCACGGATGATTGGAGACACTCCGCATTCAAACCCACTAACTCAACTTGTACTATCACGTCTTGGTGTCTCCTGCCCAAATCATTTATTTCTTCTTTCAAACAGTAAATCTCTTGCTAAAGTGCATTTCTTTGGTCGGTGCAGAGCCCGACTTCCTCCTCGAGCTTCCCATTCTCCTCCTTCAAGCTAAAGATATCATCTTGCAGATGCTTTATCGACAAAGCAGACGAAAGGTTCTGTTCATTTAAGTCATGGTTTTCTTCTTTATCCGCTGGACTTCATCCTCCAAGCCCTATTTCACGAACTCCATGTCCTTCAACATCTGAACCCCATATACATGGTAGACACAAATTGATGAGCTGCTCGAACTCGGCTCAAACTCAGCTCAAACTCGGCCGAGCCAAGCACGAGTTGTTGTTCCGAGCTCGAAGGCCTAGCCGAGCCGAGTATGAGCTAGGACTCGAGCAGTCCGAGTTGAGCACAAGCTAGGCAAAGCTTAGCTCGACTCAACTCGTGTACACCTCTAGCCATATCACTGGTGTGCGGTAGACCAACCAATCCACTTCCAGTAAGGAAATACCTACAGTTGAAATTTCCCCATGTTCACAGTGATGTTTATATTTAATTCATACGGTTCATAAGGCCACAAACATTAAAAAAATAATAGACTGATACAGAACTTCTGAGCCCCTGTGAATGTTCCAACGATGGTCACCACTTGAGTTTTGGATATGCCTCATTTTCTACATCATGTTCTAAAACGACGGAGAAAAAGGGATGTCCTATATATGTTTCTCATCAACATTACACTGGGACCCACCTAGCTTCCCCGAGGAAGTTTTGCAAAAGCTTTTAAGCGAGAAATCCCCTCACTCATTATGTTGGCAATAGGTTTGTTTTCTATCAAGTCTGGTGTGTGTACGTGCATGTGCTTGTTCGTTTTAGAATTGATGTGGTGGATCAATTCAAATCAATCAACTTTTACCCCAAGTACTAAAATAAGCTAATATGTCGAATATAAACATATATGACAATAATAGAAGATTGATAACCTACTTAACCACTTGTAGAATTTGTAACGATCAGGCTATAATCAAATAGTTGGGTTCTTCCTTCGGAATGAGGTTGCACTTTATCTTTCAAAAAATAGTACTTTTTAGTATACTAGTTTTATCAAACAAAGGAAAAGACTTACAATCAGTTATTAGAAGCAGCTGCAAGAATGCGTCTCTTGAAAGAATGGCTTAATATTAGATAAAGATCAAGTTTAGTGTATGAGCGTTGACCTGTTTTACAACTAAGAATTATTGCTAAAACTTAGCATTATTAAATTATCACTACTCTTAAGATAAACTAAGATTTATTTTTTTATTTTTTTTTAAGATTTGTTTTGATTTGATGGTGTGTTGTTGATTGAGTTCCTTGCTATATTGATTTCCTTTGTTACTTATAGATTTATCATGTTGCTATTCTTCATATGTTTCGTCATTCAATTCGTAAGTTATGGTAGCCGAAGAGTCTCTCTCTAGATCATTCTTTTTGTTACGTTTCTTCTTTTTTATATATTGTTCATCTTCTTTCGTCGAAGCTCTACCTCTTGAACTTTTCGGTTGTGCCCCCGCTCGACCGCTCTTCTCATCTTTTTGCCTATCTGTTGTTCACTCGATTGTGCTTCTCTCGGCCACCTTTCGTGTTCCGTATCTCAGTCACGCCAGCTTTTGGATTTTCGGTCATAATTGGCTTCCTAATATCTTAGCCACACTCCCTAAAAGATATAGTGCATGTTATATCTTTCCCGCACTAACACGATTCCTTTCCTAATCGGCTCGACCAGAATTAGGCTACCCCCCCAAGTCACATCACCTAGCCTTTAGTTGAAAAGGTGAGGGCGACATTGATTCATTGTTTAGCTCAGTCAATGTGACTGTTTGGCCATGTAAAAACATCAATCTCAACCATTTTAGTCAAACTTAGCCATCTTGGTCGGAAAAAAAAAAAAAAAAAAAAAAAAAAAAAAAAAAAAAATCAAATTTGACAGTCTTGGTCGAAAAACGCCAAATTCAACCACCTTGGTAGAATTCAACTGTCTTGATCGAAAAATGTTGAATTTTGCTTTTTTGGTTAAAATCGGTAGTTTCGATCGAAAAACATCAAATTTGGTTGTGACAATTGAGATTGTTGGTCAATCTATTTCAAATAAGGCTTATGGTAGATTGGGGTGGTACTAAGATCCAGAATTGGCCTACTACCTCTTAGACCATTTGGATAATTTAGTCACTATTTAAATGGTGAGGTTTGACAATTGGATGTGGTTCAGGGTCTACCTGATTTTGTTTTCCATGATACGATGGATTCGTAGGAAATGGTTGCTCCCCCAGGTATACTTTGGTTTATTTCTTTATGAACAATATTTCTGACCTTCCATTCTGATTGCCTAAACTTATCAAGTGGTGAAAGATTCTGCATTTCCTATATTGAAGTAGGTGTGTCCCATCATAAAGGAGGTGATTGTGGTATTGGTTGTACCAAGGGTATTGATGCCAAATTTTCGACAGAAATAGTGTCAACCTGTTGCTGAGGCGCCACATGTGTTTTTTTGGCAAACGTATTCATCAAACAGCTCATACTATCAACATGGCTAACCATCCACTTATTAAAGACTTCTGTTTGAACTTGTGACTGTTTAGCTTGAAGACGTGATAATTTTGCGATATGTTGAATTCCTCTTTGAACTTCAACTATCCTTACCGACATAATTTGAAGAGTTCAATTCGAGATGTCGATGCCCTATTTGGATTTGGTGGTGGTGGAACATGAACCGAATTGGATGGTAAATTCACTTGCTCAAGTACCCGTTGTACCTGCAACTCTTTCTCTTAAGGAACAATAGTTGGTTAGCTACAACAACAATATTAGTAGTTGCAGAAGATTAATTATGACCACCCCTTTGGCTCATGATTTTATATGATTAATGCATCAGTAAATGTATTTATAATCAAAGTTTCAACGGGAGTCCAAAAAATATTGGCACTCGGTTCATATTCTGTCATGAGTGGTGTGTACGAGTGTGACAGAATCAATATAACGGCTCGATTCAAACCAATTAACTTTGACCCCAAGTGTTAAAATAAACAGATACGTCTAATATGTATGTACGTATATTATTAGAATCTGAGAAGATCGAACACCTACTCAGCCACTTGCAAATTTTGCGCATTTCACATTCCTTCATATATATATATATATATAGATATATATATATCTATATATATATATAATATATATATATATAAATCTATATATCATATATATATATATATATATATATATATATATATATATACCTTTTAGTATACAATGCAATCAAGTAAAAGGAAAAAAACTTATAATCAATATTAAGAGTGACAGGAAGAAAACGTCTATTAAAAGAGTTGTTTGATATTGGATAAGGATCAAGTCCCCAGCACATGAGTATAGACCAAGCTTTTCTGGTCTGTTGTTTGCTCAACCATGCTTCTCTCGGCATACTTTTGTATTCCATTTCTCGGTTGCAACAGCTTTCCTATTCCCGATTGTAATTGACTTCTGAATATCTCAGCTGCACTCCTTAAAAGATACAGCCCATGCTATATCAGTCCGTTATGACGCCTCGTACCCTAGAAAGAGGACCTGGATTGCATACCAAAGCCTTTGGGAACTTTCTGCGACAGGGAGTTAAAAGGCGACCACGGTAATATTTGTGAGAAGTAGGCTTGTCCATATTATTTTTCGACATGAACCTTAAATTGAGGCAGATATAAATCTCCAAGTCAGCCACACAGCATGAAAAAATGGTGAAGAAAATGCCTATTGTCGAATGGCATCCATACCGTTCATAAGGTCTAGATGAACTGAAAATACAAAAATATTAACCTGATCCATAACTTCTGTGGCCCCACAATTGTTTCAACTGTGGTGTAGCCCACTTAAGTTTCGGATCTGCCTCATTTTCAGGAGCCATGTCACAGCATCATCTGTCAAAATGGACTGGCTGGTGTATTTCTCACAAACGTCATCGTGGGCCCCACCTAGCTTCCTGTTGCCGGAGGTGGAAGTGGATTGCGTACTGAGTAACTCAGTACAGTAAGCGTACTGAGTAAACTCTGTGGGGTCTGTAGCGCAGCACGCCAACAACGCAGTAAGCCTAGATCCAATCTAAGGCCTCACCCACAAACGATAGACAGGAAGAAATATAAACTAGAAATAGATCAAAGCAATCCAAAACAAACCACAAGATAAGATATACGTGGAAAAACTCCAAACTAGGGTAAAAAAACCACGGATGCAAAATTCCACTATGAAGATAAACGAAGATTACAAGGCAATATACTAACCTCTCCCTTAGAAGTACAGAGAAAATCCCTTGCCCACACCTTAGAATAATTTCCTAGAATTCACCTTAACCTAGAATAGCCCTAGGGACCCCAATTTATAGTTTTGGCAACTTCCCTTTCCGCATCCCAGTTGCGAAAGGACTTACGACACGAAATCCGCGAAACCTCGACTGGTCATGGGCGGCCCCAGATGTGGCTCCACTTCTCAACAATCTCCCACTTGGAGACACATCTCCATAAACCTTTGTCTTCTTCATCCGGAGTGCACCACCTCCCCGTCTTCAAGCCTGAAGACCAATCAAAGCTGAACAGAGCTTCAGCTTCTCCCTTGTAACCGCCTTAGTCAGCATATCCACAGGATTCTCACTTGTATGAATCTTCTCCAGAGCAATCGATCCATCTTCCAGTAACGAACGTATGAAGCGATATCTGATGGCAATATGCTTGGTCCTTGAATGAAAGGTTGAATTCTTAGCCAAGTGTATTGCACTCTGACTGTCACTGTACAGCTTGCAATCTGCTTGCTTCTTACCCAACTCTTTTATAAAACCTTGCATCCACACCATGTCCTTGCATGCTTCTGTAACCGCAACATATTCTGCTTCTGTTGTACTGATAGATACTATCTTTTGTAACTGAGAGACCCAACTGACTGCAGCACTACCCAGAGTAAAAACATAACCTAGTGCTTCTTCTCTGTCGATATCTCCTGCCAAATCTGAATCTACGTAGCCTTCTAACTTGATTTTCGATCCACCATAACACAGCCCTACTCCTTAGTACATACAAGTACCTAAGGATCCACTTCACAGCTTCCCAATGTTCCTTCCCGGGGTTGTTCATGAACCTGCTAACAACTCTCAATGCTTGAGCAATGTCTGGCCTTGTGCTCACCATAGCATACATGAGACTCCCAATAGCTGACGTGTATGGGACTTTAGCCATGTAGTCCTATTCCTCCTGCGTCTTTGCACCTTGCTCCTTAGATAGCTTGAAGTGGTTGGCTAATGGAGTGTTAACCCGGCTTAGCACCTCCCATATTGAATCGATCAAGTACCTTGGCTATGTACTCTGCCTGTGACAAAAATAATTTCTTGTTTTCTCTGTCACGCTTATCCTCATGCCTAGGATTTGTTTTGCAGCTCCTAAATCCTTCATGGCAAATTCTCTAGACAATTGTCTTTTGAGATTTGAGATGTCCTCCATGCTTGAGCCAGCCACAAGCATATCATCAACGTACAGAAAGAAATGATGTATGACGTATCAAACTTCTTCAAGTAACAACAGTGGTCTGCATGACGTCTCCTAAAACCGTTTCCCGACATGAAACTATCGAACTTCTTGTACCACTGCCTCGGGGCCTGCTTCAGGCCATATAGACTCTTCTTCAGTCTGCACACCTTATTCTCATTACCTGGTGTCACGTATCCTATCGGCTGATGCATATATATCTCTTCTTCAAGGTCCCCATGAAGAAAGGTTATCTTAACATCTAGTTGTTCTAGTTGTAAGTCCTCTAAAGCCATTATACTCAAGACCATGCGAATCGTAGACATTTTCACTACCAGTGAAAATATTTCAGTGAAATCAATACCTTCCTTTTGTTGAAACCCTTTCACAACCAATCTGGCCTTGTACCGTTTCGAACCATCGTGCTCCTCCTTCAGTCTGTAAACCCACTTGTTATGAAGAGCTTTCTTACCCTTGGGTAGAATGACTAGCTCCCATGTACGATTAGACTCAAGAGAGTCCATCTCATCATCCATGGCCTGCTCCCACTTAACCCGTATATCTGACTGTAACGCCTCTTCAAAACACTCTGGCTCACCATTATCTGTCAAGTAGATAATGTAAGGAGTATCGGACCGTGGGTCTCCTCTCCCGAGTAGACCTCCTCACAACTGGTGTATGCGGCTTTGCCTCATCCTGTGGCAGTAACACCCATGTCCGGTAACTCTTCCAACTCTACGAATTCCTTTTTCTCTGCCTTATTTTCCTGCACACTGTCCTTACGCATCACTTTTTCATTAAGACTACGTCCTGTTTCTGATGATTTTTTGTTTTCTCTCCATCCCAGAACCTATAGCCAAAATCATGTTGCCTATAACCTATAAACGTGCACCTCCTGGACTTCGCATCCAGCTTGTTTCTGTGCTCTGCATCAATGTGAACATATGAAGTGCAATCGAACACTCTGAGATATGCAAGGTTCACTTCTTTCCCAGTCCACGCTTCTTCTGGTAGCCCACCATCCAATGGTGCTGAGGGACTTCTATTGATGAGATATGCGGTAGTATTCACAGCATCTGCCCAAAATGTCTTGGGCAACCCTACATGTAACCTCATGCTCCTGGCGCGCTCAAGGATGGTCCTGTTAATGCGCTCAGCCACACCATTCTGTTGTGGTGTCCCTGGAATCGTTTTCTGATGTTTGATTCCATTTGCTGTACAATACTACTCAAACCTCTTATCACAATACTCTCCCCCATTGTCAGATCTGAGACACTTTACTGTTTTACCTGTCTCATTTTCTACCTATAACTTTTCACTTCTTAATACATCAAATACATCAGATTTATGTTTTAAGAAGTAGACCCACAGTTTTCTACTAGCATCATCAACAAGGTAACAAAATAACGTGAGCCACCAAGAGATAATACCTGTGCCGGTCCCTACACACATCAGTGTGACAAGCTCCAACAGATGTGTCTTTGGAGCCCGTCCCGTCTTCTTGAAGCTTACCCTCTTCTGCTTGCCATACACGCAGTCCTCGCAGAATTCCAAGTCAATAGACTTCAGCCCTGGTAGCTTCCTTTTGACAATAGCACTTTCATTCCTTTCTCACTCATATGTCCCAGCCTCTGATGTCATAACTGCCTTCACTCACTCCAGTTGATGCGACTGCGAGTGAACTATACGATCCTGAAGTCACGTACAAAGTACCTTCCTTTTTGCCTCGAGATATTACCAAGGCACCTTTTGTGATCTTCCAGGAGTCACTGGTGAATGTCGTCACATAACCGGTATTAGCCAACTGTCCCACTGAGATCAGATTACATTTTAAACTCCGTACATGTCTGACATCCTTCAATTTCAAGACCGTTCCGTCTTTCTGATTTACATGAACATCTCCCTTTCCAACAATATTGCACGGCTCATCATCACCCAGGTAGACTCTCCCAAAGTCATCTGACACATAATCACGCAGAACTTCCTTACACGAAGTAGCATGAAACGAAGCACCCGAGTTTATAACCCAAGACTCATTCCTCGCATCAAGAGATAAGATCACCGCCTCTGTGTCGCTCTCCTCAGACAGATTCACTAAATCTTTCCCACCTTGAGAGCTTCTTTCTTGTTTCTTGAGCGCCCTGCAATCATGTTTCATGTGCCCCTTCTTGCCGCAATGCCAACACCCGTCTTTGTCTTTCGGTCCCTTGGACTTATTCCTTGACTTAGAACGCCCATGTTTATTGCCTCTTTTATTCAGCGATCTTCCTCTTCCTTCAACGTTTAGAGCATTCCCTGAATCCCTTGAAACTCCTGATGCCTTCCTTCTAGATTCTTCGCTGAGAATTAGACCGGCCACATCATCAAATTTCAGCTTTGTAGATCTTGAAGAATTGCTCACACAATCACCAAACCATCCCAACTGTCTGGCAAACTGGATAAGATCAATAACGCCCTGACCTCATCCTCAAAAGCAATGCCAACGGATTCCAACTGGCTCGTGACTGTATTGAACTCGTTTAGATGTTCAGCCACGCTCCCACCATCTGACATCTTCATGTTGAATAGTGTTTCATAAGATAAACCTTGTTGGATGCTGAGGGCTTTTCATACATGGTGGTTAGAGCTTCCATTAATTCTTTTGTCGTTTTTACCTTTGATATATGAAGGCGACGCTCTTAGACAAAGAGAGTCGGATCATCCTAAAGCCTTCCTATCCAGTAAAAACCATTCATCATCTGTCAACTTTTCTGGTTTCTTCTCTTTTCCTCCTAGAGAATATAGAGGTCCTATGATACAGATAAGCCTCCATCTGCATCTTCCAGAAGGCAAAGTTTGAACCATCAAACTTCTCAATTCTAGTTTTCCCATCTTCTGTCATCGCTCTCAATAGAACTAAACCAATAGCTTTGATACCAGTTGTTGCGCAGCACGCCAACATGCAGTAAGCCTAGATCCAATCTAAGGCCTCACCCACAACAACGATAGACGAAGAAATATAAACTAGAAATAGATCAAAGCAATCCAAAACAAACCACAAGACAAGATATACGTGGAAAAACCCCAAACTAGGGTAAAAAAACCACGGATGCAAAATTCCATTATGAAGAGAAACGAAGATTACAAGGCAATATACCTAACCTCTCCCTTGGAAGTACAGAGAAAATCCCTTGCCCACACTTTAGAATAATTTCCTCCTAGAATTCACCTTAACCTAGAATAGCCCTAGGGACCCCAATTTATAGTTTTGGCAACTTCCCTTTCCGCATCCCAGTTGTGAAAGACTTACGACACGAAATCCCGAAACCTTAACTGGTCGTGGGCGGCCCCAGATGTGGCTCCACTTCTCAACAGGGTCCACTGTGATTTACACATTTTATCTACTCTGTCCATCCATTTTAACAGATAATTATATTGCTTGATCCCAAAAATGAGATATATCCAAATCTCAAGTAGACCTCACCACTGGAAATAGTGTGAATTAAAATTCTACCGTTGAAATTTTCTTGGGGCCCACAAAAGTTTTGGATCAAGCTGATATTTGTGTTTTCCCTTCATCCATGTCTGTGTAATCTTAGGATCAAGCTGATATTTGTGTTTTCCCTTCATCCATGTTTGTGTAATCTTATGAACAGGTTGGATGACAAATAAACATCAATGTGAGCCCTAGCAAGGTTTCAACAGTGGAAGTCATTATTCACATTGTTTCCTTTAGTGTGGTCCACTTAAGCTTTAGGAATACTTCTATTTTAGAATCAACGACTAAAATTATCTGGAAAAACGGATGGACGGCGTGGATAACTCACATACATTCATAGTAGGCCCAACTGAGTTTACTCAGTACGATAGAAGCGTACTGAGTAACTCAGTACCCCATCCTATTCCGCCGGGGAGGTTCAGAGTGGATTTCGCAAGCAATCCGCATCCAGAAAAAAGTACACGCGGCGTCCTACGATGAGATCTGGACCATCCATCACGGGAGCGCGGAGGTTCTCGTTTGGCTGGTGGGTGTCACTATCCTAAATGTTCCTGTGTTAGGGCTCAGTTCGGCTTTAGATTTCCGCTATTTTTTTATCCTAAAATGATCTCATGAAATGGATGGACAGCATGGATTAAGACACATACATCACGGTGGGCCCCAAATAATTTACTTAGTACCGAATCTTGGTCCCCTCCACTAAAACAAGTCCCTTGTTACAGAAGGCGCGTGACGAGGGCTGGTGTGTCCCACCTTCTGATCTGGGAGAGATAGATGGAGGGCTTGGGGACTAAGTATAGTACCTTGAGTTTGACGTTCTCCGGTCCTGGAAGGAAACCCTACTTTCCTTCCTTCCCCCAGCAGGCAACAACACTGGGAGGAAGACGATCAGGATCTCACGTGTGGCAGCTGTTGGGACTTGCTGCAGGGGTTTGGAGACTTTTTCTTAATGAATGCTTATGCATTAAGGGCGCGGATTAGCTGCGGCCTACGATCTAGGCCGTTCGGTGCGACCCTGACCGTGGGGTCCAATTAACAGGTCTTTGTGACCCAATTAACAGGTTGAATGGCAAATAAACATCGTGAGCCCTACGAAGTTTTTAACAGTGGATGTTTAATTACCACCATTTGTTTCCTGTGTTGTGGTCCACCTGAGATTTGGATCTGCTACATTCTTAGGTTCATGCTCTAAAATAATTATCCAAAATGGATGGACGGCATAGATGAAACACATACATCATTGTGAGGCTAACAGAGCATTGTCCAGTAGTGACATCCCTACTGTCAGTGTCATTACGCAAATCACCTTCTCCCTTGTATAATTGTATTCATCCTTGATCCCCAAGGAAAGCCGTACATCCATCTCTCTCCACTCACAAGGTAGGGCCCACCACCCGTCTCCACGCGTCTTCTGTTGACTGCTTTTCAGATTCTGTCAAGGGAAGACTCGTCTGTTAGTGTAGGAATCCTTAGTTCTGCGTCGAATATCTAGAAGCTGTACACGCGGACATTTGTACAAGATCCTGACCGTTCATGAGACGGGTCCTGAAGTAGATGGCTTGCTGATAAAAACAGATCACGCTCGTTGGATAATCCAAATCCCAATTTTAGGCAACGGATCAGATTGTTCAAATTGCCCGATCAGATTAACTTTTGATATACGGGTCGAAGGCGTCTACTAAAACTCCATATGCGCAGCGTGCAGCCTTACTCATCCACATGCACGCGTGCCAAATATGAAACACGTCCACAAGATCTGAGCCTTCTACTGGGATCATCAAATAGGCCCCACTGTACAAAAATAAACTGACCGTCAAAGCATTCTTTTTCCCTGGCCATCTGTTTATTTTGTAATGGGCCCACCTGACTATCAGGTCGTAAAATATAAAAGCCTACGTGAGGAAAGCTCGCATCCTGCGAGCAGATGGTCAGTGTTACAAACACGCGTGGAAAAGAGTCCCTTTTGCCTCCATCACCTTACTCCCCTCTCTTTTGTAAGCGGATTGTGTCGTGGAAGCATATACAATATTCAAATGGACCACAGCATAGGAAACCGTTTAATTGAATGTCTACCATTGAAAATTTATTGGGCCTACAGAAGTTTTTGATCAAGATTATATTTCTTTTTTCATTTCATCCATGTGTGTATGATCTTATGAACCAGTTGGATGACAAATAAACATCACTTAGGGGCTTATAAAAATTTCAAGAGTGGAAATCAGTATCCCCATTGTTTCTTGTGGTATGATCGGCTTGATCCTTGGATATGCTTCTATTTTAGGCTTAACCCATTAAATTAGATGAAAAATGGATGGAAAACGGATGGACAGCATTAGAGCTGTACACGAGCATACTAAGGCTCGAATACTTGCTCGACTTGACTCGAAATACTCAACTCGTCTGAGTTAGAGTCGAGTACGAGCGGGTTTCCACGACTCATTTAGATTACGAGTCTAGAGGTACTCGACTCGGTACTCGACTCGATACTCGACTCGTACACTTATATATAAGTCCGCCCGAAAAATAGAACCCTACCCTACCTGTCATTTTCAAGCAGCGCCCAAACCCTTCCTTCTTCCCTCCCAGCGAGCGTTCGAAAAAAACATTTCTCTCTCTCCCCTCCCTCTCCCAGCGCCCGTCCGGCCGTCCCTCTTCTTCCTTCTCTCTCTCTCACTCGCCCCTGTCCCCTGTCCAGCAGTGCTAGACCCTGCCGCTTTGTCCCTGCGGCCTGTTCGGTGACGGAGCTCGTCCTTGCCACTCATTCGGTGCCGCAACTCTTCCCTGCCACGTCCGTCATCACCCTGCCCTGCACACAACTGTCGGTCGTTCCTGCCCAGCTCGCCCTGCCCTGCACGACGCAGTTGCCGCTCGTTCCTGCCCAACTCGCCCGGTAAGGTTTTGGCCTTTTGGGATTAACCTGATATTTGTGTTTTCTCTTGATATTTGCGATTAACCTGAAATTTTTAAACTTCAAGTTGATACCGTGCCTTAAAATGAGGAACCATCCTAACCATTGATTACCCTTTTGGGATTACCCTTTGGACTATCAAACCAATAGCAACAAGTAAGTCACTGTCCCAAATCAAATTGGCCGAACCATCCTAACAGTTGATTTATGTACACTTGCTTGTTAAACAGGAGCATCAGATATTTTTTTTCAACCACTCAGATTGGCAGAACCATCCTAACCGTTGATTCATGTACACTTGCTCAGCATCAATATTTTTTTCATCACTGTCCTACCTGTTGATTTCTTCTCGTACTCGAACTCGCCTCGAAAACTCGGACTCGACTCGACTCGTTTACTACTCGTACTCGGCTCATACTCGGGCGAGTAAAGTACGAGCAGGGAGTACATGCTCGTTGGCCGAGTAGAGCCGAGTACGAGTAGCACTCGGACGTTAAGAGTCAAGTACGAGTAGGGCGATACACGACTCGACTCAACTCGTGTACAACTCTAGACAACATAGATAGACTACATTCATTCAATGTGAGCCCAATTGAATTTACTCGGTACGATAAAAGCGTAGCGTGGCGCCGTGTGATACCATCCATCTCTTTTCTTATGAGGCCGATGCAACAGGAAGTGGATTGGCTGGTGTACCACATACCACCGGTTTGGCTGGTCTGTTGGCGTCACCAAGTTCTGTGGGTCTCGTCGTGAGAAACCGATTGGCTACTCCCTAGCCTCCGGCCCGTAACTAGTGGTTGGTGCTCTCTGGGACCCACCATT
The DNA here is from genome assembly GCA_021015155.1 of Magnolia officinalis. Taxonomy (NCBI): domain Eukaryota; kingdom Viridiplantae; phylum Streptophyta; class Magnoliopsida; order Magnoliales; family Magnoliaceae; genus Magnolia; species Magnolia officinalis. Next base: position 17,886,696 of record JAJHSJ010000006.1, read on the forward strand.
ATGTATGTGTTTCATCCATTCTGTTCATCCATTTTTTCAGATCACTTTAAGGCTCTATCCCAAAAATGAGAGGGATATAAATCTCAGGTGGACCACACCACAGGAAAACAATAGCGATTGGATATCCACCACTAAAATCCTCCTAAGGCCTACTTTACTGTTTATTTGACATCCAATCTTTTGATTAGGTCATACAGACACAGATGAAGGGAAAAAACAAAGATCATCTTGATCCAAAACTTTAATGGTCCCCAAAAAATTTTTAATGATCAACGTTCATTCAACACTGTTTCCTGTAATGTGGTCCACTTGAGATTGGGGTATACCTCATTTTTTTGTGTAATAACATAAAATGTTCTACAAAAATAGATGGACTGCATGGAAGAAACACATACATCATGGTGGGGCCCACAGAGCACCGACCACCAACCATTGGATGGTGGTAGGGAGAGTAGCCAATCCATTTCCCTCATCGTGAGGTATGCATTATATCCCAACCGTCCTTTCATTTGGCAAGCTCGTCCTAAGGATTGAACCAAAAAATAAGACAGATCCAAAGATCAAGTGGACCACATTGCAAAGAGCTGTGCAGGAATGAATGTCTATAATTAAAACCCTTTTGGGTCATAGAAGTTTTGGATAGTCATGATATTTGTTTGTTATGATATTTGTTTTTACTCTTCATCCAGGACCGTGACCTCGTGAATAGATTGGATGAGAAATAAACACTATATATATGGTGGGCCTTATAAATGTTTTAATGGTGAGAATCATTATCACCACTGCTATTTTTTATGTGATCCACTTATGCTTTGTATATGAATCATTATTGGTAACATGCTATAAAATGATCTCACAAAACGGATGAACTTTCACTCCTTTGAATTCTTGTATACCTCATTTGTATTGGAACTGCCCACACCAGCCATATCGGTATGCCGAGTTCCATTAAATGTACAAAGTATTAAATGCCAAAGATGTACTGCAATGAACAATGTAAAATATTAAACTTTGAGTTACATTAAATGCACGGAGCATTGAATGCCAGATGATGTAAAATATTAAACTTGGGTTACATTAAATGCAATAGATGTGGTGGGAACTGAATGATGTCCGCTGCCTGTCTCTAGCAAATAGCCAGCAGATCTGTGTGGGGCCCACCATGATATATACGTTCATGCCCATGGTCCATCCCTTCTCTCAAACCATTTTAAAGTATGAGCCCGAAAAGTTAGGGTAAATCCAAATCTCAATGGGCCATATTAAGATGACTCTTGCATCTAATGTGCCCGAATTTTCAATTTTGGTGTGGTTCACTTGAACAGAGGTTACTTATTTTTGAGCTCATACCTTAAAAATGATGTAAGAAAAGGGATGGACATCATAGATAGACAGATTCATCACGGTGGGCCTCATACAGATTTTGTCATAAGAAGCATTTAGCTTCCAACTGATTTGTCGTACATCCATTTCCCATTTTGAGAATTTAAATATTGCACTCATGTGATATCATTTTCCAAAGTAGAAAATGTGAAAAACAGTTGCTCCCAGGTAGGGCAGTAATGTTACAGGTTCAATGCCACCCTCCGCTGGATACTCCATAAGACTCGATCTTAAAAATCCTCATTTTATTGCGCAGCACGCCAACAACGCAGTGAACCAAGATTCAGTCTCCAGTCTCACCCACAAACGATAAACAGAAAGAAATATAAACTAGAAGAATAATCAAAGCATTCCAAACAAACCACAAGACAAGATATATGTGAAAAAATCCTAACAAGGGTAAAAAACCACGGATGCAAACTTCCACTATGATGAAAAACAAAGATTATAAGGCAATATACTAACCTCTCCCTTGGAAGTACAGAGAAAATCATTTGCTCACACCTTTGAATAACTCTCATGATACCTAGAAAATTCCTAGGAACCCCTATTTATAGTTTAGGCAACTCCTCTTTCGCACCTCTACAAAAACTGACTCAAAAATCCGTAATCTGCATCAAATCGGGAAACGAATCTGCGTAACCTCGATTAGTCGAGCAAGGTGCTTGACTGGTCGAGAGGACCCTCGACTGGTCGAGTATGGGCCTCGACCGGTCAAGTACCGCGGAACCAAAAAATCGATGCTCGCTGGACTTTGAGTCGAGCCGGTCCACGACCGGTCGAGTGGGCCACTCGACCGGTCGAGCGGCCATCAAGATGTGGCTCTACATCTCAACAATCTCCCACTTAAAGACACATCACTATAAACCTTCATCTTTTACATCCGGAGTGCACCACCTTCTCGTCTTCAAGCCTGAAGACCAATCAAAGCTGAGCAGAGCTTCAGCTTCTCCCGTGTGACCACCTTAGTCAGCATATCTGCAGGATTCTCACTTTTATGAATCTTCTCTAAAGCAATCGATCCATCTTCCAGTAACGAATGTATGAAGTGATATCTGATGTCAATATGCTTGGTCCTTGAATGAAATGTTGAATTCTTAGCCAAGTGTATTGCATTCTGACTGTCACTGTACAGCTTGCAATCTGCTTGCTTCTTACCCAACTCTTCCATGAAACCTTGCATCCATACTATCTCCTTACACGCTTCTGTAGCTGCAACATATTCTACTTCCGTCGTACTGATAGATACTATCTTCTGTAACTGAGAGACCCAACTAACTGCAGCACTACCCAGAATAAAGACATAACTTGTAGTGTTTCTTCTACTGTTGATATCTCCTGCCAAATCTGAATCTACGTAGCCTTGTAGCTTGATTTTTGATCCACCATAGCACAACCCTATATCCACAGTACTAACTAGGTATTTGAGGATCCACTTTACAGCTTCCCAATGTTCCTTCCTGGGGTTGTTCATGAATCTGCTAACAACTCCCACTGCTTGAGCAATGTCTGGCCTCGTGTTCACCATAGCATACATGAGACTCCCAATAGTTGACGCCTATGGGACTTTAACCATGTAGTCTCATTTCTCCTACGTCTTTGCACCTTGCTCCTTAGAAAGCTTGAAGTGGTTGGCTAATGGAGTGTTAACTGACTTATCACTTCCCATATTGAATCGATCAAGTATCTTGACTATGTACTCTGCCTGTGACAAAACTAACTTCTTGTTTTCCCTATCACGTTTTATCTTCATGCCTAGGATTTGTTTTGCAGTTCCTAAATCCTTCATGACAAATTCTCTAGACAGTTGTCTTTTGAGATCTGAGATGTCCTTCATACTTGAACCGGCCACAAGCATATCATCAACGTATAGAAGAAGGATGATGTACGACGTATCAAACTTCTTCAAATAGTAATAGTGGTCTGCATCACATCTCCTAAAACTGTTTCCCGACATGAAACTGTCGAACTTCTTGTACCACTGCCTCGGGGCCTGCTTCAGGCCATATAGACTCTTCTTCACTCTATGCACCGTGTTCTCTTTTCCTGGTGTCACGTATCCTGTCGGCTGATGCATAATATATCTTCTTCAAGGTCCCTAAGAAAAAAAGGTTGTCTTAACATCTAGCTGCTCTAGATGTAAGTCCTATGTAGCCACTATACTCAAGACCATGCGAATCGTAGACATTTTCACTACCAGTGAAAATATTTCAGTGAAATCGATACCCGCCTTTTGTTGAAACCCTTTCACAACCAATTTGGCCTTGTACCTTTTCGAACCATCGTGCTCCTCCTTCAGTCTGTAAACTCACTTGTTATAAAGAGTTTTCTTACCCTTAGGTAGAGTAACTAGCTCCCATGTACAATTAGACTCAAGAAAGTCCATCTCATCATCTATGGATTGCTCCCACTTAACCCGTGTATCTGACTGTAATGCCTCTTCAAAACACTCTGGTTCACCATTATCTGTCAGTAGTAGATAATGTAAGGAGTGTGAGTATCAGACCGTGGGTCTCCTCTCTCGAGTAGACCTCCTCACAACCGGTGTTTGTGGCTCTGCCTCATAATGCTCCTGTGCATGATCATCCTGTGGCGCTGTAACACCCGTATCCGGTAACTCTTCCAACTCTACGAATTCTTTCTCCTCGGCCTTATTTTCCTGCACACTGTCCTTATGCATTACTTTTTCATTGAAGACTACATCTTTGCTTCTGATGATTTTCCTGTTGTCTATATCCCAAAACCTGTAACCAAAATCATGTTGCCCGTAACCTATAAACATGCACTTCCTGGACTTCGCATCCAGCTTATTTTTGTGCTCTGCATCAATGTAAACATATGAAGTGCAACCGAACACTCTGAGATGTGCAAGGTTCACTTCTTTCACAGTCCACGTTTCTTCTGGTAACCCGCCATCCAATGGTACTGAGGGAATTTTTTTAATGAAATATGCGGCAGTATTCACAGCATCTACCCAAAACGTCTTAGGCGACCTTACATGTAGCCTCATGCTCCTGGCGCGCTCAAGGATGGTCCTGTTAATACGCTCAGCCACACCATTTTGTCGTGGTGTCCCTGTAATCGTTTTCTGATGTTTGATTCCATTTGTTGCACAATACTCCTCAAATTTCTTATCCCTCATTATCAGATCTGAGACATTTCACTGTTTTACCTGTCTCGTTTTCTACCATTACTTTTCACTTCTTAAATACATCAAATACATCAGACTTGTGCTTTAAGAAATAAACCCACAGTTTTCTACTAGCATCATCAATAAAAGTAACAAAATAACGTGAGCCACCAAGAGATGATACCCGTGCCGGTCCTCACACATCAGTGTGTACAAGCTCTAACAGATGCGTCTTTGAAGCGTGTCCTGTCTTCTTGAAACTTACCCTCTTCTACTTGCCATACACGCGGTCCTCGCAGAATTCTAAGTCAATAGACTTCAGCCCTGGTAGCTTCCCTTTTGACAATAGCACTTTCATCCATTTCTCACTCATATGTCCTAACCTCTGATGCCAGAACTACCCATTCACTCCAGTTGATGCGACTGCGAGTGAACTATACGATCATGAAGTTACGTACAAAGTACCTTCATTCTTGCTTCGACATATTACCAAGGTACCTTTTGTGATCTTCCAGGAATCACTGGTGAATGTCGTCACATAACCAGTATCGGCCAACTGCCCCACTAAGATCAAGTTCCGTTTCAAACTCGGTACATGTCTAACATCCTTCAATTTCAAAGTCGTTCAGTCTTTCTGATTTACATGAACATCTCCCTTTCCAACAATACTACACGACTCATCATCACCCAGGTAGACTCTCCTGAAGTCACCTGATACATAATTACGCAGAACTTTCTTACATGAAGTGGCATGAAACGAAGCACCCGAGTCTATAACCCAAGACTCATTCCTCACATCAAGAGACAAGATCAACGCCTCTGTGTCACTCTCCTCAGATAGATTCACTGAATCTTTCCCGTCTTGAGAGCTTCCTTCTTGTTTCTTAAGCACCCTGCAATCACGTTTCATGTGCCCCTTCTTCCCCCAATGCCAACACCCGTCTTTTTCTTTCGGTCCCTTGGACTTCTTCCTCGACTTAGAACGTCCGTGTTTAACGATCTTCCTCTTCTTTCAACGTTTAGAGCATTTCTTGAAACTCCTGATGCCTTTCTTCTAAATTCTTCTCTGAGAATTAGACTGGCCACATCATCAAATTTCAGCTTTGTCGACCCTGAAGAATTGCTCACAGCAATCACCAAACCATCCCAACTGTTTAGCAAACTAGACAAGATCAATAATGCCCGGACCTCATCCTTAAAAAATAATGCCAACGGATTCTAACTGGCTTGTGACTGTATTGAACTCGTTTAGATGTTCAACCACGCTCCCACCATCTGACATCTTCATGTTGAATAGTTGTTTCATAAGATGAACCTTGTTGGACGCTGAGGGTTTTTCATACATGATGGTTAAGGCTTCCATTAATTCTTTTATAGTTTTCATCTTGGATATATTGAAGGCGATGCTCTTAGACAAAGAGAGTCGGATCGTTCCTAAAGCCTTTCGATCCAATAAAAATCATTCATCATCTGTCATCTTTTCTAGTTTCTTCTTTTTTTCCTCCTAGAGGAATATAGAGGTCCTTCTGATACAGATAATCATCCATCTGCATCTTCCAGAAGGCAAAGTTTGAACCATCAAACTTCTCAATTCTAGTCTTCCCTTCTTCCGTCATCGCTCCCAATAGAACTAAACCAATGGCTCTGATACCAGTTGTTGCGCATCACGCCATCAACGCAGTGAACCGAGATCCAATCTCCGGTCTCATCCATAAACGATAAACAGAAAGAAATATAAACTAGAAGAAGAATTAAAGCATTCTAAACAAACCACAAGACAAGATATACGTGGAAAAACCCTAACAAGGGTAAAAACCCACAGATGCAAACCTCCACTGTGATGAAAAACGAAGATTACAAGGCAATATATTAACCTCTCCCTTGGAGGTATAGAGAAAACCCTTTGTCCACACCTTGAAATAACTCTCATGATACCAAGAAAAGCCCTAGGAACCCCTATTTATAGTTTAGGCAACTCCCCTTTCATACCTCTGTGAAAACCGACTCAAAAATCTGCAGTTCGCATCAAATCCGAAAACGAATCTGCGTAACCTCGACTGGTCGAGTATAGGCCTCGACCGGTCGAGTACCGTGGAACTAAAAAACTGATGCTCGCTGGACTTTGAATCGAGCCAATCCACAACTGGTCGAGTGGGCCACTCAACCGGTCAAATAAGGCACTCGACTGGTCGAGCGGCCGTCCAAATGTGGGTCCACATCTCAACATATTTGAATCATTATCATCATCATTATCATCTAAGCCATTTTTCAAATAATTAGAGTTGGCATTATAAATCTCGTTCCACTCTAAAGATTTCTTTTTAAATATCATGAAATTTATGGAAAATGAAAATTCAAATCATATAGTAATGATTACCTTCTTTTATATTGCTAGTAAGTGAAGAATATCAATGCCGATTTTTTATATTATGAAGTCTCTCCCCAATCTATCTTAGATGAAATAGAAAGAGAGCCACACATCAGCTCACTCGAAAGTAAGACTAGTTGAAGCACAAGAACCCTCTAACTGCATGTCCCACATGTGTGATGGGAAGGAGGGAAAGGAAATGGGAATCTCTCTCACACACTTTGTGACGCCCAGGTTATTCAAGGCTTTCTCTTTTTAGTCATCTTCTAGTGAAATGGGATCTATATATAAATATGAGATCGAGTTTGCAAGGAGACAAGGTGGTGGTCCCTAACCACCTTACAAACTTATATAATACTCTACCATATCAAATTTTGTGATCCTACCTTAAACATACATTCCAATTAATCATATTCATCTACTCAGCATGACCACCATTCTTAGCTAATTTCCTATGTCGTTCTAAAGTTTAGATCACAGGATCCTAGATATTGGATTTTCATCGAACATATTTTAAAATAAATTAATGATTAAAGCTAAAAGTTAACAGTTGAAAAAAATTGACTAACCAATAAATGATTGTTGATGCCCACTTGAGTTTTTATCTGTATGATTTTTGGGATCAGAACCTTATATGAGGTATCTCAACTGATGGTTGGACTAGATTGCACACGCACACACACACACACACACCACAGTGGACCCACAGAGTTTGGGTGTTGTAGAGGATTTTCTGTGTTTACTGATTGATGAGTGGTCAACTAGTTTTTTGGGCTAAGGAAGATCTTTAGTGGAGGTCACCTGATTGTTGGGGGGACATGTAGAAGCAACATCGAGTTATAATCAAACAATAAGAGATCAATCAAACCAAGCACAAATGGAACACAATGTTTTACGTGAAAAATCCTCACGAGAAAAAACCACACCGCAAAGCAATAGCCAATCCACTATGAAATCATGTTTACAAGAGATAGAAGATCTTACTAATCGAAAATACACCCTAAATATTACAAAAAACCCTAGCTTTGAACTCCCTTTGCTCTCCAAAAGCCCTAGACACGCTTTTCATACCCTAATCATTGATTACAAATCCTTTAATAAGTTAAAAACTGAAATAGGAAACAAAACTCGCAATTCCGCAAAACTACACAAGTCGGTCAATAGGAGCTTCGATCATATCAAGTACCATCAATGTATGTCGATAGGATCAAAGCCATCTTCGATCATATCGATTTAAACTTAGAAATTGTCCAGCGAGCAAAGGCCAAAAATCAAGATTTTCTCGATGGGATCAAGATCAACAAACCCGGTTACAGAAAGATTTAGGACATTAGACAACAGATGTGCCTTGTCAGCATGTCTGAGATGAATATGTGTGGGGTGGAGCTATGGCACGCCAACAAATATTAAAAGTTTGTTGGCCCAATACACGATTTACGACAGCATGCGTGCCATGTACAAGACATCTGAGAATGTTCATGAGTTAGACCCACCACGAAGATGATCAAACGCTAAAGATTCAGTACGTCTGCTTCCCCGTATATAAAAATAATGGACAGTTTAAAAAGAAATTCCCCATGGCAAACAAAGCGTAAATGTGTGCCTCGCTTGGTAAATGAACTGCATGGAAATTTGCGCTAGTGAGGCCCACGCCATGCTAAGTTCAGATGTGTCACACATTTTCTAAGTTGGACCTTGTGCATAATGTAAATGTGCGTGTTGGGAGACTAACATAACAAACAGGAGTGGCAATGGGACGTGGATTGCATCATAACCCCGCCCGTTTCTCATCAAATGGGTAAATATGAAGGGGGGGAGGGGGGTGCATCGTGATGTATCTGTTTATCCATGTCGTCCATCATTTTGGGATCCAATGCTCAAGCGAATCACATCAAGCTTACTATTTGGTTTGGTCCACTTGAGCATTGGATCTACCCCATTTTTGGGCTCATAGAAAAGAGATGGACGGCGTGGATAAATAAATATTGTTGCACAGCACGCCTATAACGCAGTGGGCCTAGATCCAATCTCAAGCCTCACCCACAAACGATAAACAAGAAAAAATATAAACTAGAAAAGAATCAAAGCAATGCAAACAAACCACAAGATAAGATATACGTGGAAAAACCCCAAACTAGGGTAAAAAAACTATGGATGCAAACTTCCACTATGAAGAACGAAGATTACAAGGCAATATACTAACCTCTCCCTTGGAAGCACATAGAAAACCCTTTGCCCACACCTTAGAATAACTTTCCTTTTCTTTTTCAATACCTAGAAAAACCCTAGGAACCCTTATTTATAGATTACGCAACTCCCCTTTCCGCATCCCAGTTGCAAAAGGACTTGCGACACGAAATCCGCGCAAAATCGCGGAACGAATCTGCGTAACCTCGACTGGTCGTGTAACCTGCACGACCGGTCGAGAGGACCCCACGACCGGTCGTGAATGGGCCAGACCGGTCGAGCACCTTGGGATCAAAAAACAGTGCTCGCTGGACTTTGAGTCGAGCCGGTCCACGACAGATCGAGCATGGCTCACGACCGGTCGAAGACGGTTCCAGATGTGGCTCCACATCTTAACAATCTCCCACTTGGAGACACATCGCTGAAAACCTTCGTCTACTACATCTGGAGTGCACCACCTCTCCGTCTTCAAGCCTGAAGACCAATCAAAGCTGAACAGAGCTTCAGCTTCTCCCGTGTGACCGCCTTGGTCAACATGTCCGCAGGATTCTTACTTGTATGAATCTTCTCCAGAGCAATCGATCCATCCTCCAGTAACGAACGTATGAAATGATATCTGATGTCAATATGCTTGGTCCTTGAATGAAAGGCTGAATTCTTAGCCAAGTATATTGCACTCTGACTGTCACTGTACAGCTTACAATCTGCTCGCTTCTTACCCAACTCTTCCATGAAACCTTGCATCCATACCATCTCCTTGCACACTTCTGTAGCCACAACATATTCTGCTTCCGTTGTACTGATAGATACTATCTTCTGTAACTGAGAGACCCAACTGACTGCAGCACTACCCAAAGTAAAGACATAACCTGTAATGCTTCTTCTGCTGTCGATATCTCCTGCCAAATTTGAATCTACGTAGCCTTGTAGCTTGATTTTCGATCCTCCATAACATAGCCCTATATCCACAGTACCTACCAGGTATCTGAGGATCCACTTCACAGCTTCTCAATGTTCCTTCCTGGGGTTGTTCATGAACCTGTTAACAACTCCCACTGCTTGAGCAATATCTGGCCTCGTGCTCACCATAGCATACATGAGACTCCCAATAGCTGACGCGTATGGGACTTTAACCATGTAGTCTCGTTCCTCCTGCGTCTTTGCACCTTGTTCCTTAAATAGCTTGAAGTGGCTGGCTAATGGAGTGCTAACCGGCTTAGCACCTCCCATATTGAATCGATCAAGTACCTTGGCTATGTACTCTGCCTGTGACAAAACCAGTTTCTTGTTTTTCCTGTCACGCTTTATCCTCATGCCTAGGATTTGTTTTGCAGCTCCTAAATCTTTCATGGCAAATTCTCTAGACAACTGTCTTTTGAGATCTGAGATGTCCTTCATGCTTGAACTGGCCACAAGCATGTCATCATCGTACAAAAGAAGGATGATGTATGATGTATCAAACTTCTTCAAATAGCAACAGTGGTCAGCATGACATCTCTTGTAACCGTTTCCCGACATGAAACTGTCGAACTTCTTGTACCACTGCCTCGGGGCCTGCTTCAGGCCATATAGACTCTTCTTCAGTCTACACACCTTGTTCTCCTTTCCTGGTGCCACGTATCCTGTCGGCTGATGCATGTATGTCTCTTCTTCAAGGTCTCCATGAAGAAAGGTTGTCTTAACATCTAGCTGCTCTAGATGTAAGTCCTCTGTAGCCACTAAACTCAAGACCATGCAAATCGTAGACATTTTCACCACAGGTGAAAATATTTTATTGAAATCGATACCTGCGTTTTGTTAAAACCCTTTCACAACCAATCTGGCCTTGTACCGTGTCGAACCATCGTGCTCCTCCTTCAGTCTGTAAACTCATTTGTTACGAAGAGCTTTCTTACCCTTGGGTAGAGTGACTAGCTCCCATGTACGATTAGACTCAAGAGAGTCCATCTCATCATCTATGGCCTACTCCCACTTAACCCGTGTATCTGACTGTAATGCCTCTTCAAAACACTCTAGCTCACCATTATCTGTCAGCAGTAGATAATGTAATGAGGGTGAGTATCGGACCGTGGGCCTCCTCTCTCGAGTAGACATCCTCACAACCGGTGTCCGTGGCTCTGCCTCATAATGCTCCTGTGCATGATCATCCTGTGGCGTTATAACACCTATGTCCAATAACTCTTCCATCTCTACGAATTCTTTTTCCTCGGCCTTATTTTCCTGCACATTGTCCTTATGCATCACTTTTTCATTGAAGACTACGTCCTTGCTTCTGATGATTTTTCTGTTTTCTGCATCCCAAAACCTATAGCCAAAATCATGCTACCCGTAGCCTATAAATGTGCACCTCTTAGACTTCGCATCCAGTTTGTTTCTGTGCTCTGCATCAATGTGAACATATAAAGTGCAACCGAACACTTTGAGATGTGCAAGGTTCACTTCTTTCCCAATCCACGTTTCTTCTGGTAGCCCACCATCCAATGGTGCTGATGGACTTCTATTGATGAGATATGCGGCAGTATTCACAGCATCTGCCCAAAAGGTCTTGGGCAACCCTGCATGTAATCTCATGATCCTGGCGCGCTCAAGGATGGTCCTGTTAATGCGCTCAGCCACACCATTCTGCTGTGGTGTCCGTGGAATCGTTTTCTGATGTTTGATTCCATTTGTTGCACAAGACTCCTCAAACATCTTATCACAATACTCTCCCCCATTGTCAGATCTGAGACACTTTACTGTTTTACCTATCTCATTTTCTACCATAACTTTTCACTTCTTAAATACATCAAATACATCAGATTTATGCTTTAAGAAATAGACCCACAGTTTTCTACTAACATCATCAATAAAAGTAACAAAATAACGTGAACCACCAAGAGATGATACCTATGCCGGTCCCCACACATCAGTGTGTACAAGCTCCAACAGATGTGTCTTTGGAGAACGTCCCGTCTTCTTGAAGCTCACCCTCTTCTTCTTATCATACACGCAGTCCTCGCAGAATTCCAAGTCAATAGACTTCAGCCCTGGTAGCTTCCCTTTAGACAATAGCACTTTCATCCTCTTCTCACTCATATGTCATAACCTCTGATGCCATAACTACCCATTCACTCCAGTTGATGTGACTGCAAGTGAACCATACGATCCTGAAGTCATGTACAAAGTACCTTCCTTTTTACCTCTAGATATCACCAAGGCACCTTTTGTGATCTTCCAGGAATCATTAGTGAATGTCGTCACATAACCGGTATCGGCCAACTGCCCCACTGAGATCAAGTTACGTTTCAAACTCGGTACATGTCTAACATCCTTCAATTTCAAGACCGTTCCGTCTTTCTAATTTACATGAACGTCCCCCTTTCCAACAATACTACACGGCTCATCATCACCCAGGTAGACTCTCTCAAAGTCACCTGACACATAATCACGCAGAACTTCTTTACACGAAGTAGCATGAAACGAAGCACCCGAGTCTATAACCCAAGACTCATTCCTCGCATCAAGAGACAAAATCAACGCCTCTGTGTCACTCTCCTCAGATAGATTCACTGAATCCTTCCCGCCTTGAGAGATTCTTTTTTGTTTCTTGAGTGCCCTGCAATCACGTTTCATGTGCCCTTTCTTGCCGCAATGCCAACACCCGTCTTTGTCTTTCGGTCCCTTGGACTTCTTCCTCGACTTAGAACGCTCGTGTTTATTGCCTCCTTTGTTCAGCAATCTTCCTCTTCCTTCAACGTTGAGAGCATTCCCTGAATCCCTTGAAACTCCTGATGCCTTTCTTCTAGATTCTTCGCTGAGAATTAGACCGGCCACATCATCAAATTTCAGCTTTGTCGACCCCAAGGAATTGCTCACAGCAATCACCAAACCATCCCAACTGTCTGATAAACTGGATAAGATCAATAACGCCCTGACCTCATCCTCAAAAACAATGCCAACGGATTCCAACTGGCTCGTGACTGTATTGAACTCGTTTAAATATTCAGCCACACTCCCACCATCTGACATCTTCATGTTCAATAGCTGTTTCATAAGATGAACCTTGTTGGATGTTGAGGGCTTTTCATACATGGTGGCTAAGGCTTCCTTTAATTCTTTTATAGCTTTTACCTTGGATATATTGAAGGTGACGCTCTTAGACAAAGAGAGTCGGATTGTTCCTAAAGCCTTCCTATCCAGTAAAAACCATTCATCATCTGTCATCTTTTCTGGTTGCTTCTATTTTCCTCCTAGAGGAATAGAGAGGTCCTTCTGATACAGATAATCTTCCATCTGTATCTTCCAGAAGGCAAAGTTTGAACCATCAAACTTCTCAATTCTAGTTTTTCCATCTTCTGCCATCGCTCCCAATAGAACTAAACCAATAGCTCTGATACCAGTTGTTGCGCAGCACGCTAACAACGCAGTGGGCCTAAATCCAATCTTAGGCCTCACCCACAAACGATAAACAAAAAGAAATATAAACTAGAAAAGAATCAAAGCAATGCAAACAAACCATAAGACAAGATATACGTGGAAAAACTCCAAACTAGGGTAAAAAACCACGGACGCAAACTTCCACTATGAAGAATGAATATTACAAGGCAATATACTAACCTCTCCCCTGGAAGCACATAGAAAACCTTTTGCCCACACCTTATAATAACTTTCCCTTTCTTTTTCAATACCTAGAAAAACCCTAGGAACCCCTATTTATAGTTTAGGTAACTCCCCTTTCCGCATCCTAGTTGCGAAAGGACTTGCGACACGAAATCCACGCAAAATCGCGGAACGAATCTGCGTAACCTCGACTGGTCGTGCAACCTGCACGACCGGTCGAGAGGACCCCACGACTAGTCGTGAATGGGTCACGACCAGTCGAGCACCTCGGGATCAAAAAACAGTGCTCGGTGGACTTTGAGTCGAGCTGGTCCACAACCAGTCAAGCCGGACCCTACAACCGGTCGAGCATGGCTCACGACCGGTCGAAGACGGTCCCAGATGTGGCTCCACATCTCAACAAATACATCACGGTGAGCCCCCACAGATCTACCATTTGTACGTGCTAGAGATGGGCAAGGTAGGACGCAATCTGCATCTGTGGCAATAGTCTTGACACGGATTCGACAGTGACCCATTGGTGTTAGAAATGCTTCGTAGGCCCCATTGTCATGTATGTGTTTTATCCACGCCATTCATCCATTTTTCTAGCATATTTTATGTAATGAGCCCAAAAATGAGGCAAATCCAAAATTAAAAACTTTATAAAGGCTACAAAAGTTTACATCAAGTAATTGATATTTGTGTTTTCCCTTCGTTTCATGTAGTGTTGTACATCGAGCTGAGTCGAGTCGAGGTGGGTTATGCGCACGACCCTCACCCATTAGACCCTTTTTTTTTCCTCTTTCTCAATAATAAAGTACATCAAAATCTAATATTTGATTTTTAAATTTTAATTTTTTGAAAATAAAAAAACCTTAAATCCCAAAATTGAGATTTGGGGTTTTAAAGATATGATTTGCAAATTGAAAGGTTTGTAGATCAGGTTGAATAAGTTTAAGACTAAGTTGGGGTTAGGAGCTCGAATGGTAAGGTTGAGGGTGGGCCCAAACTCGAGCTTGAGGTCGAGCTCAAGGGGAGCACGGACGAGTCAAGCCAAGCTCCAATGGTAAGCTTGAGGGTGAGCTCGAGCTCGAAGAGAGCACGGATGAGTCGAGCTCGGGCAAGTGGGAAGGAGAAGGAGAGAGAAAGAGAGGTTGGGAGAGTGGAGCGAGAGAGAAAGAGAGATGAGCGCACAGTTGGATTTGTAAAGAGGAATGTAAAGAAATGGACGAGTAGGGTAGTGCTGATGTAGAGCGGGTTGCGGACAATTACATGGCAAAGATGGATCAGAAAAGGCCCGATCGGCGACAGAAGTGATCTGGACCATTAGACCTTCAATCAAGCGTATCTCGCAATCCAGGATAAGTTAGCCGACGTAAAATATATGATTTTGGGGTAGAACGAGCTACTTTAGCCAACCAACCGAGCTATGTTGGGTTGCGATGCTCGAAATTGCGAGAAACCCCTGATTCGACGGTCGTTTCCCTGTTTCAATTTCGTTTTTACTATAAATAGTAAGTTTTAATTTGACTATAACTCTTCATCCGTCGAGCTTTAGGAGTTGTGCCCAACGTGAAAAGAGCTTAAAATAATTAGGGGAACGGTTTGGTGAAGCCAAATAGGAAACTTACTATTTTTGGCCGAAAACCTTGCGCACTAGTAGACATCACGACCGTCTATAAATAGTAAGTTTACTATTTATAGTAAGTCGCGAATTCTAGGAGTTTTAGTTGTAGTTTGATTATGATTTCTTTTCCATTGCTTACTACCCTTATTTAAAGGGTTGTGAACTCGTTTTTATGCATTCATTAATCTATTTCGAATTTATTAGAATTTATTTCTATTTTCTGCTCTCTTTTCTCGTGGATTCGAGAAAGTCTCTGTGAGGAGTCCAGAGAAGTTCCGTGGATTCGGAATAGTTATCCTCTTGAGGAAGATGGTGCTCGACCTCACGTCCTCCCCTGTGTCAAGTGCCTATAGGATTTTTTTAAATTTTATATTATATATATATATATGGGAAAAGGTACTATGCGCTCGAACTGATTTTAACGTACCATGAGGTCGATCTGTGTGGGCCCCACCGTGATGCGTTTCGAACATCTACCCCATCAATCAGATGCACCATTCCATCGTGTGCCTAGGTCTCAAAAATCAAGTCAATCCGTGACTTGTGTGGGCCACACCACATACAGAAGTGGAGAGGGGTCGTGCACCATTAAAACATTCATAATCATTTTTGAGGGCCCACCGACATGTGGTTTGCAAATCCAGCCCATCCATTATGTGTGTTCCACTTGAATGAGGGTTCAGACCAAGTTTCAGGCGCATGCAAAACTCAGGTGGGCCCCACCAAGTGCTTTTATATGTTTTAACGGATCTTCACATAATTTTAGATGGTATGGCCCACCTGAGTTCTGTATATGGCTGATTTTTGGGGTATCCCATAATTTAAAGGGGACCCATCAAATGCACGGTGTTGATGGTCGAAACGCATCACGGTGGGGCCCACACAGCTCGACCTCACGGGAGCTTACTGTGAGGTGTATATATATATACACACACACACGAGTTGAGCCGAGTCTAGCTTCATTCTTCTCAACATCGCTCGTTTTTAAATAAGATGGGTGATATGAAGGTTGGCTCACCTTAAGTCACCGTTCAGTTCAAGCCAAGTCAAATTGAGATAGAGGGAGCTAAGTTGATGGGGCCTTTCAAGCTAGCTTAGCTAATGTATAGCTCTACATTCAGGTCCTTGTGACTTAATCAACAAATTAGATGGAAAATAAACATCACAGTGGACCCTAGGAAGTTTTTAATGCTGGGCGTTTAGTCACCATTGTTTCCTGTGACGTGGTCCACCTGAGATTTGGATCTACCTAATTAGCCAATAATTGAGCTGGAAAAATGGATGGACGGTGCGGATAAAACACAGGTTATAGAGGGTTCACTACCGAAATCGAATCCAAATGGTGTTCGGCTGGTTAGTCGAGCTGGCAGCGACACATCCCCTCCTGAGTTCCAGCTCTCTACTAGCTTTCTTGCATTAGTTCCTTATTCCTCGGATGTGATTTCTCCAAGAATAATAACAATTATAAAAAATAAATAAATAAATAAATAATGGCAATGAGCCAGGCTGGGTCAACCCTAACCAAGCCGTGATCCCTTAAGCCATGGCCCCAGCCCGGCTTAAGCTCCAACGGCCTGAAAATGCTTTGGTCCTTTGATAGTGAACTATTAACAAGTGTCTTTAAACTATTATAACAGTGGCCCACTTAATGATTGGATTTAGCAACACCTACTTGAAAATAAGGTTGGAAGTTGTCAATGGGTTTGCTTTTGAGCTAAGGATTTCAGTCCAGGCCTAGCCCTTCCTACATGGGGCCAGAGCTAGGCTGGGACCCACTAGCCAAACACTCAACTGGACTGGACCTACTAACCAACCACTCAATGAAGCCTGTTATCATGTCAGGTCATCCTTATGTGGGTCCTGCCTGATGCATGACCCACAAATCTCACACACGTCATGTTGCCATATCTAAGTGCATGTGGAGGTTCATGTAACATTTCTAAAACTATTAGGATCGTTTGGCTCTAGGAATCCAGCTCCAAGGAAACAGATTCCATTAGTGAAGGGTTGAATTTGTGTTTGGGTGTGGGAAGGAGTTGGAAATGCACTCCATAAGAATCTAATTTCCAAATTTTGAGCGTTTTTTTTTTTATTATTATCATTTTCAATCTTAAGCTGGTTTGCAAAACACCAAAATGAGTTATAGCACAGCCCTCGTTTTCCAAGTTCATACTAATATGTGGGATGTAGAATATCCAATCCGTCAAAAGATCGGAAACACCATGATGATCAACCGAAATGAAATACAGGCTGATCCAATTGAGACACAGGACAAACAAATCAATGGACAACCTATGGTATGGCCCACCCAATATGTGGATCAGCCTGATTTTCATCATGTGATAATCTTGGTGCGGCCCATGTTTTGCACGGATTCGATATTCTACACATGCAACATTGATGTAGAGGGGGTGGCAGACACTTTCATGGCAAAGATGGACTAGAGAAGGCCTAATCAGAGGCTGAAATGATCTGGACTCTCAGAACCTTAAAACAGCCATGCCTCAAACTAGGACGAGTTTTCGGACATATTTTATATGATTTTGAGTAGTAGAAGATACTTAAGTCAACCAACCCCACTATGCCGGGTTGCACACGCCAGATTTGCGAGATTCCATCAAATCTACAGTCAAAATTCTCATTTATTTTCATTTTTATAAATTTTAGTTTGAGTATAACTTTTGATCAATTGAGTTGTACAAGTGGTGCCCAACATGAAAAGGGCTTACAAAAGTTATGAGAATAACGTGTTGGGCTAAATTGGACTCTTGGGCCTGTTTGGCCAGGCAGATCCCACGGTATTAGGAGGGATGGGATCGGCAATATCCTGGGATAGGCATGACGAGCCAAACAGATGCGGATAACTTGTCCCAGGATATGAGCAATCCCATGGATCTTAAGACAATCCACTGACATCATCATCATTACCTTAAAATTGATCCTATCCCTTAGTTGGATGGATTAGAAGGTAAAATCCCGGGATATGCACGGCGTGCCAAACAGACCTAGTGAACTTGTCCCGGGCAATCCCATGAATCTTAAGACAATCCACTGACACCATCATCATTACCTTAAAATTGATCTTATCCCTCCTAATACCATGGGATCTGCCTGGCCAAACAGGCCCTAGGGCGTGTTTGGGCGGTGGGATTTGAAGGGATTAGGTGGGATGGGATTCAAAAAACATAATTATTACCCATGGCAGGGATTGTCCCCTGTTGCCATGCGATAAGATTAATGCCATGCTTTGTTGGTAATACAGGGGTACATTGAATGGATATACCCACCATCATTTGAAATTACTGAGAATAACACACATATCTTATATATAAACCGTTTATTTGTTTTGTAAGCTCATTTTATGGCATGGGCCTAAAAATGAGGTAGATCCAAAACTTATGTGGCCCCAAAGAAGTATTCAATCCCCGTTGCTTTCTATGGTGGGGTCCACTTGAGCTTTAGATTTACCTGTTTTTTTGGCCCATGCTCTAAAATAATCTCGAAAAATGGGTGGACGGTGTGGATATAACCCACACATCATGGTGGGACCTACACAACTTGCTAACATTGAGTGAAATTGGAATGGACCCAATGCAATTCCATGTAATATAATTCCAAGCTTTTCCATTCTTCCCAAACATGGAGTGGGATTGGCACACAACCAGATGAATCCCATCCCACCTAATCCCTTCTAATCCCACTGCCCAAACACACCCTTACCATTTTTAGTCAAAAACCATGAAGTCTAGTAGAAATAGAGGTCATTTATAAATAGTAAGTTTACTATTTATAATAAGTTACATCTTTAGTGTGTTTGAGTTTAAGTTTAAGTTTAAAACTCCATCCTAAGTTTGAGTTCCTTATTTAAAGAGTTTGTAATTTCATTTTTTTAAATCATCAATCAAGTTATTTCGAATTTATTAGAAATTATTTCTATTTTTATCCTCGTGGATTTGAGGAAAAGCTCCATGGATTCAGAGTAGATATCCTCTAAGGAAGATGGTGATCAACCTCATCACGTTCCTTCTCGTGTCAGACATTTAGAAGGAAAAAGTGGTTGTATCATTACTAATGATACACTGTTCTATTTGATCTTTTTATCTTTGTTATTGTTACAAGACAACAGGCAATGCAATCAGCATCTAAACGCACACTGCTCACCATGGATTACAAAAGGCCTCAAAATGCGATATCATCGTGTGATTCAGACCTTTTGTCTCGTGGGCCCCTAGGCTCAGATAAGATACTCTTATAAGAAATCGCTCCGTGGCAACATTCTTTAACTTTCTCGGTGATGGCTACAAAAGGGACAGCATATGCAAAAGAACGGTCGAATATAAGCAAAGGTAGTGCTTTTCATGCCTTTTTCCTGAGCAATGCTTTTCAGTTCTGTTTTTCAAATCTCAAGTTCTTCTTTCCTTGGGAGGTTTGTTAAGCCAGCGCACTTGTGGAGCCCTTCCCATTGTGAGGCTAGTGTACATGCCCATGTGGCAGACGTGGAGGAGATCTGAGCTTTCAGTCAGGTGGCCCACACGGTTCAGATCTCCTGGCCTAAAATCAGGTGGCTAAAGTGTACAAAACAAAAGGATGTTTTCCCCCCTTTTTAAGCATATTCGTTGACCACCAATAGAAAGGGTTAGGTATCTTTTCTTTTGGGAAATTTCTTTTGGCATGGGCCGTCCAAAGTGGGGCCCCAAACACCAACAATTGGGATCTGAACCATGGGCTCCACTCATACAAACTGAAAAGAAAATGGTGCCCAAATAAACTTTCAGCCTGAATACTATACAACCACCTATCTCTTTGATTTTATTTTTTTCAAAATGCATTCTTAAGATCCAGCTGATAGCTGATTCACCGTAAAGATAAAGTCATACTACACAACAATTTGCAAAGTTTATTTGAGTGATGTTTTTGATTCTTTCCTTTTCATACACAAAGATTGCTACTGGTTCAGATGTCATTAATACTACTAGTATCACATATTTTCCCCATGCCTACAGTGATGTGAGGTCAAGATCCATCACCAACCCTATACATGTTAGCCAGCACTAGCTAGAAACAGACCCAACAGGTATTTCTTTTCATGACAATATCTTAAATCTACATTGGTTATGCATTTGAAAAAGCAGCTCTTGTTTCCCCTCTTTATGATTTGTGAATGTGCGTGTGTATATTTGCAAGTGAAGAAAAGAGGAATGGAGCTCCTCTCTTTATTGTTTTGTTCTATCCATATTTGGTTTTTTTGGGAGGATAGGATGCAGGATGCTCATCTGTCAAGAAACCCATTCTTGCAACATAAGGCTGAGAAAAACCACCATCAAAGCCATCATCGCCATGACCGTCAGCGCTGTTGAATAAACATAAAAGGGTGGCTAAGTAAGAATCTCTCCTGTGCATGTCCACATAAAAAGGAAGGAAATCAGAAGAGAACGGTTCCGGACTTGGGGAGTCTGTCGCAATTTTCACGAACCCATCCGATCTGCTGCTTCTCGTTGTCATAGATTACCATGAGATCTTGGAGTGAGATGTCTGTGCGATTGTCATAAAAGGAAAAGCAATCAATTTCGCAGGTAAGTAGAATTAGAGAGTCGTTAACTGTACTCCATTGGAAGAAACTCTTTTTCTTTTCTTTTTTTGTTTTCAACCAGCAATAGTATGGGCTTTGACCTAATATCTCCAATATCCAATGATCCCAGCCATCAGAAAGGACAATTACAAACAAACATCCATGTTTAATAGGTGCCCACTTGGGGTAGCTCCCATATAACAGGTCCATTGGCTGGAAATTTTGGATCACTAAAGCTGTCACCACATATACGATTTACCAGGCGGATGACAGAATGCTCAGAGCTAAGCATAGTTCAAAAACTTGAAATCTCGACTCGACTCTATGTTTGGCAGGGTTGGGTTGACACAAAGACTCGGGTAAGTCTTTTATCTGACGTTAGTTGCATGTGGATAAAATATAAAAGTTTTGAAGAGCATCAAATAACCAGCCTTTGGCATGCTGTTTGGGCATGTCAGTTTACCTCAAACAGGTTTCAGTTTCCACTCCCATTTCGTGCCTTTTGCAAGTACCCAGCAAGTGACTTGGTTCAAATCATCGCAATTCTGACTAGTGAGGTCCATGGTGACTAGGCTCGATATCTCATCGAGTCAAGTCGGTTCAGCCGAGAATCGAGTCAAGTTACCAGGTTTTAGAACTATGGTGATTCTTTTGTGCAAGTTTTTACCTCCAATGAGGTTGAGATCTTGCAGTCCAATTTCAGTGCCATTCAGGATCCCCAAGCAAACATTGCCATCGTTCTGAAGAAAACAACACAACAACAACAGCTTTTAGAAGTCAGTTGAGCTCTCTCTCTCTCAGTTGAGCTCTCCCCTTTTTCTTGCTCAA
The DNA here is from genome assembly GCA_021015155.1 of Magnolia officinalis. Classification (NCBI taxonomy): domain Eukaryota; kingdom Viridiplantae; phylum Streptophyta; class Magnoliopsida; order Magnoliales; family Magnoliaceae; genus Magnolia; species Magnolia officinalis. The sequence continues at coordinate 17,908,369 of JAJHSJ010000006.1, forward strand.
TCTTTGAAGGTTCAGAAGTGCTTACGGAGATGATCAGATAACCTTCAGGACGTATTTCAAGCACAGCTTTCTTGCCATCTGCAAATGTCAGTATCAAGGGCTTGAAGTATTTCTTCACATCGGGTATGGATTTGAACCTTCTCGCCCCTTTCCAGCACAATGGAAGTGTTTTATCTTCAGGCGCTTCTTTCAATGGTTTTCCAGATAAACCTTTCCTCAACTTGAAACAGCAGCATTGAGTCAGTTCCTATCTAGATGGAGTAGATCATAAAGATGATAAGACTTACAGGCTGCGTTTGGATACACACTATCAAATCAAATTGTAATAATTAGTTTGATGAAGAGGAAATTAGCAAAAATTCACAATGAGGAAGCAGCCCTCAAGTTGCAGTTGCATTATTTTCAAGCCCCAACATAGTGTGAACTTGTGATTTGGAGCCTTAGCTGCCCTCAGTATGAATAATAAGAAAGGTACCACTTCCACTCATCGAACTAATTGTTGCAAGTGGATTCAGCAGTGCATCCAAACAAGGATCAACATCCGTCCTTGTTTTCACTCACTGTGGAAACGAATGCTTGATAAGGCTGCAACGCAAAGTAAGTGAAGGAGCTCCCACTGTCAAAAGCGACCAGAAGATCTTTAACACCCATAAGCTGCTCTCCAAAGATGATATTTGTGGGACCAGGAGAGTAGTATTTACTGGAAGAAAGATCACAGGACCTGTTATAGGAAAAGGAATTTTGGGTAAGAAACAAAAGTACCATTGGAGGATGATGAGGCTTACTGCAATGGGTTGCGAGACATTGGTGTCCAAGTCACCCCTGAAGAAGGCACGATGCTGTCTCCAAAGAATAGATACCCTCCACCTCGTCCGCTGAGACAGTGGCCAATCACATTTTTCACTAGACCCAGATCTCGCAGCTGAGATACAATGCCAGATTTGCTATTTCCAAGGCCAAGAACTCCATCAGTCGAAGAAGTGGAGCTTGCGCTAGGACTTTGTTGGTCGTACCCACATCTGTAGATGAGAACCAGAAAACGACAACTTCTATTACGAGAAAGGAGATAGCATAGCAGTGGCGGCACAGAACTCAAACAACCTGTTTGGACATCCGCGCATTCATAAATTGTGCAATCCATGAATCAACTCATCTGTGAACAGGGGCAGTGGATATGTTTGGCAAACCACAAAGACAAGTGTTGAATGGTCATTTCAATTGCGAATTGGAGCATTCAAGAATTGCCCGCGAGTCCGAACATTACCAAAATTAGTTAAATTGTTTGTTACCCAAAAGCTAGACTGGGTTGAACGAGAGAGCCGTTGGCCATGTGGAGTAAGAAAGTGTCCCGCATAAGGACACCAACAGAGGAACCCTGGTCAGCGTACTCAATCTCATAGTCACATTGATCAAGAGGCTTCTCGCATCTGTAAGGGCTGAGGGTGCGGATGGAGGCACAGAGGGGGTCCTTACAGAAGACGAGCTTGTTCTTCACGGGCGTATAAAGCGGGTGGGGACCCTGCAAAACCAGAAAAAAATAACAGAGATAAGATAGGAATAGGAAGCAGGTTAAGGACTAGAGAAATAGCACCATCTAAGCGAACAATAGAAATTGTGTTTGTTTTACCTTGGAGCAGCTGACGCAGGGGGCGTTACATTGGATCCATGTAAGGTCGCTGCCTGTGTCGACATCAAGGAAGTACGGCTTAGGGGGATCCCCAATGCTGATGGAAACATAGAATTCCCTGCATAGTGTTGCGATATTAGGGAAAGTTTGGATTTGTCGGTAGATGCTCATGGAAGCAGTCCACTTTTTGCCAAAATCATGGGCAAGATAGAAATGGGTCCATAAAAATTGAGTAGGGTTCAACCCGTTTTTATCAATTTGTGATAGAGATCAAGGCATGGATGCTGGCCCTTTTGGTGCGTTCAGAAGAGCTTTCATATTGAATTGCAGCTGCAAGTCTAATAAAGATGAAATAGCTGAATTTGTAATTTCCTTCATAGCATTCATGTTGATTTCAAGTTTGAATTGAGGATCTGCTCTCCAAATTGCAATCATGTTAATTTCAAGTCAGAATTGAAAGAAATGTAACTGCAATAGGAGGGCTACTCCCTCACCACAGATACTAGGAAACACTGTTGATTGAGAACTGATCACACACAGGCAATGGTGGTATCACACAACTTGCTGGACTTTCTGGCCAGGCCTATTCAAAATTGTGCATTTGCTAGGCCCAGGCCCAGCCCATTGTCAGCCCTAGTAGCCCACCTAATGAGCAGAACAGCCTGATTTTTGTCCCCAGTGATCTCCATGGTCGGGCCAACAATTTTAATGGTATTATTGTCCTACAAAAGTGGTGTGATGGCTGGAAAGATGGTACAGTACCATTTCTTGTTCATCAAATTCTGCAATTTGATTCACTTGTGAGTCCAACCGCAGCTTTCTAGGTCACCCCAAACATACAGTGGAACCATTAAGGGGTGGTTTGGATGCATGTACAACCCTTTAGTTGTAATGGGTTTACAGGTTAAGACATTCCAAAGGCTGTTTGGATGTCTGTAATTGCCGGTAAACCTTTAACAAACGGCTAGATTTTTTTAAATTGGATTGCAAAGTAAGCAACTCTCTCTCCCCTTTCCAGTGAGCACCACTGTCTTATTCCTTTCAGCAAGCTCCCGCTTCAGGTACATGTGTTTCTTTTCCTGCTTTTTTTTTTTTTTTTTCTCAGAGGGCTACATGAGAGGGTGTCGAAGAGGACAAGGGTTTGGTTGCATGTAACACTTCAGGAACGAGGACAGTGTCCCCATAGCACTGTGAGGCCCACCACATGTCCGGATGACATCCACTTTTTTTTTAGAGATGTCTGGCATCCACTTTGTCTATCAGCTTTGCCAAATCGTTGTAGGAAGTGAGCCCAAAAATAAGGCTGATACAAAACTCAAACAGGCCACATCACAAGAAACTGTGTAGATTGAATGCCCACCAATGAAATCCTACTGGGGCCACAGAAGTCTTGGAGCAGGCTGATAGTTGTGTTTCCCTTCATCCTGGTGAGAATCACCTTACATACGGTCTTGATTAGAAGTAAAAAAAGGCCATGGGCCCTAGGAAAGTTTAAATGGTGAGTGTTTCTCTCCCCACTAATTAGAATGGTGTGGCCTACTTGAGTCTTGGATCAGCCTCATTTTTTGTCTCCCATCCTAACAAGCATTGGCAAAGCTGATGGATCAAAATGGACATCCTGCAGACATCATGGTGGGCCCCCGCAGAGCTTTGGATCATACATGGCCCACCATGTATTACATCGAATCCTTCATTATTATTTCCCTTTTTTTTCTTTAGGCCCCAGAATCAGGTGGGTCACAGCAACAATCTGGACAATTTTATTGGGAGCATACACATCATGACTATTCCTTTTGGTGTGAACCACCTGACCATTGGAATGGCCTGATTCCCATTTAAGCCAATAATCCTGGTTAAATGACCCATCTGACTAGACTGGATGGCATAAACAGCCCACAATGGGCCCCTCAAAAAATCAAATTTTTTTAATGGCAAGCATCCTCTTTCCAACTATCACTTGTGGTTTGGCCCACTTGATCATTAGAATCGGCCATCTGCATATGATGCTTCATACGCACACTAAAATAAAATAGTATGCATGGCATACTCTTATTGTTGAGCATACCTATCAATGGTTTCTCCTCATAAAAGCGCATTTGAATCAATGGGCTCACTTTTGTATCTTGGTTTAGCCTAAGGATTGGCCTTAGGCTTTTATTAAGATAGGCTCAACCCAATGATCCATCTTAAATGAAACCTTTATATGTTATTTGAAAATTTTATAGAGATTTATGGCAGCTCCATGGTGTGAATGCTCCATCACAGGCTATAAACACTTTACTGGTTATCCAAACACAGACAGGTGTTTGTCTATAAACATTTTATAGCTTAAAGCCAAACAGGATATCAGTAAACACTTCACACCTGAAACTCTTTTCAGGTGTGAAGTGTTTGCAACTTAAATTTGTATAGGCATCCAAACGACCCCTAAGTATCTGTTCCATAACTATATCTAAACAAAAATCAATTTAGAACATCCAATAGTGTGAGGTGGAAGGGGCGTATTCCTCTCCGCCCCAGATCTCGATTGGAGTAAAAACAATATCTATCCCAATCACAATTCGAGGCAGAAAAAAGGAGTAAAACGGAATCCAACTGGACATTGTTTCCATTTTAAACACTGCCCCAAACAGAAAGCAGACAGGTAAATCCCAATTCAGTGGTACTTCCAAACAGACCCTTACCCAGCGCTTGGATGCTTGCCAAAACCCGCAGTGTCGGCCCAAATTTTGAAGTGAAACAAACCCACAAAAAATCAATGCCTGATAACTACGCTTATCACATTTTCGGACCAACCCAAACGCAAGAGAATCAATTCCGCGCCCGTTTCACCACAGAAACATTACAAAATCGGATTCAGAAAGACATCCGAACACACCCTTAAATTCCAATCGAAAAGAACAACATCACTTCTACCATGCAAGAAAAGTGCTTTTAAAGGGATTGAGAGAGAGAGAGAGAGAGAGAGAGAGAGTACCCCTCGGGATGTACATTCCCGGAGACGCGGAAGATGACGGAGGAATCTACACCGTAGGATGATGAAGATGATGATGGTGATAGGGCCTGCTTTTTCTTAGATTGCTTCGTGTTTGCTGCAGCCGAGCAGGTTTGAAATGTCAGCAGCAGCAACAGCAACAGCAACAGAAACGCAAAAGCCCCTTTCTCCTTTCTACCCATTTCTCTCTCCCTTTTTACAGAAATAACCCCAGATCTTCTTCTTCTTCTTCTATATCCTCTCTTTCTCTATCTATATTTCACGAATCCAACAGCAGATATCGGCTGTTTTTCTCTCTCGCGGACACGACTCCGAGAAATGCGACTTGTACGCGGGTTTGCTCGTTCCAAGTCTTTCTCAGGTCGTCGGGAGCAGGTATTCTCGTCAGCTGCTCTTCTTTATAGTAAGTGAAAAGGCCGAAGTGGCCCCCACAACAGTATCCGTCTTGGACACCGAAAGAAAAGATCACACGCGTTGCGGTACGATGAGATCCGTACCATCCATCGCGTGAGCGGCGGAGATTCTCAAAAGATCCGTACCATCCATCGCGTGAGCGGCGGAGATTCTCCTTTTGGGAAGCGAATTGCGTACTGGCCCCGTCCAGGCAGGGGATCTGTGGAGCCCACCGTGATGTATGGTTTTTATCCACTCCGTCTATCCACTTTTTCAGATCATTTTAGGGTACCAGTATAAAATTAAGACAGATCGAACGCTCAAGTGGACCACACCATAGGAAGTGACGGTGATAATGATGCCTACCGTTGAAAGCTTCTTAGGGCCTACTGTTATTTTTATTCGCCATCCAACCTGTTAATAATGTCACATGGACTTGGATGTAGGGAAAACACAAATATCAGCTCGATCAAAGCTTCTGTGGCTCTCAAGAACCTTTTAATGGTGGAAGTTCAATTTCTACTGTGTGGTCCACTTGAGAATAGAATCTGCCTCATTTTTGAGCCCATAGTCTAAAATGATCTGAAAAAATGGACGGACGGTGTGGATAACAGAGCCCCTACTTGGACCGAATCCATCCTGGGAGGGCAGGACACAATCCGCGTCCCTCGTTTTGCCTCTGTCGCGGCGCCGACACTGGGACCCACATGCTAAGTAGTTCATTGATCATAACCGTCCACGTCTTGAACTCTATGCTTACAGACCACCGAACCGGTGATCGTGACCATCAGTGTTAAAAATAAAAAATAAAAAAATTCGATGGTTGGTTCGACGTTCAACGCTAAATATCAAAGGTTGTGATAATCACTGCAATGACATTATGGTCCAATAGCCTGCTTCTGGTGGCGACGAAAGTTTGAACGGTTCAGATCATCGGACAGTCTCATCAAATATGCCTCTGTGGATGGCGGACTGTTTTCCACGCGCTTTTGTAGCCCTTCCGTCTACGCGTAGCATGTAGCTTTCCTCAGGTAGGCATTTATATTTTATGACCTGAAAATCAGTGGGCCACAGGACCAAACAAACAGACGGCCTGAGGAAAAAATTGTTTTGACGGTCGGTTTATTTTTGTACTGTGGGGCCTACCTGAGAATCCCAGTAGCCTGATTTTTTAAGATGAAGATCTAATCGTGGCTTCCAACCAGATAGAAGGCTCAGATCTTGTGCACATGTTCCATATTTGGCATGTTATGTTGATGGGCAAGGTTCCACGCCGCGCATGGAACTTGGACGAAATCGGTTCAGGCAGGGGCTCTGTGGGGCCACCGTGTTGTATGGGCTTTATCCACGCCGTTCATTCATTTTTACAGATCATTTTAGAGTGTTAAGAAAAAATTGGACAGATCAAGTTCTCAAATGGACCACACGGTGAGGATTGAACGTCCACCATTAGAAACCTCTTCAGAGCCGTAGAAGTTTTGATCGAGCTGATATTTATTTTTTTCCCTTCATCCAGGTCCATATGACCTTATGAACAGGTTGGATGGAAAATACACATTACTGTGGGCCCTAGGAAGCTTTCAACAATGGGTGCCGTTATCACAGCTGATTCCTGTGGTGTAGTCCACTTGAGTCTTGGATCTCCCTTATTTTTTGGTTTATACGCTAAAATGATCTGGGATATAGATGGACGGCGTGGATAAAATCCATACATCACGATGGACCCCACAGAGCCACTGCCTGGACCGATTTCCATCCAGGCGGGGCAGAACACAATCCACTTCCGCCGCGCATATGAAGTTTTTTAGTACACTGTACACCTCTTGCGACTCAGCCATCAAAAGTCAATCCAATCGAACCATCTAATCAGTGGCCTAAAATTGGCTTTGGTAGATTATGAAAGTAACGGTCCAGGTTCGGGGGAGGTCTTCCGCTCAGATTGTTTTTGAATCATCCGTCGAGCATGATCCTTTTAATCTGCAAACCATCTCCTTCAGGACCCGTCTGATGAACGGTCAGGATCTTGTACACATGTACCGCATGTAATACAGCTTCTGGATGTAGGACACGGGACTCTAGGTCCTCCACTAACACGCAAGTCCTCCCCCGTGACAGAATATAGGACGTAGAAGACGCGGGGGAAGGGCTTGTGGGGCCCACCTTGTGAATGGGGAGAAATGGACGGAGGGCTTTACTTGGAGATTAAGGATAGATACAATGCCTTGCTTTCATCGCTGCTTTGCCTTTTCATAGGGGTTGGAACAAAATTTTTTTTTTTTTGAGTGCTTATGCATGAATGCGTGCTCTCAAGCTATATTCCTCTCTTCCATCCGCAGTAATGACTAAGGAAAACAAAGAGTCTAATGAATTTATATTAACACCTGCCCAATTGATTTTCATATACTTATTTTTTACATTTTGGGTGTTTAAATACTGCACTTAATTGATTTTATTTATTTATTTATTTTTTACAAAGTAGAAAATGGGAAAGTTGGCGAGTGTGTGAATAAAAGTTGGACCTAGGTTCGCATCGGCCTGGCCCAACACTCTAAGGCCCGAACCCGTCATGAGCCTAGTACTTCGGGTTGTCACTAGGAGCCAGACTTGCGGGCATCAGATGGCCTATTAGGTTTTTCAAAGCGTAATGGAAAATCAATGGAAGTAATAAATCGCAATGAAGTTTTCTTTTCGATTGTGAAACATACATTAATCAAAGTGCTATTGGCTATGATGGTGGAATTAATCCATTTTGGAATTAGAGCAACTTGATATAAAAATAGTATTCCCTTAAGGAAAATTGGAGAAAGTTATTTACATAAAACAGACAGAAAGATTATATGAGCTTGGTAAAGAAGATAACATGTGTGAGCTGAATAAGTCATTTTATGTGCTAAAAAAGTTTATGAGACAGTGATACAAGCGGTTCAATTCCTATACAATAGATATTTATTATATCAAATATGAGTACAATTGTTGCATATATTACAGGGTACTTGAGATACTCTTGCTTAAGTCTCTATTAACCAATGATGTCATATGTTGATGATATATTGATGATATGTTGATTGCTACGAAAGACAATGAGATACTCTTGCTTAAGTCTCTGTTAACCAATGAGTTTAACATGAAGGATCCGCACACACTGCGAATAAAATCCTAGGTATGGAGATTCACGAAAACAGAGAATCTAAAAGTTGTGGCTTCTTGTAAGGGACATGTGCATAAGGTGCTAAGCTAGTTAACCGCATCTAGCAAATCACTTGGCCAGTCAAGTCATGTATAGGCACAAAGGAGATATTTTCAAACATGTCCCAAGTACCATGCGCGGGTGCAGTGGGGAGTTTCATGATGCGACTCGAGGTCGAATATCTCACAAGTAGTTAGCGTGGTCAGCAGATATGTGGAGAATTCAGGAAAAGAGCATTGGAATGCAGTTAATAAGTTGATTCTCAGGTATCTCAAGGGCATAATCGATATTGGGATTATGTTCGGGGGACATGAAGCTTCAGGTAGAATTATAGGCTACGAGGATGTGGTTATGTAGGAGGTCTAGATAACATGAGGTCCATTACAAGATATGTTTTCACATTAGTTGGTGAACTCATATGTTGGAGATCTATACTACAGTTTACGATAGTGTTGTTGACAACAAATATGGAATATATGACCACGACAGAGGCGTCAAAAGAGGCATTATGGTTAAAGAGTCTAATAGGAGAAGTCGAGCTGAAGTAGGGGGCGACTCAATTGCATTACGATAGTTAGAGCACTATCCATCTGCGTTGAATCAAATGTATCATGCGAGAACCAAGCACATTGATGTGAAGTTCCACAAGATACAAGAACTCATTGCTTCAAGAGATATTATATTCCAGAACATTCACATGTATGAGAATGTCGTTGACATGTTAATGAAGCTAGTGATCACGTACAGGTTCAAGCACTACTTGGACTTGATTAATCTCACTGTCTATTGATTAGATTGGGCATCATTGCGCAGGAGTGCGGAAGGAGTTGCGTTTTAGGTGGAGGATGTAAGGAGCGGTTTACATTTAAGGCAGAGGCTAGCATGTGAGATCTTTAGGGTGACTTGACAAAATACAAATTAATGTGGAGATTGTTGTGTGGATGCCTTGGATTATGCGAGTCTGAGAATCATAACAAGGTTCTGTTGGTCGGATTGACCTACAGAGTGCAGGTTTTTCTCAGGAGTAGAGCAGACTCTATCTGACTGACTAATAATGCAGCCAGTTCGATCGACAGATACCGATTATGTAACATCCTAGATTTTCACTGTTTTGGGATTTCCAAAAATCCTTAAAAATTTCTTTTTAATTAACTTATAATATCACTTAATGACCATTAGCACTCAATGTTAGTTTATGTTGGGGTGGACCAGTCTAGTTATGATGAGACAAAGTGTGGGCCGCCAAGCCAGAGGGCCTGTTTACCCTTAACGACAGCCCGTGTGGGCCACCCAACGACCGAGAATGGTCAGAAAATTCTGAAAGTTTAGGAAATTATAGATCTCACTGGGCTTGTGGTCCATCGCAGACTGCGGACCCAGTGGACACCCATAATTGGGATCTGGCACTCGCCAAATGCACCCCCGCCAATGCCAGATTGAAATCTGACACTCGCAAATAAAGTCGAGATACCAGGCGTTCCAACCGTCGAATTTCTTCCAAATTTTCGGTGACGGTTTAATGTATTTTTCTACACTCGTCCACCAAATCTAGGACCCGATTGTAGAACGGTGACCGTTAATCGCGAATCGGACCCGTACGACCAAACCCCATATTCGATCGTTCTCAAATTTTGCGTGGCCCTTCACCGGGCCATGGAGCACCTACCCTATAAATTTCATGGCCAGAGGGCCACCAGAAATGTCTCATCAATCAGAATGGGCCTCCCAGGGCCATTTAAAGATCGGAACCCTAAGCTCAAACCCCACTTTCGTTATCCGTTTGTCCCTAAACTTTGCCTGACCCCTCATCGGGTCATGAGACACTTTCATACCAAATTTGGTGGTCAGAGGGGTGATAGAACCCTAGAGCCTAGAAAGACCCTCCCATAGGTCTAGTATAGTAAAAACCTAACCCTTGGGGCCATTTACACCAAACCTGACATTATAAAAAGGCCTCATTTGAGCACCGCCTCTCCCCATACGATTTTGCCCTAGAGAAGAAAAGAGAGAAGAGAGAAAAAAGGGAGAACAAGAGAGAAAGAAGAGAAGAAAGTGTGAGTGAAGAAGAGCTAGGTGGACCTTAGATCAAGGTGGGGCCTAAGGAAATCAACCATTTCAACTTCCTACTTCTCCTCAAGGGGAAACCCTCCACCACTACCACAACAATCGCCCGTTGGTCATCTAGGTAAGATTTTTCACTTCTTCTTCTTGGAATCCATGTATTGAGAAGAGATTGACTTGGATTTCTCACATGCAAGAGTTTGTTTTAGAGATTCCGGCCGATCAAAAGCTCTCTCTCCTAGGACGTTTTTCCAATCTCCAACGATCCATAGGTGCGGACTATTGTTCTTAGGTGGCCTAGCAGCCTTTGTGTGTGTTTTTAGTGTATGTTTAATGATTTGATGATATGTTGGATGTTTAAAATTCTATACAAACCCTAGGGATTATATGTTTGTTGGAATTGTTTGGATGTGCATGCTAAGCTCTCAAATTTGATGTAGATCTTGCCTTTCACATGATATTATGTATGGATGATAAGATGTTCATGATTGTTTGATTCATTTCCCTCATATGTGGTGCTTCATTGTGTGTATGATTATTTACCCTTATACTCATGATTTCTCAAGATGGAGGAAGTGTTTAACTTCCTCACACAACCCACACACTCACATGCACCTTAATTTCGTGATAATATTTGCTTGCTTGATAGAAGTATTCGCTTTGTATGGTTAAGATGCATGAGAATATGATATTGATGTGCTAGTTGATAACATGAGTAGTGGGCATGTTGTAGACCCCCTTTACCCTCTTGGGTTGGTCAGGAACCTGACGAGAGATGGTAGTCTCATCGGTAGGACTATGCTAGGGCTAGACCCGTGGATTGGGCGGGAGTGTTCGGGTGACTGTAGTTCAACTACATGGGTCCCTTGTGCCCGAGGTCATTCGTCTCACGCTCGCCTGATTCGTGCGGTCTAGCCTACTACCTGATCAACCCTGTTTGTTAACCTTGTTCGCTCACATATGTATGGAACCTGAAACACCTTACAACCATTGTAGCCCATTGATAACTAGATTGCAACTGGTCCACAGTCTCGTGAGCCGGGCATGGTGGAATGGGACACTGTGTCCGAGCTGTCGGCCTACGCTGGGGTACCGCGCCTCCCCGTAGTGACCGCTAGCGATCCCTTCCTTTCGGCACTCCTCATGTGCTTGGAGTCGGGGATGAGAAACCCGACGGGATCTCGGACCGCTGGGACTAGGCCTCACGCGTTGATGGGGCCTTAGCCTCGCAACCAGCTTAGGCATTGATACGTAGGGTGTATCAGATTCCCAAATTTGCTGGATGAATGGACTTAACTAATAACTCGGCTAACACGATCGCATTACATCACATTAGTTAGGGTGGCGACTCGGCAATCGAAGTCGTGCTGAGGGAGTGTTGCCATATGCGATCGTTAGATGGAGTCGCTCGAGGGAGCGTTGTGGCGAGGGCAGCATCATATCATCACATTGCATGCGCATTTAATAAGAGTTGTAGATGTTGCTGATTGACTGTTTTTCATTAAATTCATATTATAATTGATGCCTGTTATAACTTAAGATTAATAGTTCACACTGAATTGATCACGCACTCCCACTCTGGGACGGTGTTTTAAAACACCAACCAGACCCAATCATAGATGCAGGGGATGTGGAGCAGATGGAGCATGGCGACGTTATTCTCGACGAGGAGGAGGAGCTGTCATACTTCCAGCTGATGGATGGTTCCCAGCCAGCTGGAGAGGCGGGGTCGGATCGCTGAGCTGTGGGCTCAGTCCTATTCTTTTTGGACATATTATTCTTTTGCGATTTTGTTGAGTGGCGATATGTGCGCCTTTATTCTTTTGGACATGTATATATATATATATATGTATATGCTTTTGGTCTCTTCCATTTCAGTAGACTTGTGGTGGTGATTCTTCATGTTTCAGGAAATTCCAAATTGCGCATTTAAGCTTGATTAATCGTAAAACCATAAAATTAATGATAAGTGACACTCGAGAACTCGGGAGTCGAGCGTATGCACGACCCCCGATTTTTTGGGGCGTTACAGATTAGTTATTCAGTTTTGCACAAATTGGGGTATTTAAGGCCTAATGTGATTAGGACTTTGTACAGACGAGTGTTTTCTCTCATATGGCAAGTGTTTTGTAGGTCGAGAGGGTTTTCTACACTTATAAGTATTTGTAAAATGATTTTCTCAAGGGGTTGAGAGTTTTTGCACATTGCATGGGGAGATTAGATTGCTTCTGTAATATGAGAAGGTGAGTGGTGTGATTATAAAGTTTTGATTATAGTAGATATCTCTGTTGTTTGGTGTCATTGATTTCCCCCCAAGGAATTTTTATGTAAATTTTGTGTGTTTGTATTTTGCTTTTGTTGGTTATTTATATTGGTTGTTTTATCTTTATTGAAAGTGCTTCTGCAAAGCGCACGATCAACTATGGTATAAGATCCAAATTTCTAATATCCAAGGTTAATCCAGGTTTGTTGTGGATTTGAAATTATAACATTGTATGTTGTCAGTAAGCTACTTATGAGGTTGATATGCTATACAAAGTTCCATTACCTCTTGAATGGTTCTCCAAAATAAGGACCTCTTAATAGTTATTTTGAATTTTAAATAAATAAATAAATAAACTATTTTTACTAAGTTCCATATTTACTGCTTGTTTGTAGGGTTATCAGAGTCCTACCATGGTCTAAAGTATTTGTTTAAGCCATTCACCAGTTGTTTACGAATTAATGGATTATATGTATTTTTACCATTAAAAAAAATCCCTATTTCAAATCAAATTATTAATACATGATTTCTTTTATTTATATAAGCACATAAAATAAATTACAATTGACATATTCATCCATAACATGGATTTCTCTCAATTCTCTCCCCGTGGATAAATGGTCTTATAAAGAACATAGTAATCTCTTCTTTTTTTATCCTAGCATTACATTGGCATCCTTTAAAAAATGAATTGGATCTACTACCTATGTGTCATGTTGACACATGTATAGCATATGCATGACCTGCATTGTACTAGTACACGTGTGCACTCAACATAGTTCTTAGATTTAGAACTCCATGTTTGTATGAAATGCTCACCTAACTAGAGATAATTTCCATCCAATCATGTTTGTAGGGCATCTAACCCATTTAAAAGGTTGGCCTTATAATAATGAAGATTGGGTGCAAAATTCAAACTAATTAACTAGTAAAGTAAGCAACATTTGATCATAAGAAATACTTAGCGATTATTTGGACGCTTGTAAAATTATTTGATTATTAAAATTTACAGGTAAAGACAATACAATAAATTAATGTTTAGATATTTGAAATTGCACCTAAATGTTAATAGGTTGTAAAAAAATTATGGAGAATGGAACTCATTAAAAATGAAGGATTTGGAGACTTTGGTCCATTCATGGTGGGGCTCGTCATATCAATCGTCTGAATTTCGAACCATGGTTTAGATTCATTAGACTACGAATAAGATTAAATGTCAGGTTGGGTCCAGCCCTTTTGATGGTCAGGCCTTAAGATGATAGATGTTTTTTTTTTTTTCCAAGCTTGAGTAGGGCTGCAGGCAGGGGTGTGCATGAACCGAGCTAGCTCGGTTAGCTTGCTAGACTCGACTCGAAAAAGCTTGATTCGACTCGGTTCGAAACTGAGTTCGAGCCGAGTTGAGTTGATTTTTTGAGCTCGAAAATGAGTTCGAGCCGAGTTTGAGTTGGCCCCAACTCGACTATGCAAGGCATGAATGTTTAATGCATCAGTAATCATATAAATTGTCTCATACATCTCTCTATATGAGAGGCATTTCACATGTTCATAACTCTAAGAATATTTATGCACTAATCAATCCATAATCAATTCAATCCAATCATTCACAATCATAATTATCATAATACAATCAAGTATAACAGTACAATTTTTATTTTTTTATTTTTAACATATGGAGAGGAAACATGTTGGGATTACTCACCTGATGATTTGATGAGAAAAGTTAGGGAGAAATCTGATGGAGCAGATCAGGGAATACTTATAATCTGTATACAGTGCACCACAATATTAAAAATGAATGGATGACAAAAGATTAAGTTCATAAAGCCCTTAATTTGTATTGATCACTATGGCCATAAATGAGAGTGATTCTTAGGTTCTATAAAGTAATGTACCTAATGGATATGGTTTATCTTATTTATCCCAACTAAAAAGGCATACTAAATATATTATAAGATGACTCACCACATGAACAACTTGGATCTTATAATAGCATGCTATAATGATGCATATTATAACATGTGAATATGTTGTTCGAAACACACCTATGGCTTAGATAAGTTTTACCATACATTCACGTATACCATACATTCACATATGGTATAAATATATTATATTATATATATCTAACACATTGTTTCAACGTGAGTCCTACTACAATGATTTGAACTGATTACATGATTACCACCACTATAGTGAATCTTGGGAAGAAATTTTAATCCAATTCGATATCTGTGAGAGCCGTACCTAGAAGATTATCGTATAACCACCATTGTTTTCTTACAGTACGAGCTAAACAAATTTTGGATATCTCATAAATGTACACTCTGAGACCAAAATGGCCTTCTAAACCAAATGGATGGGGTGGATAGAATACATATATCACTGTGGTGTCCACAATCTCATGGCCCAAGATGGTCTCCAATGTCTTAGAAACTGCACTCCATTTCAAATACTAGAACCAAAATTTTATTTATATTTTTTTTATTTATTTAATTTTTTAATGAATCCCATGATAATATGAGCCATGGGTGAGATAGGTAATCCCCACATAAGGGGCTTAAAAATCTCCTCGAAACGACACTTTTGTGGCCAACACAAATGCTCAATAGTAACCATATATTTTTCATTGTTTAAGGCACTATGGTCCGCCTAAGTTTTCTTTCGAGTAAAATTTTTAATCCCAAGTCTCTTATTAAGTGACAAGATCAACAGACGACATGAATTTGTCACTTGCATCAAGACAGTCCCACATAAATGACCCACAGATCCGGATCAATTTCGGTTACGTAAATACATAAATTTTGCTTTTACAAGCTGGAAAGTTTATATATATAATATATATATATATATATATATATATATATATATATATATATATATATATATATATATATATATAATATATATATAATTTTTAATGGTTTACACATAATGTGGGTGCACTAAATCTATTCCATTCACCAATTTACTAACATCATTTTAGGACACTGGTAACAAAATGAGTCGGATTCGTGATTTTGGTGGACTGTACCGTCATGAACAATGTGGATCATTCTTCCACCATTAAAACATATACCATCCTTATCCCGGGCCCTCCTAACTGACTATCTGAGATCCAAGTAATTCATTGGTTCCCCCAATTATTTTTAAAAGGTAAAAAGAATTAGTATCTTCATTAGAAGTCCCTGCCGCACTGATAGATCTTCCAACGGTGAATATACTAATTTTATTTTGGAAATTATAGCCCACCAAAATGTTGATTTAGCCTAATTTTTAGAGGTTTGCCATATTTTGATCCTCAGAATAAAATGGACTGAATCGATCGGACCCCACATGCACTAATAAACCCAATACGTAAATCGATTAAAATCAAAACAAGTATTTATGTATTTGCTTTTCTTACTTGTTTTACATGCGCGAGGTGCTCCAAGGTGCACCGTGCATATACACACTTGTTGATATATGTGCACATGGGTTGTACCCATGGTAAATCTGCACCGTCTATCATGTAGGCCCAAAACATAATAACATAAATAAATAAAATAATATTAAATAAATATTGACCTTGCAAGCCCTTCTTCCTCTTTATATATATCTCTCCCCTATCTTTTCTCTCATGATTTTTTCTTTCTTTCAGTTTGGAGAGAACGTCCCACCCTTATAAAGAGAAAAAGGTTCCTCGGATAAGATAAAGGTGAGGATTGTTGTAACCGATTTGATCTTTTTTATTTTTTTAATTTAGCCTCCGTAAAATTTTGAGTTGAGACAATTTTGTAGAAAATTTTCCACATCTTGCCAGTGTTCATTTAATATCTTGGAATCCAACAAATTCATCCAAGTTTGCAACCGCGTGATCTGAAGGGAGTCTGAGAACATTCGACCAACGCGCCACGAGTTCTTCACCGACACGTTTCATCCACGCTGATCAATTCCGAATCCCGTTTCTATCATGCGATTCAGGGGTGACAAACGTAATGCGATTCAGGGGTGACTTTCATATGGTCAAGGGTGACAAACGTAATGGTCAGGGGTGACTTTCATATGGTCAGGGGTGACAAACGTACTGGTCAGGGGTGACTTTTATATGGTCAGGGGTGGCAAACGTAATGGTCAGGGGTGACAAACGTAATGGTCAGAGGTGACAAACGTAATGGTCAGGGGTGGATTTCATAGAAACCTTATGTTGGGCCGAGCTAAACTGGCAATCCCTCTTGTGTTCTGAAATAACCTTACCCTCTGTTTATTTTTTATCACTACAACGCTAACCTTACCCTCTTGTGTTTTGAAATAACCTTACCCTCTGTTTTTTTATTTTTCACTACAACGCATAACCCATGAAATTTTAAACTGTTTAAATCATGCTGGCCCAGGCCGCACCGACAGGATTTGGACATCTTCGTCCAAGCTCGGTCCGTTTAGAAACGGGCTCAAAATTGGAGTTGAACCCAGCCCTCGGGCCTGATTTTCTAGCTCCAGCCCAACTCAGGTTAGGCACAAATGATCGATGGGCCAGTCCTGTGGACCCAACATTAGAGCTTACCTTGTATTAGAAGCAGCAACTTCTATTCAAAAGAGCTAACGGTCATAACAACAACTTAAATAACAAGAACTACCATTCGGTTTTCTTTCTTGTCCCTCCACAGCTACAGAAGAAGAAGAACTACCATTCGATTTCTTTTCTTCTTCTCCCTCCACAGCTACAGCCATTCGGTTTCTTTTCTTCTTCTCCCTCCACAGCTACAAAATTCAAGATCCTCGTCCTGCAAAAGAAAGTTCATCCTCATCACATTCTTCCTTTTTCCATCGCTGCAGAATTCATTTGCTACCATCCATGGCCATCTATGAAGGTGATATGGACGGCATTTCCATCAAATTCATCCCACTACTGAAATTTTGAATCGCAGTTATAGTAAGGAACTGCGTCCTTGACCGGGCCCTAGTCAACATTCATGATCTCTTAGACATGTCCATTCCAATTGCATCATACATTTGGAGAACCACTGATTTGATAAAGGACATCTCGTGGTCGAATTACGATCCTAACCAAGTCGTTGTCGCAGGCCAAGACAAGGCGGCTCACCTCATCTATGTAAGTCTACAATTAAATCGACAACAAATCATTCCATGGACACAACAGATCGATTCAAGGTGTAGAATGGAGCCTGAGGGGAGAGGATTCTTGACCAGTTCTCAAGACGATACTGCAAAATATTGGAAGATTGAGCGAGACAATTTTGTAGAAAATTTTCCACATCTTGGCAGTGTTCATTCAATATATTGGAATCCAACAAATTCATCTGAGTTTCCAACAGCGTCATCTGATGGGAGTCTGAGAACGTTCGACTAACGCGCCACGAGTTCTTCACCGACACGTTTCATCCACGCTGATCAATTCTGAATCCTGGTTCTATCATGCGATTGGAGCAAACGAAATGTACATTGCTTGGCATCGACAAGCAATGGCTGCATTAAGATTTGGGACGTGAGGCAGTTCCAAAACTCAATCAAAATTCTCGTTCAAGGCCACAAAGATACAATCCAGAAGGTGAAATTCTCCCCACATCGTGGGTATGAGATTGGCTCTTGTTCATCAGATTCAATGGTGGTTCTATGGGATTACGGCCCAGCCATTGACACACCAGTCTTGACCACTTACAATCAACACGTAGGACCAGACATTGGTTTAGACATGAGTCCACGAATTGAAGGCCTAATGGCCAGCATAGGACGTGATGGACTGGCATGTATGTGGCTACATGCACAGCCCCGATCCTGTAGGTTGATATGAGATGCGGTCAGGTGCTTTTCTTTTTAGATGATTTTGTAAACAACACAATCTCTTACATTGATATAGAATTTTGATCAATTTAGTCATTTTTCTACCCTTTTTTTTTTAAAAAAAATACTATTTGTCTATAAACATTTAGTGAACATGATCTTTTCACAGATCCGCTTCGACCATTATATACCACACCAAAACAGAGATCTTGAGCCCAAATATCAAGTCCATCCATTATACAAATGGGCCATACAAAGTAAAATAATTTGGAAGGTGAGCATTGTCCTGTACGCTATTTCCAATTGTGGGGCCGATGTAGCCGAATTTTGGGCTCTAGACCTAACGTGGGGTGACAAACCTAATGGTCAGGGGTGGATTTCATGGAAACCCCATGGTGGGCCGAGCTAAGGTGGCAATCCCTCTTACGTTCTGAAATAACCTTACCCTTTGTTTGTTTGTTTTTTTTCACTACAACGCATAACCCATGAAATTTTAAACTGTCTAAATCATGTTGGGCAAGGCCGCACTGACAGGATTTGGACATCTTCGTCCAAGCCCGGTCCATTTAGAAACGGGCTCAAAATTGAAGCTGAACCCAGCCCTCGGGCCTGATTTTCTAGTTTCAGCCCAACTCGGGTTAGGCACAAATGATCGACAGGCCAGTCCTGCGGGCCCAACGTTAGAGCTTACCTTGTATTAGAAGCAGCCTCTTACCGACTTCTATTCAAAAGAGCTAACGGTCATAACAGTAACTTAAAGAACAAGAACTACCATTCAGTTTCCTTTCTTCTCCCTCCACAACTACAGAAGAAGAAGAACTACCATTCAGTTTCTTTTCTTCTTCTCCCTCCACAACTACAAAAGAACTACCATTCGGTTTCTTTTGTTCTTCTCCCTCCACAGCTACAGAATTCAAGATCCTCGTCCTGCAAAAGAAAGTTCATCTTCATCACATTCTTCCTTTTTCTATTGCTACATAATTCATTTGCTACTTGCCATGACAATCTATGCAGGTGATAAGGATGGCATTTCCGTCAAATTTAGCCCACTACAGAATTTTCGAAACGCAGTTACAGCAAGGAACCGCGTCCTTGGCCGGGCCCTGGTCAACATCCATGATCTCTCAGACATGTCTGTTCCAATTGCATCAGACATTTGGGGAATCACTGATTTGATAAAGGACATCTCGTGGTCGAATTACGATCCCAACCATGTCGTTATCGCAGGCCAAGACAGGGCGGCTCACCTCATCTATGTAAGTCTACAATCAAATCTGACAAAATCATTACATGGACACAACAAATCGATCCGAGTTGTAAAATGAAAGCCTGAGGGGAGAGGATTCTTGACTGGTTCTTAAGATGGTACTGCAAAATATTGGGAGATTGAGTATGACAATTTTGTAGAAAATTTTCCACATCTTGCCAGTGTTCATTCAATATCTTGGAATCCAACAAATTCATCCGAGTTTGCAACCGCGTCATCTGATGGGAGTCTGAGAACGTTCGACCAACGCGCCATGACTTCTTCACCGACACGTTTCATCCACGCTGATCAATTCCGAATCCCGGTTCTATCATGTGATTGCAGCAGACGAAATGTACATTGCTTGGCATCGGCAAGCAATGGCTAAATTAAGATTTGGGACGTGAGGCAGTACCGGACCCCAATCAAAATTCTCGATCAAGGCCACAAAGATACAATCCAGAAAGTGAAATTCTCTCCACATCGTGGGTATGAGATTGGCCCTTGTTCATCAAATTCAGTAGTGGTTCTATGGGATTATGGCCCAGCCATTGACACACCGGTCTTGACCACTTACAGCCAACATGCGGGACCAGACATTGGCTTAGACATGAGTCCACGAATTGAAGGCCTAATGGCCAGCATAGGAGGTGATGGACGGGTATGTATGTGGCTACATGCACAGCCCCGATCCTGTAGGTTGATATAAGATGCAGCCAGGTGCTTTTCTTTTTGGATGTTTTTGTAAACAACACAATCTCTTACATTGATATGGAATTTTGATCAATTTGCTCCTTTTTCTTTCTTTAAAATATATATATATATATATTATTTGTTTGTAAACATTCAATGGACATGTTCTTTCACAGATCCGCTCCGACCAATAGATACCACACCAAAACAGAGGTCTTGGGCCCAAATATCAGGTCCATCCATTATTCAGATGGGCCATACAAAGTAAAATAATTTGGAAGGTGAGCATTGTCTTGTACGCTGTTTCCAACTGTGGGGCCGATGTGGCCAAATTTTCGGCTCTAGACCTAATGTGGGGTGACAAACGTAATGGTCAGGGGTGAATTTCATGGAAACCCCATGGTGGGTCGAGCTAAACTGGCAATCCCTCTTATGTTCTGAAATAACCTTACCCTCTGTTTATTCTTTTTTTTTTTTTCACTACAACGCATAACCCATGAAAGTTTAAACTGTTTAAATCATGCTGAGCCATGCCGCACCGACAGGATTTGGACATCTTCATCCAAGCCCGGTGCGTTTAGAAACGGGCTCAAAATTGGAGCTGAAACCAGCCCTCAGGCCTGATTTTCTAGCTCCAGCCCAACTCGGGTTAGGCACAAATGAAAGACAGGCCAGTCCTGCGGGCCCAACGTTAGAGCTTACCTTATATTAGAAGCAGCCTCTTGCCGACTTCTATTCAAAAGAGCTAACGGTCATAACAGCAACTTAAAGAAAAAGAACTACCATTCGGTTTCCTTTCTTCTCCCTCCACAACTACAGAAGAAGAAGAACTACCATTCGGTTTGTTTTCTTCTTCTCCCTCCACAACTACAGAAGAAGAAGTACTGCCATTCGGTTTCTTTTCTTCTTCTCCCTCCACAGCTACAGAAGAACTACCATTCGGTTTCTTTTCTTCTTCTCCCTCCACAGCTACAGAATTCAAGATCCTCGTCCTGTAAAAGAAAGTTCATCCTCATCACATTCTTCCTTTTTCCATCACTGCAGAATTCATTTGCTACCAACACTGGCCATTTATGAAGGTGATATGGACGGCATTTCTGTCAAATTCAGCCCACTACTGAATTTTTGAATCACAGTTACAGCAAAGAACTGCGTCCTTGACCGGGCCCTGGTCAACATTCATGATCTCTCAGATATGTCCATTCCAATTGCATCATACATGTGGGGAACCACTGATTTGATAAAGGACATCTCGTGGTCGAATTACGATCCCAACCATGTCGTTGTCGCAGGCCAAGACAAGACGGCTCACCTCATCTATGTAAGTCTACAATTAAATCCGACAAAATCATTCCATGGACACAACAGATCGATTCAAGCTGTAGAATGGAAGCCTGAGGGGAGAGGATTCTTGACCAGTTCTCAAGATGGTACTGCAAAATATTGGGAGATTGAGCAAGACAATTTTGTAGAAAATTTTCCACATCTTGCCAGTGTTCATTCAATATCTTGGAATCCAACAAATTCATCCGAGTTTGCAACCGCGTCATCTGATGGGAGTCTGAGAACGTTCGACCAACGGGCCACGAGTTCTTCACCGAGACGTTTCATCCACGCTGATCAATTCCGAATCCCGGTACTATCATGTGATTGGAGCAGACGAAATGTACATTGCTTGGCATTGGCAAGCAATGGCTGCATTAAGATATGGGACGTGAGGCAATACCAGACCCCAATCAAAATTCTCGATCAAGGCAACAAAGATACAATCCAGAAGGTGAAATTCTCCCCACATCGTGGGTATGAGATTGGCTCTTGTTCATCAGATTCAATAGTGGTTCTATGGGATTATGGCCCAGCCATTGACACATCGGTCTTGACCACTTACAGTCAACACGCAGGACCAGACATTGGTTTAGACATGAGTCCACGAATTGAAGGCCTAATGGCCAGCATAGGACGTGATGGACTGGTATGTATGTGGCTACATGCATAGCCCCGATCCTGTAGGTTGATATGAGATTCAGTCAGGTGCTTTTCTTTTTGGATGATTTTGTAAACAGCACAATCTCTTACATTGATATGGAATTTTGATCAATTTACTCCCTTTTCTACCTTTTTTTAAAAAAAAAATACTATTTGTTTATAAACATTCAATGGACATGTTCTTTTCACAAATCCGGTCTGACCATTAGATACGACACCAAAACAGAGATCTTGGGCCCAAATATCAGGTCCACCCATTATTCAGATGGGCCATACAAAGGAAAATAATTTGGAAGGTGAGCATTGGCCTGTACGCTATTTCCAACTGTGGGGCCGATGTGGCCGAATTTTGGGCTCTAGGCCTAACGTGGGGTGACAAACCTAATGGTCAGCGGTGGATTTCATGGAAACCCCATGGTGGGCCGAGCTAAGATGGCAATCCCTCTTGCGTTCTGAAATAACCCTACCCTTTGTTTTTTTTTTTTTTTCCACTACAACGCATAACCCATGAAATTTTAAACTGTTTAAATCATGCTGGGCAAGGCCGCATCGACAGGATTTGGACATCTTCGTCCAAGCCCGGTCCATTTAGAAACGGGCTCAAAATTGAAGCTGAACCCAGCCCTCGGGCCTGATTTTCTAGTTCCAACTCAACTCAGGTTAGGCACAAATGATCGACAGACTAGTCCTGCGGGCCCAACATTAGAGCTTACCTTGTATTAGAAGCAGCCTCTTGCCGACTTCTATTCAAAACAGCTAACGGTCATAACGACAACTTAAAGGATAAGAACTACCATTCAGTTTCCTTTCTTCTCCCTCCACAGCTACAGAAGAAGAAGAACTACTATTCGGTTTCTTTTCTTCTTTTCCCTCCACAGCTACAGAAGAACTACCATTCGGTTTCTTTTCTTCTTCTCCCTCCATAGCTACAGAATTCAAGATCCTTGTCCTAGAAAAGAAAGTTTATCGTCATCACATTCTTCCTTTTTCCATCGATATATAATTCATTTGCTACTTGCCATGGCCATCTATGCAGGTGATAAGGATGGCATTTTCGTCAAATTCAGCCCACTACGGAATTTTTGAATAGCAGTTACAGCAAGATACCACGTCCTTAACCGGGCCCTGGTTAACATTCATGATCTCTCAGACATGTCTATTCCAATTACATCAGACATTTGGGGAACCACTGATTAGATAAAGGACATCTCGTGGTCGAATTACGATCCCAACCATGTCGTTATCGCAGGCCAAGACAAGGTAGCTCACCTCATCTATGTAAGTCTACAATCAAATCCGACAAAGTCATTCCATGGACACAACAGATCGATTCAAGCTGTAGAATGGAAGCCTGAGGGGAGAGGATTCTTGACCGGTTCTTAAGACGGTACTGCAAAATATTAGGAGATTGAGCAAGACAATTTTGTAGAAAATTTTCCACATCTTGCCAGTGTTCATTCAATATCTTGGAATCCAATAAATTCATCCGAGTTTGCAACCGTGTCATCTGGTGGGAGTCTGAGAACGTTCGACCAACGCGCCACAACTTCTTCACCGACACGTTTCATCCACGCTGATCAATTCTGAATCTCGGGTCTATCATGCGATTGAAGCAGGCGAAATGTACATTGCTTGGCATCGGTAAGCAATGGCTAAATTAAGATTTGGGACATGAAGCAGTACCGGACCCCAATCAAAGTTCTCGATTAAGACCACAAAGATACAATCCAGAAGGTGAAATTCTCCCCACATCGTGGGTATGAGATTGGCTCTTGTTCATCAGATTCAATAGTGGTTCTATGGGATTTTAGCCCAGCCATTGACACACCAGTCTTGACCACTTACAGTCAACACGTGGGACCAGACATTGGTTTAGACATGAGTCCATGAATTGAAGGCCTAATCGCCTGCATAGGACGTGATGGACTGGTATGTATGTGGCTACATGCACAACCTCGATCCTGTAGGTTGATATGAGATGCAGCCAGGTGCTTTTCTTTTTGGATGTTTTTGTAAACAGCACAATCTCTTACATTGATATGGAATTTTGATCAATTTGCTCCTTTTATTCCCTTTTTTTTAATAAAAAATACTATTTCTCTATAAAAATTTAATGGACATGTTCTTTTCATAGATCTGCTCTGACCATTAGATACCACACCAAAACAGAGGTCTTGGGCCCAAATATCAGGTCCATCCATTTTTCAGATGGGCCATACAAAGGAAAATAATTTGGAAGGTGAGCATTGTCTTGTACGCTGTTTCCAACAGTGGGGCCAATGTGGCCGAATTTTGGTCTCTAGACGTAACGTGGAGTGACAAACCTAATGGTCAGGGGTGGATTTCATGAAAACCCCATGATGGGCCGAGCTAAACTGGCAATCCCTCTTGCGTTTTGAAATAACCTTACCCTCTGTTTATTTTTATTTTTTTCACTACAACGCATAACCCATGAAATTTTAAACTGTTTAAATCATGCTCGACAAGGCCGCACTGACAGGATGTGGACATCTTCGTCCAAGCCCGGTCCGTTTAGAAACGGGTTCAAAATTGGAGCTGAAGCCAGCCCTCGGGCCTGATTTATAGCTTCAGCCCAACTTGGGTTAGGCACAAATGATCGACAGGCCAGTCCTGCGGGCCTAACATTAGAGCTTACCTTGTATTAGAAGCAGCCTCTTGCCGACTTCTATTCAAAAGAGCTAACGGTCATAACAGCAACTTAAAGAAAAAGAACTACCATTCGGTTTCCTTTCTTCTCCCTCCACAGCTACAGAAGAAGAACTACCATTCGGTTTCTTTTCTTCTTCTCCCTCCACAGCTACGGAAGAACTATAATTCGGTTTCTTTTCTTCTTCTTCCTCCATAGCTACAGAATTCAAGATCATCTTCCTCCAAAAGAAAGATCGTCATCATCACATTCTTCCTTTTTCCATCGCTGCAGAATTCATTTGCTACCATCCATGGCTATCTATGCAGGTGATATGGATGGCATTTCCATCAAATTTAGCCCACTAATGAATTTTCAAATTGCGATTACTGCAAGGAACCGCATCCTTGACCGGGCCCTGGTCAACATTCATGATCTCTCAGACATGTCTGTTCCAATTGCATCAGACATTTAGGGAACCACTGATTTGATAAAGGACATCTCGTGATCGAATTATGATCCCAACCATGTCGTTGTCGCAGGCCAAGACAAGGCAGCTCACCTCATCAATGTAAGTCTACAATCAAATCCGACAAAATCATTACATGGACACAACAGATCGATTCAAGCTGTAGAATGGAAGCCTGAGGGGAGAGGATTCTTGACTGGTTCTCAAGATGGTACTGAAAAATATTGGGAGATTGAGCAAGACAATTTTGTAGAAAATTTTCCACATCTTGCCAGTGTTCATTCAATATCTCTGAATCCGACAAATTCGTCCGAGTTTGCAACCGCGTCATCTGATGGGAGTCTGAGAACGTTTGACTAACGCGCCACGAGTTCTTCACCGACACGTTTCATCCACGTTGATCAATTCCGAATCCCGGTTCTATCATGCGATTGGAGTAGACAAAATGTACATTACATGGCATCGGCAAGCAATGCCTGCATTAAGATTTGGGACGTGAGGCAGTACCCGACCCCAATCAAAATTCTCGATCAAGGCCAAAAAGAGACAATTTAGAAGGTGAAATTCTCCCCACATCGTGGGTATGAGATTGGCTCTTGTTCATCAGATTCAATAGTGGTTCTATGGGATTATGGCCCAGCCATTGACACACCGGTCTTGACCACTTACAGTCAACACGCGGGACCAGACATTGGTTTATACATGAGTCCACGAATTGAAGGCCTAATGGCCAGCATAGGACGTGATGGACTGATATGTATGTGGCTACATGCACAGACCCGATCCTGTAGGTTGATATGAGATGCAGCCAGGTGCTTTTCTTTTTGGATGATTTTGTAAACAACATAATCTCTTACATTGATATGGAATTTTGATCAATTTGCTCCTTTTTCTTCCCTTTTTTTTTTTAAAAAAAAAATACTATTTCTCTATAAACATTTAATGGACATGTTCTTTTCACAAATCCGCTCCGACCATTAGATACCACATCAAAACAGAGGTCTTGGGCCCAAATATCAGGTCCATCCATTATTCAAATGGGCCATACAAAGGAAAATAATTTGGAAGGTAAGCATTATCTTGTACGCTGTTTCCAACAGTGGGCCCGATGTGGCCGAATTTTGGGCTCTAGACCTAACGTGGGGTGACAAACCTAATGGTCAGGGGTGGATTTCATGGAAACCCCATGGTGGGCCGAGCTAAACTGGCAATCCCTCTTGCATTATGAAATAACCTTTCCCTCTGTTTGTTTTTTTTTTTTCACTAAAACGCATAACCCATGAAATTTTGAACTGTTTAAATCATGCTGGGCCAGGCCGCACCGACAGGATTTGGACATCTTCATCCAAGCCCGGTCCGTTTAGAAACGGGCTCAAAATTGGAGCTGAACCCAATCCTCTTGCCATATTTTCTTTCTCCAACCCAACTCGGGTTAGGCACAAATGATCGAAAGGCCAGTCCTGCGGGCCCAACGTTAGAGCTTACCTTGTATTAGAAGCAGCCTCTTGCCGACTTCTATTCAAAAGAGCTAACGGTCATAACGACAACTTAAAGAACAAGAACCTCCATTCGGTTTCCTTTCTTCTCCCTTCACAGCTACAGAAGAAGAAGAACTACCATTCAGTTTCTTTTCTTCTTCTCCCTCCACAGCTACAGAAGAACTATCATTCGGTTTCTTTTCTTCTTCTCCCTCCACAACTACAGAATTCAAGATCCACGTCCTATAAAAGAAAGTTCATCGTCATCACATTCTTCCTTTTTCCATTGCTGCAGAATTCATTTGCTACCAGCCATAACCATCTATGCAGGTAATATGGATGGCATTTCCATCAAATTCAGCCCAGTACTGAATTTTCGAATCGCAATTACAGCAAGGAACCGCATCCTTGACCGGACCCTGGTCAACATTCATGATCTCTCAGACATGTCCGTTTCGTCAACATTCATGATCTCTCAGACATGTCCGTTCCAATTGCATCAGACATTTATGGAACCACTGATTTGATAAAGGACATCTCGTGGTGAATTACGATCTCAACCATGTCTTTGTCGGAGGCCAAGACAAGGCGGCTCACCTCATCTATGTAAGTCTACAATCAAATCTGACAAAATCATTACATGGACACAACAGATCGATCCAAGTTGTAGAATGGAAGCCTGAGGGGAGAGGATTCTTGATCGGTTCTCAAGATGGTACTGCAAAATATTTGGAGATTGAGCAAGACAATTTTGTAGAAAATTTTTCACATCTTGCCAGTGTTCATTCAATATCTTGGAATCCAACAAATTTATCCGAGTTTGCAACCGCGTCATCTGATGGGAGTCTGAGAACGTTCGACCAACGCGCCACGAGTTCTTCACCGACACGTTTCATCCACGCTGATCAATTCCGAATCCCGGTTCTATCATGCGATTCGAGCAGACGAAATGTACATTGCTTGGCATCGGCAAGCAATGGTTGCATTAAGATTTGGGACGTGAGGCGGTACTGGACCTCAATTAAAATTCTTGATCAAGGCCACAAAGATACAATCCAGAAGGTGAAATTCTCCCCACATCGTGGGTATGAGATTGGTTCTTGTTCATCAGATTCAATAGTGGTTCTATGGGATTACGGCCCATCCATTGACACACCGGTCTTTACCACTTACCGTCAACACGCGTGACCAGATATTGGTTTAGACATGAGTCCACGAATTGAAGGCCTAATGGCCAGCATAGGACGTGATGGACTGGTATGTATGTGGCTACATGCACGGCCCCGATCCTGTCGGTTGATATGAGATGCAACTAGGTGCTTTTCTTTTTGGATGATTTTGTAAACAACACAATCTCTTACATTGATATGGAATTTTGATTAATTTGCTCCTTTTTCTTCCTTTTTTTTAAAATACTATTTGTTTATAAACATTCAATGGACATGTTCTTTTCACAGATCCGCTCCGACCATTAGATACCACACCAAAACAGAGGTCTTGGGCCCAAATATCAAGTTCATCCATCATTCAGATGGGCCATACAAAGGAAAATAATTTGGAAGGTGAGCATTGTCTTGTACGCTGTTTCCAATTGTGGGGCCGATGTGGCCGAATTTTGGGTTCTAGACCTAACGTGTGGTGACAAACCTAATGGTCAGGGGTGGATTTCATGGAAACCCCATGGTGGGTCGAGCTACGCTGGCAATCCCTCTTACGTTCTGAAATAACCTTATCCTCTGGTTTTTTTTTTTCACTACAACGCATAACCCATGAAATTTTAAACTGTTTAAATCTTGTTGGGTCAGGCCGCACCGACAGGATTTGGACATCTTCGTCCATGCCCAGTCCGTTTAGAAACGGGCTCAAAATTAGAGTTGAACCCAGCCCTCAGGCCTGATTTTCTAGCTCCCGGCCAACTCGGGTTAGACACAAATGATCGACAAGCCAGTCTTGTGGGCCCAGCGTTAGAGCTTACCTTGTATTAGAAGCAGCAACTTCTATTCAAAAGAGCTAACGGTCATAACAACAACTTAAATAACAAGAACTACCATTCGGTTTTCTTTCTTGTCCCTCCACAGCTACAGAAGAAGAAGAACTACCATTCGATTTCTTTTCTTCTTCTCCCTCCACAGCTACAGCCATTGGATTTCTTTTCTTCTTCTCCCTCCACAGCTACAAAATTCAAGATCCTCGTCCTGCAAAAGAAAGTTCATCCTCATCACATTCTTCCTTTTCCATCGCTGCAGAATTCATTTGCTACCATCCATGGCCATCTATGAAGGTGATATGGATGGCGTTTCCATCAAATTCATCCCACTACTGAAATTTGAATCGCAGTTATAGTAAGGAACTGCGTCCTTGACCGGGCCCTAGTCAACATTCATGATCTCTTAGACATGTCCATTCCAATTGCATCATACATTTGGAGAACCACTGATTTGATAAAGGACATCTCGTGGTCGAATTACGATCCTAACCAAGTCGTTGTCGCAGGCCAAGACAAGGCGGCTCACCTCATCTATGTAAGTCTACAATTAAATCCGACAAAATCATTCCATGGACACAACAGATCGATTCAAGGTGTAGAATGGAAGCCTGAGGGGAGAGGATTCTTGACCAGTTCTCAAGACGATACTGCAAAATATTGGAAGATTGAGCGAGACAATTTTGTAGAAAATTTTCCACATCTTGGCAGTGTTCATTCAATATATTGGAATCCAACAAATTCATCTGAGTTTCCAACCGCGTCATCTGATGGGAGTCTGAGAACGTTCGACTAACGCGCCACGAGTTCTTCACCGACACGTTTCATCCACGCTGATCAATTCCGAATCCCGGTTCTATCATGTGATTCGAGCAGACGAAATGTACATTGCTTGGCATCGGCAAGCAATGGTTGCATTAAGATTTGGGACGTGAGGCAGTACTGGACCTCAATTAAAATTCTTGATCAAGGCCACAAAGATACAATCCAGAAGGTGAAATTCTCCCCACATCGTGGGTATGAGATTGGTTCTTGTTCATCAGATTCAATAGTGGTTCTATGGGATTACGGCCCATCCATTGACACACCGGTCTTTACCACTTACCGTCAACACGCGTGACCAGACATTGGTTTAGACATGAGTCCACGAATTGAAGGCCTAATGGCCAGCATAGGACGTGATGGACTGGTATGTATGTGGCTACATGCACGGCCCCGATCCTGTCGGTTGATATGAGATGCAACTAGATGCTTTTCTTTTTGGATGATTCTGTAAACAACACAATCTCTTACATTGATATGGAATTTTGATTAATTTGCTCATTTTTCTTCCTTTTTTTTAAATACTATTTGTTTATAAACATTCAATGGACATGTTCTTTTCACAGATCCGCTCCGACCATTAGATACCACACCAAAACAGAGGTCTTGGGCCCAAATATCAAGTTCATCCATCATTCAGATGGGCCATACAAAGGAAAATAATTTGGAAGGTGAGCATTGTCTTGTACGCTGTTTCCAATTGTGGGGCCGATGTAACCGAATTTTGGGTTCTAGACCTAACGTGTGGTGACAAACCTAATGGTCAGGGGTGGATTTCATGGAAACCCCATGGTGGGTCGAGCTACGCTGGCAATCCCTCTTACGTTCTGAAATAACCTTATCCTCTGGTTTTTTTTTTTTCACTACAACGCATAACCCATGAAATTTTAAACTGTTTAAATCTTGTTGGGTCAGGCCGCACCGACAGGTTTGGACATCTTCGTCCATGCCCAGTCCGTTTAGAAACGGGCTCAAAATTAGAGTTGAACCCAGCCCTCGGGCCTGATTTTCTAGCTCCCGGCCAACTCGGGTTAGACACAAATGATCGACAAGCCAGTCCTGTGGGCCCAGCGTTAGAGCTTACCTTGTATTAGAAGCAGCAACTTCTATTCAATAGAGCTAACGGTCATAACAACAACTTAAAGAACAAGAACTACCATTCGGTTTTCTTTCTTGTCCCTCCACAGCTACAGAAGAAGAAGAACTACCATTCGATTTCTTTTCTTCTTCTCCCTCCACAGCTACAGAAGAAGTACTACCATTCGGTTTCTTTTCTTCTTCTCCCTCCACAGCTACAAAATTCAAGATCCTCGTCCTGCAAAAGAAAGTTCATCCTCATCACATTCTTCCTTTTTCCATCGCTGCAGAATTCATTTGCTACCAGCCATGGCCATCTATGCAGTTGATATGGATGACATTTCTGTCAAATTCAACCCACTACTGAATTTTTGAATCGTAGTTACGGCAAGGAACCGCATCCTTGACCGGGCCCTGGTCAACATTCATGATCTCTCAGACATGTCCGTTCCAATTGCATCAGACATTTGGGGAACCACTGATTTGATAAAGGACATCTCGTGGTCGGATTACGATCTCAACCATGTCGTTGTCGCAGGCCAAGACAAGGCGGCTCACCTCATCTATGTAAATCTACAATCAAATCCGACAAAATCATTCCATGGACACAACAGATCGATTCAAGGTGTAGAATGGAAGCCTGAGGGGAGAGGATTCTTGACCGGTTCTCAAGATGGTACTGCAAAATATTGGGAGATTGAGCAAGACAATTTTGTAGAAAATTTTCCACATCTTGTCAGTGTTCATTCAATATCTTGGAATCCAACAAATTCATCCGAGTTTGCAACCGCGTCATCTGATGGGAGTCTGAGAACATTCGACAGACGCGCCACGAGTTCTTCACTAACACGTTTTATCCACGCTGATCAATTCCGAATCCTGGTTCTATCATACGATTGGAGCAAACGAAAAGTACATTGCTTGGCATCGGCAAGCAATGGCTACATTAAGATTTGGGACGTGAGGCAGTACCGGACCCCAATCAAAATTCTTGATCAAGGCCACAAAGATACAATCCAGAAGGTGAAATTCTCCCCACATCATGGGTATGAGATTGACTCTTGTTCATCAGATTCAATAGTGGTTCTATTGGATTATGGCCCAGCTATTAACACACCGGTCTTGACCACTTACAGTTGACACGCGGGACCAGACATTGGTTTAGACATAAGTCCACGAATTGAAGGACTAATGGCCAGCATAGGACGTGATGGACTGGTATGCATGTGGCTACATGCACAGCCCCGATCCTGTAGGTTGATATGAGATGCAGTCAGGTGCTTTTCTTTTTGGATGATTTTAATTTGTAAACAGCACAATCTTTTACATTGATATGGAATTTTGACCAATTTGTTCCTTTTTCTTTCCTTTAAAAAAAAATACTATTTGTCTATAAACATTCAATGGACATGTTCTTTTCACAGATCCGCTCCGACCATTAGATACCACACCAAAATAGAGGTCTTGGGCCCAAATATCAGGTCCATCCATTATTCAGATGGGCCATACAAAGGAAAATAATTTGGAAGGTGAGCTTTGTCTTGTACGATGTTTCCTACTGTGGGGCCGATGTGGCCAAATTTTGGGCTCAAGACCTAATGTGGGGTGACAAAGCTAATGGTCAGATGTGGATTTCGTGGAAACCCCATGGTGGGACAAGCTAAAGTAGCAATCCCTCTTGCGTTCTGAATAACCTTACCCTCTGTTTGTTTTTTCTTTTCACTTTTGTTTTTTTATTATTTTTTTTTCACTACAACGCATAGCCCATGAAATTTTAAACTGTTTAAATCATGCTGGGCCAGGCCGCACCGACAGGATTTAGACAACTTCGTCCAAGCTCGGTCCGTTTAGAAACGGGTTCAAAATTGGAGCTAAACCCAGTCCTTAGGCCTGATTTTCTAGCTCCAGCCCACTAGCTCCAGCCCAACTCGGGTTAGGCACAAATGATCGACAGGCTAGTCCTGCGGGCCCAACGTTAGAGCTTACCTTGTATTAGAAGCAGCCTCTTGCCGACTTCTATTCAAAAGAGCTAACGGTCATAACGGCAACTTAAAGAAAAATAATTACCATTCGGCTTCCTTTCTTCTCCTTCCACAGCTACAGAAGAAGAAGAACTACCATTCGATTTCTTTTCTTCTTCTCCCTCCACAGCTACAGGAGAACTAACATTCGGTTTCTTTTCTTCTTCTCCCTCCACAGCTACAGAATTCAAGATCCTCGTCCTACAAAAGAAAGTTCATCCTCATCACATTCTTCCTTTTTCCATCGCTGCAGAATTCATTTGCTACTAGCCATGGCCATCTATGTAGGTGATATGGATGGCATTTCCATTAAATTCAACCCACTACTGAATTTTTGAATCGCAGTTACAGCAAGGAACCACGGCCTTGATCGGGCCCTGGTCAACATTCATGATCTCTCAAACATGTCCGTTCCAATTGCATCAGACATTTGGGGAACCATTGATTTGATAAAGGACATCTCATGGTCGAATTACGATCCCAACCATGTCGTTGTCGTAGGCCAAGACAAGGCGGCTAACCTCATCTTTGTAAGTCTACAATCAAATCCGACAAAATCATTCCATGGACACAGTAGATCGATTCAAGCTATTGAATGGAAGCTTGAGGGGAGAGGATTCTTGGCCGGTTCTCAAGATAGTACTGCAAAATATTGGGAGATTGAGCAAGACAATTTTGTAGAAAATTTTTCACATCTTGCCAGTGTTCATTCAATATCTTGGAATCCAACAAATTCATCTGAGTTTCCAACCACGTCATCTGATGGAAGTCTATGAATGTTCAACCAACGCGCCACAAGTTCTTCACCGACACGTTTCATCCACGCTGATCAATTCTGAATCCCGGTTCTATCATGCGATTGGAGCAGACAAAATGTACATTGCTTGACATCGGCAAGCAATGGCTAAATTAAGATTTGGGATGTGAGGTAGTACTGGACCCTAATCAAAATTCTCGATCAAGGCCACAAAGATACAATCCAGAAGGTGAAATTCTCCCCACATCGTGGGTATGAGATTGACTCTTGTTCATCAGATTCAATAGTGGTTCTATGGGATTATGGCCCAGCCATTGACACACCGGTCTTGACCACTTTCAGTCAACACGCAGGACCAGACATTGGTTTAGACATAAGTCCACGAATTGAAGGCCTAATGGGCAGCATAGGACGTGATGGACTGGTATGTATGTGGCTACATGCACAGCCCCAATCCTGTAGGTTGATATGAGATGCAGCCAGGTGCTTTTCTTTTAGGATGAATTTGTAAACAGCACAATCTCTTACATTGATATGGAATTTTGATCAATTTATTCCTTTTTTTAAAAAAATACTATTTGTCTATAAACATTCAATGGACATGTTCTTTTCACAGATCCGCTCCGACCATTAGATACCACACCAAAACAGAGGTCTTGGGCCCAAATATCAGGTACATCCATTATTCAGATGGGCCATACAAAGGAAAATAATTTGGAAGGTGAGCATTGTCTTGTACGCTGTTTCCAACGGTGGGGCCGATGTGGCCGAATTTTGGGCTCTAGACCTAACATGGGGTGACAAACCTAATGGTTAGGGGTGGATTTCATGGAAACCCCATGGTGGGCTGAGTTAAGCTAGCAATCCCTCTTGCGTTCTGAAATAACCTTACCATGTTGTTTTTTTTTTTTTCACTACAACGCATAACCCATGAAATTTTAAACTGTTTAAATCATGTTGGGCCAAGCCGCACCGACAGGATTTGGACATCTTCATACAAGCCTGCTCCGTTTAGAAACGAGCTTAAAATTGGAGCTGAACCCAGCCCTCAGGCCTGATTTTCTAGCTCCAGCCCAACTCGAGTTAGGCACAAATGATCGATAGGCCAGTCCTGCGGGCCTAACGTTAGTGCTTACCTTATATTAGAAGCAGCCTCTTGCCCACTTCTATTCAAAAGAGCTAACGGTCATAACGACAACTTAAAGAACAAGAACTACCATTCGGTTTCCTTTCTTTTCCCTCCACAGCTACAGAAGAAGAAGAACTACCATTCAGTTTCTTTTCTTCTTCTCCCTCCACAGCTATAGAATTCAAGATCCTCATCCTACAAAAGAAAATTCATCGTCATCACATTCTTCCTTTTTCCATCGCTACAGAATTCATTTGCTACCAGCCATGGCCATCTATGCAGGTGATATGGATGGCATTTCCGTCAAATTTAGCCCACTACTGAATTTTTGAATCGTAGTTACAGCAAGGAACCGCGTCCTTGACCGGGCCCTGGTCAACATTCATGATCTCTCAGACATGTCCGTTCTAATTGCATCAGACATTTGGGGAACCACTGATTTGATAAAGGACATCTCGTGGTCGAATTACGATCCCAACCATGTCGTTGTCGGAGGCCAAGACAAGGTGACTCACCTCATATATGTAAGTCTACAATCAAATCCGACAAAATCATTCCATGGACACAACAGATCGATTCAAGCTGTAGAATGGAAGCCTGAGGGGAGAGGATTCTTGACTGGTTCTCAAGATGGTACTACAAAATATTGGGAGATTGAGCAAGACGATTTTGTAGAAAATTTTCCACATCTTGTCAGTGTTCATTCAATATCTTGGAATCCAACAAGTTCATCCGAGTTTGCAACCGCGTCATCTGATGGGAATCTGAGAACGTTCGACCAACGCGCCACAAGTTCTTCACCGACACGTTTCATCCACGCTGGTTAATTCTGAATCTTAGTTCTATCATGCGATTGGAGTAGACAAAATGTACATCGCTTGACATCGGCAAACAATGGCTGCATTAAGATTTGGGATGTGAGGCAGTACCCGACCCCAATCAAAATTCTCGATCAAGGCCACAAAGAGACAATTTAGAAGGTGAAATTCTCCCCACATCGTGGGTATGAGATTGACTCTTGTTCATCAGATTCAATAGTGGTTCTATGGGATTATGGCCCAGTCATTGACTCACCGGTCTTGACCACTTACAGTCAACACGCGGGACCAGACATTGGTTTAGACATGAGTCCACGAATTGAAGGCCTAATGGCCAGTATATGACGTGATGGACTGGTATGTATGTGGATACATGCACAGACCCGATCCTGTAGGTTGATATGAGATGCAGCCAGGTGCTTTTCTTTTTGGATGATTTTGTAAACAGCACAATCTCTTACATTGATATGGAATTTTGATCAATTTGCTCCTTTTTCTTCCTTTTTTTTTTTTAATACTGTTTGTCTATAAACATTCAATGGACCTGTTCTTTCACAGATCCGCTCCGACCATTAGATACCACACCAAAACAGAGGTCTTGGGCCCAAATATCAGGTCCATCCATTTTCAGATGGGCCATATAAAGGAAAATAATTTGGAAGGTGAGCATTGTCCTGTACGCTGTTTCCAACTGTGGGGCCGATGTGGCCGAATTTTGGGCTCTAGACCTAATGTGGGGTGACAAACCTAATGGTCAGGGGTGGGTCAGGGGTGGATTTCATGGAACCCCACGGTGGGCCAAGCTAAGCTGGCAATCCCTCTTGTGTTCTGAAATAACTTTACTCTCTATTTGTTTTTTTTTTTTCACTACAATGCATAACCCATGAAATTTTAAACTGTTTAAATCATGCAGGGCCAGGCCGCACCGACAGGATTTGGACATCTTTGTCCAAGCCCGGTCCATTTAGAAACAGACTCAAAATTGAAGGTGAACCTAGCCCTTGAGCCTGATTTTCCAGTTCCAGCCCAACTCAGGTTAGGCACAAATGATCGACAGGCCAGTCCTGCGGGCCCAATGTTAGCTTACCTTGTATTAGAAGCGGTTTCTTGCCGACTTCTATTCAAAAGAGTTAACGGTCATAATGGCAACTTAAAGAATAAGAACTATCATTCGGTTTCCTTTCTTCTCCCTCCACAACTACAAAAGAAGAAGAATTACCATTCGATTTCTTTTCTTCTTCTCCCTCCATAGCTATAAAAGAACTACCATTCAGTTTCTTTTCTTCTTCTCCCTCCACAACTACAGAATTCAAGATCCTCGCCCTGCAAAAGAAAGTTCATCCTCATCACATTCTTCCTTTTTCCATCGCTGCAGAATTCATTTGCTACCAGCCATGGCCATCTATGCAGGTGATATAGATGACATTTCCGTCAAATTCAGCCCACTACTGAATTTTTGAATCGCAGTTACAGCAAGGAACCGCGTCCTTGACCGGGCCCTGGTCAACATTCATGATCTCTCAGACATGTCCATTTCAATTGCATCAAACATTTGGGGAACCACTGATTTGATAAAGGACATCTCGTGGTCGAATTACGATCCCAACCATGTCGTTGTCGCGGGCCAAGACAAGACGGCTCACCTCATCTATGTAAGTCTACAATCAAATCCGACAAAGTCATTCCATGGACACAACAGATCGATTCAAGCTGTAGAATGGAAGCCTGAGGGGAGAGGATTTTTGACCGATTCTCAAGATGGTACTGCAAAATATTGGGAGATCGAGCAAGACAATTTTGTAGAAAATTTTTCACATCTTGTCAGTGTTCATTCAATATCTTCGAATCCAACAAATTCATTCGAGTTTGCAACCGCGTCATCTGATGGGAGTCTGAGAACGTTCAACCAATGCGCCACGAGTTCTTCACCGACACGTTTCATCCACGCTGATCAATTCCGAATCCCGGTTCTATCATGCGATTGGAGCAGACGAAATGTACATTGCTTGACATCGGCAAGCAAAGGCTGCATTAAGATTTGGGACGTGAGGCAGTACCGGACCCCAATCAAAATTCTCGATCAAGGCCACAAAGATACAATCCAGAAAGTGAAATTCTCCCCACATCGTGGGTATGAGATTGACTCTTGTTCATCAGATTTAACAATGGTTCTATGGGATTATGGCCCAGCCATCGACACACCGGTCTTGACCCTTACAGTCAACACGCAGGACCAATCACTGGTTTAGACATGAGTCCACGAATTGAAGGGCCTAATGGCCAGCACAGGACGTGATGGACTGGTATGTATGTGGCTACATGCACAGCCCCGATCCTGTAGGTTGATATGAGATGTAGCCAGGTGCTTTTCTTTTTGGATGATTTTGTAAACCACACAATTTCTTACATTGATATGGAATTTTGATCAATTTGCTCCTTTTTCTCCCCCCCCCCCCCCCCCCCCCCCCACCCCCACCCTTTTTTTACTATTTCTCTATAAACATTCAATGGACATGTTCTTTTCAATTAATCTGTGTTTTTTTTTTTTTCTACCAATGGTTGACATTGTATATGGACCCCACTTTCCATTAGTAATGACGCTTTACGATCGTAACCAACATTCACCCAGTGGTTTGCACAGTATTCTTATAATCCAATTCAGTTGTGCCTCCAAACACGACCTTAAATATTCATAATAAAGGTAAAATAAGATTTAAAGCTCCTAAGAACTCCACTCCTTGTAATATACATATAAAAATCAACTCGGGACTACATGCAAACGTTGCTTTTAACCAGTGCAGGGAATTGGCACTCGTTGCCGATGAAAATGACATGCCATGTACCTGGTAGCAACTCACATTCTTTCGGCAGAACTGCTTCGTCAATAACCACCTGTTCGATCTCTAAAAAATGCAATGCAGATGAAGAAGTTGTGCATCCAAACACAACCATAGCAGGGCAAAGCTTAAGAATCCATTCAATCCGATAATCGAGGACTTGTTGTGAATGTTAACTCAATGATTGTTGGTTATCAATATTATTTTTAATCCCCACCAAAAACGAATATTATTTCTAATGCATTATAATGAACTAATAGAATTCACCAAACTAGCCCCTTAGCCTTTCTCCCAGAAATTTGGGTTTGGCTTTCAAGTTATAGATTGACAGAAGTTGCATAATCAGCTGCACAGCAGGCATCAACCTTTGTCAGGATCTTTTAACCAAACATGACAAAGGCTCATATTAATACCACTCACATGCCAACTTGATCCCACCCCACTCCAACTATTACATCTGCACCCTAAAGGGTGAACAAGTAAAATGGAAACTAATATTTTTAGTTGTTTGGATTTTTCACGGTTTCTAACTCTGTATCCTGGATCCGACGGTTTTTAAGTGAGGATGAGACAGACCCTCAATGGCTTTGTTGGGTCAATGTGTATTTGGGCTGAGGCAGGAGGTATGTTTGCAGGAAGCTGAAAGGGGATGGGCAAAGCCATGTTTGGATTCCTTGGGTGCCAGTGAGCTAATATAGATTATATATGTGTTCCAAGAGCAATGCCCTTTTACTGACAGAGATGAATCTATTTAAAAGTAAAGTTCATCAAAAGAAAGTTGTTTGGATTTTTCATAGCTACTCAACGCATAATGCAGTGCAGATATTCCATCAATGGCTTGGGATTGAAAGCGGTTCAGTGTGTTGCACTGAACCTGCTTTCCTACATATAATTGATAGGAGATAACACACACACACCTACGCACCGTCGCACGCGTGTCATGGGCCCAAAATTTGAACGGTCCATGTGATGCGGCACCCCATGAAACCCCCAGGGCCCAATTTTCAACATGATCCAAAACTCTGGTGGGCCACAGCAAAGAGATAGAAATCAAGTTTTGCCAAGGCCCGCTAAAGTTTTGGATCAGGGTACAAGCTGGGCTTGGAGGTTTCATGAGGTGCTGCATCATGTGCGCAAATGAGCATTGGGATATATATATATATATATATATATATATATATATATATATATATATATATATATATATATATATATATATATATATATATGAATTGCTTATTAGTGAAACATTTTTTTATTGTGCTTCTATTTATTTGTTTTGACTAGTGTTTCAAATAGTGTTTGTAGCGTAGTGGTACCGTACGCAATGTAGTGTAGTGTGACTAAATAGAGTAAATCGCTTGTAGCGTATGTTATAGCGGTGATAGCGTATGCTATAACTATGTAGTATGTAGCGTTTGTAGCGTATGCTACAATATATATTTTTTCCTATTTTTTTAAAGT
Source organism: Magnolia officinalis (assembly GCA_021015155.1). Classification (NCBI taxonomy): domain Eukaryota; kingdom Viridiplantae; phylum Streptophyta; class Magnoliopsida; order Magnoliales; family Magnoliaceae; genus Magnolia; species Magnolia officinalis. Next base: position 17,948,101 of record JAJHSJ010000006.1, read on the forward strand.
TTTGTTTTTTAAACATTGTGTTAAATTCACATCATAAAAAAGAAAAGAAAAAACCTTAAAAAGTAATGTTAAAACCAAACCTTTTTATATTTACTTTCACTTAAAATGGTGGTGATCTTCTATTAAAGTTGGTGTGAATTTCATACACTATAAAACCTTTAAAACTAAAAATAAAAAGAGTTTTGAAAGAGTTTTCGAAAACTCTCTTCATATGGATGACATATATATTGTACTTAATACTCTTTAGTATATGTGATTTTTATTTCTTTTCATACTTGTGAGTTGTAACTTATGGTTTCAATTAAACATTATTAATAAAAGTGATTTGCTTAGAAAGTTGTTGATACAATAATTATTTGATTTGTTTTATAACTTTTGTATATGTAAATTAGCTTTTGATAAATAATAATTAATAATTTGTCTGAACATGCTAATCCTCAAAAAATGAACCATCAGTTAGGTATTTTTATTTTTATTTTTTACTTTTTTTTACTAGTTATTGTAAGTGCTAATGTTTTAAGCACACTAGTAGATTGTCAAATTTTGTAGACAAAATATATAGTATATGGAACTTTAACTCACTTCAACATTTCAAGACTAGCGCGCAGCTCAACAGCTCATGATTAGAAGGCTCAGAAGAATTTCAAGAGAATAATCAATTGTATGCCAACCTATAAGTAAAGAAGACCTTAGGAAAGACCTTAGGTTAAAATACACCTTAGTGGTTTTCTAAGTTATAACATAATGCATTTTTGCATTAAAATTCAGGAGTGTTCGGCTAGTCCAACCCCATCTTTGTTTAGCCAAACCATATCGGGTCAGCTCGAGATCAACCTAAGTTAAGTCTTCAACAATGCATAATTTTTTATTCTTATGGAACTTGGGCCAGCCGAACCTTGTCTTCGACTAGTCAAACCATCTCAAATCAGCCTGAGAGTGACCTAGGTCAAGTTTTCAGTAATGCATAATTTTGAATACCAGGAATCTTAGACCAGCCAAACCCTGTCTCTGGCCAGCCGAAAGTATCTCATGCTAGTCGAAGCTTGTCTCAGGCCAGCCTAAGTTTAGTTCAAAATCAGATCCAGCGAAATTTGCTAGTCGTTGGAACAAAATCATAGAAATCCAGCCAGCCGAAGGGACTCTTAGGATGACTGAATATCCAGATCTTTTGCTATAAATAGAGCTCATTTCTCGATGTTTAAAAATATGAAAATAAAAGAGAGAAAAGTACAGGAAACATAAGAGAGAAATCTTTTTCTTTTCAAGCTATTTGTATTATCATTCTTATATTATTTTTGTAACTTATCAATTCTTGTTAAATTCAATTAGAAAGTGTCATATATTCAACTTGAGACGGAGAATTGAATTTACAACTTTTAAGATTTTTGTTCTTTGAAAAATCATATATCTATACATCATTTTTTGTTGGGCATACATTTCATCTAAGAAAAGAAAATGATTGTTGCAATCACTGTAGCTTCGTTTTCAAAGGCTTCACGAGCCCACGTTACTACGTGAGCCCAAAATTCAGATAGATTGAGAAAAAACAAACTCGATTGCACCATATCACACGAAACACTGTGGACAAGACGCCCACCGTTGAAACTTATTAGGACCCGATCAGCCTTCTATTTGTTTTCCCTTCATAGGAGTCACCTTCATGAATCGGTTGGATGGCATATAAACATCAAGGCGGCCCAGGAAGGTTTCAATGGTTAACGTTTCCATTCCCACTGTTTCACATGGTGTGGCCCATTTGAAATTGGATCTGCTTACTTTTTTTCGCATCACTCCCTAATATGAGCTGGTGAAACTGATGGACGGAGTCGATTTCATATCAACATCATCGGTGGTCCCACGGATCTTTTTGTTGCACGGGCTCCGCGCATAGACACGTGCGACTGCGCAGGGCAGGCCAGGCGCACGTATCCACATTAACACATGCGACCGCACATGACTCAAACGAGAGTAGCGGATTCGGTCAGGTCGGGGAAACACGGAGTTCGGTCAGGCCGTGACTGTGGGGCCTACCATGATGAATATTTTATATATCCATGCCGTTCATACGTAATTTCAGACAATTTTAGCTCATTATACAAATAATGAATTAGATACAAATCTTAAGTGGACCACATCACAGGAAACATTAGTGATTGAACTCCCACCGTTACAAAAATCACAGGGCCAACTTAATTTTCAATTTGAATCAAACCCGTTGATAAGGTAAAAAAGAACTGGTTAAAGGAATAAAAACAAAAATCACTAGATTTAAAACTTTTGTTGCCCACAAAAGGTTTTAGTTGGTAAATAAACACTTTTTTCTTTGGTATGGTCCACATGAAAATCAGATCTTCTTAATATATGGTATAATGCACTAAAATGATATGAAAAAAATGATGGACGGTGTGGATATACAGCACATACATCAAAGTAGGACCCACAGTCATGGATTGACCGAACTCGGTGTTACCCCGACCTGACCGAATCCACTCCCTAGAAAGGAGGGAATAGGTTTTGGCGCCAGGGCAGAGAGAGAGAGAGAGGGAGAAGGGGAATGGCGGAGACGATGAACTCTCCCATGGAAATCGACGAGGGTTTTCTGCCATCGAAGAGCCCAGCAAACAAGGGCAAAAGCGTAATTTCAGAAGTAAGCAGCAAGTCCACGCCGTGGGTCGAGAAATACCGTCCACAGTCCCTCGCAGATGTAGCTGCCCATCGCGACATCGTCGATACCAGTCAGTAATCCTCTCTATCCATTTCTCCCCAAATCAATCCATACATTCCCATCTTCTCCCTTTCATCACAGCCGTTGATTCTTTTCTCATCTTTTTTTTTTTTTTTTTTTTCAAATGGCGAACAGTCGACAGGCTCACGAACGAGAACAAGCTGCCTCATCTCCTCCTCTACGGCCCACCCGGCACCGGCAAGACTTCCACCATCCTCGCCGTCGCCCGGAAGCTCTACGGGTCCCACTACCAGAACATGATCCTCGAGCTCAATGCATCTGACGACAGGGGCATTGACGTCGTCCGCCAGCAGATCCAAGACTTCGCCAGCACCCAGAGCTTCTCCTTTGGGTAACTGCCAACTTCCCGCCTCTTTCTCTTTCTTTGTTGGCTCTGTGTCGTTTGTCGTGTTTGGCTCACGGCTACTTCCGAAGCAAAGAGATGTGCAATTTGTGATTTTGAAATTCTATATTGTTAGTAGGATTTTCAAAAATAGAGCCTTAATGTATGGAATTTCACTTTCACATGCAGTGCATTTCAAAAAATTCTGTATTGTGCATTTCTTCATACACTTGCAGTGCATCTGTATAATGAGAGTAGAAAATACCAAAAATAAAGCCTAAATGTGTTATTTTTGTGAAATGTAAACTAAACAAGGTGAAAGTGATTATCAGTGACGGAGCATTGGATGCCACAAGATGGATAGTTTTACCATAGGCGGAATTGAAGAGTGCTATTTGGAAGCACCACACAGGTGCTAATGTGGTACAGGTGTGTGGGATTGGGGCTGGTCGTTAGGTTGGCCCCATGGTAAATGCCCCCTTGCCCCAAAATGAGGTTGTCCATGCATGTATGTTGAACATCTCTTTTGTTGTGCATTTCTTTCTACACTTGCAGTGCGTCTGTATGGTGGACTGCCCTTACTTTTTGCACCAGGGCACAATCACTGTGGGACTCGCCCAATGAATTGTTCTGATCTCCATCAAGTGCATCACTTTTGCATGTGTAGAGACTTGTATTTGGTGTTTGCCGATGGGTGCTTGCAAGTAGTGTTTTAAGTACCAACGATATCGACCGATATATCTCACAATATATCTTGTATCCTACTTGTGCGATACGAAATACACAAGTAGTGGGATATATCCCTCATGTTCGATCCAGTGAGCATTTTCGATTTTCGATCCTTTTTTCTTCTTCTGTAAATCATGTTAAATCACTGTCAAATGGTAACAAATCCATGATTTTTCATGTTTTGCATGAAAAATCATGGATTGGGAGCTTCAATTTCTAAATTTGGAGGAGATGAGCTGAGTTGCAGAAAATTGGAAAAACAAAATAAAAAATTCTCAATTTCTCGCAAATCAATTGCATTATTTGTGTCTAAACATAAAGTAAAACATGCATGTAACCTGATCTAGTGATTCTTCTTTTGTTTTTGAATGTATTACTTGTGTTTCCACATGTCTTCTTACATTTATAAATTATATGAATAGACTTTGAATATGCTTGTATAAATTCAGTTAGACTATGCATAGATTAAGACCCTGTATAAAGAAAACCTATTATGTGCACTTGTTTTTTGTGATGTTTTGATTTATAAGTGTGTATTGATGTCTTTTTTAACAATCACTGAAGTTTCATTGAAAAATTCGACCAATTTCCCAATGTTTCCAACAACAACGATACATTACGTGATACACAACCGATATATCCCATGTGATAACCGATATACGTATCCGTATCCCAAGGGTGCGATATGTAACGCGATACCGATACATAACGCGTATTATTGCATGTGGAGAGACTTGTATTTGGTGTTTGCTGATGGGTGCTTGCAAGCAGCATTCTGCATATTACATGCTTGTATTAGTTTGAAAGTGCAAGAATTACAGTTACAGATCCGTGTTTGCATTAAGGTTTCATTACACATCGGTCTGAGATCATCCTTCGCTGGTTTCATGGGAAATCATGACTTCATGTATACTACAACTTAACATGTTACACATCTGTCTGGGATCATCCTTCATTGGTTTCATGGGAAATCATGACTCATGCATACAACAACTTAACATGTTACGCATGGACATAATTTGCTTTTTAACCTTTTATTTTTATGCTATAATGCTTATTTTAATGGAGGCCCTATAATCTCACGTGGACAAGGATAAGGTGTCTACACACCCTCTCATATCTCATATAGGAGATCAAGTGATCAACCAAACTAGAAGAGTGCCCATACTCAGATGTGTGGGTCCCACCTCTATGTTCAATTTCATCTCATGCAGCTAAGAAAAGGACATTGCTCATGCTTCTGTTCTTTATAATGAGCTCAGTACCATCACCCTCGTCTGAAGTTATATAGTTCAATGCCTTTCAAAAACCTGTAACTGAAAATAAAGGGACTTTTGATTTTTGTGGAACATGATGCTTATGATGTGTTAGATCTCAGTCAACCATTTTTTGTAGTGCTAAGTCCTCCGTGAAGTTGGTCCTATTGGATGAAGCAGACGCCATGACAAAGGATGCACAGTTTGCCTTGCGTAGAGGTGTCACCCTTGCCTTCACTCATTTCTCTTTCTTCCTTTTTGTTAGGTCTTTGTTCATGCTCACTCCATGTATTTCTATTCTTATATTTGCAGTAATTGAGAAATACACGAAGAGCACCAGGTTTTCTCTCATTTGTAATCATGTCAACAAAATCATTCCAGCTTTACAATCAAGATGTACTCGTTTTAGATTTGCTCCTCTCGATGCTACTCACGTCTCAGAACGCCTTCAATATGTAATAAAGGCTGAAGGGTAGGTTTTTTTTTTTTTTTTTTCTTGTGCTATGTTTTTATTGATGAATGGTTTCTGCTCAATAACAATTTTATGATAAGAGGGTATTTGTAGATATTCCGTGTTCTGGTTAGAGGAAATCAATTTCTTCTGATCCTCTCAATTTATTTACATGGTGTGCCTCACTGTGCTTATGAGCTTATAGTGCTTTCTTCTGCATTTTCTTTTTTCCATGGTATGCTGAATATCCTGATTGAGGTGGCGCTTAGGATAAAAAAGCTCTATCCTTGATGATTGCTTCGTTTGTTAAAAATCACTTAATGTGGTGGCTAACCAAAAACATTTAACAGCTAAAAAGTCAATTTGAGAATCAAAATCACCTAGAAACAATTATTTTAACAATGGCAAACTGATACTTAGAAATGATCCCCAAAACCATTCCCAAATGATAAAGAGAACTGTTCCCCTCAAGGCTCAAGCTCTCAAGATTAACTAAGTAATACTGACTATAATGCTACCCATCATGTTGGATAATGAATATCTGTTGTTCCCGACATGCCTATATAAAAATAGAAGTGTACTGGTGACTTGGGTTTTTGCAGCAGTATGGTCATCACTTTTGGCATGAGTGTGATATCATCTTTCTTTTTTTCCCTCACAAATAATGGCATTTGGCTTCTTCATCTTTACTCCATGTAACATTGGATATGCGGCTACATGAATGGCGCTTCGATTGTCACACATCATCGTCATCTGGTGACCAGTAAACACATCTATTTCTACTGATAAATCTCAAACATTTTAGCTCACATGGGGTTCTACCGTTTCAAGATACAAGAAACTTAACCTTTACAATGGCAGGTTGTCTCAATGACCTCATAGTACTCTGTTATTGATTTCCTGCTGCCCACTGAACATCACCAAATGCCAGATCCCCACCCACTTCACCTACACAAATAAAAAATGGAAAGAAAAGAAAAAGATAAAAATCAACATGGAAAAACCTTCTGAATGACAAAGCAATGAAGCATTACTAAAAAGGAGACAAAGACCAAATTCTTGACTTTATTGTTTAATAGCTCCTTCACATTTAAAGTACGGATAACCATATAAGAGCACGTTGTACATGGATTTTTGTTTCTGAAAAATTCTTATGGAACAATAACTACCATGCCTGGCTACCCAGTAACTAACTTAATGCTGTTTATTTCCTTTTATTTTGTCATGAGTGTATGTATGGATGAGAGGTCTCCATCTATAATTGGAATTGGCTCCTGCCTTATCCATCTTTGGCTGAATGTAAGAACCTTATGCTTACTTGCCTTTTCTTCTTGTTTGTCTTAGGCTTGATGTAACTGAGAGTGGCTTAGCAGCACTTGTACGGCTGAGCAATGGTGACATGAGAAAGGCTTTGAATATTTTGCAGGTGCATCTCCCCCTCATTTAAATTCTGTCCCTATTAGCATTTGACTTGATTAGCTTCATATAAAGCTACAATATGACAGGCATTTTTTCAAAAAACAAAGAATTCAATATATTGTGCTCTGCGTGCCATGACGGCCTTGGCGCATATTACATTGTTCAACAATATTACTATATTTACATTCTAGGAGAAGGATGAAGCAAGCTTTGATAGCCAATGTCCTATTCTATTAGAATTAACAATAATATTCAAATTATATTCTGTGTTCAATCTCCTGTCCTGTTTCATGATTTATAGCTAGGCCCACAGGCACTGCCCTCTACATGCATCTTTACACGCATCACATACACCGACTTGGCAAGTGTATGGGACATCTGAGTAGTGCATAGGGTGGCCACCTGAAGGCGAATTGTTGCAAAAATAGGCTGGTCATGCATCAGTTGGCCACACGTGTAAGTTGTATGTGGGCAGTTGGCAAGTTCTTTTTTCAACCATCTATTTTGTTTGTATTGGGGCACTGTCTGCTGTATGGACCGGTCTGATTTATGCATGGTGATCTTTGTGCCACCATGTGCACCACTCAGATGTCATACAGACTCGCTGGGTTGGCACATGTGCTGTATAAAGTTGTGCATGTGGAGAGGGTGCTTTTGGGGCTAGTAAACCTCAATTCATAGATCAATGATGTCATAGACCTCATATCGTCTAAATTTCATTTACAATAAGATGTATGATAACATGATTTGTAATGGAACTCCTTTGATGTGAAACTGAGTCCAATAGGCCAAGTCAGGTTTGCTGTGTCAAACTAGTCGATGGAAATCAAGGTATTCGACAACGGTAATGGTGGCTGTAATGGCCACCGCCGTTACCGTTACGTTACAGGTTGTAACGGCTGTTACGATCTTTAAAAAAAAAAAAAAAAAAACTGTTTTGGACCTGTTACGGGCCATTTTTTAATATAACGGTTGTTGTGGCTGTTTTGGCCCCATAATGTGTAACAGTTACAACCGTTACCATTACATAATGTAACCATTTTGGCATACCATGATGGAAATTCCCTAAAGATGTAGAGACCGACTGAAAAAGACAACAGTAAGTAATGCAAAGAAAAATGACATTGCACCCCAAATTGAGGGCCAATTAAGTTTCGAGGCAGAAGATAACTATTTAGAAAGTAGTTTCAAGCCTACACAAAGAAATCGTTTGTTTCTCCTTCGTCCTCTTTACTACACTGTTGGCATGGATTCCATATACACATTCACACCACATCATAGCCCAAAGACAAATCTCAGAAACTAATTTGAGAAACTTATTATATGTAATATACTTCTTTTTTTAATCCATAAAATACTGAAGAACTTGATTTTGCTTTAGGCGCAGTTACCAGGAAACACGATTCCCTTGCAGAAACATAGTATTTCATGCTTCACATGAGACATTTCAGATATTTATTTCTCACATCATTTCCTGCATCCATTTCCAGGTTTGGTAACTATGGTTTTAGGGATGTATTCTTTAGACACATTGGCTTTAAACTTGAAATCCTGTAAAGCATGGTAACGTGACCACCCTCTCAGCTATCATGGCAATTAATTTCTATGATTCCCTGATTCCGTGACCTTTCTACTTCTCTCCTTTTGAACTATCCAGAAAAATAGAGAAAAAATGAGCTGCCGATGCGATGTACTCTTCCTGTTGTCATCATTCGACTGCCAATTCAACCAAATGAAAGAAATAAAATCCAATTTCGCAGAAAAGTTGGTTAAATGTCACTAATGTTGAATTCCCAACCTGTTTGGACGCACTTCCTCAAAGGGGGGTTTCTAAAAAAAAAGGGGAGATTCACGCCTGCTTTTTTGGTCAGCTCAGCAAAAACCAATCAGATATTGGCATTTTAGCGCCTGATTTTCTCGAGTGGGAGATGAGTCAGAGGGTTTGCAAAGTGCATCAAACGTAACATCAACTGCCGTTTGGATCAAAATGGCATTTAGGCCTCAAATGCTCTTTCGGAGGGTCCATCCCAACTGACCCTAATTATGACTAAGTGATGATTCCTTTTATGAAATTATATCTTAAATCTAGTAACCATGGGGCAACTCCAAAATATTAGATGGGATCAATTCTTTCAACTTTCACTTTAACAATTTAAATTGTTATATATTTTACTTGACTCTTAGAAGAATTTAGTTCTAAGTTACTGAGAACTGCAAAGATTATAATTAAACACTAACATTAGTTTTACAGTAAGAACTACAATTTGAAGGTGGTATGATTGATGTCAATGCACATAAACTGTAAATCGCTTTAACTAAGGCATTATGCACGACAGTGTCTAGTGCCTTCATCAGTCCAAATGTCAGCAGACAACACTCTAGGAAGTGGCATGGCATGGTAACAATAGCATATATTCTTTTATCTTTTCTTTTTTATAGTTTGAGAGTATCATGTTGTATGGTATTTCATCTGGAGCAAGAGAAAACTGGGCCTCATTAGGTTATCATAGAGGATTTTTTTATTTTTTTTTTTTTTGAAGTCCATATCGGATCTTTGTGAATCATTTTTCTTTGATGTCTTCTATCCTAACATTGAAGAAAGTCCTGATAAAGCAGTATATCTGATACATCTTTATCCCTTAAATGTGTGAGCTGCATGTGCAAATGCACGTGTGTGATGTATCTTTCTACTTCCCTTGCTCAAAACTCTTTTTCTTTTTGTGAAGTTGCTTAAACCTATGTTAACTAATGCAATCCCAATTAACTCATTTCTCCTAAAAAAATCAAACCATGGAATTCATTTTTAACAGCTGAGCTGAAAATTGGAATTTGTAGCATTATCATCTTGTTTGTGCTAATGCATTCATCCTTGTGGGCAAATTTCATGATTATACTGTTGATTTCTGTCTGCAGTCGACGCAAATGGCTTCTCCGCATGTAACTGAAGAAGCTGTTTACTTGTGCACTGGAAACCCAATGCCTAAAGACATTGAGCAGATATCCTCCTGGCTTCTAAATGAATCATTTGCGACTAGTTTCGGATGTATCCAGCTACTTGTATATTCCACTAATGCTTGCCAATTTCAGAATATATATAACTATTATATGCAAGAAAATGGTACCTTTGTTTACTTAACTTTGTACAGGTATATCTAATATGAAGATGAGGAAAGGATTGGCATTGGTGGACATTGTGAGAGAGGTTACCATGTAAGTAAAGACATGCTTTTAGGTATTTTTTCCAATTTTTGGGGAATGTTTCTTTTTTTATGAATCTCATACCATGTGTTATAATAACAGGTTTGTATTTAAGATTAAAATGCCAGCAGATGTTCGAGTTAAGTTAATCAATGATTTGGCAGACATCGAGTATGCATTCCTTTCTCATTCCTTCTTTTAATCCTTATCTTAATTCTTGAAATATGAAATGTCGTCATTGCTTGTCTTGAAATGGCCATTCCTTCCTCTCTCCCTTCCCTCAAGACATGCATGCATGTATAGATCTGCATGCATGCATATAGAAGTACACAAACACATACATAGACATTTGCATACATAAGCTGTATGTATATACATGCTTATCCATGTATGTACATATATAATTTTATGCAATTAAGAAAATATGCGACAACTGACAACTGCCAAACTGCCATCTTCCAACGATTCTTTCCTTAACAGCAGTGCAGAATTTTGACTAAGAAGATTATAGCCTGGCACCTCCTTTAAAAAAAATATATTTTATAAATAAGGACATTCTGTTGAAACCTTTGCTTCATTCCAGGCTCTTAACTACTAAATGGGGCATCTGGGTCTCAGCTTGAGGCAGCAACTTACCCTACATGTAAGAGTGCCGAACAGGGCATGATACAAGGACAGGTCGATGGACACACAGAAAGTTGAACTCAATGGTGCTTGGGTAGAGGGCTGATGTCAGGTTGACATGTCAATGGTTGAACTCTGCCAAGCTACCATTAGAAACTCACCCAAAATAGCTGGGACAAGGTGATCATGATGATTCAAGCAGAACGGAACACAAGCATGGAAATCGTTTTCCACCCACACAGACATGCATGCCAACCTGGAACATGTGAGCCCCATCTTGTATCCACAATCAGTGGGCCAATGAACGAAAAGAATGGCCAGTTAAAAAATTGGTCAGCAGTCCACATTCACTTTACGTGTGTGGCCCCACCTGATGAGTGGACCCCAATTTTTTACCAGGGCATATACACGGCAGTGCCACCCTTTGGAAGGCTTGGATATTGCACATGCATACCATGTTGGCACATGTGGGTGCACGTGGGAATCTAAATGTGCACAGCTTAGCAAAACATAGGTAATTCATAACACATTCAAAGAATATGTGGGTATTCATTGTCTTTGTAATTAGAGTCGACCAGCCTGTCATGACAGTAGCAGTTTTCTTTGCATACTACCATAGAGACCAAAAAACTTGCTCGAAGTACAACAATATCAACACTATTAATTTTGAGGCATTAGCTTTTATATCTACATTTAGGAATGTTAATAGCCAAGGACTTGGTGCTAAGTGGTAGGTTTGAATGGTTTGGATTTGCAGGTACAGGTTGAGTTTTGGATGCAATGACAAGCTGCAGCTTGGAGCGCTTGTCACTTGTTTCACACATGCTCGAGCTTCTCTGGTGGCGGCTGCTAAGTAATATCCATTCACCCACTGCCGTATATGTATTTTCTTTTGTTTGGGTTCATTTCAGCGTAAAGACGTCTCCATGTGGCCGCGGTGCCCGATGATATGCAAGTGTTTTTTTATTTTTTCGGAAATGAAATTGAGGTAGGTCGTTTTTCTGCCCAAATGGATAGGTCTTCTGGCACAACTCTGATTTCTGTGTATTTGCTTGTTAACTCCACCTGGTTGTGACATGCCAATCATCATTGTCAGGTGGGTAGCAGATAGAAAGTCTTGGGCTGAAGGTTGGCATGGTAGTTTTCAGTTTGTAGAAGTGAGAGCTGTGGTTCAGTGATCAAACCCGCTGATATTATGCACCCCACTTTGGATTGCCATGCACCAAAAGTACTCCAGATTGAAAGAATCATAACCCTTCAGCAGTCAGCCAAAAAAATGACACTTGGCAACTCTCAGCGATGGATCACATGCTTACCAATAATTAAGAAAAAAAGAAAGAATAAAAAGTCGAGTATTGTATTCAATGGTCTGAGGTATTTTTGGTGCATTCGCGTCCACTTTGCGGCATCCTGAAATCAAAAGCTTGGATTACTGAACCATGGGCCCACTGCCAAATTTCAGCCGCTCGTTTGGGAGCTTGTAAATGGAGGTAAAATGAATTGGGACTAAATGGTTTACTCAGTTGTGTTTGGATGAGATTAAATGAAATGCATTTGAAATCCAAATATCCGGTTTGGATGGGAGGAAATGGAATGCTTTTGAATTTTTTAATATATTCACAGGAACATATGTGATATGCCAAATCAACTTTAGTATTCCAAATTAGTGTACGTAGTTGATATTTAACATAATAATCGTAATAAGCCTATTGAAATATGTACTTTTGCCAAAAATGAGGAAATTTCGAGCATCTGGTGGGCCACAAACGTAAGGATCACAAACAAGCAACTTGCCAATATTTCTTAACCATCTGTTTAGATGGCTAATCTTTGGATGGTTTGGATTATTCTATTGGTGTGATTTTAGTGATGTAGCTGATAATTGGATTGTTTTGGAGTATCATCTGTGTGCCATGTGTATAGTGGACATGTATGTAGTAGCACTTTTCTTTACTCGTACAACTGGGAGCTTGAAAGGCATTTCACCCTATTTACTTTTAAATCCTCTGGTCGATAGAAGATTCCATTTACAGGCTCATTTACTGCTATTTCATTTTCATTTCATTTTGATGCATTTACTTCCATCCAAACACACTTAAAATGCCATTTACCTCCATTTACTCTCAATTCCATACCATTTATCTCCATTTACTCCAATCCAAATGGCTCCTTAGGTAACCGTGATTGGCAAGGGTCCAGGTGGTAATTGTGGTTGAGTGAATGATAGGAAGCCCAAGTCCTTAGCCTTTTTTGAAGCTGTGACATTGTCATTGTTATCATCGAGTTCTTTGTATACCTTGCACGAATGACTCTGAAGTGTTCATGTAGTGGACTCATCACAGAATTACCCTGGATAGACCGTCCTGCCCGATTTGACGTCCTTGCCTGTCGAATTTGGACTGTCAATTCCATAATACTTTTTTATTTGGACTCTCATTTTCGGCTGGGGCTTGAATTCAGACACGCATGGAGCCTAGTGGCTATTTCGACGGGTTTTAAATCCCATTAAAAACATGATGGACCTGGGCTTGGTTATTTATAAAGGCGTGACAAGATAGCCCAGTGAGGCATTGTCCAACTCCATCAAATACCTGTAGGGTCGAGTAATTGGATGGTTATGGTTGGTCAAGAAAGCCAAACCCACTTACACCCCTAATTTCATCCGAGTATTCAATGCTCTTTGAGATCTGATCATCTACATTACACCAACTTGTGGTACCATACCATATTTCCCACTAGCATGCTACTTGTTTAGGAAATAGGAACCATGAATATCACAATTCCCCAAAACAGGCCAACCAACTCGCTAAGTGGGCTGCACATGTATGTTGAGTCAGGTGATTTGTTGTCCATTGATTCTAACAGTGGCCCACTCAATTAGCTGACAGACCTGATTTTTGCGCCTGGTGATCTTCATGGTCTAGCCTACTCTTTTCATGGTACTGATTTCGTAAGGCAGGAAAGATGGTATAGTACCATAAGGTCTAATACCGTGATGCATGATGTGACCATTGGTAATGTATCCGTGATGCATAATACCATTGGATGGGCCACAGCATAGTCATAAATTCGTTTTATGCCCCAAAAATCACCATCAAAAGATTTTGCCCATGCAATCAATGGAGCCTTAACTGCTGGGTTGCACGCAGGCTACTCAAGCAGTTCAACACTTTTTAAGTCTGATGGAGATTTTCGTGGCTTGGGCCATCACCCGATGAATGGTCTTTACCATTAAAAGATGGGCCCCAGCTTTTCATTTCTTGGCCAAACAGCAAATTCCATTGTGTTCAGCCAAGCATCATCTAATACCTCAAATCTCAAACAGAAAACAACCCCATAACCAGCCACTTACAGCATACAGATGACAACACTAAAAAAGCTATTTCCACCAATCTCTCAAAAGACCCCCTTTAGGATCTTGAGAATGGCAATAGCTACAAACTCACCTGTACAAAACAGCCCCTCCCCCACCCTAACCCAACCCATCAATCCAGTCTGCCAGTTTTACGGAATCCCCCACTAGGGTTTTTCAGCAGGCCCCATGCCCTCCATGTCAGATTTGTGCCCATGAAGTGGCGCCTTCTCCCACACACCCAATTTTGGAATGTCTTGCCAAACTGGACTGTAAACATTTACATTTTCCCCCCATCTTCCATAGCCTACAAAACTGGAGCTCACAATACCACCAATAAAATAAACAAACCGACAAACCTACTTCACAAGGGACCTTCACTTCTATTAACCCTTTGCCACTCGGCTTTCCGAGCTGTCTGTATGCAATAATCGCATCCACGATGGCCCAATCACATGCATTCACTAGACATTCTATTGGACCACACGATCTCGATTTCAAGTGTCCGGGACGATCCGTCCTTATTGCCGTCATGGTTGAGGCTGAAGAACCCACTGTACACCCCTTCCGTCACGACTTTGTCTATTTGGATCGTCACCCTCCCAAGGGTTGTCTGAAACAACATTGCATCCCAAGCATGAGACCCAATTCCATAACCAAAATGAAGATTGTGGCAGTGATCAACCTACCTTCCCAAATGTATTTTTGCTCTTGCATAGGATATGGAGCTTTTGTCCCTTTGGAGGTACATCAAATGCCCACGTAAAGCCCTCCTTCCACTCTGGGCAGGTACTGCGACTCACTACCTAAGAAAAATTGAATGATTTAATATCAGAATCGGCATACTGCTGTATGATAGGGAAAATATAGATATGCTCTTGGTCAAGATATCTATCTGGTTCAACAAATTGTGCATGTGGGGGCCACCTTTTGGTGATCTAAACTGTAAATATAGTGGTGAGTGGGAGATGGCCCAAAAATCTCCCACAACTTCGTCTGATTCAACCCCCCTTCAATGTTGACCATTGACTGAAACCATCTATTTGCAGGCCAACAATCTGATGGCTAGGATCATCTGATCGATATAATAATGGGGCATGGCCTGTTGCATGGTGGGAGCAAGAAGATGATGATGCCTTTAACCAAAGGTAGGCCCATCCTGAACCATTGGTGGTCAAGCAAACAATGCCATCAGCCAATTCTTTCGATCAAACATCATATAGTACACCTCTATAAAATCTATTTGTTGTGGCACTTTGGTCTAAATTAGCTGGGAAACAAACCATCAAAAGTGAAGAGGCTGCTGACTATTTCACACAGTTACCTTGGTCTGCCTTGGAGGACCATTTCCAATCGTCAATCGACAGAAGGCATTAGTACTGCCCATAGTCTGCTTCAAGTTATTCCCACGTTTAATCGTGACTGTCAAACATCCGGGCAAGCAATGCAACAAGCTGTCTGCCCTCTCGTGGAAACTGGGTGGGCAGGTTCTCATCAACAACTGTAAAATGGGAATGGCTTCGGCTGCGATCATTGCTTGTGCCTTTGCAATGTCTATAGGCATTGTCGACCATGACTGTTTTAACAAGCACAGAGTGTCCAATACAGACTCCTGCGCAGCCTCACTTCCGGCCTTGAGTGCACCGATCAGGTGTGGGATGCACAGGGTAGCCGCTTCAGAAATGTGGAGTTTGGAGAAGTTTGTGAATATCACATTGATAGTTCTCAGGACTTCTTCGTTGATAGTTGCCGTGGACCACAGTTCTTTCTCCAAGGCAGCTGCAGGAGAAGCCAGTGTTAGAAATTACGGATGAAAGATGTGGTCTTCTACCAATCCACCGGAGATCATAAATGAAGCTTTTATACTTAAGTAGCCCAAGGATCAATAGATAAATCCTAACTGCTGTTGTCAGTGTTTTGAATGGATGGATGGAAGAGTCTTGGTATCACATAAAGGGTGCTGTAGCTTGTTACATGATGGTGATATGGAAGTTTGTAGTTCTGGTTCTCTATTGGATTTATATTTGCATCTGATCTGGAGGTATGGACAAGAATTTTTGGCTTGATTCTGGTGAACATTCAGTTGAATAAAGAGGAAACAATAAAAGAGCTTTGCTAAGCAGATGAACCTGTGAAATAAAGCATGGTACATGAGACACGTGCCAGCATGGCACAGGTGTGAGACAATCAATTCATCAGGTCAATCTGACCTTGTACATGTTTTATAAAAAAACAATTCTGCACCACTCAGCATGTGGGCACCAATATTTGAAACAGGTTGATGGGTTAGAAAACTTCAGCCAAGTTTTTCAGAGCCGTAGATTTGTTTTGCAAAATGTGGCCCCACTGATCAGTGCATCAACCCGATTCTTGGGCTAGCGCATCAACATAGTGGTGCAGTTCTAACAGATGGGGTTGGCTTTCAGACCTATCATGCCATGCTGTCACTTGTGTGGCATGGAGATGAGCATCATTGCACATGTGTGTGGGGCTTAGAAAGCTCATTATAAAAAATAGCTATCCATCCACTCCAGTGTTCATAAGGGCAGTAGCCCTCTAACTACAATTACGTATCTCTTAAGTCCAAATTGAAAATAAATAAGCCTGTCGTGGGTTTGCTCCCCACAGACGCTAGTTCGATTCCCCTCCATGGGATTACCCGATGCACGTGGTTTGTGGGTGATTGCGTGCATCTTCAGGGGTTACTCCCGCCTTAAAAATGGGGTGGGGACACCCTAACATCATTAAAAAAAAATAATAATAATAATAAATAAATCGAAAATAAATAATTCCAAAATGAAGCCCATGCTCAGTGGTGAAATGACACAAAAGGAAACAGCAGTACTTTTTTTTGCTAGGTACAATATGATTGTTTCTACATTATTAGACTAATAATTGCACTTCAATCCATAGTGCATCCAAAAGCACCCTATGGATCATGGTTTTAGGAAGGATGAGTATTCCAGGATCCGTTTTGCCCAAATTGCCCAAAAGCTTGTTTACATGAAGCTGACAGCCAAAGGTATTAAGACCATGTTTGGATCCAATATATAATTATAATGCAATATCTAATTCGATAGCATGAAAAAGACCAAATTACACTTACCTTCCTTTGTACTCATATTGAAGGACTAGAATCCAAATTGCACTTGCATTATTTTCAAGTTGGATTTGAGATTAATATGACTGCAAATTCAGGGTTATATCCCAACGTTATAGAAAAAACATCATAAAATGGCTGTAATAGTGGCAAGTGGCAACAGTAATCTCCCATTGGGTATTACCGAAAAATGCCTAATAAATAACAGTCGTATTCAATGGAATAACGGTTGCTGGTACAGCAGCCATTTTTCTAATCAAAGGTGTGTTCTGGATTATTATTATTATTTTAAGATGCGGTATGTTATGGATTACAATTCATATTTCGATAAATTCCCCTGCTATTTCCAGGGGACAGGACGCTGTCCATTTTCTTACTTTTCTATTTTTCTGTTTCATAGTGGCAGTTGCTGTTATATAACAGTAACACCAGTCAGCTATTATGGGCATGGTTTTTAGACTCGGAGATTCAGATTGACTAGTCCTGTCTCGAGTCAAGTCGTGATTCGCCCCCAAGGAAGGGGGTGTATCAGCCTGACTTGCCCAAGTCAGGGTGACTTGGGGGGTGACTAGTGGTATTAAACTGGGTTTGGTAGTGCCGAGCTGAGTTGCATCCCACTCGGACAAGTCTTCAAATCAAGATTATGGGATCAAAACACTGTTTTTGAAACTTTTACATGCTCACGAGGAACAGTGGCTGAGCTAATCATGATCCATTTTCATCTCTATTGATCATTGCAATTCAACCCTACAGTAATCTAAATACAGCCTAAAGTGAAAATGATCATTAGCAAAAGAAACACCAGATTTGAAGCTAACGATTGCTATAACCGTTCAGATGGCATGTGCATAAGCAGATATCTTGTACGAATTTGTGCTGAACAGATTTGTTCATTATGTAGACAAATCATCATTATTATTTTTTAAAATTTTAGACAACTCAAATTTCAGTACTCATTTCACGGATGTATGTGTTTATGTTTAATATTAGCTACTAAATTAATTCTTGCTCGCTTGATTGATCCATGAATTGTAAAGACTATTTGCAATTTATAAAACCAAGTAGTCAGAAAATGCATGGAAAGAATGAGGTACAGCTTTAACTGCATCAGTGGTGGCTTACCTGTAAGGGACCTGATGAGCTCATTTGATACGTATTCTTGAAGCGTGTGGTTAGAAAATAGAAATTTGATGAGTAATGCTGCTTGTCCAGCAACTTCAGAATTCGGAGACAGTAGTAGTTCCTGAATTACCAATATGCCCCCAGCTTCCGCAACAGCACGCCTATTTGTCCGACTGTGCATAACCAAGTTCTGCAATGCACAAATTGCCACGATTTTCATGTCTTCTGTTGGCTGGTCTTCAAGTAAGCTCACTAGTGCTCGGCATGCAGATACTGCATCACTTGCTCTAGCAAGTCCTTCTTGCTGGAAAAGGTCACCAAGTGCAAGGGCAGCAAGAAGCCTGCCAGGCTGAGATCTGGTTTGCGGGTCCAACAGATACTGAGATAGCGGAGCTATCGCATACTTGGATACTTTCATTTCTCGCACTCTCATGTTGTTGAACAAAGCTTCAAGAAGTCTTCCAGAAGCTTCTTCACACTGATGAGATCTTAGAAGCTCCAGGAGAGCATCAATAGCACCAGCCTCAGCCATCAGTTCTGCGCTCGAAGTGTCACTGCTCTCTTGAACAATCAGTGCACTCAGGGCTACTTTAATGGTGCTCTCCAATGTGGAGTGCAGCATTCTCACGAGGACCACCAAAGGAACTTTGAAATAGTATTCACAATTAAAACGTAGAACATTCGAGAGAACTAGTGCGGCTGACTCCCATAAAGCATGAGGTGGTAGGGGTTCATCTTGAATAATCACCTTAGAAATCTCAAAAATGCCGCCTGCATCAGCAACTGCCTTGGGCCAGCTCATAGAAATACTCTCAAGTGCTTTTACCGCTGTTTGCTGCAAACCCAATATCCCAATTCCTGCAAGCTTCACAAGGGGCACGACTGCATTTTTTGTAGTAATATCCTGTTGGAAATGCTCCTGTGCTAAAAGATGTGACAGTAATTCGGTGCCGAGCTGCTGGATGGCTTGGGACGGCGACTCGAGAAATGATATCAATGGTTCGATGACTTGGCTAGGTGTAAGTCTCAAGGTCGCAAGGCTTTGCGGTTCTTCTAAAATATTCACGAGTGCTTGCAAGGCGCTCTGCTGTCCCCACATACTAAAATCTGGGTGCAGTAAAACCAAGAAAAGAGGTTCAACCATTCCTGCTGCAGCTGAGCTTCTTGCAATGCCTTTATTATTTGTTAAGATACGAAGCAACTCAGCAATCAATGAGCACAGAGAACCTGGTGCAATAGGTAGCATCTCCAGGGCATTATCAACAATTCCAGCTTCGACCATATCGAGCTTGCAATGCGGACGGTCTTTCCCCAGCTTTATGAGGGCACTAATGCTAGCCTCTGCGAGTTGGTAGTTCGACCCAGAAACCAATCCAACGAGAAGATCAAGAACGTCACATGTAGCTGCAAGCTCTGCATGTTGTTCATCATCTAACAACCGATCAAAAGCATGCACACCAGATTCCACTACTGCAGTTGTATCTGACTCCATTAGTGATATAAGAGGCTGTATGCATTTGGAGGCAATCGGCATTGACCGAACCTTTGAGTTCCCAAACAAAACATAACAGAGCTGCGCCGCATTTCTCTTCAGTTCCAGTGATGAAGTTGATGAAAGAATCTTATGCAAGCTCTCAAGCGGGTTACCCTCCAAGTCTGTCATTACTGATGCTTTCGAAGTGCTCCCAGAAGTCAGCTTGATCAGGGCAACAAGGGCGGCCTGTTGTTCTCTCTCCAATCCAGCATTGAGCATGTCGACCAATGGCTGAATGGCTTGCCGGGCAATTTCAGTATCTCTGATGTTCTCAGCATCGAAAAGCTCTGTCAGAGCCCTAGCTGCACTGAACCTAGCACTTCTTGACCCCAAACGTAGGACAGCTATTAGTTGATTCAACGAACTAAGCGATGCTTCATGGCGCAGAAGATCGGAATTGCTAAATAAGATTCTCAATAAGTCAGAGATAGCGGTTTCAATCGAATCTTGTGGACCCAGAGATAGATACTTAGTTAAAGAATCCAGAGCCCCGGCTTCAGCCATAACCAGCTTGTTTGCTTCGTTTCCTTCCGCAATCCGAGTCAGAAGGCTGACTGCAATTGGTGGGGCGCCTGGTCTATCTGGCATTGGCCTCAGGAGGTCCACCAACAGAGGGATAGACTTGCGTGCAGTCGAGCCAACTCTTACATCTTCGACTTCGAAAAGGTGCTCCAGAACAAGTTGACCAGGGTTGCGCGCCAAAGAAAATTCGTCAGACAAAGCTATGAGGTCTGGAATATCAGATTCTACGTAACCAATTAGAGTTATCAGGCCCCCAACAGCACCTGAGTTTGCAATCGCAAGATGTATGCCCTTGTTTCCACTACGAACAAGACTACACATTGCCTGGGCAGCAAAGTACTTGTCAATAATATCGTCCGAGCGGAGCAAGAGAGCGAGTGAAGGTATTATCCGCATGGTGGCAGGGGATAGAATGACAGTTGCATCCTGGAACAAAATAGCCGAAAGCAGGGCACTGACCCATATGCCCCCTGTGTCTTCGAATGCTGCCTGTAAATGAAAATAATCTCTCAGTTAACAGGTCATAGTTAAAATATCATTTCTGGTAAGAATAAATGAAAAACCAAAATCTGCAGAGTACAGATACTAAAAAAAAAAGATCACAAGAAGGATAATAGGAAGGCACTAAATCCATATGCCCTTCGTGTCCTCAAAAGCTGCCTGTAAATGAAAATAATCTCTCAGTTCAAGGATCATAGCTAAAATATCATTTTCAGTAGGTATAAGTGAGAAACTAAAATCTGTAGAGTATGCTACCAAATAAATAAAAGAAAGAAAGAAAGACTACCAATCAGAAAATCATCAGAATGCTCCATGAGTGAGATCCCGGCAGTTACCATGGATGAAGCAAACAATTAACATCTCCAAGTAAGTGTCGAATAATTTCCACCGAGATTTGCATGGCAACCCCCCCCCCCCCCCCCCCCCCCCCCCCCAAAGAATTGACAACTTGTATTATAACCCAGCCTTGAAATTCTGCAAAGTATTTATGAAGTACCCAAGTAACATAACAGGCACAACATGAGAATAGACCTCATACTAGTAAATGATGCAACAAGGACGATTTGTAGCCATATTGTATGGTATACTGCATGGGTATGGATTCTGATATGGGTACAAATATTGGAATGGAATTACAAATCCCTTTGCCCAAAGTCCAGGACACAGGCATGCAGAAGCATCTCATTCCTAACATGTCATTCACATATTGTTATATGGATTTTACCATACTATTCTGTTTAAAGCAAACTGGTGGGAGCTCGAAAATAACAAACCTAATACAACGGGGTTCAAATAAAACACATCCTGCATGTGCCGGAATGAGTATATCTGGTACCAGTGTGGATATCATATCGTGTTGATAACAGTACATTGAGCATATTCAAGTATCCATCAATTTTAGCCAGTATCTCATGTTTCTTTTAGTTCTTGATTATTCTCAATGATAGGCTAAAATGTTGATCGAATTTAGGCCATTCTAATAGTGCTTATAAACAAGTATAGCCACGTTTCATGGGGAGAACTACCTAATTAGAGTCGCTTTATTTGAATCTTCCTTTGCACTCACCTATTTAGATGCCCAAAAGTGTGGTGAAAGGGCTAGACAGCATGCAACAGGATTTTATTTCATGGACAGGCACGTAAGGAAACACAAGTACCATTTGGTTGACTAAGTAATGCTGTGTAGACCCAACGTAGAAAAGGGGAAGGATTACCTGTCATGAATCAGGCTCTTTTGGCCAAGCAGATTTGGTGGCCAGGTATTGAAAAAAGGAATATGTGGAAAGTGATTATTGAAGGGAAATATGGTCTATCCAACCTTGGGCAGAGAGTTTTGCCAAGCTCTTTATATCATGCTTCCAGAGCTTAGAAGGAAGTACAAAGTAAAGATGGGTTGCAGCAGATCGTAACCAAACTTGAACCCTTGTTGAGGGTAAGCTGTTAGGCTCTGACCAAGGCAGTAAAAAGTATTGAAGTCCCATTTAGAGAAGGCCTCATATTCAGGGTTAGGATAGGGGAAAAAAATCAACTTTGGGAGGATATTTGGCATGAAAAACAACCTTGCTATAGCATCTTCCCTCGTACAGATCAGCCACCATTAAGAAGGTAACAATGCAGTACTGGGTCAGCAGAGTAGGGGGCCAACTGGTGTGAAGCCTGAACCTCAGAAAGGAGAGGGATCTGGAGGTTGACGATTTTGCTAAATTATTGGCAGTTCTGGGAGGAGTCTTTAACCCAAGGGATCTTGAAGATGTGTAAGGGCACTAGAGTCCAGAAGGCACTTCACAGTAAAAATCTTTTTATGCATATTTGTTAATGAAGGATCCTAGAGAATCCAAAATCTCAAGATTTTGGTACATCTCCGAGATTTGTGGCTTTTTGTTGGGTGGCTGGTCTGGACAGATTCCCATGACCAATCATCTGCAGAATATACAAAACATCTATGTGAACAGGTATATGGTGTGTTTGATGGGTCTGGAAAACATTAACCATTTGTTTATCCGCTGTCAGTCATCCATTCTGCAGCTGTATAAAGCGTAACTTTGATGGGTGCTTCAGGAGGAATCCTGGCCCAGTGGGGGTGGGGGGCATTCATTCAGGATGACGAGGGTTTGGCAAGGACGGATTCACATCCAGTGGGGATGTGTGACTTCTGGACTTGGGAAATCAGGGAGGCCTGCTGGAGTAATCGAGCAGTATTCCCTCAAGTTGGAATAACTGACAGTTCTGAAGCGATTTGGTTAGCCAGCAGGACGGTTTTTAGACCTTGTAATTGGTGAAGCCTTCCCTTGTAATTTTATATTTGTTAATCCTTTAATAAAAGTCTGACCCAACTCTTTTTCTTTTAAAAAAGAACATATAAACAATAGCCAACAACATGTTCATGGTGCTTTCTTTTTTGTTCCATCAAAATTGAAATGACAAAAGAAATTAAAGGAAATTGATTATTCCCTTTCTTATTGATCATTGTGCCCTCTTTTTCTACTAGGTTTTACAATAATAATGTACTATTCTTATACTGGAAGTAGAAAAGAAGGGTGTACTTATAAAAAATATATATATACTGTATATATTTCCCTTAAATCAGGTTTTGGTGACATCATCTATCCCTTTAAGACACTGTCCAAAGGTTCCTTAGCAAGCATCCCTTTACAGTCGAAAAAGTGTGAGATGAAATAGTAGGCAATGAACTCCACAAGGAAAAAGGGACCTTCATCAAATGAGATAAAAACAAACAAAGAAGCCCTCCCCATACCTGTGGGTTGACAGAATAGCCTGCCAGCTTGTCAGATAGAACTTCAACGCCACCAGCTTCCATGACTGTCAATCTACTATCCTCGTGAAATGAAGAAATTATTAAGAGCAACCACAAGGCAACTGTTCCTCCCAAAACAGTTGCTGGATCAGGTGCCTCGAAGTCATCCCCGTCATGAAGGTATGCATTTCTTTCCATGTAACCTCTTGGGGGGGCAGCTTCAATTTCTAGAGATCTGGAATGGTGCTTCACCATATCAACAAGAGAATAGATGAGCGACTTTAAGAAACCTGACTCATCGAGTGTGTCCATTGACTGCTGTTTGTGTTCCTTTGCAGCACAGATAAGAAGTGTGGCCCCACCAATCCTGACTTCTAAACTCGACGAATTCATAATTCTGTCAACTAGGGAGACAATGCATCTTGATTTTCCAACTAACAGGTCACTTAGAAAAACAGGCTGATTACCACATAACCTAGACAGAATTTCGATAGCTTTGTCTTGAGCTGGTGGAAGCCCATCAGCCAGGCACCGTACCAAAGGCTCTAAGCTCGAGGGAACTTCACATAGGGCAGAACATGGGGGGTAAATGGAGTTCATGCTTGGCTTTGTTCTTGCCAACAAAGCAAGAGCTTCTAGAGCATCAGAAGAATCGGCCCCATCCATGTTCATTGCAGCTAAGGAATCAACAAGTGCAAGAACTGTGAAGTGACACTGGCCATTTTCTGTAAGTACGTCGCCAACTGGAAAATGGTTCAATAATTGGTGAAGTGCACGTGATGCATTCTCCCTGCCTTCCAACGTACCTTCTCCCAGCACCCTTGTCAAAGCTGACACAATGTCTTCTCCAAGAGCTTCTCCAGCTATCTGCGGATCCGAGAGAAGATTGGCCAATGTTGCAACAGCAGTTTCAGCAGCATCTATGGAAGAAGTTTTGGCCAGCTTGATTAGAGGCTTGACGTCGCCTTCAGTAATATAAGGCATCTTATTCGCAGCCTTAGCTTTGGTTGGACGGGACAGTGCACCCAATGCCCGAGCCGACTGTGTTGCAATGACCTGAGTTTTGCTCGTCAAGAGCTTCATGCATGGAAGAATAATCTCATCTGTCGCAAGGCTGTCACAAATATCTTGTCTAGAACAAAACAAATCAGCTAGGACAGAAGCTGCATATTCCTGGGTTTCTTCGTTTGACGAATTAAGAACCTGGACAAGAGACTTGAGACCTCTATTAGCAGGAGTTCCCTTCTGCACCAGGTCCTTGTGTGGTGCCATGGTAAGTACATGGCCCAAAACAGTAATAACATGGGCCTTTGAAGCAGGGGAGTCCCCAAGGAGCAATGCTAACAGTTGATTGACAGTAGCAGAGTCAGCACAGCGAATAATCTTAGTGAGTGCCATCGATGATGCTTCTTGCCCTTTGGGACCACCACTTTTGAGAAGCCAGAGGAGTGCTGAGACAGCACCAGCACTTTCAACACAAGCACGGATGTCTTCACTGTGACGGCATAGATTCCACAACACATGAGCCGCATCCTCCCTTGCGTTCTTAGACCCTGTTTCAAGTAACTGCACCAGTGGAGGGATGCCACCTGCGGCTGTCATGGCCCACTTGCTGTCATCAACTTGGTCTGTCAGGATTGCTAGCAAAGCAACGGTGTACTCTTGATGTTGCTCACCTGACAATCCAAGCAATGCTATCAGCAACTGAATGCCCTCCCTCTTTCCAAGCGCCTCCCATATACCCAAATCATCAGAGCATAAGCTTGTTAATGAATGGATCAGATGTTCCTGTATATCAGCAGAGGCCATGGTTATCAATCCAATGAGCACCCTTTTTGCTTCTGAATGATCAAGCCATCTTGAGAGATGGGTGTTGCCATAAAGACTAGCTAGAGCCTCAAGGACCCGCTCCTGGACCAGCTTAGTATTTCGAGGCTTTAATAACATAACCAGAATGTCTTCTATTTGCTTCACATTGAATGGTTCTTCCGTCCCTGGGGCCTGCTCAAAAACCATTAGTGAGTACGCGAGAGCACCAATTATATCAGCAACCGGAGCAGGAGAACGACGAGACTGGGACAGTTCTCCAAGATACAGTATTAAAGCCGACATCCCACTGCAGATATTCGCTAAAGCTTGCACTGCATGTGCCTGTAGAGCCTGTCCTGACTCTTGCATACACTCTTTCGAAGGAGCCACTACCGCCCCAATGAGAACGGGTATACCATCTGCATCCACCACAACCTTCTTTGCCTTAGCGGACTTCAATGAGATAGATTCCAAAGCATCAGCAGCACTGGCACGGACAGAAATATCATTTTCCTTGCCTAGAAGACGAAGTAGAGCTTCAACAGCTCCAGAATCTATCACTTTGGGAATGCTATCACCAAAAGCCAACATCAAACGTGCCAGAAGAGATGCCGCATTGGACTGAGCAGCCGCGTTGTCGGAAGAGAGAAGCCCTACGATAATGTCCACTCCTCCAGCCTCGAGTGTGGCCCTCCAATAGCCATCCTTGTCACTGCAAAGATTCCTCAAAGCCCCAGTCACGAATCCCTCCACCACTTTGTCCTGCTTTATTTTCGGATTGAGCTGATCCCACAGGGTAGGCACCACACCTTCGGTGACGAATATTTTCATCCCCACATGATCGTCAGACAGCCCTCCTGAGGAAACTTCAAAGATAGCTTCTGCAGCAGCCTTCCTGGCATCTGATGCTTCAGACTTCAGAAGAGAAAGTAATGGAGGTATACATCCTCCTAGAAGAACCTTTACTCGTAAGTCTTCTTCCCTGCAAAGGGCACTCAGAGTAGTGGCGACATTAACTTTTGCCATGGGTGTTCCACTCCTAAGGATGGAGATAAACAGTGGCATTGCTTGAGAGTGAGAACCGATTAGAATTCTAGCATCTTTTCTTGATCTGGCAAGACCAAGCAAGTGGGCTGTGACCGACTCCCTTTCATTCGGTGACGATATGTTGGCATGTAGCTGCTCAATAAAATGAGCAATGGTAGCCATGGTGGAATCAGGATCATCCATCCCTGCTGCATCATTTGATTCCCTAAAAAGCATTGGAAATTTCCATTGTCAGGATATAAGATTTAATGCTAGAAGAAACACCCAACAGACCTTTTTTCTTTTTGAAACAAACATCCAACATAGAGTCCTTAATATAGAAGGATATTTTGGATGGTAAATCATTAAAAACGTTTGTTTGGTTAGAAAGAATTTTTCATCAAAGACAAGACTTTGTTTTTGGTCAATTCATTACAGGCCTGTGATGCCTGGATATGGCTATAGATACATAGAAGGATCTGGCAAGTGGGAAATATGATTATACATTTCCCAAAATCCGCGACACAGATATGGGTATATCATCAACAATATCACTCATATTTCAAATAAGAACCTTCTTCTCCTCAAAGAGTTTCGAGTCCTCCACATTTTGTTGGGAGCAAATAAAGCAGCAAACATGTGACGCAAGCCGAGCCACATCAACTGGGCCCAAGACCCATGGGCTGAGATCAAATAGCCCAAGCCTAGACTCCACAGTTGGCCCAACAGTAAGGAGGCCAAAGCCTCCTAACTAAGCAGCATAACCCAATCAGCCAGCCATGCAATAAAATCTATGAGATCTTTTTTTTATTTATTTATCATTTTTCTTTTATTACCCTTCTATTTTTGTAATAAATCCTTAGTTGTCAATGACATAAAGAAACTTTCCTTGTATGTCCAAGAAATCTATGTAAGGGGTTCACATGAATATTCACAAGGCACTACATAATTCAATAAAAATTTGGATTTATTCTCTACTTTAGTTGTGATTTTTGTGTGAAGCTTAGCCTTGGGGTGCCTACATTAGGAAGATCCTTCCCCATTCAATCGGTTGCGTCAGGCAGTGTTCGAAATATCGGTATCATGTTACGTACTGCATCCTTGGGATACAGATACGTATCAGTTATCTCACGGGATATATCATTTGTATCGGGTAATTTATCGCGCTTTTTGGGAAACATGGGCATTTTCAATGAAACTTCAAAAATTGTTAAAAAAGACATTAATCCACACTTTTAAATCATAACATCTCAAAAAAGAAGTACACATAATAGGTTTCCTTTGTATAGCGTCCTACGCTATGCGTAGTTTGACTGAACTAATGCAACTACATTCAAATTGAATGCGTTGCTTAGCGGCATCCTTTCCGACTACCTTTGTTGGTCCTTCCTTTGTGTATTGGCTCACCTCCTAAGGCCTTATGGGATAAGGTTATAAACGGGTTTGAGAAGTATTTGACTAGATGGAAATGTCGGTATTTATCGCTGGGAGGTCGTCTCACTCTCATCAAGGTTGCTCTTTCAATTTTTCCTTTGTATTTCATGTCCTTATACAGATGTCCGGCTTCAGATTTGGCTACTCTTGAAAAATTAAGACGGGACTTCCTATGGCATGGTAAGGAGGAGAAGAAGAAATTTCATCTTGTAGATTGGAAAGAGGTGTGCAAGCAATTTCAACAAGGTGGAGCGGGGGTAAAAGATCTCAAGATAATGAATTGGGTTCTCCTAGGCAAGTTGATGTGGAGATTAGGAACAAAAGACGAGTCTTTAGAACAAGATTATCAAAAGCAAATATGGAAGATCAGAGGGCGGCTGGTGGACAAAAAACTCGTCCTTCTATAGGGCTTCGGCCCTTTGGAAGGGAATCCTTCATATGAAAAAGGAGGTTCTCAAAGGAGTTGGTTTTGAACTAGGAAAGGGTGAGAATATTCGTTTTTGGGAAGATAGATGGGTGGGTGATGTGCCTTTGAAAGAAGGATTCCCGAACATATTTATTCTCACCCCGAATCAAGCTATATCTGTAGCCGGTTGCTATTCTGTTTCTGCGGGGAAAATAGAGTGGAACCTGGTGTGCAGAAGGAATCTTTAACATTGGGAGATTAACGAGTATATGGACCTTCTAGATTGCATCTATAGATCTACGCCAAACTAGTTAACCGAAGACAGATTAATCTGGAGGTAGGATAAGTCTAGCAAGTTTTTGGTAAAATCGCTATATAATCTGCTGGATAACCCGTTCCAAATGTTGATCATTTGTCAAAGCACATTTGGAAATATTTGGTTCCTCCTAAGATAGCAGCTTTTGGTTGGTTGGTTGAAAAGAAGAAGATTCTCACGGTGGACAATTTGAGAAAAAGGGGGATGATCTTAGTTAATGTCTGTTTATGTTGTATGATGGACGAAGAATTGGTCGATCACCTTCTGGTTCATTGCCCTTTTATTGCCTCAATTTGGTCAGACTTTTGTGCTCGTTTCAGCATATGTTGGTGTCTCCCTGGTTCGGTGGGTCAACTTCTAAAGACATGGCACGGGGTCAGCATAGGCAAGCAAAGGTCTCGGTTATGGAGAATGGCAATTCTTGCAGTTTGGTGGTCCATTTGGGAAGAAAGAAATGGGAGATGCTTTAGGGATACTTTGAATTCTGTTGAGCTTGTTGCCTCTAAGGCAAAGCGCTTAATCTTAAAATGGGTCGTTCATGTTCATTTCCTGAAGGGTTATGACCTTCTTTTTCTTGGAATTTAGTAGAGTCTACTTTCTCAGTGGATCCACTCTCCATTTTCCTGTATTTTCTTTTCGCCTTTAATACAAATTACGTGATCTTTCAAAAAAAAAAAAAAACATTTAGTATGTGGTGATCATTTCATCAAACACTCCTAAATATTTCGAAATTAGTCTCAATTGACGGCTAGTTGAAGGGAAATTTTGAAAAAATATATATTTTTAAATTACTTTTTAATTAAAATGATTTTTATTTTCTGAAAATTGACGAGATGTTTAGAGTGCAACATTGCAAGCAATTTGAGATAAATTCAAGAAATTTCAAAATTTTCCCAAATCAAACCACCACTCAAATTTCAAAATTAGAGTGTATGTGATGATCATTTCAAGTACTCCTAAACGCTTCAAAATTAGTCTCAATTGATAGCTACTTGAAGGAAATTTTTGAAAAAAATATGGAGAACATGAAGAACCAATGGATATCGAAATCAAAGCTCCAACTCCATGATTTTTCATGCAAAACATGAAGAACCAATGGATTTGTAACCATTTGACAATGATTTAATATAATTTCTACAACAAAAAAGGGGATCGAAAATTGAAAATGCTCAACGAATCAAACATGTGGGATATATTGGCACTACCTGTGTGCTTCATATTGCACAGGTGGGATACAAGATATATCGTGGGATATATCGGCCGATATCGTCAATATTTAAAACTTTGGCTTCAGGCTGCATCATATTAGCATCAAAGCAGAAACTGACAACATGGTTGAAGCTTTGGATTAATAACAATGACTTGATCATCCCCTTTCCTCAGTTTGATCCCTAGTTTCTATTATTTCTCCCCAAATTTGCATCCAAATCACTTTATTCTACTTTCATATTCTTGAATCATAAAATCTGCAAATTTTCCTTTCCTTTTTTTTTTTTCATTGCAATTATTCCTTCTATCCCCCTTCACTTTTTCCCCCCCCCCCCCCCCCCCCCCCCCCCCCTTTTACAAAGCCCAAATTTCCAATTGATAAGGGGAGACTTTGTCAAAAAATTGGCAGACATCTACCCTCCCAAACTAGTCCCAAACCTCTTCCCATTTAGCCCATTAACAGTCCAAATCCAGCCCCTATTTCAGCCATTAAAGGTTCAGAAATCCAGCCCATTAACAATCAAAATCTAGCCCCTATTCTAGCCCATTAAAAGCCCAAAAATTCAGACCATTAAAGTCCCATAAATCCAACCCATTAACAATCCAAATATAGCCCCTATTCCAGCCCATTAAAAGCACAGAAATCCAGCCCATTAACAATCTAAATCCAGTCCCTATTTTAGCCCATTAAAAGCCAAGAAATCTAGCCTATTACCAGTCCAAATCCAGGCTCTATTCCAGCCCATTAAAGGCCCCAACATCCAGCCAATTAAAAGCCCCTATTTTAGCCCATTAAAAGCCCAAAAATTCAGACCATTAAAGTCCCATAAATCCAACCCATTAATAATCCAAATCTAGCCCCTATTCCAGCCCATTAAAAGCACAGAAATCTCAGCCCATTAACAATCTAAATCCAGTCCCTATTTTAGCCCATTAAAAGCCAAGAAATCTAGCCTATTACCACTCAAAATCCAGCCTCTATTCCAGCCCATTAAAGGCCCCAAAATCCAGCCAATTAAAAGCCTAGAAGTCCAGCCCATTAACAAGTCCAAATCCAACCCATTAAAAGCCCAGAATCCCAGCCCATTAACAAGTCCAAATCCAACCCATTAACAAGTCCAAATCCAACCCATTAAAAGCTCAGAATCCCAGCCCATTAGCAGTCCTCTGTTCTAGCCCATAAACTTCCTTATATTTTGTCCATTACTCCACCCAATTAACAACCGATAATCAATTGGATGTTCTATATATTACTTTGCTGACATTGATCCCTTGATACGATGTCTATCCTTTAGCGGTCGCATCTATTGAAGGAGGCTTACCGATCAATAATGAGACAATTGCATCACGGAGCTATTTGCAAGGGTAGCCAGTTTGGAACCCGCTATTGACTAATTACGAGGAGAACAACATGGAGAGCAACGTAACCCCACCAAAGATCTTAATGGTAACTCAAATCCATAAGTAGGTTTCTAGCCAGAACCTTCGATGAATCAAAATATTATTGATCATCAGGAGTTTGTTTATGATTTCATGCGACGACTCTTTGCTGAGAAAGTCCACGACAACTCAATAGATACGCCAAAGAAAGACGATATCACCAAGAAAGTGTGAGTTGGAGTTTCGGACTTCATGGGGTGCCTTAATGCAAAGGCACTTATCTATCGGATTACAACACTTGAGGATTATTCTGTATGGTATGATATGGACGATGTTCAATGAGTGGACTTTTTCAAAGTCAAGCTGAAGGGCCCTACAAGAATCTAGTAGCAAAGTATTGATGACAACAATCTCATCATGGGGTGCTCTATTATCACCAAGTGGGTTGACATGAAAGAAACTGGAAAGTAAGCATTTGCCCTCAGACTACATGGATACCTTCTCTAGGAGCTCACATTCAAACAAATTTAACGAGCTCATTGTCCGTTATAAGCTTGTAAAGATCAATTGCCTAATGGTTAACCACTATCCGGCAGGTTTACGCCAAGAGATCCAGTATGAGATGATCGTATATGATTTTGAGTCAATCCACGATATTCATCAAAAGGCTCAACTACTTGAGCAACAATTGTGGCAATAGACTCCAACGTTTTGGCTCTCCAGCGGGGAGTCTTATATGAGGAAATGTCCGAATCCACATCTTAACCGAACTCCATCGCAAGGCTATCGGCCACCTTCCTACCGTTTTTGGTCGCGTCCACAGATGGAAATTCACCTATAAGGCAAACCCTTGTAATGCCCTTCATAGTAGAATCCATACCGGAGGCAACTAGCACTGCAGGGACATGTTACTAGAGGGCGAGGTCCTAATCCTAATCCTCCCCTTAGGCGAGATTGGCAGAATGTTGACTGTTACCTTTGTGGATAAAGAGAACACTTTTCTAATGAGTGTACGCAAGCTAGGAATTTTGCGGTAATAAAGACCTCTACTACCAGGAAGGCCTTAAATATTACAACAAGCACAACAAGATGGAAGAACCCTAAGTGGAACCTGCATCACAGCCAGAGGACTCCCCTACTGAAACCACAATTGAAGACGAAGTAAAAGGTCTGGTGAAGAATCACTATTTTCCAAATGCGGGTGAAGTGTCAGGGTTGGTCATGTACCATGATCATCAATGGTGATAGTATGATGAACATCGCCTCACAAGAGGTAATTGATAAGCTAAAATTGTCAACTAAAGAGCATCCAAGAACATACAAGGTTGCATGGGCCGATGACACCACCATTCCCGTGACTCGAATGTGTTTGACGTCTTTTAAAACCTATGTCTACGAGGACGATATTTGGTGTGATATAATTTCTATGAATGTCACCCATATCCTTTTCAGCTGACCTTTACTCTTTGACCGAAAGGTACAAAGTGAGGAGGAGGCTAACACGTATACTTTCCTATGGCGAGGTCTTCGAATCCACTTTCGCCCCTTACAACCTACGTTGCCTCTGTCTACGTCCTTAGCGTCGACTTTGGCTACTCTTCCTAAATATGTGTTCTCACTATGTGAAAGTTCGAGGAAGAGAGTGGGGAGAAAGGTGTATTGTTCGCTCTAATCACAGAACAAGTGCAAGAGCTTGTTATTAATTAGGATGAGTTTATTCCTAGTGGTGAAGTCAAATCAATGCTCCATTACTTCCGAATTGTATTTCCTATGGAATTGCCTCCACTGTGGGATATTCAACACACCATAGATTTGGTCCACAAAGCACCCTTACTTAATCTACCGGCATACCGGATGAGTCCAACCGAGAATATGCCAAGTTGATGAGTTGCTAAAAAGGGCTACATCTGAGAGAGCTTAAGCCCATGGCTATGCCAACCCTCCTTACTCCTAAGAATGACATGTTGACAACCGAGTTATTAATAATAACAGTGAAGTACCACTCCCCATTAATCGCCATGATGATATATTGGACTTGATGCCAACTGCTAGTGTTTTCTCCAAGATTGACATCACGGTGGATATCACCATACTCACATCCGACCTCGTGACGGATGTAAGACACCATTTAAGATGAAAGATGGTCCCTACAACTGGCTGGTTATGCCATTTGGTCTCACAAATGTGCCTAGAACTTTTATGCACATCATAACCCAGTTGTTTTACCC
The DNA here is from genome assembly GCA_021015155.1 of Magnolia officinalis. Taxonomy (NCBI): domain Eukaryota; kingdom Viridiplantae; phylum Streptophyta; class Magnoliopsida; order Magnoliales; family Magnoliaceae; genus Magnolia; species Magnolia officinalis. Next base: position 17,981,540 of record JAJHSJ010000006.1, read on the forward strand.
CTTTATTGGCAAGTATGTCATTGCCTACTTTGACAACATTCTTGTCTACAACAAGACGAGGGAGGAGCACCTCAATCACATGGGTCTTATCTTCAAAGTCCTTCGCTATGAGCGCTTTTACATTAACCTTAAAAAGTGCACTCCATGGGGTACATTTGTGATCTTCTTAGGGTACATTGCCTCATCACAATGTATAAAGTGGACCCCGCCAAGGTGAAAGCCATTTTAATTGGTCGATATGTATCACTATCTCTGAAGTTCATAGTTTCTATGGCCTCAACACATTTTACAAACGCTTTATGCAGAACTTTAACAACATCATGGCTCTAATCACCGATGGCGTGAAACAAATAGAGTTTCAATGGTCAACTACGAGAACAAAAGCATTTGATAGGACCAAATGTAAGATGACAAAAGATCCAATTTGCCCCTTCCTGGCTTTAAGAAGGCGTTTGAGGTAAGCCATCATGCTTCCAACATCGACATTGGTGGAGTCCTCAGTCAGAAGGGTCATTCAATAGCATTTTTCGGCAAGAAGCTCTCATTGTGAAGCAGCAATACTCCACTTATGACTTGGAGTTCTATACCGTTATTCAGACTCTATGGCACTGGCGTCACTATTTGTTTGGCAAACAGTTTGTCTTATACTTTGATCATGAAGTACTCAAATATCTAAAACTCTCGGTAAAAGATGAGTGTTCGTCGTGTCAAGTGTAGCACACTAGCACTTATCTGCAAGAGTTCTTCTTTGTCATCTATCACAGGGTTGACAAGGACAATCAAGTTGTCGATGCTTTAAGCCGTCATGCGAATTTATTATCATGGATGTCGATCACTATTCCAAAATTCAAAGAGATACAACATGAGTATACAGAAGGAAAGTATTTCAGACATATTTATACAGACAACCTTAGTGGAGAGCATGCGAAACTTCCACATTTCAGCATTAACAATGGCTACTTGTTCTGGAAAACGCAACTTTGCCTACCAGCCACATCCATCCGTGAGAATGTTATGAGAGAATTACACATCGGTGGGTGTAGTGGTCACCTAAGTTGTGAGAAGACCCTACCCTCGTTGGAGATAGATACTTAGGCCTCGTATAAAATTAAATATCGTGAAGATTTGTCAGTCATGCAGGATTTGCTAACTTGTTAAGAGTCAAAAGAAAAACAATAAATTGTATCAACAAGTACCGATCCCACATGCTCCGTGGGAAGAAATCAGCATGGACTGTGTTTTCAGTTTGTCAAAGACCAGCTAGAAAGTTAACTTAGTATTTGTGGTGGGTAACCACTTTTCAAAGATGACTCATTTTATACCATGTTTAACTAGAACAGACGCCCTCAAGATTGTTCAATCATTTTATACCATGTTTAACTGCAATAGACGCCCTTAAGATTGCTCAATTATTTTTATGAAAGATTGTTCATCTTTATAGGCTTCCGAAGAAAATTGTGTCATATCGTGATACCACATTCATGAGCTATTTTTGGAAGACTCTTTGGCTAGCGACGGAGACCAAGCTTCAGTTCTCTTGTACTTATTACCCTCAAATCGAGGGCAAGTGGAAGTAGTCAACCACAACTTATGCAAGTTATTACGATGTCTTGTACACGATCATATAGTTATGTGGGACCTTGTAAGAACCATGACTTAATTTTCCCATAATAACTTAGTCAACAAGTTCATGAGGATGTCACATTTTGAACTGATGATTGGTATTGTTGTGGAGGTGGATACTCCACCAGGCAGTGGATGATGTCTCCAGTAAGAAGATGTCTTCTTTCTCTCTCCTCTATTGGACTCCTAATAAGAAATGTCATCTCTCACCTCCTCATGTACAGATGAAGCCTAGTCTCCCTACCTCTTTACTATCTCACACGATGTGGTCTATATAAAGAAATGGCCGCAATTATAGAGATCTAAGTCTATTCCATTAATTCATCTTCTGGGGTTTTTCTTGGTGTGGGATTCCTTGTACGGGTGGGAGAGAGGTTAAGCATTGTATTTCTATTTCTTTTGTTTATAGTGAAGAAGAAAGCTTTGTTGTTGGCTCATGGATTAGGTATATTGCCGAACCACATAAATTCATATGCCTCTTGTCTCTTGTTTTTGTTTGAAACTTTTCTTTTGTGTTTTGGCCTCACCAACATTGATGTGCGAGTGTTTTTCTGCAACAGGTATACGTCCGCGTCTTTCGGTCAATTTAGTTCCTCTACCCACAAAGTCGAGACCACGGATAAAAGTTGATGATTTCATCCACCATATGTAGTAAGTGCATGACAAAGTTCGACATAATATTGCCATAAGTAATGAAAGTTATAAGCAGCATGCAGATGCAAGACGTCATTTTGTCAAATTTGTAGAATGCGACATGGTTATGGTTTGTATTCCTCCCAAACGGTTACCCCCCAAGCCCTCAAAGAAACTCCATCCTTGTAGCACGGGATCGTTCAAAATCATAAAGAAGATTAGTGCCAATGCTTATATTTTAGATCTCCCACCATATTTACCCATCAGTCATACTTTCATTGTAAAAGATCTTTCAATCTATCATGGGCACTATATTGATGATGGTATCGAGGGGCAAGCTATTATACTCCCGACCATTTTGCCACCTACAGACACTATCATCAATGTTCTTGACAATTAGATCGTCTCCGTGCGCCAAGGTGGTTAGTAGAAGTTTTTCGTTTGTTTACAAGGGCGGCCTCTTTCCGATGCTACATGGATTGCAGCTACAGACTTCTTGCTTCTAACTCTTGACCTTTATGAGCAAAATCAACCCATTAACTCACTGGAGTTGAGTCCTTTCAAACCAAGGAAAACTAATGCAAGCAGAGCTACATCAATTGGGCCGAAGACCTATGACCCGGACCCAAATCCATTACACCCAAGCTCAAGCCTCACAATTGACCCATCAGCAAGGAGGGCTAAGCCACTGATTATGTAGCATAATCTAATCAGCCAACGATGCAAAACCAATCAGACTGCCATGCAATCGAATCCAATTAGATCTTTCTTTTCTTTTTACTATCTTTATTTGATTAGTCTTTTATTTTTGTAATAAATCCTTAGTCGTCAATGGCACTAAGAAACTTTCCTTGTACATTTAAGAAGTATATTTAAGGGCCTCACATGAGTATGCTAAAAGCACTTCTGAATTCAATAAAATTCTGAACTTATTCCCTACTTTAGTTGTGATTTGTGTTAAGCTTAGCTTGGAGGTGCCTATGTTGGGCAGATCCAACCTTAGGTTGTGCCAATGTGCTCCTTTAGTACCGGGGCCCATACAACACAAATTCTCCATTCTTGTAATTCCCCTTTGAGCTCTCAATTCTCATGTATTGTTGAAGATGCTTGATGGGGTACGCCATACCCTAGCTTGAAATTTGGTTCCCTATTACTGCTAGGCGGGGGTCCTACCAAAGCCAGCTTATCTACCAAAATAAAATAAAATTGCTATTCACTTCTACTGGCCTTTTTGAATCAATTTAAATGATGCTAGTACTTCTACTTTTATAAAACTGAGTAGTATTTTTTAAAAGTCTTTTATAAAGCTTAAGAAAACCATCAACATTGAAGAACAACCTTTGTATAACAACTAGTAAAATCCTTAACTGTGCACCATTTATATTTTCCAGAGATTAAAAAGTAACAAAAGGGCGAGTAATTTAGAAAATACCCAAACCAATAAGACGGAACACATTTCAACCTATTTTACAAGTATCCAAAAAATATTGAAATCGGTATGGAGGGAGTTCCAACTACAGACTATTGGCTGTAGATGGAGACCGAAAATCGAAAAAATCAGCTAAAAGAGGAATCAATTACCTATGCTGAGAAGTCGACAAAGAAACAGGCTCACGTGGTTCATGGGAGGAAGACCTTGACATTTTTGCTAATCACTACTGACTATGGCAGCTTTCGTTCTCACCACCTGCATAGCAAAACATATGTAATTCAACAGAACAATGAGATATCCAATAAGCCACCATAAATTCTCTAACAACCCAACTTCAAGCAAAGATGCTGAAATTGGATACTCTTAATTTTAGAAAAAAAAAAGAGTTAGAAAAAGGAAGCTCTAGAACCAAGTGCACATCCATGTCCAATGCTTACTTGCAGGAATGCATCTGCAGTCATCAAACCCAGACGGCCCTTCATATGTGTGTGAGATCAAGACCATTCATCTGTTCGGCCCCCACTAGTAATGCGTCCCCATCCAAAAATCAGGCTCATCAGTTCATTTGGTAGGCCACACACGTGCATCGCAAGTGGACTGTTGGCCATGCATTACCAACGCTCCATTTCCTCCTAAACGCAAGGGGGCCCACCGAGTGAGTGTGCTGGCCTGATCCTTGGGTGGGTCCACATTAACAGTGGGGACCCACGCAACAAACAACCTGGATCTTGCTCACCCGCACCACGCAAAAATTCGCCAATGACATCTGGTTCGGCCACAAGTACCATTCCGCAGTCAGACCCTAACAATCTACGGTGCACAGCCCATTAGATCGGAAAGTGGGACCCAATTCTAAGAATCGACAATCGTACAAACAGAGTATGATCCATTAGCACCACTATCGACGGGATGTAAGAATGAATTAGGACACGAAATTGGCAAAAACATCGTCGGCAAACAGCAAAAATACCGGATCTCTCTCCGTGCTCGAATGATCGCAGCGGGAGGAAATTGGGAGAGTTTCTAACATGAATTTTGTGAGAAATTCAGTTAAAATTGCAGAGATGCTGAAAAAAAAGCAGTATAAATGCAAAGAGAAGGAAGATCGTATCAGATGGAGATGCTTACCTTGGAATGAAATAGGAGATGGGAGAAATAGAAGGGAAAGAAATGCCGTTTTGGAGCGTTTGGCTGCCAGATTTCCTACTGTGAGAGAGAGAATTTCCGTTTTCTTTTCTTTTCCTCTTCTTTTGCTTTCCTACTGAGGAAACCGGCGTCGGCTTCGGTGGAGAGTGGGAAGGAAATGGGAGAAAGATGTTGGCGACAATACATCCCGATGTATTTTTCAGAATACATCGCGAATTTAGCTTTTGGATATGTGGTCATATTTAAATGATCCAAACCGTCTGTAAAATGGGCCTCAATTTATATTTTCTATATGAAAAATTATAAATCTATTATATTGTAATTTTTTATTTTTTTATCTTTTGATTCTTTTCCTTTAAATATGGACAGTTCTTTTACCGTTTAAATAATCAAACGTTTTGAACATTAAAATATCAGATATTTTCTAGAATTCCACAATCCAAATGTGGCCCATCGTATAAACGGTTTTTTTCTTGAAAAGAACACCGATCCAACGGATAAAGCTCCGATGTACCCATTTTCGATACATTGCGATGTATTGTAACACTCCTCATGGGGACAGAGACAGACCGCTACTCTGGTTGGCTACTCGCGTACGCGAGTGGGATTAGAATCCTACTCGCAGGCACGTGCCGTCATGGGTCTCGTCGCAAATACTATATAAATGAAGAGAGACTCGTGCGTTAGTTCTGCACCATTTACAGAGTAGTGGTGAACGTTCAACGTACACATGGCCTAGTTTTAAGGCAATCCAGACCGCCCAAATTTCTGTCAGGACTGTGGATCTTGCCTAATTGAAGTTTGGACTAAGAAGATAACATTAACCAACTGATTTTTCCATTCTAATTTGGACCGTTCATTATTTCACTTTCACCCTCCATTTTGTAGTCATTAATTGGTTGGTTAGATACCTTGTTCAGCCAGAGATTATGCTTGGATCCACAATTTGGATGGTCTGGATAGCTGTAGGTCACTGACACATGTGAGGAGGATGAGTCATCTCATTCGGCACGTGCGAAAGATCTGGAACCAATTTTTTACGAGGAGAATGGACAGTTAAAATGATACGTGTTGCGCCTTGATTGCGACAGTTCGCGACTTTTTGGTACAACGCATCCTCGAAGTGGGCCATACCATATGATTCCCCCATCTTGCACGTGTGCTGCATTAGCATTTGTGATGAGAAGCCTCCTATCAATCTCGTGCGAACAAGCACGCTTAGCATTCCATGTAGGCCATGCATCAGTTGGGGTCCACTGTAAAAATCAGGCAGTTCGGAGGGACACGTGCAATGGACGGTCATAGTCCATTCGATGCTTAAGTGTGTCTACTCAGCCACCGGATCAGCCTCTTTATTGTGCAAGAGCAAAGTTGTGGCCCAGAAACCTAATGAAGGGCCCAGATCTTGCACGTATGGACTGGTGGGTTGGTCACCAATCACAAAAGCACGAGTGACCTTTTGGCATTCCTCAACCTGCGTAGTCTACTCGCAGGCATCTGGGCAAGATCCACGTTCCTTACCAAGAGAAACGCTACGGCGATTCGCACAAGGAACCAATGAAAAAGCGAATCGTGGCACAGACGCCAGCGTGGTACACGTGTGTGACATCCAGACCAATCATTAGAATGAGCCTGCTGCAGACATGCCCTTGCACATACATCAAATCATTCTACGTGTATCAATCGAAACGGAGGATTATAAAGAAAAGAACCAACTGTCCATATTCAAGGGACATGTGGCTCACCCAGGGGCGGCTCAACATTTTTGGAGGCCTTAGCCAAGTCATAAAAATCAGGTTTTTTGGTTTTTAAAAAATAATTTTTTTAAAAAAAATAATTAAACTATAAATTTATTTGCATTTTTAGATGCAAAATTAATAATTAAACTTTTGTATTCAAATTTACCCAATAAATCAATTTGGATGGATAAAATTGCTAAACCATTTAATCCATCTTGAGATATAATTATTCGTAAATAATTTTTTATAATATTTAGTTTTGAAAAACTTCTTTATATAGATGCAACTGTAATAGGTATGGTAAGTAGTATTCTATATATAATAAAATAATTTAAAAAACAATCTATTTTTTTATTAGATTAATGATTTTAATTAGAGTATTAATTAATATTTTTGCAACTTCTTTTACAACTTTTAATTCAGAAAATAAATTTAAACCGTTAAAAAAATTAAGTTAGAATTTAATTTTTAAAAATGACGTTAGAATTTAATTTTTTGAAAACTTAATTAGCAATGAGTAGGTAGTTGTGGTCCGGGGTTTAAAAGAAGATTTTTTTGGGAATGATGATATTATTTTGAAAATAGACGATAAAGTTAAACTCTTATTATTGATAGTGTTAGTTTCTAAGATTTGTTTTTTATTTTCAATTTCAAATTTGTAATCTAATTTTTAGATGTTCCTATTTTGTAGTCCTTTTAATAAGTTTTATTTTAAAAAATTTAAACTTTTTTTTTCTTCTTAATTTTAATTTTACTAGAGTAGAAAACCTTTGTAATTAAGAAATTTTGATTTTGCTATAATATAAGCCTTTTCAATTACAAAGCCTTAGACTATTGGCTCACCTGCCTGCCCCTTTGAGCCGCCCCTGGGCCCACCTGATATTTTCACCAGCAGTCTGGTTTATGCTAAGCCCCACCTGATGCTCGGCATGGACCTCACAGTGGCCTTGATTAGCATATTTGTTTACGTGGAAGTGTAATCAACCTTAAAAGTCATGCACGTCGAATAATTAGGTGGGCCAAACCTGCTAATCTAATGTGGACGTTTGGTCGACGGTTCAACCGTCCAAGCTTGTCACGTGTTACAACTTGTCGAGCAAGAGTAGTATAACTCTTAAAAAGGACACGTGCTATGTGGGCCCATGTGATGAACCGCCCAGATTTCACATGCTTGCCAGGTTGCCACTTGTGCAACAAGTCGGTTCTCGAGTAGGGTCCGCAAGGCCAACTGGTGTGTGTTTGGTAACGAGATTTGATAAAATACATATGAATAGTATCATTTCATGATCCAAACCGTTTATATGATAGGCGAACGTGGATTAATAATACACGAAAAATAATATTTCAATCCATCAATAGATAACTGAACTCTTTTAATCTGAATATAGACTGTCTACTAAAATGTTGTGTTTTGGGCCATGTTTAAGATTTTAAATCTTGAATATCTCCTTAGAAGAAATCATCAGGTATCTATCTCCTCAAATGAATGGTTTGGATCAATGAACATGGCCCAGATCGAATGGCTAAGCCGGAGACGTACCATGTCTCACATAAACAGTACGTACGGAATGCGTACTGAGTAAACTCTGTGGGCCCACCGTGTCTGGCAAAAGGCAAAAACCCAATGTCTCGGGATGGGCAGTCACATTCGGAGATGACTCGATTTTGGCCTTTGGTTCTTCTTTTCTTGCTTTGCGGGGAGCAATTCAGTAAATACACACGCATGTACGGCAGAACCGGAATAAACGGAGTACGGTAGTGCTATCTTAATAGAGTATAATAGTTAGGATGACGTGTCAATCTGATCTGTCCATGTAGTGGGCCTGATTGTGGATGGAATATGTTTCATAAATAACTCTTATCTGACGGTCAAATTCATTCTTTTTCAGCACTTAATTTTGACCATTAACATATCTTCTTAGTTACCGTTGATTGGAATTCCAACGTTCAGATGTCTCTGAGAATGGAATTTTTTTTTCTTGAATTATTTTCCATCCATTTTATGTTCCACTAGATGGATGGTTCCGATTGACTCATCACATTGTCAAGTATGCTGTAAAAGGATGGCCCCACCATATTATGTTTCCCCAGGTTCTACCGTATCATCTCCGAACATCCCGTCCATCCCATCTACCGACATTTATTTCTCTTCATTGTGAAAATGAGGTATTATGGTGTTTCGATTTTGCATCCGTCGCGACTCATGATCCAACGGATGAGGCCATTGAATGGGGCCCACATTCTAAATGGTCCAATAGTTTGAAACGTTACGTTCTTGTTTCTACCATAAATAAGATATTTTACAATAGTAACGGTTCACTGATGATCTGACCTTTGGAATTCAGTATTTAAATCAGCCACTAAATATTTTCTTTTCATTTTTATAAATTCATCTTCAGTTGGGGATGATAAACGTCCGTACAGCGTGACTTATAGTCGCACGTGCAACGTAGATTCCAGAACATGGATGGTTTTGATCATCTAAATACTCATGTGGGCTCCACTGGCCGGTGGCACCTGGTGTTGTGGAAATTGGATGGACCCTGGTTCTTAGGTACTGCCTCAGCTCAACGGAAGCGGATTGGCTGGTGTACTACACTCTATAGCTGGTGTGGATACGTGTCGTGCGAAGACGAGCGCGGAGCGCCGACGCTCCTCCAGCTCCAAGTTGTACGAACGGCTCAAAGGAGTACAAAGTTGCAGGGCCTCACAATGATGTATTTATTATATCACACTGTTCATCCATTGTTTGAGATTATTTTAGAGCATTATCCCGAAAACGAATCATATCCAAAGCTCAAATAGACCACACCTAAAATAGTAGCAGAGATAATGATTTTCACCGTTAAAAAATTAGTAGGGCCCACCGTAACATTTACTTTCCATCTAATCTTTTCATAAGGTAAAAAATACTTGGATGAAAAGGAAAAACAAATTTCATATTAATCTGAAACTTCTATTACCCCAAAAGGGTTTCAATAGTAGATGTTTAATACCCCACTGCCTTTTATAGTGTGGTCTGCTTGATCTTTGAATCCGCCTTATTCTTTGGCTCAAGCCTTAGGCCCCTTTTGTTAAATTTGAAGTCTAAAGACCAAATCTGGAATTTGAAGCCTGAATCTGAAATGTGAAGTAAAAAAAAACTTATTTGATAATTATAGCTAAAGTCTAAAAATTGAGTATTGAATCTGAAATGAATTATTTGTTAACAAACATCTTAATTGTTCAAAATATTTTAGTTTAACACATTTGCTCTCATCTCTCATTTGGAAATGTTTTATATTATAAAGAAATTAAAATATCATCATAAGGCGCTCAATTCCTTTTAGCCGGAAGATTGTCACCATGTGTTGTATAAAGTTAAACATTAGTAGCAACAAAACCTTCAAATAAGTCCCACCTTATATTTATATGTTATCCAAACCGTTTATAAGGGCATTCCTAATTGGATGAAGTGAAAATATATTGATCTAAAACTTTTGTAGCCTATTTAAGTTTATTTTCCATCCAATATGTTCGTAAGGTCACAAATCCCAGTATGATGAGGAAAAATAAATAAATCATATTGATCCGAAACTTCCGTGACCCTAAAAAGGGTTTCAATGGTAGTGTAACGTCTCGTCCAACCAGCGCAGTGTCCTGGGACGTCCACGTAGGATTTGCCGCAGGACCGTTCGTTTAAACCACTCATGGTGGGGTACCACGAGTTAATTAACTTAGATTTAGCCCATTAGATTAGACCAGTCTGGTCATGACCAGACCAAGTGCGGCACGCCAAGCCAGAGGGCCTGTTTACACTTAACAACAGCCCGTGTGGGCCACCCAACGACCGAGGAAGGTCAGAAAAATCTGAAAGTTTAGGAAATCATAGATCTCACTGGGCTTGTGGTCCATCGCGGACTGCGGACCCAGTGAACACCCAGAATTGGAATCTGGCACTGGCCAAATGCACCCCACCAATGCCAGATTGGAATCTGGCACTTGCAAATAAAACCTAGGTACCAGGCTTTCCAGCTGTCGGATTTCTTCCAAATTTACGGTGAAGGTTTAATGTATTTTTTTACGCCTGTCCACAAAGTCTGGGACCCGATCGTGGCACGGTGACCGTTGATCGCAAACCGGACCCGTACGACCAAACCCCATATCCAATTGCTCCCAAATTTTGCATAACCTTTCATCGGACCAAGGAGCACTTATCCTATAAGTTTCATGGCTGGGGGGCCACCAGAGCCACTTTAATCACCGCAACGGGCCCCTCAGGGCCATTTAAAGATCGGAACCGTATGCTCAAACCCCATACTCGATCATCCATTTGTTCCCATGTGTGACCTCTCATTAGGCCATGAGTCACCTACACACCAAGTTTGGTGGCCAGAGGGGTGTCAGGACCGCTCCAACACCAATAGGGAGTCCTAGTGGTTTATTTTGAGAAATTGTGGAAGCTTGGGGCCAAAGAGCCCAACTCTAAGAAATAAAGCCCTAACCCTTTATCTCATAACTCTCACCACAACTATCATTGCCAAGGGAGTAAAAAGAGAGCAAGAGAGTAAAGGAGAGGAGAGAGTGAGTGAGGTTGGGCAAGGTGGACCCTAAATCAAGGTGGGGCCCAAGGAGATCAAACCCCATAACTCCCTACATCTTCTCCAAGAAGAATCCTCATTCACGACCGCCCTTTTCACTTCGTTGATCATCTAGGTAAGATCCATCACCCATTTTCGTTGAAACCCTTGTGATGAGGGGGATTTACATGGAAACCTAACCTACAAATGTTTGCTTTAGGGATTCCGTCATTCGACCCCCAAACTCTATGTCTCCTAGGTCGGTCCCAAGCCTTCAACAATCCGAAGGTGCGAACTATTGTTCTTAGGTGGCCTGACAATAATTTTAGTACGAGCTTAATGATTTTAATTGCTTGGATGTTATATTTGAAATTCTAGAGAAATCCTAGGAAATTATATGTTTATTGAAATGATATGGATGTGCATGCTTAGCTCCCTCATGATATTGTTATTGCCTCTCACATGATTTTGTGTATGGATGATTACATGCTCATGCATTGTTGGTTTTCTCATATGTTATGCTTCATAATATGTATGATTCGTTACTCTTGTGCATGTGATTTCTTGAGATGGAGGAAGTGCTTAACTTCCTCACAAATCTACACAACTCACATGCACTTTGTTTCATGATAGCGATAGCTTGCTTGTTAGGAGTATTTGATTCGTATGCTTGAGATGCATGAAAACATGATGTTGATATGCTAGTTGATGACTTGGATAGTTGGCATGTTATGGACCCCTTTCACCCTATTGGGTTGGTCAGGAACATGATGAGAGATGGTAGTCCCATCGGTAGGACTACGTTAGGGCTAGATCTGTGGATTGGGCGGGAGTGTTCAGGTGGCTGTAGTTTGACTATATGGGTCCATTGTGCCCGAGGTCACTCGTCTCACGCTCGCCTGACTCGTGCCGTCTAGCCTACTGTCTGACCAACCTTATTTGTTAACCCTGGTTGCTCACACATGTATGGAACTTGGAAACACCTACAACCGTATGTGGCCCACCGATAATCGATTGCAACTGATCCACAGTCTCGTGAGCCGGGCATGGTGGAATGGGACACTATGTCCGAGTTGTCGGCCTACGCCGGGATGCCGCGCCTCCCCATAGTGACCGCGAGCTATCCCTTTCTCTCAGCACTCCTCATGTGCTTGAAGTCGGGGATGAGGAACCCGACGGGATCACGAACTGCGGCGCCTCGGCCTCACGCGTTGATGGGGTCTTGACCTCGCAACCAGTTTAGGGCATTGATACGTGGGGTGTATCAGATTCTTCAGCCTGCTGGATGAATGGACTTAACTAATAGCTCGGCTAACACGATCGCATTGCATCGCATTAGTTAGGGTGGCGACTCGGAAGTGGAGGTCACTCTGAGGGAGTGTGGTCATATGCGATCGTTAGATGGAGTCGATCGAGGGAGCGTTGTGGCGAGGGCATGCATCATATCATCCCGCATGCATGCATTTTAATAAGTGCTACCAGGTGTTGATGATTGACTATTTTTCATTAAGTTCATATTATAATTAATGTCTGTTATAACTTGAGATTAATAACACCCACTGAGTTGATCACTCACTCTCCACTCTGGGACGGTGTTTTAAAACACCAACCAGACCCGTTTATAGATGCAGATGACTCAGGGCTAGAGGAGTCTGGTGACGCGAGCTTCGAGGAGGAGGACGAGCTGTCCTACTTCCAGTTGATGGACGGTTTTTCTCCAGCTAGAGAGGCGGGATCGGATCGCTGAGCAGTGGGCTCGGCTCTATTTTTTTTTTACTCGGTATTCTTTTGAGATTTTGTTGGGTGACGCCAAGTGCGACCCCTTTATTCTTTTAGACATGTATATATATATATATATATATGTATGTATTTGCTTTTGGTCTCTTCCATTTCAGTAGACTTGTGTAGTGATGCTTCATGTTCCAAGAATTTCCAGATTTGCGAAATTAATCCGGATTAAACGCATATTAACGAAATCGGTTATAAGTGACACTCGGAAAATCGAGAGTCGAGTGTATGCGCGACCCTCGATTTCCAGGGCGTTACAGGTAGACATTCAATCCCCCGCTACTTTTTGCAGCTTATTTTTCATCTCAAGCTTTAATACGAGCTCGCCAAATGGATGGATGGTTTGGATATAACACATACCTTGTGATGGGACTCACATAACTTGCTAATATCAATACACCAGCTATATAGCTGATGTGAGGTACACCAACCAATCCGCATCCTACTTGGACGAGGATTAGCTAAGGTTGAATAGCGAGATTCAGACGTAATCAAGTTCCATGGGCCCACTATAATGTACGTGGGCCCACAATAATGTATGTGCTTTATTCACACCGTCCATCTATTTGGAGATTTAATTTTAAAACATGAGTTAAAGAATGAAGCAAATCCAAATATGTAGTTGACCCCACCACAAAAAAAGCAGTGGCGAGATTGATGCCTACTGTTGAAACCTTACTAAGGCTCACCGTGATTTTTATTTGAAATCCAACCTGTTCACAAGTTAACACAGACACAAAAGAAGGGAAAAAACAAATATCAGCTTGATCAAAAACTTTTGTGGCTTATTTAAGTTTTTAATGGTGGGCTGTCTCCCCATTGTTTTCTGTGGTAAGGTCCACTGGAGCTTTGGATTTGACTAATTCTCTGAATCTTTATTTAAAATTATATTTCCAAATGGATGGATGGCATGGATACAAAACATACATCATGATAGGGCCCACATAACTTGGTGGCAAAACTTAAGTAGTGAGTCTCGCCACTCAACCTATCAGTATCCAATATGCGGAAACAGATTGGCTACTCCCTAGCTGCCACTAGCCAATGGCTAATGGTCGGTGCTATGTGGGCCCCACCATGATGTATGTGTTTCATCCATGCCGTCCATCTATGTTTCTAAATCATTTTATGGTATGAGACGAAAAATGAGGTACATCCCAATCTCAAGTGGACCACATTACACGAAAACAGTGTTGAATGAACGTCGACCATTAAAAACTTTTTGGGGGCCATAAAAGTTTTGGATCAAGTTGATCTTTGTTTTTCCCATTCATCTAAGTCTATATGACCTAATCAACAAATTTGATGTCAAATAAACAATACATTGAGACTTAGGAGAATTTTAATGGTGGATATCCAAGCACTATTGTTTTCCTGTGGTATGGTCTATCTGAGATTTATATTCCTCTCATTTTTAGTATCAAGCTCTAAAATGATCTTTAAAATGGATGAATGGAATGGATGAAACCATATATCATGGTGGGGCATAAAAAAGTTTCATAAGTTAAAAGTTGATATTGTGTTGCGCAAACAATTTAAAGAGAAAATTTTGCCATAGTAACTTGAAAAGGGTAATTTTTGAAGCAAAATTTTTTGTTTAATGAAAAATTCATTGAGCGCATTCTATGTTCACCATTAATCAAAGAATTCAGTGAAAAACCACTTTGCGCTTTCCTTCTTCCGCGTTATCGATACATTAACAAATACCACTAATCACAGAACATTTTCTCAATTCCACTTTAAGTGTAAAAATTCAACATTAACAAACAGGCTCTTAATATGAGCTTGCAAAATGGATGAACGGTTTGGATATAACACATACCTTTGATTTGACCCACAAAATTTGTTGATCTCAATACACCAGATATATAATATATATCTGAGTGGGCCATACCATCTAAAATCATGTGAAGACATGCCAAAAACATATAAAAGTACTTGGTGGGGCCCACCTGAGTTTTGAATGCTGCTGAAACTTGGTATGAACCCTCATCCAAGTGGGACACACATAATGGATGGGCTGGATTTGCAAACCACATCTCGGTGGGCCCAAAAAATGATTATGAATGTTTTAATGGTGCACGGCTCCTCTAAACTTTTGTATGCGGTGTGGTCCACACAAGTTACGGATTGACTTGATTTTTGAGACCTAGGCCCACGATGGAATGGTGCATTTGACTGATGGGGTAGATGTTCGACACGCATCACAGTGGGGCCCACACAGCTCGACCTCATGGGACGTTCCCATCAGCTTGAGCGCATAGTACCTTTTCCCATATATATATCTGTAACGCCCCGAAAAATCAGGGGTCATGCAAAGACTCGACTCCCGAGTTCTCGAGTGTCACTTATCATGCATTTATATATATATATATATTTTTATGATTAATCAAATTTAACTGCGTATTTGGAATTACATGAAGCATGAGCACAATCGCACCAGTCTACTGAAATGAAGGAAATCTCACAAACATACAGGTCCAAAAATAATAAAGGGTCGCCCAAGGCGTTGCCCAACAGGATAATGAAAAAAAGGCTATATCCAAAAGACAAAAGCGGAGCCCGCGGCTCAGCAAATCCAAATTCAGCCCGATCAAGCAGATGGAGAGCCGCCCATCAGCTGAAAGTAGGAGAACCCATCCTCCTCATCCAAGCTCGCCTCGCCAGGCTCCTCATGCCCTGAGTCACCTGCATCTATGAATGAGTCTGGTCGGTGTTTAAAAAACACCGTCCCAGAGTGGGAGTGAGTGATCAACTCAGTGTGAACTATTGGTCTCAAGTTACAACAGGCATCAATTGTAATATGAACTTAATGAAAAGCAGACAATCATTAATACCTATTAACTCTTATTTAAAATGCATGCATGCGGGATGATATGATGCATGCCCTCGCCACAACACTCCCTCAAGTGACTCCATCTAACGATCGCATATGACAACACTCCCTCAGAGCGACCTCGACTTCCGAGTCGCCGCCCTAACTAATGCGTGCAATGCGTGCAATGCGATCGTGTTAGCCGAGTTATTAGTTAAGTCCATTCATCCAGAAGGTTGGGGATTCTGATTCACCCTACGTATCAATTCCCTAAGCAGGTTGCGAGGCCCAAGCCCCATCAACACGTGAGGCCGAGTCCCCGCGGTCCGTGATCCCGTCGGGGTCCTCATTCCCGACTCCAAGCACATGAGGAGTGCCGATAGGAAGGGATCGCTCGCGGTCACTACGGGAGGCGCGGTACCCCAGCGTAGGCCGACAGCTCGGACACAGTGTCCCATTCCACCATGCCCGGCTCACGAGACTGTGGACCCATTTCAAGTGAATTTTCGATGGGCTACAACGGTTGCAGGGTGGTTCAGGTTCCATACATATGTGGGCACACAGGGTTAACAAACAGGGTTGATCAGATTGCAGGCTAGATCGCACGAGCCAGACGAGCGTGAGACGAGCGACCTCGGGCACGAGAGACCCATGTAGTCGAACTACAGCCACCCGAACGCACTCGCCCAAACTCACGGGTTTAGCCTCGAGGCGGTCCTACCCTTGGAGCCACCTTTGCTCTCCTCATGTTTCCTGACCAACCCAATGTAAAGAGGGTCATCCTTAACAAGCCGACTATACAGACTGTCACTAACATGTCATCATCATACTCCATGCATCTCAGTCATACGAATTAGATGATCTTAGCAAGCAATCAAACAATATAGTGCATGTGAGGTGTGTGGGTGTGTGTGAGGAAGTTACGCACTTCCTCCATCTCAAGTCATCATATGCATAAGAGTAATGGAAGGATACACAACATGTGAAAGAATGACACGACATAAGCATATTAGCATCCATTCACGAAAATCATGTGCATCAACAAATAACATTATGAAGAACATCATGTGCATCCATACAATTTCAAGAACCTACAATTCCTAGGATTTCTCTAGGCTTTCAAATGTACCAATCAAGCATCCAAAATCATTAAGCTAGTATTGTAATTGGTGCTAGGCCACTTAAGAACAATAGTCCGCACCTTGGATTCGATGGAGGCTTGGAAACGAACTGGAAACGACCTAGGAGATGTGGATTTCGGGGTTGGGGTAGATCGGTCGGAATCCCTAAAGGCGACCACTTGCTTGTTAGAATCCCAGTAAATCTCCCTCATCACAAGGGTTTCAAAGAAAATAGGGAATGAAGCTTACCTAGTTGCTCAACGGATGAAATAGCGGTTGTGGGGTGAAGTTTCTTCTTGGAAAAGAGGTGGGAAGATGCAAGATTGGCTTCCTTGGGCCCCACCTCGATCTAGGGTCCACACTCCTCCTTCTTCACTCTCTCCTCTCCCTCCTCTTCTTTCTCCTCTTCTCTCTTTCTCTTCTCTCTTCTTTTCCCCCCCTTTTTTTAGGGCAAAATCGTATGGGGAGAGGGGTGCCCAAATGAAACCCTTTATATAGTGCCAGTTTTGGTACAATTGGCCCCAAGTGTTGGGTCTTTACTATACTAACCCCATGGGAGGGTTTTTCTAGCCTGTGGGGTGTACTAGTCGATATACACCGTAGGATAGTTAGTCCTAATGATGATCTACGTATGGACACAATCGGCCCGCCATTCCGACGCGCCGATCGACCAATATGATTAGAAGTCTGTTCAACGGTCACCGATGATCGATCGTGGCCGCGGCTATACGGATGTGAGCGGAGAGAAATATCCTTAATCCACGGGTAAAGTTTGGTAATAAACCAACGGTCTGAAATCCTCAACTTGGCATAAGAGTGGACGACTCAAATCACTTAAGTTCCCACAATTTTCCAAACTAGCCTTCTAGGGCTCCCTATTGAAGTTGGGATGGTCCTAACCCCCTAAGCTACCAAATTCGGTGGGTAGGTGTCTTATGGCCCAATTAGGGCCCATGTAAAAATTTAGGGTGAACGGATGAACGGATATATGATCTGAGCAAGCATTTCTGACCTTTAAGTGGCCCTTTGGGGGCCATTTTGATTGATGGGGCATTTTTGGTGGCCCTATGGCCATGAAATTTATAGGGTAAGTGATTCATGGCCCGATGAAGGGTCATGCAAAATTTGGGAGCGATCGGATATGGGGTTTGATCGCACGGGTCTGATTTACGATCAACGGTCATCGTACCACGATCGGGGCCCAGATTTGGTGGGCAGGCGTTGAAAAATACATTAAACCTTTACCGTAAATTTGGAAGAAATCCGACGGCTGGAAGGCCCGGAGTCTCAGTTTCTTTTGTCAGTGCCAGATTTTAATCTGGCATTGGTGGGGCGATTGGGCAAGCGCCAGATGGTACTTCTGGGTGTCCACTGGGTCCGCAGTCCGCGATGGACTACAAGCCCAGTGAGATCTATGATTTTCTAAAGTTTTAGATTTTTCTGACCCTCCTCGGTTGCTGGGTGGCCCACACGGGCCGTCTTTAAGTGTAAACAATCATCTGGCTTAGCGGCCTGCACCAGGCCTTATCACGGCCTGTCTGGTCTATTAAATTGGGCTAATCTTGGATTAATTAACTGGTATAAGCTAACATTGAGTGCTAATGGTCAGTACGTGATAGTATAAGTAATTAAAAAAAAAATATCAAGAATTTTTGGAAATCCAAAACAGTGAAAATCCGGGATGTTACAATATCCAATGTAAAAGATCATTTCAGGTTGTGATCTAAAAAACAAAGAAAATCCAAATCTCAAGTGAGTTTAGCCAATGACAGTGCGTCCCACCTTAATATAATGGGAGCGGATTAGGTGTGACCGTTACATGGGGGCACATCTCGATGTATGCATTCCATATTTTTGTTAATCATTCATTTATTGGTATCATTAACAAAGTTTTGAATTAAGTACATAATAATATTTTTTCTTTCATCCAAATTTTTGTGACCTTTTCAACAACTAGGATGGCAAATAAACATTATTAAGACATTAGGGTCGACCCTAAGAAGCTTTTATGGAACGGTGTGGGGCGCATTATGATGCACGTGTTTTATTCATGTTGTTCGTATTTTTTTAAATATATTATTGGGCATGTGCCCAAAAATCAGGTAAATCCATATATCAGTAAACAACACCACAGGGAGTAATAGTGATTGAATGCTCACCATTAAAAATTTCTTAAAGGCTACAAAAGTTTCCAATCAAATTAATATATATGTTTTCCTTTTATCTAAGTCTAATTGGCCTAATTAATAAATTAGTTGGAAAATAAACATTACAATAAACCCTAGGATAAATTTAATGGTGGACATTCAATTATTACTATTTTATTATGATATGGACCACTTGAGATTTTGTGTCTGCCTTATTTTTTACGTAATGCCTTGGAATAATGATTGGAAATAGACGTATCACATGGTAAAACAGATACATCAGGGTAGGGTCTACATAGCACCGTCTTATAGTTATGGAATTCACGTCCGGTGGGACAGTACCCATCTAGGATAATTGTGATGTTGTCACCTAAAAACTTTCAAACATTATATATTTGGCAGCAACACGTGGTCCAAATCAAGTCCTACCACGTCAGGCGACCATGGAAATCCACCGTGGTAGAGTCAACGTGCAGTACAACTATTGCATAGGACACCGTGGTAGAGTCAACGTGCAGTACAACTATTGCATAGGACACTGTTAATCCCAACGAGATAGTTGTAGGGATTAACCTGAAAAATAAGACACATCCAAAGATAAGTGGACCACATTGCAAAAAGCAGGGGGAAGATTGAACGTCTACCATTGATACCCTTTCGCTGGTGACATAAGTTTTGGATCAATATGATATTTGTTTTTTCTCATTATGCTTAAATAAACGTCGCGGTGGGCCCAACTAATGTTTTAAGGAGAGTATCATTGTCCCACTACTATTTGTGGTGTGTTGCACTTGAGCTTTGGATATGACTCATTTTTAGCCTCAAACTCTAACATGATATGGCCAAATCAATGAACGGTGTTGATATAATAAATACGTCGGGCCCATGTAACTTTGATCTCCTTCGAACGGTACGTGCAGCCGGGAGCTCGAGGACCATCAGCGGTCGTCTTGAGAAATTGACTACTGTTAATGCCACTTTTCAGAGCGCTTTCAAACTTTAGTTTTCCAAAGTAAACTATTATGTACGGACACACTATTTGTGCATTCATTACCTTTGGCTACGGATTATAACCGTAGCTCTAGTTATTTAGCACCGTCCTCAATGTCCGTACAGAAAGGTTTACTTTGGGAAAGTAAAGTTTGGAAGCGCTTTGAAAAGACGCCGGGTAAAAGGTGGCATTAACCGTGGTCAATTTCTCGGTCGTCTTCGTACGACACGTACACACGCCAGCGGGGTCGGTGGTGTGTGGTACACCAGCCAATCCGTTTCCTTGTTAAGAATTTCGTAAAACCCACTGTAATGTGTATTTTCCATCCAATCTGTTGATCAGGTCAGTTGAATTTTGATGGACGGCGTGGATAAAACGCACACATCATGGTGGGTCCCACATAGTACCGTCCAGTATCGAGTGGCCGATGGCAGCGCCAGCATGCAATCCGCACCCGCGGCAATGGCGGGTTCTTGAAGTGGCGACAGACGTCAGACGATCTCCGCCTCTGCACGATGCTCCGGGTGAGAGTTTGTAATAATAATAATAATACGTTAGGGAATTTTCAATTTCTACAAGTGGGCCCACGGTCCACCGATCCAGACCGTTTATATAAGGCGAATTGAAATGGATGTCCCACGTACCAAAATCCACCAGGTTTGAAAACTGCCCATATAAGATATTTGTCCTTTCATTTGTTGAATGTGTACCTCTATTTCCTAACCGCCCAATCTTGGCAACCTGCTGATGGATTATTTTTTTTCTATCTAGGATAATTTACTTACATGGGCCATCCATCATGGGGCCCGTAATATCAACGGTTTGGATATCTAAAACAATGACCCCACTTGTGCATAAAGTGAAATCCTGATACTGTACAAACTCCCGTACGAGCGTTGCGTACACACTGGTCAAACTACAGCTTAATGCTGCCTGGTATGATATTTTTTATTAGTCGGAAAACCTAGAATAGACGTCTGTCTTTTATTTTTGGCCAGCTTACTGGCGACTTGTTTTTGTAAGCATCGACAGTATGTGCTAGATCTGAACCGACCATCAGGTAGGCCCTACCTTGGATAGACTAGCTTACAAAAGTCATAGTAATTAGAGAATTCTATCGCTTTGAGTAGAAGTTTTTTTTAGATAAAAATGGACGGTCGAAGAAGCTTTTGTTGATTTTTTTTATAACACGGAAATTTCTCTCTTTATAGTACCCCAAAATTTCTTTCTCTTTATAGTACCCCAATGCAATTGCTAGGATCGTCCAAAGGAGGTGATTTTTAGGATCTGGCCCATTGAAGGCAGGTTCTTCATGATGATCGGTTCGGATTTCCCACGCGTACCGCAGGCGTTGGAAATCCAGTCATTTTAACTTGAGAAGTAGAAGGTGACAAACCTAGCCTACCATGCGCAATGATCATTTCTGTTATTACGCTCCCATGATATCCACCGTCAATTGAGCACTTGTAGGATGATCAGACCGTTCATATAAGGCCCCTGCGGTGGAAATAAATGAATAATCTGAAACATCGATGGTTGGACGGATATTGGGTACTACCCCCATCGGGACCTAGCTAGAGAGGACGGTCCTGTCATGGGCTCTGTGGGGCCCACCGTGATGTATGTGTTTTATCCACGCTATTCCATCTATTTTGACGAGTCATTTCAATTGATGAGCCGAAAAATGAGGCAGATCGAATGCTCAAGTAGACCACACCACAGAGAAACAGTAAGGATTGAATGGCTACTGCTAAAAACCTGTTGGGGGCCACAGAAGTTTTGGATCAAGCTGATATTTATGTTTCCCTTCATCCAGATCTATGTGACCTTATGAACAGTTTAGATGGCAAGGATTTCAATGGTGGGCGTCATTTTCACCACTATTTCCTGTGGTGTGCTCCACTCAAACCTTCGATCAGCCTCCCTTTTTGGGTTCATGATCTAAAATGATCTTTCAAATTGGATGGACGGTTTGGATAAAACATGAAAATCAATTTGGGCCCACATAGCCCCTGACACGACCGTCCATATCTAACCTGGTCCTGGTGGTGGGAAACGGATTGGCTACTCCCCCTGCACCAGCTCCGTGGCTGATGGTCGGTGCTCTGTGGGCCCCACCATGATGTATGTGTTTCATCCATTCCGTTAATCCATTTTTACAGATCATTTTATGGCTTAATTACAAAAAATGAGAGGGATATAATTCTCAGGTGGACCACACCACATGAAAAAAAATAGTAATTGGATATCCACCATTAAAATCCTCCTAAGGCCCACTATACTGTTTATTTGACATCCAATCTGTTGATTAGGTCATACAGGCCCAGATGAAGAGAAAAAACAAATATCAGCTTGATCAACAACTTTTATGACCCCCGAAATGTTTTTAATTGTCGACCCTTATTTAACACCATTTACTGTAATGTGGGCCACTTGAGATTTTTATATAACTCATTTTTGAATTCATATCGTAAAATGATTTCTAAAAATAGATGGATGGCATGGATGAAACACATACATCATGGTGGGGCCTACATAGCACCGACCACCAGCCATTGGCTCGTGTCAGGGAGAGTAGCCAATCCGTTTCCCTGGTGGGGGTAGAACCCAATCCGCACCCATCGATGATTGGTGTGATGGTTGGCGTTTGGCCGTTAAATGCGGTCAGTTGCCCAGTTTTGTTTTAACCGTCCATCTGCTGGTCGCTATTGGACATGTCCAGATCTGCCCACGCATACGTAACAGGCATTAGAAAGATGAGGATTGTCATAGGGTCCAGCCCCACAGCAAAGGTGGTGTGGGCCGGGCCCATGTTTCTATGGTTTGGATCATTGATCAGATTCACCGTGGACTGGGAAGTCTCGAAAAATGTCCTGGATCGATGACCCTTGCTGTTTGATCATGGCCCAGGAATAGATTAACTAAGGAAAATAGTCCAAACATCAAATGGCTAGGATCCTCCCCTTTGATCTGAGGCAGTCTGATGGTGGGGCCAATCAAACCAACAATCTGGACCGTCAAAACATTGGTCCCGAACGTACATAATATCCACGCCACAGATCGAGACGGAGAAATGTATTTACATGTGCTTGTACGCATGCCCTATACGTATGTATATCTAAATCGCATTTTGTATTTGCACGCAAATCTGAAAAATAATGCGGCGCGCGCGTGAAATGTGTTGCGCGCGCGTGAAGGGCGCGTATTTTCGGTCGATGATATTATTACGAGTAAAAGAGAGAAACTTTGATACTCCGGCAGAGAGAGATGGAAGATAAGCAGACACTTAGGAATTGCTAACGTGGCATTCAAATCATTTAAATTAAACTGTCCAAATCATGGGGACCACTTTAGATGTATTTCAAACCAAAGATTAAGTTTCTTCGATTATCTGACTGTCAGATTGGTGGACGTTTTATTGGACGGTCTTGCTTTAACATGAAAGTCTCAGTGAATCGGAGGCTAGAATTGTTCAACCAATCATATTTTCGGATAATAATATCAGCATACTACGTCGAACATTCGAAACTTTGCTGGTTTAAGGTTCAGTAAATATGTGCCACGTGTACAATTCCTAAGTGCCTGACTATCAGGCATCATATGGTGCCAGAGTATCAAATAACTCTCCAAAAGGAAAGATATTAATACTCCGGCGTAGTGCCAGGATTCATACTCCTGCAACTAGACAGTGTTCACGTGGCAGACATGTACCTGAAATCAGACTGTTCAAGTCTGTTCAAATCTGTGACCCACTTTAAATGGGGCCTAGGTTGAGAATCAAAACTACCTGACCTTCCATTAATAAGCATTTATTTTTTGAATCTGGGCCGTTCATTTTTTTAGCAGTCCATTTGATGGCATCCGAATGGGCAGTTAGATCATCCGTTGAATGTAGCTTTTGCACTATGCTTCATCCACGGTGGTTGGTGGATCCCTGACTGTGGGCCCACCTTGATGTATGTACCTTACATCCAAGCCGTTCATTCGTTTCCACAGCTCGTTTTAAGATGATCCTGAAAATGAAGCAGATAAAAATGTAAGGTGAACCACACCACAAAAAATTAGTGGTGAATGAATACCTACCGTAAAAAAATAAAATCTCCGGGGACACCGGAATATTTATTTGCCATCCAACCTGTTGATAAGGTCACAAAGACCTTGATGAATGAACCACACAAATATCAGCTTATCCAATACTTCTGTAGCTCACAAGAAATTTCTAAAAGACAATCACCACTGTTTCCTGTGGTGTAGTCCACTGAGATTTGCATCTGCTTCATTTTTTTAGATCATGCCTTAAAATGAGCTTTCAAAACGGATGGACGGCATGGATGTAAGACAAATACATCATGGTGGCCCCCGGTCATGGATCTACTGAAGCCGTGTCAGCAGGTCATGATTTCCATGGATTGGCCCACTCATCAGTCGGAAAAAGGGACCAAATACTAATGTACAATAATGTAAGCGTGTGGTCCACCTCAATTACTGGGCCATCCTCACTTGTGATCTCACACAATGTGCCATGTTGGCACGTGCGCGGTGAAGCTTCGACTAATCTCACACGAACGAGAAAGTGAAAATGTAACTTTTTATAGAACCTTTACGTGTTGCATTTTTTGACAACCGCAAGGTTATTTGATTTTTTTATTTGGGCTCGTTTGGGTGTAGAAGACGACATTGGAATGATTGTTGTGTGGGGCCAACGACGACTGCTATTGAAAGCGACGGTGGAGGATTATGCATCTTTTCACACATATAATAAAGAAGTTCTTTCTGTGATTTTTATTTATTTTTTTTTTTTTTGACAAGACTAGAGCTAGGCATGGAAAATACTCGACTTGGCAAACTTGGCTCGTCGGACTTCTTCGGATCCGAGCCAAGTGGCTGAGTTGATCCAAATCGAGTTGACTTCTTCCAATCTGAACTCAAATCAAGTCGGGTTTGAGTCACCTAGTAAATCGACTCAACCCAAAATCCAACTTGGTACTGGCTCGACTTGTACATATATAATAAAAAACACTTAGATATAATGTTTTAAATCTGAGATGTTGTGCAGCTGATGGAAATGTTGCAATTCTGACAAGTGAATCTAAGTTTTGAGTTATGATTTTAGCCTATGGATGCCCGCTGCACCTGACCCCACTTGGTACCAATGATCGGGTCGAACTCAATCTGGATTAGTCCATTCCAGACCCAAACTCAGATCGGTCAGCATGCTGGAACTGGTATCAAGTAGGGTTGAGTTCGGGTCAGGCATGCTGGAATCGGTACCAAGTAGGGTTGAGTTCGGGCCAAGCCTATTTTAAAATCAGATAAAGTCAGGTCAGACCTAACTCAGTCCGACTTGACTCGATGACCAGATCCAGACATGAAAATATATGAAAGTGATCCTTATGCATGGTACACTTGTGAGAACTTCAGGCCATTCATCATGTACAACACACTGAATGTACAATATATACTAAAAATCAGGATACTACACTCATAAAGTGGGCCACACATCTATGCTGAGCCTTTTGCAGTAGGATTTTTTTATTTTTATTTTCAACAGCTCATTTATTTGTCATACAAGTTTGACCTAAATAATTAGTGGGCCAACATTAACTTTACTCCACACTTTGTTCACAGTGTACCTTACCTCATGAATGGTCGGATCTTAGACGAATATCTGTCGCCTCATGTCCCTCACATGAGGGCCTGCACTCTGAATTGTTACAACTCAGCGGAGAAAGGGACCACCTTCGGTCAAAATATGTTACAATGCTTCCCTTTAACCTTAACATAGTGTAATAAAATGCGTCATGTGTGTGTTAGGTATGAGCCTTATCACACCCTTATCCATAGCTCAAGCGGTAAACTGAGTGAAAGATATCTCGTTTCAACACTGAGGTCTTGGTATTGATTCCCTAGTGAGGGTGGCTAACAATATTGAAGTGTGAACTGACAGTAGAGTGTACTAACAAGCTAACCAAAAAAAAAAAAAAAAGAAGGCATGAGCATTATCATGAAACGTATAATAATGTCATTTCATAGGAGTCTTTATTTTTCAATTCAAGGAGCAGAATGTGTGTCGCCCTTACCATGAGGCCCATTTTGATGTACATATTATGTGTACATTGTTCATCCATTTTTTCCATATCATTTTAGGGCATTATCTAAAAAATGAAGCAGATCTAATTATAAAATAGACCATACCATATGAAAAGTGGTGACTGACCATTAATGGGCCACAAAAGTTCTGGATCAAGTTGATATGTTTTTTCCCCTTCATCAAGGCTTATGTGACCTTATCAACGGATTGGATAGAAAATAAACACTAAGGAAACATTAAGTCGAGCCATACGAAGTTTTTAATGGTAGAGTGTTCAATCACTACCGTTTGCTAGAGCGTGGTCCACTTGAGATTTGGATCTTCCTCATTTTTGAGATCTTACCCTAAAATGGTTTGGGTGTGGATACAGAATAATTGCATCAAGGTTGGCCCCATGACAAGGGTTTCATTTTCTTGGATGAGGTTGGCTCTCACCTAATTTGCGCCTTTCAATTTAAGCCTATATTTAATGCTTACATATGACATTTTTTCATTAGGCCACTAAATTACATATAACTGCAATTCCTTTAAAAGACAGATGATTAAATCATTAGTTTGAATTATCCATCAATGATCCATTAGCATTCTTGTTATTATTATTTTTTAATTTCATTGGCTCCACTTTCATAGGCACGCAGTGGGACTTATGATTTTCAAAAATCACCATGCATTAGTTGCATGAGCAAAAGGGGAATCAAGGTGCAAAAGATTAAAGAGGATATTGGGACTTTAAATAGATGGAGTGGTAAGAGACCTAAATAATGAAACACTCTCCAAGTCTCTACACAACTTGTAATCTATGGTACAACAAAGGGTTATATGGGAAATATCCTTCTCAGCCCAGCCGCCCCCCTAACTGCCTACCATTTAAGTCGAGGGGCGAAGTATTCAATCAAAAGTCAAGAGTTTGGTCTGGTGAAAAAACATAAGTTGTCCGGCCTAAAACAAAACACTAGGTACTCACCAAGCTCTTGAGCCAATTACGAAAGATGTAGGCCATAGTTTTTAATGACATCGACTATCATTTCAAAGATATTTTCTTTGGACCTTAATAAATAGAGTCACCAACTCCGGATCCGTCAGGAGGGTGGGATTATCACATACCATGAGTAACTCAGTGCGCTTTTATCATATTGAGTAAACTCTGTTGGGCCCACCATAAATGCATGTGATTTATCCACACTACCCATCTGTTTTTCAAGTTTATTTTAGGGTTGAACCCAAATTTGAAGAATATCCAAAATTTAAGTCGACCACACCACAGGAAACAAGGGAAATAATTATTTCTACTGTTGAAACCTTCCCAAGGCCTACAATAATGTTTATTTGTCATCCATCTGTTCATAAGATCACACAGACAACACAAATATCAATTGGACCTTAAATTTATGTGGCTGCCAATATTTTTTTAATTGTAGATGTTCAATTCACAGTGGCCCACTTGAACTCAATTCCTAAAATTATCTTATAAAATAGATGGATGGAGAAAATAAAATACATAAACCACAGTGGCCCCCGCAAAGTTTATTAAGTACGCTTTGTGTGCTGAGTAGGTAATAGGGTAGTGGGGATGGGACCAAGAGAAAGAAAAAGTTCAGGTATTCTTGATCATGTCTCCAAGGGACCGTTGAACGAGCAACTCATAAATGCAGCCGGTCGAATAAGCCAATTACTCACACCATCGGTCAGAATTCCTATTATCTAGATGTTTGATTGACGACAACCCACCTAAAAGGATGTTCTATAGGTCAATTATTGAGATTTGTGGTTTTTTTGAAAAAATTAAATATTGCAAATTTTCAGAATTTTGCCGTCAAAATGCTTTTTGAGAATTTCGAATCGAAAAGTGCGGTGTGTGCTTTCGTACCACATCAGAAATAAAAAGAAGAAAATAGTGGTTTATATGAGGATGTTTGTGTAGTATTCTTACTTAGAGCTTTGGAGATTATGACACTTACATATTGAAACACATGCATGCTCAGGCGTGGGCAGTGTGGCTGTAGTGGCGCTAGTTGGCGCACTTTGCACTTCGCATGTGTGCATCGTGTCGCTCCGTCGCAAGACAGTGCGATCGCGATACGAGTGGTCTAGTATGAGCCTAGGTGCGATAAATCTGAAATGAGTCAAGGCTTTATAGGCGACTGAGAACGGTCAAATTATTAATCCGAAACGGTCAGCTGTTTCTGAAAACGACTAGCCACCTTGAAAGCCATAACGGTCCGAAAACGGACAGGCCATGATGATCCAACAGTCAGATCTTCCGATCCGATGACCAGAAACGGCTGAAATTAATGATCAACAGTCAGAAACATTTTTTAAATGTTCTGAACCATTGATGGCTACCTAGTAATGGTCCACTCCCTGGTGCCTATATAAACTGGACCATTCCGGCCCAAATTCCATCATCTCAAACTTACATCTCTCTTCATCCATCATATCTTAAGGATTGCATTTCCATTTTAGAATATTGTTAACACATTCTCATTTTGATTATACTAAAAGATCTGATGCGTTGAAATTGTTCCTATGTGAATCCTTCTTGATTGCCGAATGCAAGATCCAAACAAACTTGTCTTATCCTAGAAGCAATTCGCCTGTAACCCATTAACAATTTAATAAAAGGGCGAATAACGCTTTAAGGACAGTATATATATTACATGATTCAGCCTAGTGAAAGAAAATAATTTATTTTAGTTTTCGATATTTCCAACACCAACATTTCTAAAATGACATTGATTAGATGAACTTTTCTAGATGCAGAAGATGGATGGTTTGGATCAAAGTTCAAAGATCAATATAGACAGTCTACTTTGGACAAGATGGCTCCAAAGACCCATTACCCATTGATGCCTCAGCAAACTAACGGTTATAAAAAGAGGCCAATATTTAAAAGCTTTGCATCCGTAGATTGATATGAGTTTTTCATGATGGCATGTGCATGAATGGTTTTAATAAGTGAAGTATGGCCCACTTGGAGAAACTTAGAACTGAAGTAGTAGTATACATGAGTATTGTACTTGTTGGGAATTATTGTTACCATGGTGATTGTGATTACTTGAGTAATACCTACACTTGAATTTGAATATGGGGTGGTGATTTGTGTATTGATCATATTATAAAACAATCCTATCGTTCATCTAGACCATTTATCATGTGGGTCCCACTCTTAATTGCACATTCCTCTTAAAAATAACTTTTTGTAAAATGATCATAACCATCCAATCAATGCCTGTGGAAATGGACAG
Source organism: Magnolia officinalis (assembly GCA_021015155.1). Taxonomy (NCBI): domain Eukaryota; kingdom Viridiplantae; phylum Streptophyta; class Magnoliopsida; order Magnoliales; family Magnoliaceae; genus Magnolia; species Magnolia officinalis. The sequence continues at coordinate 18,010,870 of JAJHSJ010000006.1, forward strand.
TTTATAATGATCATACTACAAATAGTCTGATAATTTATCAAAACCAACAATTGGGTGGGTCCCAACTTTGATTACCCATCACTATCAGGAGATTACTTTTGTAAAAATGTTACTGCTCGATCAATGGGTAGGAGAGTGGATATTTATTATAGTACCAGTGGATTGATGATTTTGGACACGTTTCTGTAAGTCACGTTCTTGATTGCCAATCACTATCGAAAATCACTTTTGGCAGACGATCCTAGCCGTCCATTCATTGGTTAACCAAATGGACGATCCAATATGCTACAAATCATTTAATATTGATATAGACTATCAATCACGGGGATCCCACCTTTGATATCCAATCCTCTAAAGACCAGCTTGCCCGGATGATCATAACCGTCCAATAAGAGGCTAGGCATACGAACGATCTATATTGATCATACTATAAACTAACCATCCATCATGTTGGTCCTGCCTTTATTGCCATCCCCCTTAAAAAAATCACTTTGGTTGGGTGATCTTAAATGCCCAATCAATTGCTAGAATATGAATGGTACATGTCAGCCACTCTACAGAGAATCCGAAATGGACCCTTCATCATGTGGGCCCCACCCAAACCTCTCAAAAAAAACACCTTTATTGGATGATCCTAAGCATCACCTCTTTCTTGCCTTTCATTGCCCATCCCCCTCTTGAGAGGGGGTAAAGGTAATCACTGGTGGAATTGGGAATGAAAAGCTTCACATAGAGTGTGTACACTACAAATGGGGCCCATGGTTCGATGATCAACGGCCTACCCATGCACCAAAACTTCCCAAGATTGAGAGAGAATCCTACACTTTTAATAAGTGATCAAGAAATATAGAGGTAGAAGAGAAAATACAATGGTTAATATTCAAGCAAGATTGATTTTCAGTCCTTGGGATTTTTTATTTTTTATTTTTTATTTTTTTTAATGCATGGCCCATACATGGTGATTTGGATTATTGAACCATAGCCCCACTTGTACAACTAAAAACTGACAACTCATGCAGCACAAGACAAGGTTTTCGCCCCCACATTGGATTCACATATCTACATCACTCAAGCTCCCAAGCGAAAATTGGCTAAGACTGCTGATTCACTGAGATAGAGTAGGGGCAATAGAGAATACGTTGGAATGAATAAGATCTGTGATTGGATTATCATGCACTAAGGTGTGTTTGGTTGCTCTAGATGTTATTATATTTCACGATTAATCAATCTACTTTGGTGCAAATTTTCATCATATTTCATGAAATTTGGTACAACCAAATGCGAAGTAAGTCATTCTGCTTAATGTGATATCTGTGAAAAAACAACTAGTATCAAAGCGGGTTTGATCATGGTTGAAAGTCAACTTGGAAGAGTGGGCCTATAAGATCCAACGGTTTACATGATTTTGGGGCCTTTACAAAAACTAAAGATGTACGATGCACATCTGGTGGTCTGCCTAACCACTACAGGAGCAAAAATGTTCAATCACCCATCTGATTCTACGCTTAAGATAACTCTAAATTACAATCAATGGCTTGAATCATATATAAAGAATAAGCCAGATGGACAAGAGATATCTAAAGCTCTCTTTCTTCTTTTCTATTGAGAAATTGCTTCAATTACATACCATAAAACAAGGGATTCCTTCTCATTTTATAAGCAAAGGATTGAGGAGTTTGGACAAAGGAATGATACATTTATCTCATCCTATATACATTTCTCATCGAAACGAAATTAAATTTAAATTTAAACATCAAATTCAATTCTCTTAATCTCAAAAGATAATTTCTAAAACTAGAGTAAGTAGAGGGTTATGGAAGAAACTCGTGTGCTGCCCACCCACTAGTGGTTGTTCGCAAGTGAGACCCAAAGTACCTCTTGGGACAGTTGTCCACTGATCGATTTTATGATGATCTATGATGGATCCACAGTTGTAATATTGGGGTCAATAACGTTGTATTTTTGGCATTCATGCATCAAGCATTTTCTTTTTTTGGAGTTCCCTACGTGTATAAACTATGAGATTAGATTTTTCAATGACGGGTGGGGTCCAGTATGATTTGAGATTGTGATTTTTTCCCAATATTATTGTCTTGTCAATTAAGGGAATATGAAGTGACGCCAAAAAGGCTATCTATAGTGTTTGTTTGGGCTGATTTGATTGAACAATCAAGACAAACTTGTGGATTGTATAGATGTGAGATCTGGTCCGTTTATGCTGCATTTTAATGGAATGTATAAGAAAAATAATTGCATACTACCTATTCATGTGGGATGTTTCATAGATTTGAAAATGATGGTTCAAATGAAGAACTTTGATAATATCTTAAGTGAAATTTTTTTTTTTTTAATGAGATTGTACCATCATGTGTACTGTTTATATTTTGGGTGTAGTATAAATAAGCAATGTTCTGATAATTAGCCTTCAACATTGATACTGATCTTTGATTTTTGGAATTTTAAGTTGTAAAATTCTCTATTTATCTGTGCACAGTGACAGTCAGGACCACATCAGGGCTTAATGAAGTAGCTTCAAAAGCATCAATGGTTCTGATGATCATACCATCTCATCATGTGGATATCCAAGTTGAGACAGGCCTACCTAAATATACAGCACATGGGTACTCGAACCCATGACCTGAATGCTGAAACCCTCTAAATTTGCTCGGGCCAGTGGTGCCAATACACACAAGTACTGCTATCTAGCTTCAAATGCCCACATGCCAAACACACCAATGCATATATCTTCACATGCACCTAGTTGCATTTTGACTCTTTGACATCCACATCACCTCCATTAGGCCCAATTGGCCCTTCTAGTCTGCCTTAAAATAATCATACCGATTCCAGATTATCCAAACCACACAATCAGCTGTCCGCAAAAATGGATGGAGAATATGGTCTTAGAAAATTCTTTCATTTACTGAAGCTTAGAACCATATAATTATTGTGATTTCTATGTAGAAGTGGAAAATGAGTGGAAGGAACACATCGGATGGTTTGCCACTCTTAGCTCAGGTTTGGTCCTTGCTATAGTGACAAATCTCATTCTAAGCTATTTTGATTTTAGGGAGATTTTCAGATTTCGATGTTTTCTCGAATTGTTATCAGAAAAGCCTCACCCAAAAATAAAATACTAAAAATAGTTTATTAAAAATTAATAAGTAAATTATTATTATTTTAAATATGGGAAAAATGAATTAATTTAAAATTTAAAATTTATTTTCAATAATATCATGAAAAAACCAAAAAACTGCTGAGATTTTGAAAATCTTGCAATTTTAATAATTTCGTTAATTGAATTTTGCCATCAAAATATAGCAAGACGTTCAATATCTTCTGGATATTTGTCACAATGGTCCCTACCCAATAGCGGGCTTGGGCTTTAACGGTTGGAGTTGAGCTTCTTGCTTAGAGCCATGTGAATTAATTACGACCTCATAAATAAAGCAGGCTGGGATCAGGGCTTAACTACTAGGTCCAGCCATCCTAGACTAATGTTGCAAATGGGTCAGGTTTGGATATCAATCTACATGCCCACCCGATAACTAGACGTACTGAGTCTGGTTCTTTTATGCATAAAAGGCCATAGGACGGCTTCTCTCAACTTGGTCTAGATTCCTAGGTTGGTTTTGCTCCATTTCAAAAAATGGTGGTGACTCATCCTCCTCATATGTGGCACAAATGTACAGCTATCCTAACCATGCAAATTGTGGGTGCTCACAATCACACTGATCAAGCAATCCTAACCATCCAAATATGTCAGGGCTTTAGATGTTGTATAGGGATTCTTTTCAATGTCCAAAACCATTTATGTGATGGGGCTCTCTTGGATTAAGGATGGCCAAAAGTACTCTCAGATTGAATATTTGGACTCTTTGGTTAATACAACAGTCACGGTGACCATCCATATTCAAAGCAAAAGAGCCAAATGATCAAAAGTTTAAATAATTCAACTTAAGAGCTTTTATCCGTTGTCTACCCAGCGTAAAAAGCAAGAGACGTCCTTTATACTTCACAAAAAAAAGAAAAAAAAAAAAGAAAAAAAAAAGGATATTTCAGGAATTTTAAGGATATGAATTTAGACATTGGGATACATTTTAAGTAAACCATATCCCAGTAATCAAGCATTCAATATTCTGCAATCTACACTCGGATCTGAGGGTGAATATAATATTTCCTCCGTGGTGGTTGGATTAGGATTGCACCATGCTCCACTGTTTCAGCTCTGTTTCGTGATCCGATTCTCAATGTTGTTCTAGCAGCATGCATTTACAGACATTTCTGTGTTCATTGAATATGCTACGACTCAACACGGGGCTCTTTCCTTGTGGCCCAGATCGAACAAGCACCCAAAGGCCAACATGATCATGGGCACAGTACACCACATGCCGCAATATCTGCCACGAAACTGGAAAATGCACAAAATACCGTTTATGCATTCGAATGAAATGCCCTCACCTCGTTAATTGAACGCCTCGATGGTATCAATTCTTCAATGAGGCTCTGAGTCATGACTTCCTCATATCGGCCACATCACCACTTCAGAGCATGAGAACTAGGAGGCCGTCGCTCGGGCATTCCATGCCAAATACTTTGCCCGCTCTTGCTTATATCTTTTCAGTTCTTTGATAGCTGCGAGCAGAACGTGCAATGCGACCGGCGCAAAGAAAGGCTGCAAGTGTCAAAGATAAAATGTAACAAAGAACAAAGTCATGGAAAACAACATTCCGACACAAATGAAATGTGCATGGTGTGCCATAAAGGCTATTACGGGGCCATAACAGCCGTTACGTGAAGGCAATGGTGGCAACATAACAAGTTATGGGATTGTAACAGCTGTAACAATATAAATGATCTGCAGGTCGTAACAGCCATTTTAGTGCCGATACAGGTTTTCTTCATAATAATAATAATAATAAAATGTCGTAACAACTGTTACGGCCCGAATCATAATGGCAATGGTGGTGGCCGTTAAGGCCATGGGCCACCTTTACCATTATGGAATACCTTGGAAATGTGCAACCAAATGGATCCATGATCGGGGGTTCAGCAATATGAGCCATGTGTTTTAACTAAATTCAACTACTTGTGCCAGGCAATCAACAAACTTGAAATATGCTAAAAACTTGAAAATGTTAAGCATTACATAAGAGTTCAGATGGACATTTCAAGGAGAAAGCAACCGTATTTTTTTCAACCTAAAAATCTCCATAAAGGCTCATGTATGCCTATTATTGAGGCATTTTGCCCACTTTTCAATCTAAAGTTCTTGGTGAGGGCATCATTGTGCCTAATCTTGAGGATTTTTGCCCTAATTATAAAGCAAATTTTAAAAAAAAAAAAAAAAAAAAAAAAACTCAACAAGGGCACCAAAATGCATATCCTTGAGGCATTTTGCACACTTTTCAGGCTAAAAACTCCATAAGGGCAACGAAACAGAGTATCCTGCAGGCATTTTCCCACTTTTCAAGATCAAAATCTCCGTAAAGGCTCATAGATCCTTGAGGTACTTTCCCCACTCTGCAACCTAAAAAACTCGATAAGGGCACCTAAATTCCAATCTTTAGGCATTTTGCCCACTTCTCGCATTAAAAATCTGGGTGAAATGCTCATCATTGGGCCACTTTGCCCATTTTTCAAAGGCCACTCAAAAACAAGATGGAAAGTAATCTTTGCCTATACAATCTGGAACATTTGGATTGAAAGGAACAACCCTATCTTTAGAAACAAAACATCAAGCTGGACACAAATAGCAGGAAAGATTAAAAACAAATGAGGTGATAAAATTCTCCGATACCATTCCCCACAAACCAGGCTTCTTGATTTTGGAGCCCTGCTTCTCAAATCGCGGAAACAAGATAACCTTGCTGTTCTAAGAACACAAATTATCCAAGCGAAGTGGAGTCCACCTTGATCTGGTTTCTTTAAACTCAATTTCAATGGATCAGTCACAAAAGAGCACAATCACCGGGAAGCAGGTGGCATCGTAAGAAGTGATTCGGGCGCATGCACTACAGCATTCTGTCCAAGCTGAAGCTACGGCAATTTTTCTTGGGGTCCAACTTCCAAGCAAAATGGATATCCACCAACTGGGAATTGAAGGAAACTCAATTAATGTCCACTTTCTCAATGATCAGGAACTCGTGTCATTGAGGGAGAGACCGGATGGGATGAAAAATATGTATTTTCTGGAAGCAAATTCTGCAACTGACCTATTGGCTACGTCAGCCAAAACCTGCTATGAGGAATGGATCCATTGCTTTCCGAAACTCATTTTGGATACTGTAAATATAGATAAAAATAGTTGTGTGTATGCAAGAACTCAATTTGTAAATACTTTGCTTGTTAATGTAAGTATGCTACAGTTGCCAAAAAAAAGAGAGAGAGTTAAAAGTCACAGTAAGGGCACCGAAATGCCTCTCCTGGAGGCATTTCCCCCACTTTTCAAGGTATAAAATCTCCGTAAAGGCACACCTGTATGCCACACCTCGTGGCATTTTGCTCACTTTTCAAGCTTAAAAAAAACTCCCTAAAGGCTCATAATTGCTCATTGTTCAAGCATTTTCCCACTTTTCAAGCTAAAATTCTTGATATATGCACTCAAATACCAATTCCAAGTTAACAATCATGGCAAGGGCACAAAAATGCCTCTCCTTGAGGCATTCTGTGCACTTTTCAAGCCAAAGATCTTCGTAAAGGCACCTAAATGCCTCTCCTTGAAGCATTTTGCACACTTTTCAAGATAATAATCTATGTAAAGGTCGTAATTGATTATTGGTCAAGCATTTTATAATTGATTATTGTTTAAGCATTTTTTTTGAAACGATGATAATATTATTTCACAAAAGCCGAAGCTCAAAACATACAAAAACCACAGGCCCAATCAGGCTACAACTCTCCCCACTGAATCAGGAAAGAAACTAAGATCTTTGAGGACCATGCCCATTCAGTTACAAGAGATTTTGCTTTCTCAAAGATCTGAGAAGCCTTATTTTTGCCATTTCTGAAGCATCTTTCATTCCTTTCTATCAATAAAACCCATATACCCGCCAACAAGCACAACCACCATACTTTTGCCCCAGTTTTTGATCGACCCCCATCGTGCCATATTAAAAGGAAGCTGTCAACTGAATGTGGTAAGACCCACTCCACTCCGAATAATCCAAAGAAGCTCTCCCATAATCTTCTTGCAAAAGAACAATGAAGAAATAGATGGTCCACTTCTCAATCAAGCTCTCCCATAATCTTATTGTTCAAGCATTTTGCCAACTTCTCAAGCTAAAATCCTCGACTTAGGCACTAAAATGCTTATCCTCGAGGCATTTTTCCCATTTTCTAGCCAAAATCTCCATGCGAAGGCAGCAACCAAAATGCCTCTCCTCAAGGCATCTTTCCAACTCCCAAGCTAAAAATCTATGTTTATGCTCATAACTACCAATCATTTCGACCACTTTTCAAGCTAAAAATCTCAGGAATGACACCCAAATGTCAGTCATTTGGGCATTTTCCCCACTTCTCGCTTTAAAAATCTGGGTGAGGGCACCTAAATGCCTATCATTGAAGCATTTTGCCCACTTCTCAAGCTACAAGTCTCTATGAGGGCACCTAAGTGCTTATGGTTGAGGCATTTTTCCCATTTCTCAAGCTAAAGATCTCGCCAAGTGCACCTAAATGCCATATCTAAGGCATTTTGCCTATTTATCAAGCTTAAAATATGCCTAAGGGTACTTAAATACATGTCCTTGACACAATCAAGGTAAGGGTACCTAAATGGATATACTTGAGACATTTTACCAGCTTTTGAAGTTAAAAATCTTGATAAGAGCATCTGGAAGCCTGTACTTGAGGCATTTTGTCCACTTTACAAGTAAAAAAATCTAGATACGGGTATCTAGATGCCTAATCTTGAGGCATTTTGTCCTCTTTTCAAGTTAGAAATCTCAGTAAGGGCATACAAATGTCTACTTATGAGGCATTTTACCAATTTTCCTAATTAAAAATCTCAGTAAGGAATCAAAACACCTATCAGGAGCAATTTGCCCACTTTTCAAGCTAAAAAATAAAAATAAAAATAAAAATAAAAACTTGGTAAGGGCACTAAAATGGCTATCCATAAGGCATTTTCCCCATTTTCAAGCTAAGAACATGACAAATGCACCAAAATGCATATCCTTAAGACATTTTGCCACATTTCAAGCAAAAAATCCTGGTAAGGTCGCTAAAATGTCAATCCTAGAGGCATTTTGCCACCTAAAAAATCTTGATATAGACATCAAAATGTCAATCTTTGAGCCATTTTTGTATATTTTCCAAGCTAAAAATCTTTGTAAAGGTACCAAAATGCTGATCCTTGAGGCATTTTGTCCACTTTTCAAGCTAAATATCTTCGTAAGGCCTCATAAAAAGCTTGGAGAAGGCACCGAATGCCTACCTTTGAGGCATTTTGCTCACTTTTTAAGTTGAAAATGTAGGTAAAGGAAACTTAACACCTATCCTTAAAGCATATGCCCACCTCTCAAGTCAAAAAATCAAGGTAAAGGCACCAAAATGCCTATCCTTGATGTATTTTGTCCACTTTTCAAGTTAAAATAAAAAAAATAAAAAAATCATGGTACAGGCACAAAAATACCTCTCCCTGAGTCATTTTGTCCACTTTCCAAGCTAAAATCTCAGTAAAAGCACCTAAATGCGTATCCTTGAGGCATTTTGCCTTCAAGCTAAAATCATCGGTAAAGGCATTGAAATGCCTATCCTTGAGGTATTTTGACCACTTTTGAAGCCAAAAATCTCCATAAAGGCAGACAAATGCCTCATCTCGAGGCATTTTGTCTACTTTTTCAAGCAAAAATATCCATGAAGGCCACCTAAATGCCTATCTTTTAGGCATTTTGCTCACCTTTCAATCTAAAAAGCATGGGAAGGCACCTAAATGTGAACCTTGTAGACATTTTCCCCGTTTCTCACACTACAAATTTGGAAGGGCATCAAAATACTTATCATTGAGGCATTTTGCCCACTTCTCAAGCAAAAAAATCACGGTGAGGGCACCTAAATTCCTATACTTGAAGCATTTTGCCCACTTCTTAAGCTAAAAATCTTGAAAGGCCACCTAGATGCTTATACTTGAGGCATTTTGCCCACCTTTCGAGCTAAAAATGTGGGTAAGGGCACCTAAATGCCGATCCATCGAGGCAATTTGCCAAAAAAAGAAGAAGGGTAAAGGCACCTAAATGCCTATGCTTGAGGCATTTTGCTCACTTTCGAGCAAAGAATATGGGCAAGAGCACCTAAATGCCTACACCTGAAGCATTTTACCCACTTCCAAAATTCAAAATCTAGGTATGAGCACCTACATGCTTAATCTTGAGGCATTTTGTCCACTTTTCAAGCTGGAAAACTCAGAAAGGGCACTGCAATGCCAATCCATGAGGCATTTTACCCACACTTCAAGTTAAAAATCTCCATAAGGGCACCAAAATGCTTATCCTTGAGGTATTTTGCCTACATTTCAAGCTAACAATTTCAATTAGGGCACTGAAAAGCCCATCTTTGAGATTTTGGCCAATTCAAGCTAAAAATTTGGGTACATGCACCAAATATTTAGAGATATTTTGCCCGCTTACAAGATTTTTTTTATTATTATTTAAAATCTCAATATGGGCACTAAAATGCCAATCCTTGAGGCATTTCACAAACTTTTAAAGTAATAAATATCCCTAGAGGCACCTAAATGCATATCCTTGAGGCATTTTGCTCTCTTCTCAAGCTAAATATCTCCGTAAAGCCTCTTCAATGTGTGTTTTTTAGGCATTTTGCTTACTTCTCAAGCTAAACATCTTCGTAAAGCATCCTCAATGTGTGTTTTTTAGGCATTTTGCTTACTTCTCAAGCTAAACATCTTCGTAAAGCATCCTCAATGTGTGTTTTTTAGGCATTTTGCCCACCTTTCAAGTAAAAATCTTGGAGAAGGAACCAAAATGCCTAAGTTTAGGGCATTTTGTCCACTTTCTAAGTAGAAAATCTTGGTAAAGGAACCTAAATGCCTATCTTAAAGCATTGTCCCATCTTTCAGGTTAAACACCTTGGTAAAGGCACCAAAATGCCTTTCCTTAAGGCACTTCGGCCACTTTTTAAGTTATAGAGGCACCAAAATGCCTATCCTCAAGGCATTTTACCCACTTTTCAAGTTAAAATCATGGTAAAGGCACCAAAATGCCTCTCCTTGAGGGATTTTGCCCAATTCTCAAGCTAAAAATCTCAATAAAGGAACTTAAATGCATCTCCTTGAGGCAGTTTGCCCACTTTTCAAACTAAAATCCTTGTAAAGGCACTCAAATGCCTAACCTTAAGGCATTTTGCTCAATTTTCAAGCTTAAAAATCTCTATAAAAGCACCAATATGACTCTCCTTAAGGAATTTTGCCAACTTTTCAAGCTAAAGAACTTCTAAAAGGCTCATAACCGCCTATTCTAAAGGTTTTGTTGTTTTTTAATTATTATTTAAGAGTAATCAAAAATTTTATTAAAGGCCCGCCGACAACAACTAGCGAGAAAAGAATACGAAGGGGAAAACAAGAAAAAAGAAAGAGATGATACCAACAAGCAGCCAGGGAACCCCACATATCAACCCTAGGGTTTAACCAGTGTTTGAAATATCAATACTATCGGCCGATATTATCGTTATTGCACCCCTGCGAGACGATATACTCGCGATAACCCCCCGGAAGATACCAAAAAACCCAAAATCCAGATATCGGCCGATATATCGTCGATATTGTACGATATTTTGATGATATCGCGCGATTTCCTCTCCATTATTGTCGGACATCGACGTCATCATCCGAAAAAATCGGGAAAAAAAAAATAGAGGGTAGATTTCGGTACCTGTAGAAGAGATCGCCATGATCGGAAGCTTCCATTTGGTGGGTCATTCGAATTGAAGCGTCATTCCTAGGTTACCGTAAATAAAATCTCCGATTTTGGAGAGAAATCCGGAGCCATCCTCGCCGATGCGATCAGATTTGGGAGAAATTTTAGGGTTCCGGAAGATTTGGGAGAAATTTTAGGGTTCCGGCTTCCAGAGCCCTCTCTGCTTAAAAACTGACGGGTTGAGCAGTGAGATCGCTCTGCGATGAGGCTCGTTCGAGCTTTTTTTTGGACGCGGATTAGCTACTGGCAGGTTGAGTAGTGAGATAGCTAGTAAAGTGATGTCACCAAGTTACGTGGGTCCCACCATGATGAATGTGTTATATCCACACGGTCCATCCATTTGGAGATATCATTTTAGGACATGAGTCAAATAACGAGGCGGATAAAAATCTGTAATGGACCCCACTACAGAAAACAATGGAGAAAGTGACTTCCACCGTTGAAACCTTCCTAAGGTCCACCGTGATGTTTATTTGAGATCCAACCCGTTAATAAGTTAAATAAGACTTTATAAAAGGGAAAAATATATATATCAGCTTAATCGAAAACTTTTGTGGCCCTCAGAAGTTTTTAACGGTGGGCGTCACTCTCTCTACTGCTTTTTGTGGTGGGGTCCAATGGAGCTTTGAATCTTAGTCATTCTTAGGCTCATGGCATAAAATGTTCTCTCCAAATGGATGGACGGTGTGGATACAAAACATACATCATGGTGGGCCCACAGAACTTGGTGACATCAATTCAGTAGCCAGTCTCGCTACTCAACCTATCCGCGCCCCTTTTAATGAAATTGGGTACCGCGCACACCACCGAGCTGTGTTGACGTCACCAAGTTATGTGGGTCCCATCATGAGGTACGTGTTATATCCAAACCGTTTGTCCATTTGGCGAGCTCTTCGTAAGGCTTGAGCCGAAAAATAAGACAAATCCAAAGATCAACTGGACCACACTGCAAACAACAGTGGTAGATTGAACGTCTACCATTGAAACCCTTTTGGGGGTCACGGAAGTTTTGGATCAATATGATATTTATTTTTCCTCTTCATCCAGGTCTGTGTGACCTAATTAACAGATTGGATGGAAAATAAACATTATGGTGGGCCCTACGAATGTATTAATGGTAAGAATCAGTCCCTGCTGCTATTTGTGGTGTGGTCCACTTGAGCTTTGGATATGACTCATTATGGTGGGCCCTACCATGATGTTTGTGAGGAATCCACTCCGTCCATCCGTTTTGTGAGATCATTTTAGGACATGGAATAAAAAATGAGTAGGATCTAATACTCAAGTGTGCCAAAAATGTGAGGATTGAACATCCACACTTGAAATATTTTTGAATCAGACTAATATTTGTATTTTCAATTCACTCCATCCATCCATTTTACCAGATAAATTTATGGTTTGAACGAAGAGAAAAAACTATTATTAGCTTGATCCAAAACTTTTGTGGCCCACTAATGGTCAATCACCATTGTTTCCTCTGGTATGGTCTACCTAATTATTGGATCTGTTTTATTTTTTGGATAATGTCCTGAAATGATATGGAAAAACGGATGGACGGGGTTGATACTAACGCTGTGTTTGTTAACACTTAATTTTTGCACTTAACGTGGAATTGGAAAAATTTTCCGTATTTAGTGGTGTTTGTTAATGCGTTGTTAACACGGAAGACGGAACGCGCTAAGTGGTTTTTCACTGAATTTTTTCAGTGATAGGAGTTTGGCTTAATGGTGAACACGGAATGCGCTCCGTGATTTTTCATTAAACGAAAATTTTTACTTCCAAAAGTACCCTTTTTCAAATTATTACGGCAATTTTTTCTTTTAAATTGTTTGCGAAATACAAAATCAACCTTTAACCTGTGAAACTTCTTTATGCTCCACCATGATTTATGTGTTTGATCCACACCGTCCATCTACTTTTTCAGATCATTTAAGGTGTGTGCTAATAAAAAAAAGCAGGTCAAATGATTAATTAGACCACAAGGTGGGGATTGAATGTCCACTGTTAAAAACTTCTTGAGAGTTGGAGAAGTTTCGGATCAAGCTGATATTTTCGTTTTCACTTCATCCACGTCTACATGACCTAATGAATAGGTTGGATGGTAAAAAAAACATCACAGTGGCCCTTAAAAAGGTTTCAATGGTAGATGTCATTATCACTGCAGCATCCTTTGGTGTGGTTCACTGTAGTTGTGAACCTGCTTTATCTTTTGAATCTTACATTAAAATAATATGAGAAAAATGATGAACGGCTTAGATAAAACACTTACATCACGGTGGGCCCCATAGAGCCCTGCTCGGACGGTAATCCGTCAGGCCGGGGTAGGACTCAATCCGATGCAGGGACAGATTGGGAAGCGGATTTGATGGTGTATTGACGTCAGCAAGTTTTGTGGGTCCCATCATGATGTATTTGTTATATCCAAACCGTCCATTCATTTTGTGAGTTCGTGGCAAGGCTTGAGCCAAAAAATAAGACTGATCTAAATATAAATTGGACCACACTGCAAAAAGCAGTGGGTGATTGAATGTCTACCATTGAAACACTTTTGGGGTCACAGAAGTTTTGGATCAATATGAAAAAAAAACTTTCCTCTTCATCCAGATATTTTTGACCTTATGAATAAATTAGATGGAAAATAAATATTATAGTGGGCCCTGCGAATTTTTTAACGGTGAAAATCATTATCCCGTTGCTATTTTTGGTGTGGTCCATTTGAGTTTTGGATATTATTCATTATTTGGATAATTCTCTAAAATGATCTAAAAAATTTGATGAACGGTGTGGATATAATAAATAAATTATTGTAAGGCCCATGTAACTTTGATCTCTTTGAATCGTTCGTACAACTCAGACCTTGAGGAGCATCGACACTCGTCTTGGAAACGGATTGGCTACTCCCCCTGCCATGCTGGTGGTCGATGCTCTGTGGGCCCTATCATGATGTATGCGTTTCATCCATTCCGTTCATCCAATTTTAAAGATCATTTTAGGGTATAATTTTAAAAATTAGAGGTATATACATCTCACGTGGTCCACACCACATGAAAACAATAGCGATTGGATATCCACCATTAAAATCCTCCTAAGGCCCATTGTATTGTTTATTTGATATCCAATCTGTTGATTAGGTCATGCAGTCCCAAATGAAGGGGAAAAAAATTAAAATCAGCTTGATCCAAAGCTTTTATGGACGCCAAAATGTTTTTAATGGTCGAAACTCATTCAACGTTGTTTCCTGTAATGTGGTCCACTTGAGATAGTGATATACCTCATTTTTGGTCTCATAAGGTAAAATGATCTATAAAAATAGATGGATAGCATGGATGAAACACATACATCATGGTGGGGCTCACAGAGTACCGACCACCAGCCATTGGCTGGTGTCAGCGGGGGTAGCCAATCCGTTTCCGCTCGTCTCGGGCGCAGATTTCCTGCGAAAGCCTTTCGCTGGAAGTTCCTGCGCTGGGAACGCTGGTGGGGCCACTAAGATGTTAGTGAGAAATCCTCACCGTCCATCTGTTTTTTGAGTTCATTTTAGGACATGAGGCCAAAGATGAACCATATCCAATGCTCGAGTGGGCCGAAAACGTGATGATTAAACGTCCACAGTTGAAATATTCGTGGGGCCACAGAAGTTTTGAATCATGATAATATCTGTGTTTTCAGTTCATCCCAGTAGGAATGATGTTATTACTAGTATGGATGGCACGTAAACATCACTGTCGAATCAGGGAAGTTTCAACGGTAAAAATTTCCCTAAATACCTTTTTCCTTTTGTACGGCCCACTTGAGTCTTGGATCCTGTTGAATTTTGGTTTAACCTCCTAAAATTAGCTCACAAAAAAGATGGATGGAGTGGATTTCTGGTAAACATTACAATGGGTCCCACCTAAGTTCCCAGCGACAGCAACCTACTGCGAAAGGCTTTCGCAGGAAATCCGTGTCCACTCCTCCTCGCACGACACGTATCTATGTTGGATACTGCCCATGCCACCCCGTGCTCTGTTCATCCATTCCGGTTCATCCATTTTTAAGTATCATTTTATATCTCTATCCCAAAAGTAAAAGGAATTGGATATCCACCATTAGAATCCTCCTAGGGCCCACTATACTGTTTATTTGACATCCAATGTATTGATTAGGTTATACATGCCGAGATGAGTGAAAAATAAAAAATCAGCTTGATCCAAAACTTTAATGGCCTCAAAAGGTTTTCAATAGATGAAGCTCATTCAACACTATTTCCTATAATGTGGTCCAACTGAGATTGGGATATACTTCATTTTTAGTCTCATACTATAAAATGATCTAAAAAAATATATGGACAACATGTAAAGCATTTCCAAACAGGAGATGGATAGGGGCAAATGTGTTAAATTAACATATTTTAGACATTTCAGATGTTTGTTAACAAACAGATTGTTTCAAATTCAGTACTTAATTTTCAGACTTCAGCCATAGTTACCAAACATATTTTTTGACTTCAGATTTCAAATTCAGGCTTTAGACTTCAGATTCAGGTTTCAGCTTTCAGATTCAGGCTTTAGACTTTAGATTTAACAAACGAGGCCTAAATATAGTTGTCTTAGTTCAATTGGCCAGCACATAGCTTAGGACCCTATACAAAGGAAATCTATTATGTACACTTCTTTTTTGAAACTTTATGATTTAAAAGTGTGTATTAAGGGCCTTTTTAACAATCTCCAAAGTTTCATTAAAAAATTCAACCATTTTCCCAATGTTTCCCCATGTTTCCCAAAAAGTGCGATAAACTATGCGATACAAACGATATATCCTGTGCGATAACCGATACGTATCTGTATCCCAAGGGTGCGATACAGATATTTCGAACACTGGGTTTAACCAAGGACCCCCATTTGAAAACAAAGTCCTAAACAATAGCTATAATCACCTCAAGCAATTGGGATGAGTTTTGGAAACATCGTCTATTCCTCTCATTCCAAATCGCCCACCGAACCACTGGAGGAGAAATGTGCCAATGAGCCCCCCATCCTTGATTCGAAGACCTTCCCCATGCTAAGCCCATAAAAGGTCCCCAACATTGCCTAGCATCAACTAAGATGAAAGAAATGACAAGAGGACGTGCGACCACGCCTTGGAAGTGAAGGGGCAAGAAATAAATAGGTGGTCAATTGTCTCGTCAACGTGGAGGAAAAAATAGCATTTGTTCGGAATGTACACAGAGCGCTTTTGAAGGTTATCAATGGTAAGGACCTTCTTTCTTCCCACAAGCCATGTGAAGGCCTCAACCTTAGGGGGAATGGCATAATGCCAAAAATGGAAACCATGGCCACCGCTGCCCCCATCTTCATGGGGGCAAATCAAGTTATAGAAAGATCTAACCGAAAAGCACCCAGATTTGTTAGTGGTCCAAATCATTTTGTCCTCATCACCAGATGGGAAAATGAGTTGAATCCGATTGAGAAAGCGGAGGAGTTCATCGACCCCTTGGTCTAAAAGGTCCCTTTGACATGGAGGGGTCCAACAAACATTAATGCCGTTGGGAGAGAAGCAATCCGCCACCAACAAGTTTGGCGCGGGTGCGACCCGAGCTAAATTAGGAAAGACTTGAGCTAGGGGGGCATCGCCACACCATACATCTTCCTAAAATCTAACTTGGGTCTCATTGCCAATAGAGAAAGAAATGCCCTTCTTGAAGGCCGACTTGAACGATAAAATCGACCTCCAAATGTTGGAAACCCTATAAAGGGAAGAGTCCTTGATCTCCCATCCCCCCATCAATAGCCCATACTTGGAAGCGATTGTTTCCCTCCAAAAGCTCCCTCGTTTTGTGCCAAACCGCCACAAGCATTTCCCCAGGAGAACGTCATTCATAGCAAGAAGATTCCTTACCCCAACTACTCCCTCATTGATAGGTTTGCACACTTCCTCCCACCTTAAGAGATGGAATTTGTTCTCAACTTCCACACCTCTCCATAGGAAGTCTCTTCTGAGCTTGTCCAGTCTCTTCCTAACCAAGGCCGGGCATTTGAAGAGAGACATAAAATATAGAGGCATATTGACAAAAGCCGTCTTGATGAGAGTTAACCTCCCTCCCAGGGAGAGAAAGCGACTTCTCCATTTAGAAAGAAACTTTGGCAGCCCCCGGTAAGATGAAGGGAGAGATCCCATCTTGCATCCGAAAATCGAAGCAAAGAGAGAAGTGTCGTCGTTGGAGAGGTGAATGCCCAGAATATCGCTCTTCCCCATATTAACCTTCAAGCTAGAAACCGCATCGAAGCAAACAATGATCTTATGAAGTTGTCCACCATAATTGGATCAGCATCGCAAAAGATGATAGTATCGTCTGCGAATTGAAGATGGGAGATAGGTTCTACCAAGTTGGAGACTCTAAACCCGCGAATAAGATAAGATTGTTGACCTCTAGATAACATTCGATTGAAAGCTTCCACCACTATCAGAAATAGGAAGGGAGATAGGGGATCACCCTGGCAAAGACCCCTAGAAGGTTTGAAGAACCCTTTGGGAGAGCCATTAACAAGCACGGAGCACGCCGCCAATCAAACGCACAACGAAATCCTACCTCTCCATTTAGCACCACAACCCAACATTTTTAACAAGTAATCAATGAAATCCCATTCCACATTATCGTAAACTTTCTCAATGTCAAGCTTACAAATGATACCCGACTTTTTTCCTTGATTCTGGAGTGAAGGCATTCATGGGCTAGAAGGGCACTATCCAATTTTTTACGGCCTCCCACAAAAGCTCCTTGACATTCTGAAACGATGTTATCAATAACACCATGGAATCGCGAAGCAAGGATTTTAGCAATGATCTTGCATGGACTTCCAATGAGGCTTATGGGGCGAAAATCTTTGATATTTTCAGCTCCTTTCTTCTTTTTTTTGGAATGAGTGCTATAAACGTTGCGCCATACGCCGAATGGAGGTGGCCGTGGAGGAAGAAGTCCTTGACAGAACTCCTGACATCACTTCTCGCAACATTCTAAAACACTTGAAAAAAAGTCAAAGGGAAACCATCTGGCCCCGAGGCCTTATCTCGACCTAAATTATTCACGGCCTCTTTAACCTCTTCTTCTGAAATCTGATGCTCTTAACTAATTAGTCGATTCCTCCAATAAGGTAGCAAAAGGCAAGAAGTCCAACTGAGGTATGGCCCAAGAGTCCTTAGATAGGAGCTTTTGACAAAAAGAGACGATGGAGTTACAAACCTGACACTTTTCTTCTATTCTTTTATCGTCAACCATAATAACTGAAATTCTATTGTTTCGGGCCTAGCTGAAACTATATTGTGGAAAAAACTTGTGTTACTATCTCCTTCTTTTAGCCACAAGGCCTGGAAACGTTGGCGCCATTTAATTTCACCTTCTTTTAAGCGCTTAGAATATTCTTGCT